>CM069432.1:139136975-140336975 GCA_035610365.1 Aquatica leii | reverse complement strand
CGCGTTTTTTAACGATGAAAACCGCTCACTTACCAATCCTTAAGAGGTTCGGAAAACTGTACGTTACTAACTGAGTGTGAATAAATCTATTTTATTCACACTCAGTTAGTAACCTACAGTTTTCCGAACCACTTAAAGGTTGGTAAGTAAGCAGTTTCTATGGTTAAAAAAAACGAGTATGTAATGGAACCTCACGGTCAGTAATGTACACTTTCAAAACCTGTAATTTGTGTGTGTTTTGTTTTAACTAATTTGATAAAACGACAATCATAAATTAAATACGTATATGTCAATTGTGAAGTGCCTACTATGTGTTAATATTTTAGCGAAATAAACGATAATATTTTGGAAGTAGGTTTTAATTCATTTTTTATTAGTTTTATGTTATTTATTTTATTTAATGGCTGATTGTGAATAAAATTGTATACAAACCTTGGCAAAAGTGTTCCATTTGTCTCGAGAACTAGTTCACCTCGAGGCTATGCCTCTCGGTAAACTATAGTTCTCTCGACAGAAATGGAATACTTTCTGCCTCGGTATGTAATCTACTATTACTTTCTTGCACGATATACAAGGAATACTTTAATAAGTTAAACTTTGGTTTAACGTCTATTTTTAAACTTCAATATAATATTGACTTAACAAATGTATTGTTAAAAATAAAATTTTTAAACATTTACTAAACATTTTGTTTAATAGTTTTATTTTTACAGTTTTGCTAATCTATTATAAACAAATACTTTTTATAAAATGTACGTTTGTTTTAAACATCCACATCAAAGAAAATCTTTACTAAACCAATTCATAACCTGCTGTTTCAATAACTTTACGCTTACCAAAACAAAATCTTAAATACCGAACAATGCTTAGTTGTCGTTTCTTTATTTAAAACAAATATTATTCAACAATTGACATATGTTTAAAATTATTGATAATTACAGAATTACAACCGAAGTAACAAAGTGGTTTTATAATTCTGAAGTTAAAAAACTTTTTAATTTTATTGTAGTTATGTTGTTGTTCTCTAAATGTAAAATGGTTCTATTAAAGTTGTCTGAAAGATTATTTTGTTATCTATTCAAAATTGTTTTTTAAAACGATGTTTAGAACGTTCTTACAACAAAACTATAAAACTGCTTATGAGATAAGTATAAAAGTGTTTTGTAAACGTTTATATAATATTGGTTATAAATTACTCACAACGAAAGTTCCAATATAACTGTTAATTAAGAGGACACATAGCCTCAGTTATAAAAATAAGAGAAAAGCAATTATAGAGCAATACTGCTATTAAAGCGCAAAATTATTGTGTTAAATATAGTTATAAAATAATTCGGATATACTGACGTAAGCGGAAACTACCTGATTTGCCAGCATGTCTACAACCGTTTGTCTAAGAAGGAAAAAAAATCTTTTTAGAAGGTTTAATAATGAATAGATTGCAGCTTATTGTTAAGTTACGCTGCTTTATATGTGATTCGCTTGCTCGACCTGCGATTAGAAATTCATCAAAATATAATCACATTTGTAAAATACGATGCTGTCGTGTTAACTTTTACTTAAAGTAAGGTAATTAAATTTGAACGTTTTATAAGTGTTCTATATGCATCATAATTGTTGTATAAGAGTAAATTTGGGAATAAAAATGTTCTATTAAAAAGGGGCTATTTTGAAAATGTATTTGCATATATTTACATGGCCGCCATTCTCGGAGAACATAAAATTTACTTATATTTCACTACTTTGACGACAAAAACACATCAATTAAAGCTTCTTATACTGGTATCTATCTACTATTGTGGTTTTATAATAAAAATTGTAATTTAAATTTTTTGTTTTTTTATCTCATTTTTTATTTTTTTTAAAATACTTATTAAACCTGCGGCGCACTTAAAATTTGCGACCTATCTACCTCATAATTGACAGTAAAATTTCCTTCGTAGCAAAAAACGACGTCCGTGTAGATCTATCTCATTCGTGTAAATCAGGCGCGGGCAAATACTTTTAAGCGCGGGCCAAAATGAAATTTTGAAAATGTCTCACGGGCCGGAGGAATACTGTTGAGTTCTACAAAATCGCATAAAAGAGATTAAAAAATTGCTTGCGGGATTTTTCAACGGGCCGGATAAAGTAAGCAAAGGGGCCGGATGCGGCCCGCGGGCCGGCTTTTGCTCACCCCTGGTGTAAATAATATATACTTTTATACGTTGCCATTTTTAATGAAATAGTTTTAGTTTAAGTAAATAATAGGAATAACTAAGTTCCGAAAAGGAGTACTTAATAATTGTTTGATTTTATTGAAGCTGCTCTACACTACAAAAATGTTTTGTAACTTCATCAAAACTATTGTACTAAAGAGCCAACCAACCATAAAATATTCATGAAACTGTTTTGTAATTGAGATATAACGTTTACAAAACTATCACATAACAGTGTTTTAGTTGGCTTTATAAAACACGTTAACAAACAAATATGTTTTATAAATATGTGTCCATTTTGCATTTATAGCTACTGTAAGAACGTTTTAGTTACGTTCTTAGGACAAAAGGTGTTTTATAAATTTTGTTTTGTAAATTTTCTCTCAAACGTTATAAAATATAAAATTGTTACTTGGGAAATTCTTTAATTAAATAAATTTAATATTCAGACTAAATTTAAGAATTTAAAGATACTCATTTTTTAATAATGTAATAATACTAATAATCTACACTCATCTACATGTAGGAAACAACTCTATGAGATGACTTTTAACTTTATATAATGTTATTAATAATAATTTAAAAGTTTTCGTAAAGCATAATTTCACTGGTTTGTTTCAATTTAAGTTTTCAAGTAAAAATTATGCTTCTTGTACTACCTACTCAAACACTTTTGTTTTTACCTATATGTTCAAAGTTAATTAATTTACAATTATTTAGTAGTTGTATTCATGTAAAAAAATAACTAAATGGTTGTTTCTTCTGGATAGCAATTATAATTTTTTTTTCTAAATGTTATACCAATATTAAACAAAATTCTTCGATTACATAATATATTTATTTTGTTATAGCAGTTTAAGACTATTCAAAATTTTAATTTAATATCTAATTAATTTAGATTTTGTCATCTGTTTTATTAGTTTTAGTAGTAATCTTATATACCTCAAATTCATCTTCAAATACTTGAAACTACTGTTTTAACACAAGTTTTCATTATGATGAATGATGACACTCAATTATATACAAATCATTAGTCTGAATGATTGCAATATATAAATATATTTTGACGATCGCAATTTCGATCATTCTATTGAGGTCTATTGGTGGTCCCGGTAGTGCTAGCACAGTAAAGATCGAGTATAGCTTAAAAATCATTTTGCAATTGTTTTGACCGACGTAAGTTAAAAGCTTTTTGCTTCAGCCAACATTGTTGTAATACAGCTACACAATTTAATTTTCAAATAACAAAATACTAAATATTTGGAATTAAATGCTTGTCCTTTCACGTATATATTACGTGAAAGAACAAGCATTTAATTCCAAATTTAATTTAATAAAACATTACAGTATTCATAATTCTATTTCAAAGAATCCATTAATAAATTTTTGTAATATAAGTATAAAAACAAAACATACTTATATTATTTAATATTTAAATGCATGTTATGTTTTTATTAAAAAAATTGTACATGGTTCAAAATTTTTACACAAAAAAAGTTTAGATCAAAAGAGTTAATAACCTAATTACGCTATAGGTTGTATGATTTTCTTTGAACAATTACCTTGATAGCTAAAATAAACTAATTATACAGTTTAATAAAATAAAAGTAAATATTTCACTTGACAACCTATAAAAAAATTAGAAAATGAAATTGGTAAAATGCTCTTTCAGAATCCAAATTCTAACGTCGTTAAGCTTGGTAGAAGACAAATCGTTAGATTTAGGCAGAAATATTACATCATTATCGCTCTAAGTAAAAAAAATTACATACAATAATAAAGATTTAATGTTACAAACTAATTTAAAAACTGTAGATTTACATCATTATTAATTTAATAAATTATGTAAAACAATAAAATTTACTTTTTGCTGAAATATTTATACAATGCTTAATCATCGCGGACATTTGCTTATGTACGATTAAGGAGTTCTGTATTACTGTGTCGTATACGTATATTATACAGAATTATTCACCCTATACGGCACGGAATGTACATGACATGAAGTTTTACTTTTGGGATACATGGAGGTTTATCATGGTTACTATATAAAAGTAAAATATCAAAATTTTGTTTTTTAAATAAGCCCCTTATACATTATTATATAATTTCCTTTTGGAAATATTTTGTTTTTAAAAAGAAAACTAAGTTTCAATTTAACTTTATCTTTATTTAAGTTGGTAATGAAGGGGTATTTCTTGAGGGTGCGTTACTCGATCTTTAAAGATTCGTTTTTGTAAGTTTTCGTCAAAATTCATTTTTGTTAGTTCAAAAGGTTGATTAATTGCATTAATTCCATTAAATTCTAATCGCGTAATTTCAGGTAAAATCATTTTTTCATATACCTCTTCTTTGCTATTAACAAACAATTGTTGCTTAAATTCTATAGAACAATTTAAAGGTAGTTTACAGTTCCTTTTGTTTTGCACTGGTATTTTAACAACACTTCACTTTCAGTTATCAGAACATAGATTGACCAATTTTTACAATAGTACAGTTGTCAACACTATTTTGTAATAAATTTTTAACACAATTATTATCAATTTGCACTGTATCGTTGTTTTCGATTATATACTTGTTTTCTACCAAAAAATAGTTAGTAACACATTCTAGCTGGTTGTAGGACCACACTAAATAGTCACATCGTTCTAGAACATATGTTTCGTGATAGGGTATTTTTACAATTTTATATAATGTTGAATTGTTATCTTTCACTATTGGGAACTCGATTGAAATAATTAAGTTGTAGTATAATTGATTGATGTAACTCATTGATAAATGTTTCTACTTCGTTTATGTTGTTTTCTAAAATAAATATAATTTCAAGTATTAAGGTGTATTGATCTACTTGTGCAACTTTCTCGTTTAAATGATTTATGTGCATTCAATTAATCGCTCGTTACTATTAATGTTGTTAGTTAAATTTTGAATTTGATTAAACATGGTTTGTAATAACGTTGTTTTATAATTTACATTCTTGACAATGTCAATTTGATTTTCTTTTAGTCGCTGTATAATTTCGTAAATTTCTTTTCTTTCGTCATCGTCCATTACTCCAAAAAGCCAATTTGCTGCCTTACCAATAAAACTAAAGGGTGATCGCTTGTTTCGTTTAAATGATATAAAATTTTTGTATTTTCTGATAATGGATTGTATTTGATTTTGGCATTGCTTTAGTAATTTGACAATTTGACGTCATGTTCAGATAATATAGGTTCTGTGCTGTGCCTAATATTTTTATATTTGTTAAAAATAAGTTTGTGTTAAGAAGTTAAACTGTTAATTAATAAACTTACATGGCTATATTCTAAAGTAAAAACAAATTTATGGTTAGATACCTGCTTTTACGCGTTTCCAAACGCTAAGGGTAGCATATAATTATTAATGGGTTTGATTTGTATTTCCTTGTCCGCTAGTACTAGGGCCAGGATCGTAAGGGTTAGTGCTACCGTTTTCATCCTGTAACAACACATTCCTTTTACTTCTTTTAATTAAATCTCGTTTAAGTTTAGTGTTTTTTTTTCGTTTGTTTTTAAATGTTACGGTGTTGTCTGTTACGTTTTGAATTTTTATTTTCTCTACGTACGGCCTTAATTTATTTCGTTGTTGATTTCTCCGAACATATACAATTTGCTCTGGTAAATTTTCTTCTATCGTATTTTCTGGTTGCTTTTGTTGTATTTTTCCTTTATCTTTAGTATGTTTACTTTTACTTGTTGATTAAGAAGTTCTATTGTTTTGTTTCTTTCATTTACGTAATTTTCGGTAATTCGGTTACTGGTTTTGTTAAAAGGTAAAATGTTTCGTTCGTTGTCATTAATTATTTGAAAGGGTGTAAATTTCGTTGTTGTGTGGATGCTATTATTATATGAAATTACTGCCATGTGCAATTGGGTTTCAAATGAAAATTTTGATTTTTCAATATTCGATGCGCGCAATGATTCTGTCAGGGTCGAGTTAAATCTTTCAACAATTCCAATTGATTTCGAATTTTCGGTGCAAACCTTGTGGTGATTAATTTTATGGGTTTTAAGAAATTCTGTTGTTAAGTTATTGCAAAAAGATGGGTCGTTGTCAATTTTGGAAAAACAATGTGATGCGATATGTACAAGGTTAAATGTGATAAAATCGTCTGGGAGTTCCTGTCCGGTAAAAGATAAGCTTGTGCATACTTTGAGAATGCATCAACAATCGTTAATATAATTTTTTGGTTAATAAATAGTAAGTCGGCATGTATAATTTGGAAAGGTTTATCTGGGGTTGGTGTCAATGCTATTGGCAGTTTTTGTGGGTTTCTGTCTATTTTAGATAGGTTACAAATTACGCAGTTGTTAATATAAGTTGTTACATCGGCTTCCATTCGGCCAGTAATATACATTTTTTAATGAATTATATTTCTCGTTGATTCCTCGGTGTTTCGTCTTTCCCGTATGATAATATTCCATAAACTTTGTTTGTTCAATTTGTTCTTCTACGTCATCTAATAATTTATTAGTCACTTCAATTTTAATAGTTTTATTGAAATTTTCTCGAATAATTCTTAAGATATCTTTTTCCATGTTGCGTTTTTTAAAGTAAATTCTGGCATGGGTATTCAGTTATATAATTTCTTTTAGGGTTCTTAAAATTTCTTCATCGTTGTATCCGAAAGGTAAATTACAATAAATATGTTTTTTCGTGTTTTCAAACAATTTTATGTGTTTGACTATTGCTTCTGTAGAACTTCTATAAGTATCGAGTATGACTTGGTTTTTTGCCAAGTTTAGTGGTGCGTCGTTGTATGGGATTTCGATTTCTACTTCTCCTCTTGAAGTATGAACGGTTTGGTTGTCCTCTTGTTCTTGTGATAAATTGTTTAAGATATCGTTCAATTCTGCTAAGTCTTCTTCGGTTGATTCGTCAGCATTCGCTGTAAGAGTGTCAAAGGCGATGTCATTTGTATAGATTTCTTTCGGTGGTCTCGATAATGCGTCCGCCACATAATATTCCTTGTCTTTTCTATATTTTATTTCGTAGTTGTACTCCATTAAACTTAGTTTTCACTTTGTTAATTTTGAATTTGCTTCTTTAAGCGAAAATAACTAAGTAAGAGGTTGTAAATTTATTTCCATAAAGGTACGGTCTAAAATGTTTTGTTGCCCAAACAATTGCCAAAAGTTCTCTTTCTATCGTGCTATAATTTTTCTGTGCATCGTTAAGTGTTCTTGATCCATAGGCCTGGGGTGATCGTCTTGAATTAACACTGCTCCTATAGCTTCGTTTGAAGCGTCTATCGTTAAGGTGAATGGTTTACTCATGTCTGGGTATATTAAAATTGGGTCATTGGTCAACAGTGTTTTACATTTATTTACGGTTTTTATGAATTCTTCGTTGATTTGTATAGTGTTATTCTTTTTTATTTGTTTAGTTAAAGGTCAAGTAATTTTTGCGAAGTTCTTAACAAATTTCCGATAGCGTCCTAAAAGTCCTAAAAATCCATTTATTTCCTTTTGTGTTTTTGATATTGGATAGTTTTTTATTGTCTCAATTTTCTTAGGATTTGGTTTTATTCCTTCTGTCGTAACGATATGTCCTAAGAACTCGGTTTCTTTCTTACAGAACTAGCATTTGTCGAGTTGCAGTTTTAAATTATGAATTTCTAATTTTTTGAATACCTTTTCTAATGATTTTTTATGTTTTTTCAAATTAGGTGAAAATATAATAATATCATCTAAATAAACTAAACAACTGTGTTGATTAGGTCTCTTAGCACGTGATTCATCATGCGTTGAAAAGTCGCCGGTGCGTTTTTCAGGCCAAAAGGCATTCGGTTGAATTCGAAATGCCCGAATTCCGTATTAAACGCCGTCTTTTGTTTTAATTTTTTGTCTAGTCTTATTTAGTGGTAATCTGATGTTAGGTCTAAAACGGTGAAGTATTGCGCTCTTTCAAGTTTGTCTAAGATATCTTCCATATTCGGTAGTGGATGTCGATTATTTATGGTTTTTGCATTCAGTTGCCGATAATCTATGACCATTCTTGTTTTTTCTTTTCCTGATGCGTCTGGCTTTTTCTTTACTAGGTGTACAGGGAATCCCCAAGGTGACACACTAGGTTGAATTATTCCTTGTTCTAACATTTCCTCGACATGAATCTTAATCTTCTCTTTATTTGTAAATGGTGTCCTATATGCTCTTAAGAATATAGGTTCTTCATCTTTTGTGATTATTTTATGTTCCACTAAATCGGTCGTCCGGGGACTTAATAATGCCTATACATTTTTTACAAATTTTAACTATCGCTTTTGTTTCTTCAGAGTTCATATGTTCCATTATTATGAGGTTGTTTAGATTTTTTAAACTTGAATCGTTTTCGAAATAAAATTCTCGAATATCGTTTTCGTCAATTTTTTCTTCTTGTAAGTCGTCAATTTCCATGTTCTGTTTTTCATTCGTTGGATTTTCGATTATTACATTTACGTTACCGTTGTAGATTTTATAAATACCTTTTATCAATGTTACGTCGTTTATCGTTCTTTCTTCTACCTAAATGTCCTAGTCTGGTTTCGCGTAAGATAAAGTATAAATTTGTTTAGTCCGTGGATGTATTTACATTTTTTGAGGTTTATTATAATGTAAAAAAAAATGATTTCCGTCGCTACGTGTTAGTAAATTATTTTGCAGATCTATGTTAAATTTTAATTTTTTAAGGTCGCGGATTCCTATTAACGCATCGAAATAGTCGTGGAAATTTAATACAATAAATTTTAAATTACCAAATGCTAAAATTCTTTAAAACAGGGTACACTGGCTAATGTTTTTACTGTAGTTGTGCCATTGGCAGTGTTTATTTTTAGATTTGTAGGTTGAGTAGAATTTGGATAAAATTTAGAAATAACTCGCGGGTCAATTATATTAATTTCGCTACCTGTGTCTATCAGTATTTTTAAGGGTGGATTGTTTAATGTGATGTAGGGTAAAAATGACGTCATCCTGATTCGGTCGTTGAGAAAACTTCGAAAAAATTTATGTCAGACTTATGTCAGATTTATGTCAGATCGTAAACAATTGATTCGTGATCGATTTCGTGAAGAAAATTTTTTAAAGTACAAACACCCGACATTGGTGTAGGCTTAGGCAAATTTGCATTTGGGTTTGGTTTAAAAACATTCGTAGGTGGTTTGTAAAATTGTTGCAATTGATTTTGTTGAAAGTTAAACGATTTGTGTTGAACTTGATTGTAAAATTTTGGATGTGCAAATGGGTTAAGGTTTAAAAAATCATTTCGAAGATTTGATTGTGACATTTGTTGATGAGGATTAAAATTTGATGTGTCTTTAGGAAATAGATTAAATAATGGTTTTGAAGAAAATTTTGTCGCGTTTGAGGTTGGGGTATGATTAAAATTTTGTCCGGCTCATTCTGCGAAGTTAATTTCGTCTTGTGCGTAAGTGATTGCTTGCTCTAACGTAGTTAGTTTTCTGGCTCTAGTTTGCATTGCGATTTGATAGGGTATTGTTACCAAAAATCTATCTAACGCGTTTGAAGTTGCGATTTCTTGTCTTATCGATTTATATGTTATATCTGATAAATTAATTTTAGCTATTAACTTTGCTAAGTTAGTTCTAATTCTGTAACCGTAATCTATTAAACTTTCGCCTTTATTAATAATAATATTATCAAATTCTACTGTTAACTGCTCAAGGTTTGTAGTGTTCAATACATGATTAATAATTGGATAGGATTTCAGAAGCATTGCCTTTAAATTTAGAAAAAATTGCTGCCCGTATTACGGTTTGCACTTCTGCGATGTTCTTGTATCTTTGATCGACATTATCGCAAGCCATGCCAAACGCATTTATTTGTGTTTCTTTTCCCTCAAAAATAGGGATTATATCTTATTCGATTTTAAATAATTGATAATGCATACGTGGATTAGTCATTTTGGTTTCTATAGCGAAATTATCTAAAGAAACTACTAATTTCTCCAGGTTCTCTAAACTTATTAATTTATTTTGTTTTTTAATTTTTAATTTTAATTTTGTACTCGCAATTTCCAAATAGTGGAAAATATTACAAAAATATTTATTAAGGAAGTACTTTTTTTGTGTTCAAGTGAACGGTGTGAAATTTGTAACTCCTACCTTGTGTGGTTGTGTTGTTTTTGGGGCTGCCCTCGACCGATGCTGCTATGCAGATTTTTTGGTGGTCACTCGAACTGCTTCTGGTTGTACCGCTACCCTCGATCGGTGCTGCGATGCACACTTCTTTGGTCATTCGGATGGCTTTTTGTAACTTATTGCGGTGTTGGTTTTGGTCGTTGCTTTGTTCCTTTATCGATCAAAGAATTAAAATTCACCGGTTTCCCGCACTTGTTTTCGATAAATAATTGTATGCACTTTTGTAACCGTACCGATAAAATCCTACCTACTGCGCCAGTTATATTTCCTTTTGAAAATATTTTGTTTTTAAAAAGAAAACTAAGTTTCAATTAAACTTTATCTTTATTTATTTATTCAACGACTGATTGTCATGGCGGTTGTTAACAAAACTTATCGTAATGATTAGTTTTACAACTCAAGTAAATAAAATGCTTACATCTACCTTTTTCTTCTCATAGAAAATGCTTATCATTGGAAACTATAATACGGCGGTGTTACATAAGCATTTCCCTTGTTTCCATTTCCTGTAATATATATCTTCTAGCGGTAACCGACGAACTACCGTTACAATAATTAAAATTATAATTATTTTTATTACCGTTCTGGTTATACTTTTTATTTTTTAGGTGTTACAATTTTTTTCTGAAAACGAAAATCTAATTTATGTACGTTATAATCTTTTTTAAATAGTTAAATAAGTTTTTTCGGCATTGGATAAGATTTACTGATATTGCTTGTGATTCTAAATTAGTGTGTAGTACATAAATTAGAATTTGTATTTCGTCGTTTTAGTGTAGTTTAGTACTTTTGCGGTTTGTTATGTGCTATAAGACAACACGATAATTACTTGCAACTTAGATTACAGCTAGCATACTAGGATTGAGCACTTAATAGTGCAATTAGTATTTGAGAATATTTAATTTTATTTTGCAACTAGGTACGTTGTTTCCGCATCGCAAACTTTATTAGTCCACGGTTTTATTTAAAAAAAAATTTAAACGATGTAATGTTTTTATAAAACAATAAACAGTGTAAAGTTTGTATTTAAACAAAGCTTATTTCAAAAGTTAATGTTTTTTAGCTTTTTTTAGTTTAAGCATGCATAACAGCAAATTTCTTTTTCGACTTTGAAACAAAACTTCTATAATTCTTACATGGCTTGTTACAGCAATTTATAATATACATTATTCTAACATAGGTTCTCATAATTACATATTAATAGAGCAGTTCGCCTCCTGGTAATGTTTATAGTTATCAATTGATCAAATTAAGGTTGGACAAAAGCAACTACTTCAGTTTCTTGCGATGTTTGGTGTTCTAGATAAACACTTCATCAAGCTTGCTCCACTGAGTGAAAAAAAAATTTAGATATAAATAAAACATTTAATTAGAAACACGAAATTTTTTGGTAACGTATGTTGCACCTTGACGAACGTAGAACAATTTTTAAACTAGAAATTGTTATATTCATATCTAAATTTTTTTTGACTCAGTGGAGCGAGCCTGATGTAGTTTTCATCTAAAACACGAAACGTCGCAAAAAAACTAAAGGAGTTGTTTTTGCCCAACCTCCTAAAAGAATAAAGGATCATTAATTTGATCAATTGATAACTATAATTACATATGTGTAAATCATAATTGCATATCTATAACTCATAATTGCAAATGTTTTACTCTTAGATACTTAAGTATGCATAAAAATTGTTTTCAATTTAGTTGGCTTTAAAAACATAAATTTAGTTTAAACTAGTTTTGCATGTAATCAATCAAAAGATTTTTAACATATCAAATGGTATAAACTAATGTGCATTTTGTTGTCTGGTTTAACTGAATTTGTATTTCTTAGTGTCTTTATAATGCTTATGTATCGTATCTAAATTTAAATTTAGCAAAAATTATGCAATTGATTAACGATTTAATCAAATGATCATAAATTGTCAATGAATTTTTGTTTTTGTTATTTAAAAAAAATACATTTTTAAAATAATTTTTTAAGTTATAATTTAACTAGCTAATACTCACATTAATTAAATTTTTTAAATTTCAATAAAATGTTTTATTACTTTTACTTAAAAAAAATTAGATTCGTATGTGACACACATACCAAGTAGCCTAGATAGATACATATTGCGTTACGAATCTAAATAACTATAAAGACTTTTTATTAAAATTTAATTTATTAAAATTATTATATAATTTTACAATTATTAATAAAATCAAAATTGCGAGAACGCAAAAGTGCATACGTATTTCAGCAGTTGAGTATAATTCATTTATTGGAAGTTATCAACCTTTAACGTTCCTTTAAGAAGTGCTACTGTATTACAACTTGCTTAACAAGAATTGTTTAGTTCTCAATTTTTCTTAATGGATTGGCGAGGATATTGTTAACAACTTTTGATTGTAAAGATTGCTGAATTCTAATAAACTTAATTATAATTTAGTTAAAGTTATCACTTTCAATACGAACAATTTCAAAATATTTTAATTACACTCTCACTTAGTTCAATTAACTACCGAATAATTAGCAGTTAGTTGCTTTTGTACAATAGGTAATTAACTTAAGTTATTACATTTTGTCTAATATTGTTCTAATCAAACGGATTTTAATTTGAAAAACGTTTTGATTTGATTTTTGCTGAGTTGTAAAAATTCGCCGTTAAAAGATATGGTAAGTTGTTAACACACTAAAAGATATTAACGATTTTTATATTGAAATACACATAACAGTTAGCAAAGGTTAGCTTTAGGTTCATTAAAAAATTATAAGAGATAGCAGTTTTTTGAGTTTATATATTTTAAAAGTTTTTAAAAGTTGTTATTGTGGTAGTTTATCAAAACCCTGTCTATTTTAGTATCTTTCAACTATCAAATATTTTATTAATGTTGTTATTAAACTCCCGTTGACGATAAACAATTAAATTTTAGTAGCTCTTCTGGTTCAGACGAATCTAAAATCTTTTCTGCTTCTGAATTGGCATCAGACTGTTCGCATTTAAATGAAATACCTGCCAGAATGAAGTTACATCGGATAACTACATTTATGGAGACTATGAACGTATATGATGATCAAGAATTTAAAGAATATTTTAGATTAAATGATTAAACTTGTGAATTAATAATAAGTAGGTACTTTTCATTTTCAAATCAGTCAGTTAAGTTAATTACACACATTTTAGATATAATAGAAACTAAACGTGTTTTACTTATACACAATTTTGGAAGAAAAAAGATTACTGCCATATAGAAAGATTTAGATAAGTTGTTGATAGATTCAAAAGTTCTAGACGTCGTATTATCACCAAACTAGTAGTTATTGTAATGCCAACAGGCCAACAATTCCGTAAAGTATTTTTCAAATTGCATGGTATTGAAGGTATTGTAGGAGCGATAGATGATAGCCATGTAAATTTTAAACGACCAGTATACAAGCATCATAATAATAGAAAAAGTGATTATACCTTGCTTTTACAAGCTGTTAGTGATTACCAGAAGTAACCTTTTTACAGGTCCGGCATAAATATATTGTTAGTTACAAATTTTTTATTTGGAGATTTGGCATATTCTTGTTTGAATTCGTTTATAAAGATTCCACTACCGGCATTCCGCTACAAAAATTGTAATTGAAAATGCTTTCAGGCGGTTAAAAGGAAGCTTCCTTCGGACGGTAAAAATTTTTTGAAAATGAAGATTTGATGTTTATTTTAAACTGTATTGTTGCTTTTGCTGTGCTGCATAACATTTGCATAAATAACAAGAAAGAATGTGATGTGGATAAAACTAAAGACGACAATAGTGACTTTAGTATAGATGCCGCAATACTTGTGATGTAAGCAAAAATGTTTCTAAAATAAACAAAATTTTTGCAAAAATGGTTTATTAGAGGATTATGTAAGTATTGTTTATACAAATGAAATGTAGAAATAATACATATATTCTAAAATAACTAACAAGATTCGTGCGGTACTTTTGGACCTAGAAGATCGTATTTTACCTTTAAGGCAACGTCAAAGTAAAAAGTAAGTGTAGCAGTTGGAGAAGCAAGTGAGAGAAGGAACTAGAGTTAGTAACGGTAGTAAGAGGACAGAAAGAGAGAGAAAGGGGTGTGTAAAAGAAGAAGGGTGCAAAGGCAAAAAAGATTATATAATTAAGTAAAAAGTGTAAAACCGTGGTGGAAAAGTATAAAACTATAACGAACAAGTTAGATTAAGGTGAATAAGCTGTACAATCGAAAAGGACATTAAAAAGATAACGGGGGAAAACAAAGAAAACAGCTCAATAATAGAAAGAAGAAGAAAAAAGAAGAGAAAAAAGTAGAGGAGCTAAATGATTTAATGAGAGAGATAATCAAACAGATGGCAGCAAACATGCAAGAAATAAGGCAAGAAATCAAAGAAATAAAAGAGAAAATGTGGAAAAAGGAAGAGTGGAAGAAAGAAAAAAAGGAACTGGTAGATAGAATACTAAACCGGGGGAAAATAACGAAAGATGAGGAAAAATGGAAACGGAACAATACTATTGCAATAAAAGGGTGTAGAAGTAAAGAACCAAAAAAAAATTAGTATTGATGTTAGTAGAAAAATTAAACGTGAAAGTAGAAGTTAAAAAGGTGACAGTGATAACCCAAGTAACAATTTTATATTTTATAACGTTTGAGAAAACGTTTACAAAACAAAATTTATAAAACACCTTTTGTCCTAAGAACGTAACTAAAACGTTCTTACAGTAGCTATAAATGCAAAATGGACACAGATTTATAAAACATATTCGTTTTTTAACGTGTTTTATAAAGCCAACAAAACACTGTTATGGGATAGTTACGTAAACGTTATATATCAATTACAAAACAGTTTCATAAATATTTTATAGTTGGTTGGCTCTTGAGTACAATAGTTTTGATGAAGTTACAAAACATTTTTGTAGTGTAGAGCAGCTACAATAAAATCAAACAGTTATTAAGTACTACTTTTCGGAACTTAATTGTTTCTATTATTTACTTAAACTAAAACTGATGGCTGTTTCATGAAAAATGGCAACGTATAAAAGTATATATTATTTACACGAAATTTAATGAGATGAATCTACACGGACGTCGTTTTTTGCTACGAAGGAAATTTTACTGTCAATTATGAAGTAGATAGGTCGAAATTTTAAGTGCGCCGCAAGTTTAATGAGTATTTAAACAAAAATTTAAAAATCAGATAAACAACAAAAAGTTTAAATTTCAATTTTTTATCATAAAACCACAATAGTGGATAGATACAAGTATAAGAAGCTTTAATTGATATGTTTTGTCGTCAAAGTAGTGAAATATAAGTTAATTTTATGTTCCTCGAGAATGGCGGCCATGTAAATATACGCGAGTACATTTTCAAAATGGTCCCTTTTTATAGAACATTTTTATTACCAAATTTACTCTTATACAACAGTTATGATGCATATAGAAAACTTATAAAATGTTCAAATTTAATTACCTTAGTTTATGTAAAAATTAACACGACAGCATCGTATTTTACAAATGTGATTATATTTTGATAAATTTTTAACCGCGTATTCAGTAATAAAAAGTTAAGGAAAATGGTCCAGCAGGCGAATTACATACACTGTGGTTCGTAAATAATTGACGAGCGTTTGAATTTGGCGCGTCGTCAAACTAGTAACTTTGATTTTACAGCGTTGATTCAGTTTTGATTTCGAATTTTTTATTAGTATTTCAAGTTTTCATTACCAAAAGGATTTTTTTATTGCCACATTTTCGACTGTACAGCTTTTACTTGATATAAGTTAAAAATAATTTACTTTATAAGAATATATCATATCTTTTTAGATTATTGGAAATAACACGATATCTTTATTATTGAAGTTTATTTTCGTTAGGGAATTCGCAATAAACAAGGAACGTGGGATTATTCCTACCAAAATTGCTACGAACAGTTTCACGAGCAATTTCCCAATCACGTATGGCGATGTCACGACGTAGGATCATTGGTGCGATTTTTTTTAATGAAAACATTAATGCAAACACTTATAGAGAATTAATTTTGGATCCGTTTATTAATGAACTACATGATGATAAATTAGAGCATTGTTTTTTCCATCATGATGGGGCCACCGCTCGCACTGTTAGAATAACATTAAATTATTTACGACAGTTCTTCGGTGACCGATTGATAAGTGAAAATAGATGGCCTCCACGATCACCCGATTTAACCCCACTGAACTTTTTTGTTTAGTTTTTAAAAAATTAAGTACATTCACAGCATCTACATACTTTAGAAGAAATGCGATTACGGAAGCTGTTAACAGTATTACACTGGAAGTGTTACATAATGTTTTTAACAATACTAAAAAAAATATTAAACTATATTTAACACAATAATTTTGCGCTTTAATAGCAGTATTGCTGTATGACTGCTCTTCTCTTATTTTATAACTGAGGGTTTGTGTCCTTTTAATTAACAGGTATATTGAAACTTTTCTTATGAGTAATTTGATGCTGAAACCAAAATTGTTATATAATATTACTAATACAACATTTATATAACGTAGTCACATACTTTTATTAAAACAGTTGTATAAAACAGTTGTATAAAACAGTTCTAAAGTGGTAAATGACATAGCTACATAGCTATTATAAATCAATTAATATTTGTAAGGGGTGCATGTCTTATAACCAATATTATATAAACGTTTACAAAACACTTGTATACTAATCTCATAAGCAGTTTTATAATTTTGTTGTAAGAACGTTTTAAACATCGATTTAAAAAAACAATTTTGAATAGACAACAAAATAATCTTGCAGACAACTTTAATAGAACCATTTTACATTTAGAGAGCAACAACATAACTACAATAAAATTGAAAAGTTTTCTAACTTAAGAATTATAAAACCACTTTGTTACTTGGGAAATAAAGTGAAAGAAAATAAAATGGTGGTGGCCTAAATGAGAAGATGGGAGGAAATTCAAAAGGTGAAAGCGGAGATGAAAAAAATAAGGAACACAATAATTTACATAAATTACGACTTGACATGGGAAGAAAGGAGAGTACAAAGAAAAATAATGATTGTGGAAAAAAGACGGGAGGAAAAAAAGTATGTGTAAGATACAGGAAAATGGAGACGGAAACGGAAAAAGTTACATATGAAACGACAGAAACAGGAAGCTGAGCCAAGAAAAAAGAGAGAAAATGGGTAATCAAACGACCAAAAAGTAAAGGGAAAAATGGAGACAAAAACAAAAAAGAACGATGACGAAATGGCAAAAAAAAGGAATAATGAGAAATGGAAAGGAAAAAAACTAAAAAAAAGGAATTAAAAAAGTAAGAAAGAAGCACAGGAGTAGATGAGCGAGCTGAGAGTATTGTTTTGGAACGTAGCGGGAATAAAGAGACAAGAAAGAACATAAGAAGAGATGATAGAAGAGCGGTAGGAGGGATTGATAATATTAGTAAAAGACTTTAATGCGAGAATAGGGGAAACCGGGGAATACTAAAAAAGAAAGCGACAAAGAAAAGGCAAGCAAAGGACAAAATAATAAATAAAGAAGGAGATGAACTGCTAAAAATGTACAACAAACAGAGAAAAAAGTAAAAGTATACGTATATAGCAAGAAGAGAGAAATCAATAATAAATTTTATGACAAATAAAGAGGCAGGAGAAAAATTGGAAACTTTTAAGGTAGGAAAAAGGCGGTAAGCAGGCCACCAACCACTGGAATTGACAATGGAAGGAAGAGAAAAAGAAAAGCTAGAAAAAGATGACAAATATATAACGAAAAAAAGGTGAACAGTAAAGAGTATAAAGAGATACAAAAAAAGAATAGAGAAAACGGTATGAGTAGGGAAGTGATTACAAGAGAGTGTGAGAGGAATTAAGAGAGATGATGGAGAAGGCAACAGAGAAATTTAGATTTAGAAAATGGAAGGGGAAGAAAACCGAATTAAAGAAATGGTGGGATAGAGTATGTAAGGAAGTAAAGAAAGAGGCAAGAAGAGCATTAATACAGTGGAAAAAAGGAAAGAAAGAAAAGAATATATGAAGAAACAGTAAAAATCTTTAAGAAAATAAGCGAGAGAATGAAGGAAGAAAACAAAGAAAATGAAGAAGATCAGATCATACGAATAAAAATGGAAGAAGATGTATGGAAATACCCAAAGAAAGAAAGGAAGAGAAAGGGACGACAAGTAGACATGGGAAACCTGAAATTCAATAAAATAAGTTTACTCAAACGCTTTGTATAATTTTATGTTATTTTAAAGATAGTTAAAAAACCTTTTGTTAAGCATGTTTCTAACCTATGTTAAAGCAAAGACAATTTCTTGCTAAGATTTAGCAAATGCGCTTAATGATGATTGACAGTTCTATGAATTTAGTATTAAGCATAATAAATAAACTGTAAAAAATAATTGAAGTTCCTAAAATTACCGTCATTGTGTATATAATCCGTGACCTTTGATACCATTGCTTAGAACAAAAATTTGTTAGTTTTTCTACCAATCAAAAAACGAGTATTGTCTTTTAATTTGTAGTAGTTTTAAGTTTATTATTAACTTTGTTACTTTCATGTTCAACGCATGTTTAATAAAAATTAATTTAATTATGTGAATCTACAATCCGTTTTATTTTTCGATCTAGAGTAATTAACAACTTATGTCTTATTCTTTTTGAGTTTATAGGTTTCTCTGTTTTTTTTTTCATTTATCTTAATAATATTCCTTGTTATTACGTGTAGCAGTCATGAAAATAAATTAGAAAAATGGTTAAATTTTGGTACTCAGTTAAGTTAGTAGAAAGTTCTGTGTCTTTACTAAATATATCATAGGTTAGTCTAAACATGAGTTTATTGATGTGGTTCATAATGTTTACAATTATTTTTTTATTTAAGTAGAAAGAGGTGGACACCAAATCCCCAGGGCATGGAATTAAATTACCGTGACCTCGACGGAAACGTGACCGAGATGTTTTTTGTGAAAGTGTTTTTCTCTTCCTCTCAATGAAATATTTTTTCTCTCTCACAGTGTTTTTTTTTTCTTTCTTACATATTCTCTTCTTTTTTATTTTACATTATGGCACAACCGGTAATTTTTTATGCGTCATAAAGATGACCTTCTGATTTACTCTCACCATTGACCTCAGAGGAAACGTGCATAAATTGTATTTCGTGAAAGTTTTTTTTTTCTTTTCCACATTTTTTTTAGTGTTGAAAACACTTATAGGATGCTTGATTCGAAGGTTTATGTAACAAAACGATAAAACGCTCAGATGAAACAAAGCAGGAACTTGCGGTGGTACCAAGTTTCACTTTATTTTTTGTCTTTTTCGGATGTAGTGTTTATTATTATTAAACAAGATATTCCTTATGATTCGTTTTATGTTTTAAAAATATAATAAATCTTAATTTCACTCAGCAGTGCTAAAAATAATTATAGTAATTGTAGAATTAAATCCGCGCGAGCTTCCGCCTTGTACTCTGCTAAAACGGTACAATATAGATGAAAATTGCACATAAACATATTTATAGAGCAGAAAATTTACTACAAAAAAGTTTGCGGGAGGGTATAATTATATCTAATAGTTTAAGAGTTACAGAGTTTTAATATAATGTGAGACATTTTCGTGCAACTTTGCACGCTTGTATCTTCTAAACTATTGAAGGTAATTGTATCCGTTCGCGGACTTTTTTATAGTAACTTTTTTTCTCTATAAAAATGCAACTTTCCTCTATCTTGCGCCGCTTTAGGGTAATAGTGTATAGGTTATTTTAAGTTATTAAGCAAAGCATTTCAATACAAAAATTGTAGCGGATTCGATGCAGGCATGATTTACAAGAAAACTGCAGATACTTAGTGTAATATTACAACAACAAAGCTACCTTTAACCGCAAAAGAAGGCGCGGTGGTCACCAAGAGCACCTCGACCGAAACACATATGTTCTACTAAACCAAAAATTTATGTTAAAATTTTAAAATGCATAAATGAATTAGTAATTTAATAAATGTGATATATAAAGTTTTATAATAAAAACTATCAGTAATTACTAGTTTAATTCATAAACGATTTCACTGTAAAGTTATCAACATAGAACGAAAGTACCTATAGAAAATAAAATTTTAGTAAATTTTAAATGTTGAAATTGTACCAACAGTCAAGCAATTGTAAAGATTATTAGTGTTAAGACTAGAGAAAGGATTTATGTTAAAGTAAAGTTGATCTCTTTAATGCTTTTTTATAGTCAGTAGCGCATTTGTTTAATATTAATAGGAGAAAAAATTGTAGAATCGGTAAACTTTTATTCCATTTGAAACACGCAGCGCAGCCGAACAACAAAATGTCGTAACATCTTAAGGGTAGAAAAAAGCATAACGTCAAGTCAATGCCCGACAAACCGCAATACATGATCAATTTATGGATTAGGCGCCATATAAAAAGGTCAGAAATTAGTTAAATTTATTGGGATATACGTTTGTAAGTTTTTTATTTAATTATTTTATGAGAGATTCGATGAACTGAGATACTGTCTAACGCAAGAAAATTGAGAAATATTATTTAAATTTAATTCTATCGCTTAAACGAGGTTTTTTGTTTGTTTTAAACGAAGAGAGCAAATTTAATATTTTCTTTTCTTTGTCTTTGGCAATTAACAAGTCGCTTATAAGATTAGTTTTACTTCTACTACTTGCGCCGAAAGATCACGCTAAGAACACCTAGAAAATTTAATAAATAGGCATGTCGATTATTCCGTGCCGCGAAATGTTTTTATTGCAAGTCCAATCTGCTGTAAGCCTTCTTTAGATATGACAGGGAATTCCAAACGCGACAATTTTAAAAAAAAATCTAGTTTTTAAACTGTGGATGCACATTTCTAAAGGTGAAATCTGTACTTTGCAACTTTTAGATCTGAAAGGATGTGGCAATGTAGCTCAAATTGTGTCATAGTCTTAGAAGCTGTTGAATTGTGAAGCGCTATAAAACTCGGCTAAAATCCAGTAATCATTTAGTTCTGTTGTTTTTTTTAATGCGCGTCAATTAATTAGAGTGTGGTAAAACAATTGTCAGAAATTACGTTATATAAATTGTTTATTTAATCATTGAATGATTTATTTAATCCAAGCGTATTCAATCAAAATCTGGCTAAATTTTTGAAAGTTCTACTTTGACTCTAAAATTGATTGTGTCTAGAGAAAATTTTACATTTATCCGAATGCTTCGAACTGTATATAAGCCAGCAGAAAATGACAGTCAGTGAACGTGAATCTCAATTTTTCGACCTTTCCTCGCATAACACGTTTGTGAGCGTAATATTATTATTTGAGCTTTGCGATGACTTTTTGCTTGAAAATATTTTGTGTCAAATAAAGTTCGATGTTTTGAGATTTTGTTGCTTGCTTTGTGTTTCTTACCGTACATCAAAGAGAACCTAAACGTTACCAACATAACGCAAATATTTCTTAATACGTGTTGCCTAAACAAAGCTTAGATTTGAAAAAGTAAATAAGTACGGCCATTCACGACATTAACGCTTTACAATCAAAACATTGCGTCTCAATGTTGGTGCCAACAGTACTAGCAGAATAAAGAAAGTCGTGAACTTATGACAGAGTTTATTGAGCATTTTGTTAACGATTTGAAAAGATTAGCCCAAAATACTCATTTTTGTGCTTCTCTTTAAAATTTTTTTATAAAAGATGTACCCTCGAGTTTGCAATCATTTCGCACTAAACTATTACATACTATTAAAGCTATGCATGGGAAACAACAACCGGGAGTATTTAGTTTTAAAGTATTTAATAGTAATTTAATGCGAAGCACAATTTCCGTTTCTTTTGGAGAAATAAAAGGCAAACGAATTGAACTACAGAAATAGAAAAAACTAGTGACGCCGGCCTATTTACATGCCATGATGTTTGTTTCAGTGCTTGGATTTAAGCTAACGTGATCGGGTTTCCTTTAGATATATTACTGGTAGCTACCCACAAAACCATAAGTTCCATGTAGATTCTATAAGCATTCCCAAATATTTATTTCTAAAGCATTCCAATAGTAGTTTGTGTATGGACTTCTAATAACACACTTAATTTAAAACGTATTCTATTAGAATGCCTATATAAGAAGAATAAAGTACTCTAAAAGATTCTTTTAAAAACACTTCTATAGGAATACTATATTTAATTTAAGAAAGAAGTGCTTATAGCAGCCTTAAAATGGCAGTTGATTGGAATCACTAAAGTATTAGAAATGTAGCATTCTAAAGGCGTTCCCATATTGATTCTATAATAATGCACATAGAAAAAGAATAAAGTACCCTAAAAGATTCCTTTAAGATCACTCCTATAGGCCTTCTATATTGATATAAAAAATAAAGTGTTTATAGCAGCCTTGACAATGTATTAAAATTCAAGTATTACGATTAACATGATAACATTCTTTTAGTGTTTTAGTCTCTAAAATCGGTTTAATAGTTCTTTATTTGAGATAAAGAAACATAATTTTTAATATCAGAAAAAACCGTTTGTACAAGCTGCTAAATTGTAATACCTAAACAAAAATAACTTCCTGTAGAGATTAAACGCCCACATCTAAATTTTGTTGATAAAGATATGTATGCAATAAAAAACCTATGCATTCGCGTTTGATACTGTAAATGTAAATAAGATTGTTGATTTCTGAGAATTGTGACGAGATATGTACCGACTACCGAGTTTGATTCACCAGAAACGCTTCTAAGTAAGTACTTATACGGTTACGGGTATATGCAGTTTTACGTTTACGAAACGAAGACGACTTCAGGCTTAGTCTATATTTGTAAATGTGTTCTTTTTTGTGCTGAATTAAAGAAGAAAAAGCTATTAGAAGTTCTGCTGATTTAAGTAAAAGTAAGTACAAAAAGAAACAATTGACAACATATCTATTTTTGTACGATCAGCTTATCCACGTTTTAGCGCTTTATTGTTATTGTTTATTTTTTACTTGGCATCCAGTTATTTTTTTAGAACAGGAGTGGCCAACCTGCGGACTTAAACTTAAAAAGCATTGTAATAAAAAATTTATTTTATTCATAAAAAGAAACATATATTTTTGATATGAATCTAGTGAAAATGCATGCGACTGATAATAGATAATAAAAAATAATTAATCGCTTAATTTTGTTATAGAGTTAACCCAAAGTTGGCTCAAAGGAGTTCCTATAGATGTTATTAATGAGGTGTTCCAATGGCTACGTCATGGCAAAGCGAGATTAAAAAATGAAATAATTAGGATGATGCAGCAAACTACAAATTCGCAAACCATTGATTAAAAATTATTATAGTTTAGACAAAGATACTGTACAAATTTCTTAATAAAAAATGACTTAAAACTAATCATTTCATGCTTTTTGTGTTTCTTATGGTATGCTATTAAAACCCTGTAAAAGCATGCAAATCAATTACCTTTTAGTCGTTAACTTTGTCATGCTATTCTACAACATAGGAAAGTACTATATTGGCACTATTCTAAAGCATTCTAATGGAACGTGAAAACTTCTACCTTTGGCCTGCTTTTGTACAACGTCTAATAGGACTCTATAAGCACTAACTGTACAGCATTCTACTGGAGTGTCAAAACCTATCTCTAAACATAAACCATTCTACTGCTACAGGAAGGCTTTCAGTAATATCAATACTGCCTCTATGCTTCTAAAAGCATTATTATGGAACCTATTTGGTTTTGTGGGTATGTTTTATCAACGCGCAGTAATTCTTGATAATGAATGGTATCGCTCATAATTTGTTATTACAAAAAATTCTCTATAAGCCAGTGGTGTTGCTGATTCATCATCCTTCAGCAATGAAGAGGTTATGAGAAACAATTCTCAGGCATTTTATGGACAAACGTTAAAAACAAACAATTAATGGTTCTCATTTACTATCTATCTAGAATACTAGTTATTTGTGTTTTTTTATGATATATGTAATCATTCTAATTTTTGAAAATTGTAATAATTTTTGTTCATTATATTATGTAGGTAATATTGTGTTTGTTTTCAACACTTTCCGGTAATTGCAAGATTTCTGATATCTGTGGATTTTTTCATTTTACGTCATTGCATAACCGGTAATTTTTTATGCGTCATAAGAACTGACAGTTTGAGTAAGAAAACAAGTATTTTTATTCTCGGATTCGAATCAGGGTCTACTCGATTACAAATCGGCGAGTCTAATCACTAGACCACAAATTTCTTAATGTTAAACGGTCAATCGAACACCATTATGGTTTTATACTAAGTTTCTTGGTTTTACCTTAATTTTTGCTTTAGTTGTACTAATCCCTGTATAACCAAACTGTATATAACCTATATCGCTTTTATATTTAAATATATACTCTATAAAGCAATCTATATTTTTTTGGTACAGCGACGACACGGGTTTTAATACAGTTGGAATATGCTAAATAGATATCAAACCTTTAAATACACCTATACTAAAACGAGTTTTTATGTTTATAAAAAATAACCAATAAATTATTGTTATTTAACGTACAATAATACTGCTTAGTATCTCTACAATTTTCAATACACATTTGTTGAGCGACTCCCTTCTCCCTTCACATCTTACACTGTACCAGACAAAGGATTTTACTATATATAATTTTGACTTGGACTTGGCGGGAAAGAGGTTTGAACTTACAACTAACTTTACTGTACTTACGAAAGTCGGCGACTGTTGTAGTTGTGCCACAGAGGTGTTTGTATATTGTTGTTATTTCAGAGTAGTTAGTACTACATGACAATGATTTGATCGTTCTTCGTCTAACTAATATTTAATTTGAATTTTTTGTATTTTGTTTTGGGGACCAGTGTATGTTGTTAATGTGAAATTATTATTATTATTACTAATATAAATTTAATATAAAACAAAATGCCGAAAAATAAAATGAAAAATTCTCCGCGTTGGGCGACAGTACGTACCGAAGTACATAGAAGATTTAAATCTCGTCGATTCAATTAGTGTAACATTAATAATACCGCAGATGGCAAGACTTATTTTTTGTACAAAGATGTAAGTTATATTTCTCAATAAATTTGTTTCACATAACCATTTATTCATGAAACACAATGTACAACTGTTCCGACAACTGCTGATGATCATTCCAGGTTATCTGTGGATCAATCCACGGGTACAAATAGTAATAATGTATCTGCATTTCACTATGAGGACGTTACAGATCAAAGTCGTTTTTTGATAAATTGCGTGAATGAACAGTAAGTAAATGGAAATATTAAATTAATTCAACTGTCAATATTACTAAAAAATACTAGTATCTACACGATGGCCATCATAAGAAACTGGCATTAGACGCAAGAACATGAGCATTAAAGCATTATTTGTATATTTTTGACAAAAGAAAGTTTGTATGTGGTCTGTATCCAAAATTTTTACTTATGCTGTGTTGGTGCGGTATCGAGCAAAACAATGATACTGTATGTATACTATATAAATGTAGAAGCGATAGCTTCTGTACAGGATACACCTATATAGATGAAATGTATAATTACTATACAGATTAAATACAAAACATATCTGTAAAGAAAGTATTTATTTATACTATTTAGTTTCTATAAAGTTAAATTTTTTATCGACTAATCTTTATAGATTATAAACAGATCTATACAGTTTACGGAAATTTGTATTGGCTGGTTATACGAGTATTATAGTTATAATTTTAATACATTTTACAATAAATATCTTCACAAATAATACTAACTGTACGACTCACTGTGTTTATAAGTTGTTGCTACTAACGATATCACATTTTGTGCAAAAATTGAATTTCTTTCGTCCAATATATAAGTGAGTAAATTTTTCTGCAAACATGAACATGAAACCTTCTTCTTCAAAAAGCTACAAGTTACAATGTGTATCAGCACCACAAAAAATCTAAATAAGGTGTTTGTGTCCTTCCTAAAAGTTGCTAATCAATAAATTTAAATTTAAAGTATAATGCTCTATTTGGATAAATATCAATGAGAAACATACCTACTTGTATATATATTGAGTGTTTATAGATTTTAAACTGTCATGAAATTGTTGGATAAATTAAACTAAGTTAATTGATTATTACGTAACACTATATAGGTAGAAATTTATACACTTTACATCTTACGCGTTTCGATTATCTACATGAACTGAACTGACCAAAAAAAAAGGTTTTTTTACAAGAAATTTTTGTTTTCTTCATGATTGGTTGACATAGCTTATGTAACTAGAATTTAGCCGATCGGTTACAACACATTAAAATGGTCTCGCACCTGAATAAATATTTCAGAGTTATTTACTAATTCATGGAAACTTTTATACCAAATTACTAAACGCATTCATGTATAAATATGATGTCTTTTACCAACGTACTTAAAGACGGATGTGTTAGTCAGCATTAACTGTATCTATTATTGAGTATACATTTCTAACTAAGTTAAAATATGAAGTATATACAAATTTACTTAAGGCGTCAACATGCCGCTACCTTTGAAACACTGTGCGGGTTTAACTTAATATATCTCCAAATTACTTATTATTTATGGTATTTCTAGACAAAAAATCTCACTGCACTAAAAGGAAGCACACATAATTTAACCACAGGTCGTTTAAAAATGCCACAATGTGTTTTAACAGACACTACACGGACTACATTATTACTGGGTGAACTTATACAACCCTGCCCTTGCTGATACATTTGACTCTGCAGATCGTCTTTTATGCAAATAACAAATTTGTATATCTCTGTTTGTGCACCTTTAAAAGTTGTTGCATTGTCTGAATAAATATTTTGTACCATTTCCCTGCGAGCCATAAATCGCTTTAAGGAGGCTAGAAAATTCTTGAATGTGAAGTCACTGGTTAATTCAACGTATATTGCTTTAGTAGCAAGGCATACAAATAAACATACATACGCCTTAGAGATTTTAAAGTTTCGTGTTTACCGATTGCGTAAATTAAACGGCCCGCAGTAATCTACTCCACAATTAGTGAATGGTTAAGAAGGAATTAAACGGTAGCTTGGTATGTCAGCTATTACGTAATTGGTATCTCTAGGTTGTACCCGAAACACATGGGTGAACGATTTTTCCTACTAGATTACGACCAGACATAATCCAAAATTTTTCTCGCAAGCTGCCTAGCAAATGCTGAGGCCTTGCATGCAATAGTCGAATATATGCTGTTTTAGCTAATAATTTAGCGAGGGGGTGGTTGCCTGTTATTAATGCAAAATGTTTTTTTATGAAATTGATAATTGGATTTAGTTAATCTCCTTTCTACCCTACGTGGTATTAAAATGACCTTTATTAGTGCGACCTTTGACTTGCAACATATCAGACTTGTGATTCCTTCACTTCTTTTGTTTTCTGCGTGGATACATACACATGCTTCGTATCCATTATGTGACGTGTCAGCAAATCTATTAATGCCTCTTTCAACTACATCGTCACATGTGACACGCCGCGAAACCTGGAAGATTATCGTCTTATCCAATATTTAATTGCCATAGTTTCTGCAGAAGTACTTTAGCCACTATTATGACTGTCCCAATGAGCCCTAAGAGATCGTAAATTTGAAAATCACGGAAAGGATAAGTGTTTTATTTATCTGTTTCGGTAATTGGAACCTTTGGATTTTGTAACTTAATAGATCGGATTGAAAATGTCATAAAAGGCTTAACGCCTGCGTTTTATTATTTTGTCTCTTCTATTTGGAAGGTAAAATATATAAACTATATTAATTATAATTTTTTTGCATCAAACGTTTGCATGTGTTTCTTATATAAAGACACTCTTCACCTGAATGCACGAATTTTACAAATAAAAATAAACTTTTAAATAAACGTGAAACAAAAAATTATGTGCAGTTTTTCAAAATACTTATTAAGATTTTGTGATTGTCTACACTTCTTATAGATGTTAGTACTATCCAACTTCGAAAATAAAAATTTTGTTAGTGTTTTATAATCAAACTGATCTAAACATGTCATTATTATTTTTTAAATATTTTTTTGGCAACGGTAATCGATTTTAGTTTTTCAAGCCATAGCCTTTTGATTAATATAAGCTTTATCTAAATTATTTTATTTTTATACTTAGAACGGTTAGTATTTTTTTAATGATTATTTTTTATAATGACACTATTTTTACGATAAGAGTTACTCATTTTAAAAACTTTAATGATTGTTCTAAACAAAGCATTTATTTAACAATCAATTAAACGTTGTAACCGAATGCGTCAAGCTTTTGAGTGACTTTTACTATTCCCATTGCAGGTGAGCCTAAAAATTTAGTAAACTATCAGTGAAAGTACGCCAACGATTTGTCGTTATATTACGTTTTAAACGTTGGGTAATGTACGTGCTTTTAGTTATCGTTTCCAGCAAAAATTAATTAATTGACATATACCATTTCAAAGTAGCAAACACGTGGCGGTATCACAAAGTCCGTATCACATGTACGGGAAAATCAAATTCTTACCCCAGAAAGACCTTTACATATGAAGCAAAACTACTACACCCATTTATAACGTGGATAAATGCAAATATTTTTAAATGAAAGCTTCACTGAGCGCGCATGCTAGATGACAATCCGTCTCAAAGTCACCAGAAATATGTTTATTTCTTGAATAATTCTATCTGTCGAGAAAAACAACAAAATGACAGCCAACACTCCGAATGTAGTAACAAGGGGTTTCGGGACGAAACATATACAGTACGCAATTTATATCAGAACACTTTTAACATAACAGTGTTCATGAACAAAAAAGTAATTGTGTCATCAAAAAATCATTTCATTGATTAGAAGTTGTTTATTATGTAAAAAAAAATTAAAATAAAAGTAACACCTTTTTTTAAAATTTGGTATTAGGTATAGTACATTTAAAAACCTAAAATTTTACGCAGAATTAAAAAAACCGTAAGTTAACTAATAGTTATAATAAGTTGCCATTATCTTGCCTGAATAAAGCACGTTCCATAACTATATACGTGTAGTTTTCAGAAATATATTACAAGCGTGTAATACAAACTCGCTGTTACAAACCCTCTGTAATATTGTTATAAATACCAAATACGAAAAGAATAATTCGATAATAAAAAACTTTTAAGTGTTTTAATCTAATTTATTTAAGAAAGCAAAAAACAAATAGATTTTTTTATATTGTTGATTGAAATAATTACTGCCTAAAAAACCTTTTTTTTTAAGTAATTTTTTAGAGTTAAATATAAATATTTTATTTGTAGAAAACGTTGTATAGTAACAGTTTATTTATTTCTATCATCTATCAGACGTTACAAATGTAGTTCTTTTCGTAACAGATTTAATTATAAATACTTTGCTAATTTGTATTTGTAACAATATATAACATTAAAAACAAATTTTTTTTCCAATTATAAATAATGGGTTCTAAGAAAGTTACTTTTGAAATTTAAATTAATTTTTTTGTTAAATAATTTTATGTTACCGCGTCTTTGTAGAAGTGTTTTTTTTTAATTTCAACTTTTTTCAATTATATTTTATTAATAATTTTTAAAAACAAAAATTTACAAAATATGTAAATTGCAAATGCAGTTATAAAATTCTTAATTTTGCATTGATTATATCAAATTTTATTTTATTTCTTTTAATTTTTTTATAAAAAACTCCACATTTATCTAAATACATTTTTATGTGCTTAATTTTATTTATTCCTGACGACGTAATTTTAAGCTTGATGCCTTGATTTTTAAAATTTATTTAAACTGAATGAAAAGTATTATGTGCTTTACTAAAATTAATTTATAGTAAATTTCAATGTTTATATAAAAACAACGCATTTTAAGAACCGTACTGTAAAAAAGATTTATACACAATTATTGTTTTTTGTATATTAGAATCGTTATATAAAAAATACAAATTTTTCATTAAAATACACATAATTTACAGAACTAAGTTGAAAAATTATCAGGTTTGTTAAAAATAAATATATTCAAATCCGGTGATAAATTTGATATACCTAACTACGAAATTTTTTTATAAAATACGTTTCACTGTTAATTTTAAGTTACCGAAATAAATTGTTTTAATGCAAAATTTAAAAAAAGTTTTTTAACAAAAAATAAACCAAATTTAAAAATGTGCTAAAAAGAAAAAAAATTAATTTAGTTACAATTAAACGGTGGAATTTTTACTTACATAAAACAACTTTTTGAAGTCGATGCTATGTGGGAGATTGTAAAAACAATTTCCTGTGTAATTGTAACTATATTAAAATATTTTTGACTTTTTATTGCATTTTTGGAAGTTCGTTTTTGTTTGTTAAAAAAGTTTTTCTTTTTGTAGAAATCTTAGCAATAGTAATTATAGTCACTAAAAACTTTGAAAATGCATATCGTTCAAGAGAATTTTATGTTGATGTAAATTTAAGTTTGATAATTTTCTCATGGATGCCATCATCCGAATTTGATCAAATTAAAATGAAATTACTCCTCAACCACCGTCTTTCTAATAAAAAAATTCACAGATATCGCAAATCTTGCAATTATCGGAAGGTGTTGAAAACCAACACAATATTCCCTACGTAATATAATGAACAAAGTTGTAATAAAAAATTACTCCGAATAAAGAACGTATAATAAAAGTAAAAATAATAATTTACCACGGCAGCAAAAAATCTGAAGGTTTCAAACTGCGGAGTGCAGAACAAAACAAACAAACGCAAAAAGCAACAACAAACGCAAAAAGCAACAACAAACGCAAAAAGCAAGTTTCGCAACATCGTTGCACAAGAGTCAAATTCCAAAACTTATTTCTTAAACAAAATAACTTAACCTAAAGAAATCTTAATCTAAACCTTAAATTAGAAGTCAAAATCGTTAAAGGTAGTAGAACCTAATAAGTCACAATCGAGGATAGCGGATTACACTTTAGGAATACCGTCCAACCTACCATTTTTCCAAAGCGGAAGATGAAACTAGAATTACAAGTTCGACAGTACTATGTAACGAAGGATATAGATAAAAGAGGGACGTCGCGCAAATCCGCATCATCGTTTGACGTATATTCCACAAATACCAAAACCACTCGAAACAATTTCCACCTTACTAAATAACTCAAAAAGAGAAGAGATTGAAAATAGAATTGAAAAAGAAATACTAAACAAAAGTTCCCAAGGTTAGTCGGCTCTTACGACAAGCAACAGGTATTGCTGTGAGAAAATTCTGCTCCCGTCCTCACACAGGGCAAATGAATAAATAACAAGATTAAATACAAAACTTTAAAATGAAAATGAAAATTATCACCAATACTTCAAACAAGGAAAATAGGTATTAATGCTCTAAAATGAGTTTTAAAGTTACACATATAATAATATGCTCAAAGGTAAACTCAAAATGATCGTCTTAACAATTGCACGCAAGCAATTAAAAAACTCAAATACGAGAAGACGAGTTCCAGAGAAGAAATTCTCAGAATCGGCAATAAAATGTAATCAAATACATCAAAATAAAGCAGTAAAATAACTGCAAATAAAATAAAAGTCTTTGGTCAGCGCATTAACCAAAGAATTCATATACCCACACTGTGGTATAAAATAAACATTGAGGTTTCCTCAACATAAAATAAAATATAAGGCATCCAATCAATTAGATTGTAATGACCCCCAAAGGTGAGCATCAATAAAATTTAATTAAAAATGTTAAATCCCAAACCGAAGCTTGAAGTAAAGAAGAATCAATTTCAATTCATGTTTAAATCGTATGTCAAATTCAGGTTACTTTGAGACTCGGTTGGCTGAACAGCCTCCAAAGCCATACATAAAGAAACTAATTGAGAAATAGAAGTATTCATCTCAGTCGTAGTTGAATTGAAGTTGTTAGAAAAGAACTTGAAATCAAAAACAAATGTATCAATAAGACTAACTTCACAGTTATCAGAATCATACAAAACAATCGGAACAGAACTTTCAAATCATACACACAACAAACATTCTCAAACATCAAATCATAGAGCTATCCTTACAAAAGTAAAACAGACTAAGCACATCCTAAAGATACAGTAAGAAAAGAATATAACATATGGTCAAATACCAAATTTGAAGAATACTGAATGCAAAAACTTCCGAATGTAACGAATAACAAAAATTCAGATAAACAAATCAACTTCAATACACTAAAACAGAACTGCACAAACAAAAATAGGATTAACTTAAGATCACTATAGTCTGTTGCATTAATGATAGGCAATCTAAGAAGAGGGAACTTCTGAGCTTCACGAGATCCACTCATAATGTTGTACACCCACAACTAGAAAGTACCAAAAACACAAGCGGAACTGACATAAATAATCGTTAAATCAACCTAATCATACCAAATAACTTATTTACGTGGCATAAAAACCAAATGAAACAAAACAAATTTTACAAGAAAAATTACGATAAAACTAAACACAAACTAAAACAAGAAACGTAAACAAAACAAAAGAAAATCAAACAAGTCAAACCTATACTAACATATCAAAAAGAATTAACAGTTCATATTTCCTAAAATATGATCACTGCTTTCACATCCTGAAGGCGGAGCTTCAAAACAAGAAAGAAAATTTAAAATGACATAAACCCAAAGACAAAACATATTCGTGTGAACTCTGTGTTTCACTTCGAATTTCTAACAAATCATAATCGTAACCAAACAGAAGAAAATCTCTTTCAAAACCTAAACAAAATAGAATCGAACAAATTTTAACTGTTGAATAATTTAGAAATATCATTAAATCAAATTTTACAAAAAATAATTTAGCTCGTAACAACTTTCGTCTACTATCGACATTTTCATTACTAGCATCAACGCCTCGCAAAAACAATTCATGACATAGCTCGTCACTCCTGAGAGCTTCGACAAAATACATGATCACAATAAAATCAAATTCAAGAATAAATCTTAACCTAAAATACACAACACAATAAAATACAAAGTACAAAAGTATTCAAAATTTAAAATATAGGCAATTCACAGTAATTACTTCATTCAAAATTCAGCCCCAAGTTGGTAGCGACAGTGTAATAAAAAATTACTCCGAACAAAGAACGTATAATAAAAGTAAAAATAATAATTTACCACGGCAGCAATCGTAAGCACAGACCTCTGGGTGTTAGTTTGAATGAAAATAAATACAAAGACGTGAACTCCGTTAATTTATTACTATAACTTAATATACTATTTACATTAGAGAACAATGAACAATATTTGAATTATACATATCAGAAATAAAACAGGATTTAAAATAAAATATTAGGGCGCCAACCACCTTTAAATTGGTGATAAAAACGTAAAATCTTACATCTAATTATTAATTGATATTAAATGCAAAAATAGTAAACTGTTAATTTGTTATGAGTGAAAAGTTTTAATAACTAAATTTAATTGCTTGAATGTAAAATGTAACTCAATTCCAGTTGACTCACCACATGATATGACGTTATCGTATAGCTTCTATCTTTAGCACATACTTTGTTGTAGTGATAAAGTTCTTCTAAAGGAATGTATATTTCCAACCACACCAGCAAGCATAAAACCAATGTATAAATCCAATGACGGAAAATCCAGTAAATAAAAGACAAAACCAAAATAAATGATCCAGTAAAAGAAAAGATCCAGAATAAAAAAAAAAACCGTAGCAACGGCCTTCAAAATAAATTCCTTTGTCTAACTATTGCGTAACATTGTGAAATCAGAATAATTAGATGGAATGAATAAAAATTAAATTGTATGCGTTTTTACGCCATAATCAAGAAAATTTGTCTTCCTCGCATCACTCACGTGAGTTACGCAAGATTGTTCAAACGGAAGTGCAAGCTTAAGCTATAACTCAAGTCGAGTACGCAGCCGCTTCCGAAATACGACGCGACGTTGCCAAACTGAATAAATTTACGTGCAATATTATTTGCAAAAAATAAACGAATGTAAAATTGAATTTTAATGTAATAAACTCTAACGGGACGTTACAAGGTTTATTACAATTTTCAAAAATAAGAATTTACACTATTAATGTATTTTGAACTATTTTTTAACCACATTCAGTAAAATATACATTTGCACAACATGTGTTAGATAATCCTCATACTCTTTTTTCTTACAAATTGTTTCATCCTTTTAATAACATCAATAATAAATATTACTAGAGTTGATTTATATTGAAACGTTCGAGAAGTTATTTGCAAATTCAAGAGCCTTCTAGAAGCTGTTATCTATCTTCTAGAAGATATACCGAAAGTAAGGGAACACTCGAGAAGGATTTGCCAATATTGCCAAACCATTAACCGAAGAAAAAACAGAATTTAGATGGAATGAAGACTGCAAAAATTCTTTTAATCAACTAAAATAGGCCCTAATCACTTCGCCGATTTTGAGTTATCCAAGAGAAGATGGAAAGTTTGTTTTGGATACCGACGCAAGCAATCTGGCAATAGGCGCGGTCCTTTCGCAGATTCAAGATGGACAAGAAAAAGTTATCGCGTATTTTAGCAAGGTTTTGTCCAGACCAGAAAGGAATTATTGCGTGACAAGGAGGGAGCTGTTAGCAGTCGTTAAGTCCATCGAACATTTCTACAAGTATTTGTATAGACGAAAATTTTTCTTGAGAACAGACCACGCCGCTTTAAAATGGCTTCTGCAGTTCCGTAACCCAGAAGGACAAGTGGCAAGATGGATCGAGAGACTGCAAGAGTATGACTATGACACAGAACACCGTGCCTCAAGCAGTCATCGAAACGCTGATGCCTTGTCCAGAAGACCATGTCCGGCGGACTGCAGCCATTGTTCGCGACTGGAAGAATAAGTCGAATGCCTCTGGAGAACTGCTATGGTTGATGATGAGTGGGAACCCGAGAAGATACGTCGCAAACAAGAAGACGATCCTGAAATAAGACTACTCCTGAACTGGAAATAAATTGGCCGACGATCAACCTGGGAAGAGGTGAGTGCTTTGGGCAGAAATATCAAAGGGTACTGAGCGCAGTGAGACTCCTTGTTAGTAGAAGACGGTCTTCTTAAGCGATCCCTAGAAAGTGTTGAAGGTACGGGAAACAGACTACAGCTGGTAGTGCTAAAGAGCCGGGTAGCAGAAGTGTTGAAGCATCTCCACGATGGGATATCAGGAGGACACTTTGGCATGAAGAAGACATTGGGTAAAGTACGAGAACGATTCTACTGGATGAACTGCAAAGAGGACGTCATGAAATGGTGCCGTAATTGCACGGTCTGCGCATCAGGAAATGGTCCAGCGAGAAAGCGCAAAGCACCCATGAAGCAATACAACGTAGGAAACCTTTTGGAAAGAGTAGCGATTGACATCGCAGGGCCGTTCCCAGAATCCGATTTGGGAAATAAATACATCCTGGTGGCGATGGATTATTTCACAAAATGGAGGGAGGCTTACGCCATACCCAATCAGGAAGCAGCTACAGTCGCAGACGTATTGGTAAAAGAGTTTTTCTGCCGGTTTGGAGTTCCGTTGGAATTACACTCCGATCAAGGCCGCAATTTCGAGTCTGGGCTGTTTCAAGAAGTTTGCCGATTGTTGGGAATTAAGAAAACTAGGACAACGCCTCTCCATTCTCAATCTGATGGCATGGTTGAACGGATGAATCGAACAATGGGCAAGTACTTAGCCAAGGTAGTGCCCGAACACCAAAGAGACTGGGATCAGTACTTGCACCTTTTCTTAATGGCATACCGATTATCCGTTCACGAAAGCACAAGCCAAACACCATCCTGTGTCATGCTCGGTCGTGAAATACGATTACCATGCGATCTTCAATTTGGACGAAGACCGGAAAAAGAAGTTGCTGGAGAAGATTACGTCAGCAAGCTGGCCAAGAGGCTAGACGAAGTACATGAAGAAGTCCGTAAAAACACACAAATTGCCAGCGACAGGATGAAAACAAGATATGACGTCAAGGCGCAAAATGGTGGGTTTCTACTTGGCGATATGGTCTGGTTGTATAATCCTCAAAGGAGACGTGGTTTGTCGCCGAAGCTGCAAAAGCAATGGGAGGGCCCCTATAGAGTCGTGCAGCGTATTAACGACGTCATATATCGCATCCAGAAACCGCCCAGAGGCAAGTCAAAAGTGGTCCACGTCGATCGTCTAGCCCCGTTTGCTGGCGATAACCACAATACGCAGTTCAAGAAGTTTATAAACTTATACGGAGGTTCTGGAAAAGTTAGGTTTGGACTTACCACCGAGGAACAACAAGACCTGTTCCAGACACAAAAAGAATACGCCATCGCACAATGCGTGAGCGAGGATCTTGACATGTCAAAAGGGGTTGCAGTCGTGTTTAAAAAGAAGTTTGGGCAGCTAGATAAATTACGAAAACAGCAACCGGCAGTCGGAAAAGTTTTAGGACTACGTGGCGACGGACGCTTCGTTTTCTACCTGGTCACCAAGAAATACTCACGTGTCAAGCCGTTATACAAATATCTGTGGCGAACATTATGGAGTCTCAAGAGAGAAGTGGAGTTCCATCATGTTAAGAAATTGGCAGTACCCAAGCTTGGCTGTGGCTTAGATCAACTGAATTAGAGGACAGTTCGAAACCTGTTGGAAGTCGTCTTCCGAGGTACAGGCATTCAAGTGTTGGTCTGTAGTTACCAACCAAGGAGAATATTGGGTCAGGAAAAGTCCATTGACTGTTGCTTTTATGGTCAAGGAAGTTGCCGAAATAGAGGAAGCTGCCGCTATCGCCACGATCCTTTTTACCGGTGTTGCATCCAGTCTTCTGTTCTGGGACAGAACAGTCCTAAGAAGGGGGCAGTAAAACGTTCGAGAAGTTATTTGTAAATTCAAGAGCCTTCTAGAAGCTGTTATCCATCTTCTAGAAGATATACCGAAAGTTAGGGAACACTCGAGAAAGATTTGCAAACGTGTATACATACCGAAGAGAGAAATCGTAGGTCAGTTATTGCCGTAACGCGAATACAGCAGTGTTAAAAAGATTATGCAAGTTGAAATAAATAAGTCGTTAGCACGCGTGTTGGATAAACCTACAGTGAATAATCGCGTACGTGATTTTAGTGTAAACAATTGTGTGAAGCTATTCGCGGACCTTATCTTATCTTCTTGTAAGTGATATAAATTATAGTGTAAGTGTTCTTTTTTATTAAATATTAATAGATATAATTAGTTCCGTTAATTTAGAAGTGTACATATTTCAAGTATAAGTAAAACATCGTTTTAGTAGTTAAATAAATTAGTTTTAATAATAAAATTTGCAACAATATTAAAATATGAAATAACATTTTTTTGTTGAACGATTAAACCAATTTCAATTATGATTTTTAGCTTAAATATTCTTAGATTTGTTTCTAAATTGCACCATCTTCTTTTTTTAAAATAATTTACATTTAATATTTTGTAAATAGATTTTCTAATTATCTAGTTACAAATTTTCATATTTGACATTTTTCAAAAAATGTAATGTAATCTTAACTTTTTATAAGCTGTAAATATTCTTTGTAATCTTTTTTGAAGATGAGCTTCATTATTTTAAAGCTTGAAACATATGTAAAAAATACGTTTTGAAAGTTAACGAATTTATTATTAGTAGACTGATAATTTGAATAATTTAAAAACTGACCAATAACAATGAATCTCCTTAACAATTTAAAAGTTTACCGATTTTATATTTTTTTCTCCTATTAATATTAAACAAATGTGCTACTGACTATAAAAAACATTAAAAAAATGAACTTTACTATAACATAAATCCTCTCTCTAGTTTTAACTGATTTATAACGCTACAATTGCTTGAATGTTGATACAATTTCAACATTCATAATTTGCTCAAATTTCATTTTACATACTTTCGTCTTATGTTAATAATTTTACAGTGAAATCATTTATGACTAAAACCAGTAATTGCTGATAGTTTTAATTATAAAACTTTATAAATCAGGTTTATTAAATTATTTCGTTTATGCATTTTAAAATTTGAACATAAATTATTGGTTTAGTAGAACATCTGTGTTTCGGTCGAGTTGCTTTTGGTGACCACATCGGCTTTTTTTGCGACTAAGAGTAGCTTTGTCGGTGTCGTAAGATTTGCTTTCTTGTAAATCAAAACGACCACAATTTTTGTATTAATAACTTAATAACTTAAAATAACCAATAAACTATTACCCTAAAACGGTGCAAGCTAGAGGAAAGTTGCACATAAACATTTTTATAGAGGACAAAATTTAGTATAAAAAAGTCGGCGGAAGGGTACAATTACCTTCAATAGTTTAGAAGATACACGTGTACAAAGTTGCACAAAAATTACTTTAAAATTCTGTAACTCTTAAACTATTAGATATAATTATACACTCCCGCGGACTTTTTTGTAGTAAATTTTGTGCTCAATAAATTGTTTGCAATTTTCATCTATATTGTACCGCTTTTGCAGCGTACAAAGCGAAAGCTCGCGCGGATCTAATTCTGCAATTACTATAATCACGTTTCATCACTGCTGAGTGAAATTAAGACTTATTATATTTTTAAAACATAAAACGTATCATAAGAAATATCTTGTTTAATAATAATAAACACTGCATCCGAAAAATACAAAAAATGAAGTAAAATTGGACACCAGATTTGTTTCATCTGAGCGTTTCATCGTTTCGTTACACGAGCCTTCGAATCAAGCTCTCTATAAGTGTTTTCAACACTAAAAAGAATTATCAAAATCGGTCAGCGTGGTAAAGAATGATCGCTGACCATACATTAAAAAAGATATTCGGCAAATTGAGAACCGTCAACATACAAGGCATAAAGTACTCAAATTTTGTACACTTAATTGTATATTAATTACTTCGATCATTCTATATTTTTATTTAATTATTCTTAGTTATTGGGAGTTTTTTTTTGGTTTATAAAAGCATTTATTACAAATACAAATTAATTATTCTTTTGTTTAAAACATTATATTATTATATTATTTAAGAGTATAAATTACGCAATTTTCTATTACACACTATAAAATCAAATATCTGTTTTTTTTCCTAATTTTTGATTGCATTAGGTTCAAAATGATAACAAAAGTGATGAAATATATTGGGGATGATCTCAAATTCCCCAATTAAGAATTATTTACTTATCATTGTTGTTAAAGATCGAGAGCAGCACGTTTAACAAATTGTTATAATTTATTAACATTAAAATGTTATGTAAGTAGATATGTTCTGATACGACTGGCAATTTACTAGAAAATAAAATAAAAATAGCCAAAATGCAATATACACGGAGAGAAATATTATGCTAAATTTAATCATTACAATTTCATATTTAAAGCATTTGCTTTTTTCTAAAATTGTTTCACGTTCAAATAAAATTAAACATACGTGTTCTAAAATTTAAAGTAAATTTCTTATTGCAATCCAAACCTGATTTGATTAAGTCATTCATAATTATAATGATACAAGGCAATAGTTTTGTTAAAATTTAGACTACAAATTGATTAAATTCAACTATTTTTTATAAGAAATCATATCAGCGATTAAAGTACGTAATAAATTACTACGTAACCACAAGTAGGCGTTTCAAGTAAGCATTTATGTTATTACTATCACTATTTGTTTCACACCGGTCTAAAATAAGTATCGGCAATTTCATTTAAGTTAAGGTTTGCAATATGTGCTAAACTCTTTGCTAAAGCTCTGGCAAAGATACATTAACGTGTAACGTGACTCCGACAGTTTTTTGTTTGAAACTAAACGACATGGATCCATCATTTTATAGCAAGTTTTTTCTAATATATAACCTATAACTCACTACATCAATTAGTGAATTATTGAAAACTACAACTTACAACTTATTATGTAATTGACTCTGATTTTCAATATTGTTCACTTTCGTTATATATTAGAATTATGTCGCAAAGCTTGCACATTTTTTGTCATGTATGACTCAGGTTTTTGAAATGAAATGAAATTATCGTGCATTTGCATTTGTTTTAGAGAAAGAAATTGACGTTATATCCCTAACGGAAAATGATTTGGACATATTTAAGGAAGGTGAATTTGGGTTGATGGTAAAGTTGAGAAGTAAACTACCTAGTTGGAAAATTCTTTGATAAAAAAAAATAAATAAAGTAACAAGAAGATAATTTAACTTGGATAGTGTAGATTCGACTAATATTCTAAGTGGGTAACATCCAACGGTAACATATTAATAATGTTGATGCGTGTAGATATTGGTGTGGAGGACAGTATTATTTGGATCAGTAATATTAGCAATAAATATAAATTTCAATGTAATCAAGGAATAAACCATAAACTGTAGTGATGATAGAAATACAACTCATCTATATTGAATAAATACGTTTAAACTATGCTTATATTTACCGAAATTATTCATACCCTGAAATTGCGCAAAAGCAAACATTATGAAACTGCTTGCTTAAATTAATAAGTGTTATTACTATTAAACCTATTTATGATAAAACGCAACGATCAACAGATCAGAAAAGCTGTACTTGTCATAACTATGGTTGTTCTCTACGATCACATTAAGCAACTTTTGAATGATAAAAGAAGACTCATTTTCTTAAATTGATATATTATAAAATCTATACAATCCTTTTTCAAAAAATTTGTTCTAATAAAACGAAAGTTTTATTTAAGCGTACATCAGCTTGACTCAAAACCAACAGCCTATTTGTATGAAATATAGCAGTTTTTGCTTTATTACAGTAAACTTTTCTCTCCGTGTATAAATATGCTAACATCAAATTTAACAAAGTAAGGAATCATAAAGATTTCTTCTCAACATATAAAAATAGTTAGTACATTAATATTCAATTGATTTATACACGATAACAAGTGTCGAACTATATCGCAAACATCTCACTACAAATTGACCAGGCAGTATTTAAGGCTGAGATTGAGTAAAGTGAGAAGTACTTTAAGACAAGAAAAGAAATCAAATACAGTCAAGTGGCTCCAGTGCTACAGTAAAATGCTTAAACTGTTTTTTACATAAACTCACCGCTATACAACAAGAGATGATACTGTTGTAAGACTGATAAGAATCCATGTCGACAATACTTTTTATTTATTAATGAAAACGTTGTGTTTCTTTTGTTATCGTCTACATTTCAAACCGTGATTTTGTTTCGATACGTTTTTCTATGCAATCGTAACATTGCATTTGTCCTGTGATATTAATATTTCAACCAAACTCACGCAAATTAACAGTAGAAAATTTATTAATATAAACCGAAACTATAAAAAATATATTATCGGGCACTGTATTCAGCTTTGCTTCGTAATGGAATTAATTTTCGATGACCATGTTTTGGAAAAGTCTGATTAATTGTAATTTAAATACGTTCCAACGTTCAAAAACTTGTCAGTAAATTAGAAGATAAAATTTAAGTTTAAACATATTATACAGGCTGTCGCAAAAGCCCTAAAAGTATTAAAGTTGTGTTTTCTTAAATAAAACTTCCTGTATATTATTACATTTTTGGATTCTCTGATCCAAATTAATTTTGTTTTAATCACGTTTATGAGAATGACCTTAAAGTTTTTTAATTGATTCGAATTTTTGTCAAATTATAACCTAATGTTCATGTCTGAAATACTTAAAAAGAGTCTAAGTTATGTAAGCAAAATTTATGTAATTAAAAAGTACATTTTTTGGTAAATTAAAAAATACGGCGTTCTAATTAAATAATTCAAGTTATAGCCACTAAAAATAAATACTAAATAATTTACAGTTATACAAATTATATTGGCGAAACATTTTATAGCATTTTAAACATATCTTGTATATAAGATTAATATTAGAAGGACAAGGTAAGAACAACGGCATTGGTAAGATATATAGTAGACATTCTATCTGTAAGGTTGAAAACCACAACCAATCCAATATTTAACCAATGTAGAAGCGAAAAGTAAAAGATAATATTGGGAATACAAGGTTTAGTAGATATATAACCAAAATAAGCTTTCAATATGTTTATGATACCTGTGATCGCTGTTGTCAGTGGGACAGAATAATTGTTTTGTATTTATAAACTAACAACTTTTTTATATTGTTTACATATCAGCATTTTACCATTTTAGCAATATGGTGTGTGGATGTGTGTGCATAATAAATTTTATCAAAACTCTTAAGCTGTTCATCGTTAACAAAAATCAAAAGTTAATTATATAATTTAAATCTATATTTCAATTTAAAACGATAACTAAAACTTAAGTGATAATTACTAAGGTATAGAAGTATTTTATTATCTACGCAATCTAACAAATATTTTAAACTGTATAAATGTATAACTACTTATTTGTTTATGTATGAGCACTTGTTTTTTTTTTATTTGGTCTTAATTTGTTTTAGCATTAGCAATTGAGCAATGAGCATGAAGGAGAAAATTTAGTATTTTTAATATATGTTTACTCGCATTCCGAAGTTTTAATGAAATAAACATAACACAGTACCTCCAAAAATGCACTTTGTTTTATCAATCTTCTAAGTGTGATTAAATTTATGTATTTCAATTGAAAAACAAATATAAACAAAAAGATTTATTTATTTTTTTTAGAATTTTCCTTAGAATGTTAATTTGGTGTGTTCCTACAACTATTATTTTTTTAGATGTACGCGCATGTGCTATATAAAATACATAGGCGAAATCCCAGCCTTAATCGTTATTGTTTCAATAATAAGTATATCAAATAAACATAACCTATTATAAATATTACTTATCATTTAAATTTTAAGTTTTAATACTAGGAACTACAGATTCAAGAGTTATAATGAACACGTTTAGCCTATTATATTCTTCATTTGAATGCTGAGTATAATTACTTTGTTATAGACGTTTATGCGTTTTATAAACAATAGAGTTATAATACTTTTTTTAAATTTTGTTTCCACTAATCTTAGTTTATTAATTATTGCTTATCAAATTTTTGAAATAAAAAAACAAGAAAACAATTAAGAACAAAATTTTAAAAAGTGGTTACATTGTTCAAAAAGTTCTTTTGCAGAATTTTATGTTTGAAGGTCTCCTGCATCAGACAAATGTATTTTTGATAAAAAAAATTGGGTGTCTGTGTGTGTGTGTGTGTGTGTGTGTGTGTGTGTGTGTGTGTGTATGTGTGTGTGTGTGTGTGTGTGTGTGTGTGTGTGTGTGTGTGTGTGTGTGTGTGTGTGTGTGTGTGTGTGTCTGCGTGTAACCATGTAGTACCCACGATAACTCTCGAACGAAAAGTCCTAGTAACTTCAAATTTGGTATGGAGCTTGCTTTTCATATTTTCTCGGTTTTTGTGAAAAATGGGTCTGATAAAGAAACCGGAAGCTGGTGTATCCACTATTTTCAACAGTTTTCCTTATATAATTTTGTACGTATATAAATTATTCGAACTATTTTTACAGTTTCTTATAGAGATACTTCTTTTTAACAATTTATTCAAATAAAAAAAGTTTCTAACATTAACTGTTTATTAGATATTTGATTTATAATTTAAAGTAAATTCCATATATGATCTAAGTTCGAATCTTGTCTGCAACCATTTTTTTTAAAATTCCATATCTTTGAGCAAAAGCAAGATACGTTAAAAATAACATTTTTTACTGACCTACTAAAGGGAAAAACAATATCGAGGTGCACAAATATAGGGGTTAGTCGATAAGACAACATAACCTCAATTTACCATATTTCGGTTATACCTTCATGAAATCAAACAAACAAACGTATACTTAGTATTTTTTACTATTGTTCTTTTTAAGCAAATAAAATTATAAAGTTATATATAAGTTTTCTGAATTCTCTATATTCTTTTGACTTTAATGTTTTTCTTTAATTTGAAAATAAAATATATGTAGAAATTCCTTACAGAAAAGTGCTTTGGTGACCACACCAGTTTTTTTTAATAAAAATTGATTTGTAAATTTAAAATATTTTCATATATACAGACAACACTATGTGACTGTTGTTTGATTTCTGGACAAATTATTTCCTGAAAGACTTGGTATTTCTTGTTATTGTTATTTATTGACATACATTTTGTTTCTTTTGTGGCATTGTACTGTTTTTATTTCGTAATTAAACATCGAAGTTATTTAACATTTTCAAATTTATCTTTTGTATAATTTTTTTGAGTGTAAATGCACTTATGTCATTTAGGTTAATTTTATTGTCATGTGATTTGAGTGCATTTTATAATATATTATTTCCGACTGTTATTATTTTTACATATCTAGACGTAATTTGATATTGAAGTAGTTTTGTTTATTTTAAGTTTATCATTTGTTTTGTCAACGCTAGTGAAAATTATATTTTTTTTGTAGAGTTTTATACGTTATGCTTTAATTTTTATCTTTGTTTAGTTTTTTTGTTTTTCTTGAATATTTTACATTACAGATTTTAAATTCAGTAGAGGGAACGGATGATATTATAGGAGAAATTTCATTAACTTGTGTTTTAAAACTTTGAATGAAAAAAAAATGAAAATGGTAAAGCTTGTTTGTCGCTCTGTTAAGAAAACTCTCAAATTACGACAATAACGTTTTTATTTGTTTTATTAAAAAGATAATCAAAATTTTTATTTTAAATTTAATTATGGTTGTGTTACAGAAACGTACTAAGGTTATTGTGTGGTGTTAGTTTATTTTAAATTTTTATTTATTGTAACTTTGCGTCAATAAAGTAGTTTTTTTGTTAAATTTTATTTGTTTTATTCGATTGCATTAAATTGTTAAATTGTAACAAAACTGTTATTGAATCGGCTTGTCGTGGTTAGTGTAATTTAAAAATTTTAGATTTTCATGTTTTTTTAGAATAAAAACGGTTTTTTTTATTGAAAAAAAAAGGCACAGAAAAAACCCTTGTTTTTTACAACACTATGCATACCTACTTTACACATTACCTTAAACCTACATACAAAAGCTAAATCATAACCCGTTGCACTAATTTCAGAAATACTTTAATGTGTCTTAATTTATTATTTATAAACAATAGTTGCACGTAGAATACACATTTATTGTAACAATAATAATCCTATGTAAGTATTGATTTAAGAAACGAATCTAAGTCTCAACATGTAATCACCGTTGGTAACTCAGTTAAATTAAAGGATTGCATACAACTGTCAAGCCGAAGGTCAGTAAATCCCAATCAGTCAAGACCAAGTATATAACTAATCTGCATGAATTTTAAGGAAGTCGTCAGTTACATCAACTAAAAATCAAATTATGTTAAAAATGTATATAGTTTTATTTTTTTATTTATCGAACGTTTTTGTACCGTCAAAGAATAAACGCAAATAAAACATAATTTTGCTAACGTTTTTATAACAAATAGAAGAAAACGTGTAAGAATGTATTGCGTTTCCGCCCAAGAATTGTATACTCTTGATGTCAGAGAAATAGATAGGCAGCGGTCTTATTTGATATTTTTGTAATGCCGCTTACAAACATTATTATACTTAACGTTTAACGTTTTAAAAGAATCAGTTTTAAAATGATATATTAACCATATTTTTGTGCAGTTTTTTAATCGGTTGTTGTTTTTATTACTGTTTCAAAATTTGGGAATTAATAAAATGCATGCTTATGTGTATTTACTCTATATTTTGTTAATGTGGAAACAACAAACAGTTTAGTAGCTGTTTTAATTTTTTACAAGAAGTTTATTCAATTTGAGGAATATTATACTATATAATCAAAATAATTAAATTATTTACAGATGCATATTTGTCAAGCATACATATATAAGAAAGTTTGTGAATATTATAGATATTGCAAAAAATTGCTATTAAAATAAAAACATTAGAAGTAGGCATTAAAACATGTAAAAAGATTAAAATAAGTTACTTATACAAAAATTACAGATGCTTTCTAAACTCTAATAAAATTCAATGAAAAACTTTAATCAATGTATATCACTGTACTTGATGCGTATATGCAATAAAGAATTATTATCGACAATCAGAGAGTATTATTTTGTAAATTGTAACGTATACGTACGTATTGTAAAAATTTCAAGTTTGTAACGTACAAATATCGAATTGATACAACAAAAAAAACTAAATTAAAAATTGCAAAGAATTACACATTGCGAATAAAGCAAAATATATTTCGGCTTTTTAACTAACACAAATTAGACTACTAACGCCGATATACTATTTCATTTTTTATATAGTACTTGTGTAAAGGTTTTTTTAATGAAATAAAAGAACCTTAAAAAAATAGTAGGTGCAATAAATTTGAACTAACTTTTTCGTTTCTTAAATACAACAAATTACTATTACAGTAAAGTGCATATAGTTTTATTTACCTTCGTTGTTAATTTCAGGTTTATAACATTTAAGCGTTTTAAAATAATTGTACCTAAAAACCTTATATGTTTTGGCTAATTTTTTAATATGGCCTATTTTTGTAATATCGCTTGAAAACAAATAGTGTCTTATGTAAATCAAGGAGATTGCCTACATACTCTGGAATACTCTATAAACTTCTTAGTTCGGAAAGCTTTATTCTTAAGAATAACACCTAATTATTGCAAATTATCTTAAAACATTTACAAATTTACCTAATTTGCTTTGTAAGTCACATCTACGTTATTCGGTTGAAGCTTCTAGGAAAAACTATCACATATCAACATTTGTCAGAACTTGACGACATTGTAAACGATTCAGGCTTCAACATAAATAGATTTTTTTTATTTACTGGCTGCAAACGCATCTTGTCATTAAATCATTAGTAATTTTTAAACTAATCTAGCTCATTCATATTAGGTTATGCTTGAAATTATTGTATTAAAAAAAATTCAAATACTAAATTATTTAAAGTTAACTACTTTAGAACTATTCAACGTATTGCATATATTTAAAGCAAGTAAATTATACTCACCATTTCTTTAACTAGAAATGAGTAAAAAACAAGAATAAAATAATAGTAACAGCTAACTAATAGTATAAACGCTGTCAAGTTGACATAAAATAAATACAAGTTTTGACATAATTTTTTAATTGTCATTTTAGGTATTACCAATACAAACTTGTAAATTAGTTTATTTATTTTTTGCGTTATTTTTCCGTAAAATTCTGTTTAACTTTGAATACTAATTAAATATAGAGTTGCAGAAAAAGTATAGTGTGTAATTCGTAAGGAATGTGTATTGCCAACTCGTACGAATTGCAAATTTTCATAAAAACTACTAAATCAAAAAAAGAAAATCACTTATCGCTAAAAACATGCAGACTTAGAATTAAAGAGATAGCCACAAGGTATAAAGAATTAACCAAAACCAACATGCAAGACAAAATGCACAAAATAAAGCAAAACAATACGCAACAAGGATTGAGCACTTTTAAAGAAATAAGAAATTATTACCGCTACAAAAAATGTAAGTGAAGTTAATAAATTTTAAAATCGAAGAAAGCGGACAGAAGAAGAGGAAACGATAAAAAAATACCTAATAAACTAAATTGCAAAACAATATAAAATATACAGAAACCACAAAACAAAAATAAAAAAGTAGTTGCAGCAGCAAAAGAAAAAATTTGAATAGATTTTGTAAATAAGATGGCGACTGACAGTACCGGACAATTAGAAATTATTCTACAAAGTACTAAAAATTCGCATAACAGAAAAATCATTAAAAAAAATACACATAAAAAATAAGAAGTTCTAACGAACAAAACAAAAATAATAAATACGCAAATAAACAAAAATAATGGAACCGAATGCGTAACTGAAAACTAGAAAGAATAAAGAAAACAAAAAACAATTAAAAAACTAAAAACCGTAATAGAAAAATAAAAAAATTATGAAACATCTGGAAACGACAAAATTACCCCAGAAATAATAAAAAAATTAAGAAAAATAGGGATGGAAATTTTTTTAGAACTATCAAACATATTGAGAAACATCTCTAATAATGCTAATACACACAGAAGAAACATTGCACAATGAAACAAATTATACAAAAAAAGCAACCGCAAAACAAAAAGTTCTGGGTAGCTTTCATAGGTCTAAAAAAACTTTTGAAGCAGTACCTACAATAAAAAAATGAGAAATACTAAAATAAATGGAAATACACAAAACAAGTGATATAAAATAAACAGAAATTATATAATAAGTAACAGTATTACTATCAGAAGTCTCTAAAACAGAAATAGGATTAACTCTATTCATTGTACACATGGATAAAATTATCAAGAATAACAAACAGAAAGCAAACAAACTATTTAGCGGCAGGAGTCTTTACGAATAACATCGAAAAGTAAAAAAAAATACAAAAAAAGTTAAATATGTAAAAAAAATAAAGGAAAAAGAAAGTATGGAAACAGAAACTTAAATAAGATTTAATTAGAAAAAGTAGAAGAATATAAATACTTTGGAGTAACTTTTGAGAAAAAAGAGACAATAAGCAGACGTAAATGAAATAATTAATAAAACAATAACAGCATATTAAATGAATAAATGAATCAATTTATAAATAAAAGACTCATTTCTAAACAAACAAGAATACAAGTTTTGAATACGTTATATAGATTAATACTTACCTACGAATGCAAAACCTGCACGGAGAGAAAAGTTTACTGTAATAAAGCAAAAACTGATATATTTCATGTAAAATACTGTCATTGACACTCATATGTACACGCATCAACGTCTTTACTTCTAAAGTTTACCATCAACCAAAGTTCACCTTCTTCAAATATGTTCAAATCATTTTCCGTTAGGTACACAAGAGATGTAACGTCAATTTCTTTCTCTAAAAGAAATGCAAATGCACGATAATTTCATATCATTGCAACAAACTAAGTCATACATACCAATGCTTTGCGACATAATTCTAACATGTCAAGAAAGTGAACTATAATCAAAATCAGAGTCAATACTTTCTGGTAAGTTTCTGGTAGTTTCCAATCATTCACTAATTGATGTAGTAAGTTATAGGTTATACCCTGCAAGCAGCTCGCTTTAAATTGATGTGTCCATGTCGTATAGTTGCAAACAAAAGACTGTCGGAGTCACGTTACACGTTAATTTATCTTTGCCACAGTTTTAGCAAAGATTTTAGCATATACTGCTAACCTGAACTTAAATTTAATTGCTTATACCTTATTTGAGACCAACGTGGAACAAATAGTGATAACATCAACGCTTACATGAAACACCTACTTGTGGGTTCGTAGTAATTTATTACGTACTTTAATCGCTGATATGATTTCTTATAAAAAATTATTGAATTTGAGCAAGTTGCACTCTTAATTTTAACAAAACATTTTGCTTGAAACATTATAATTATGAGTAACTTAATAAAAACATGTTTGGATTGCAATAAGAAATTTATTATTTGAATGTAGATCAATTTTAGAAAAAAAGCAAATGCTTTAAATATGAAATTGTAATGACTAAATTCACCACAATATTTCTATCCGTGTAGGTACTATCAAAAACACAAGAAAACAATATACAAGAGATATCTGAGATTAGTTGTAACGTTAAAATAAGAAATTAGTAGTTCAATTCGCGAAATTACACATCTAAAACAACACTTGAACGTAGAACTTATATAGAAAATTTGAGCAATTACTCCGAATATCTAATGACATGAACAACAACCTTCTAGCAAAACAATAAACATAAACAATATGAAAATACTATACAGTCAATGACTTAAAATAAATACTTTATTATAAATAAATAACAATTACTATTTAACATGGAGACAAACACTATGATATGTATAATCAAACATTTATGTCAAAGTATGACCGATTGATAAGTGAAAACAGATGGCTTCCATTACCCCAATTTAACCTTAGTGAACTTCATGTTTGGTTTTTTTTAAAAATAAAGTAGTTTCATAGTTTCTATATACTTTAGAAGAAATGCAAAATGCAATTACAAAACTGTTACATAATGTTTTTAACAATATTAAAAAAAGAGTGAACCTGTTTTTAAATTTAGATGAACATTTTAAGCAGATGTAAAATTTGTTGTATAATTTTGTACATTTGTTAATTACACTGTAATTAGCTTCTATTGAACCTTATCTTTATAAATATTTGAAATTGTGTTCTGTCTTATAAATTAGGTGACAAAATAAATTTATACATTATTCACTTTATTATAAATTTAAATATTACTAAAATATTTTACTCACCGTCTATGGAGTGCTAACACTTCGTATTAGTACAGTATAATGCTTTCAGATCCAGTAGGTTCACTCCTTGTCGGTTTCTTTAAAGTTTGTTCCAAATACTTTTCTTGCGCTAGTTACCACGAATTGATTTGAGTGAGAGAATTTTTAGCGATAAATTCAAATTTTAAATATTTTTAATCCTATTATTATTTCATCGGTGGCATTCACGTTTTCATGCCGGATGTTATTTTTTTAAAATAAATGTTATGCTATTTATGTAACAACAACGGAAAAATTATTGTTATTACCTTTAAATCAAACTAATTTTTTTTCTAAATTTAAAATTTACTAAAAGTAACTATTTATTCCATAGAAAGTGAAGAATTACATACCTAAAATTACTTCGCCAACGTGTATTTTCTTTATAAAATGGTGTTTATGCTGTTTACACAAAATTTAGATGTGAATTTAAAAAAATCGATGTTATAATAATTAACGTGTAACATTATCTACTATTAATAAAATTGTATATTGAAATCAAAATAAACAAAACTGTTAATGCAAACTGTAAAAACCCATTAAAGTATCTATAACTAGTGATGGCGAATTTCGTTACTTTTGAGTAATCGTTACTATTCGTTACTTATACTTTTTGTATTCGTTACTTTAATTCGTTACTTTGATTACTTTGGATACTATGATTACTTTGACAACTGCATGTTTTTGTGGTAGTAAGTACGGGTACCGGAATATAATAGAACGTGTTGTAAAATTCTAATTTTTGACAGTAGTTGATACCGAAGAAGCTTACCATTTTTTGTTAGTATTTATTAACGTTTTTAACATTAATTTTGAGAAATGGAAATACGCAGAATATATAATGTAAAAGCTTCAAAAAACATTCCAAGGTATAAAGTTATAAATGTTCGAGAATAATCAATTTTGTTTTTTGCAAAATTTTGAAACAGATGTTATCCAGAAAATAACAGAATTAACATTCATATATGTATGAATACGAATAAGTACACTTATACCTCAAAACGTTGATAATTTTGGTTTTATAAATTGAACAATTTAAGGAATTTAATTTAAGAAATCTAAGGGAAGAACAGAGATCACTATTGTCCGTAAAATAATGTGTTTAAAGAGTTAAGGTTCTGCGTCATTTATGCGCTCTGTATTCAATATTGTCCATACAAAATTAAAATTCATAAAACGAGTAATGATGTACCATGTGTACTGAGTACAAACGGGTACTGGAACCGATTTTGCAGATGTAAATACTGTAATCGAATGTTACGAATGTAACTATGTAACGAATATTTTGCCTATCGAGTAATCGTTATTTCGGATCCTAGCGAGTAACGAGTACTCAAGTAACGAATAGTTACTTATTCTCCATCACTATCTATAACCCTTAGGAGCAATTTTTATTTGCCGTAATTGCGATTTCTCCGCAGTTTTAATTTTTGTGAGTATTTGTAGTCAATGCTGACGAGGTTTGCGAAAAAACATCTGATAAAGCAAAAAAAAACAATAGTGTATTAAAGACTATGTATTAATCTATACCTTTTGAGGATTTAGCTAAAATCGTTGTTAAATCTAAACAATGAAAACTACAACCGGGTTGTACTTGTATTATAAAACCTACAATGACACATTTGATTAATAAAAAAAAACATGTATTGAAAAGTAATAAGCTGCGTACCATCAGTCTCACTCTCAATTGTAGAACTTGATGTGTCCATTACTTGATTCGTTTGTTCCATAGATTTTAAAACTGAAAGAAAACGTTTTATATGCGCACAATTGATTTTTAAAAAGAACTTATATATTAATTTAACTGTGTTGATTTAAAACTTACGACTGTCTCTCTGTGGTGTACTAACTAACGATATTGATTCAAATAATGGAACAGTATTACGTTTTTATTAATTTCTTAGCAATGACAAAACCATCCCATCTTCAAAATTACCGTTGCATATTCTGACTTGGTTGTAACAATAGCTACCACCTTTTGTCATCAAATCTGTACGATTGCTATTTCTAAGAAAATTTTTATATCTAGATTATTCCACCGATGTATATAGATGTATAAATTTACTTTTTAAAAATTTACCTTTTGCATCAGCTGGTATACGAAAAAACTAAGGTTCGAATTATTACTACTATTACTTTACCAAACAAATATTACATTACACAAAAACTTTAATAAGATTATACTGAAAAAGGTTATGAAATCAGTAAACAATAACAAATACTAAAAAAAAGCTACTGCGCTAGTTACCACGAGTCGATCATGCTCCGTAAAATTTCAAGGAAAAATATTCCTGAGAGTGATGTTACTGATTCTAAAAGCATTATACTGTGGTATTAGTTTTCTAAAATTATCCGATGAGCACCAACTTTAAACGCCCGTCAATCATTTCCAAACACAGTGTACGTTAAAGTGTTGTTTTACATCTAAAAAGCATATTACTAAATTTAAATAAAAGTTAAAAACCTTGTTGATTTATATAATTTAAAATTTAATTGGCGGATAGCAACGTTATGATTATTAATTTATTAATAAAGAAAAATATATTATACTGTGTCTTATTGATTTGTAATTTATTATTTTAACAAAGTTTACTGATCTATTCAGTTCAATTTAAACTAATTTTATGCATATGTTGAAATTAATGTACCTATTTAGTAAATGATTACTGATATTTAATTAATATAAACTGATTTGTCATAAAATTTTATTGAATGTAATTCTTTTCAATAGTGTACATAATTAACTATTAGTATTCACTGCTATTTTCTTATATGTAGTTTTGTTGAATTGTTCTATTTACACAGTGAATGTTGTTAACTAAATAGTAACATGTGTTTTACGCAATTTAAGATAAACTTTGATTTTGTTTGTTTTGAATATTAAAACATAACAGTTTTAAAATTGTTTTAGTTGCCGTACAATTTTACAATGTTAAAAATTTTTAATATAGTTTAATTGTAAGGTATATTATATAGATTGCTGCTGTTGATATTTGCATTCAATTTATTTTTGAAAATAATCGTACTTGTAACGTTTCATTTTATTGTACCTATATATCGAATACGTTTTGCTTAAACGGCATTTGCTTTATTATTTTATTTAGCAACAAGAAGCGATGCGCAACGAGTTTTACGCAGCGCGCACAATACTAATTTCTAGTTTTCCAACTACAAATAAAATTAGTTAATGTAAATAAACATGGCCCCACCTTGAAAAATCATAGGCTTTCAAGTAGTATTACAAACGAAATAAACAAATATAATAATTAAATAAGTAGGATAATGTAAATATAACGTTCAAAAAAGTAATTAATACCAACGTAAATATAGTATTCTAAAATAAAATGTATTTTCTTCTGAATCTTCTTCAACGGGTAAGGGATAGAGTTTTGTTACAGTCCGTTTGGTTAGCCCTTGTGAAGTTCGCATGGTAGCCACCCTAACGATGCCACCTTGACCTGGGTGAGGTTCAACGACGCGTCCCAACGACCATTGCATAATAGGTATATTTTTTGTCTTTTATAAATACCATTTCGCTTGAGTTTAAAGATGTTTTTTGAGTTTTCCACTTTGTTCTGGGTAACAAAGTTGCCAAATACTTCTTCTTCCATCGACGCCAAAACATCTGAACGTAATGTTGCATACGTCTAAAATTGATTAGGCGGTTTGCATTTATTTCGGTATAATTGTTTTCTAGCTGCGCTGTTAATTTGCGATTCGGAGTCTAAATCAGCGAGATTTTCGGATAAGAGAAGAAATGGACGCGAGTTTAAAATTGCCTCTACTTGACAAGTTATCGTATAGAATTCTTCGAACGTAAGACTCAGAAAACCCAGCACACGTTTTGAATGAAATTTTGTTTTTTTACGGCTGCTTTCCAGACACCGCCCTGTTAGGGAGAGTAGGGAGGTATACGGTGAAAATTAATACTTTCCAACGATAAATAAAATGTCACAATATAATTAGTTTTAAAGCTTCTAATTAAACGTTCAAGTTCGTTTTCTGTCTTTTGCCTTTTTTAGGCATCCGCAAAACTTTGGATTTCTACAAAAAGCGACCGAATATGTAAAATATATTATGGAGTGCGAAAATTATTAAGATACATCAAATCAGAACTAAATTTTAGTCATCGAGATCTTATATCTATAGGAAGTTCATCATCCCAATCTATACGCTTTTGCCATAAATTTTAAAGAATATTTTTAGCTGTTGTTAAACACGTACAAAGTAAACCTAACGGATCAAATATCTGACTTATTATAGATAGAATGGTACTCTTAGTAATTATCTCTTTATTTACAATTAACCGAATTTTAAAAAATAAAGAATCTACGATTGGAGACCAGTAAAGACCTAAAACTTTAGTGTTTTCAGAAACGGGATAATTGTTGCTGTATTTTATTTGTTTGTATTAAGTTACATCTTGTATCTACTGAATTACTTAGAGAAGCATGTCCCGATAATACCTCGCCTAACCGACTACTTGAAATAGCAGGACAGTTTTTCCCTAAATCTATCTGTTTTGTTATCATAATTTTTGAAACATCATTTGCACCTAATAAAATGTTTCTCTGCATTAGAACATTCAATTTTGGATCTGCTAAATAATTAACTAAATCATTTGGAATTTTCCAATTGTGTATGTCAAGTCTTAATTGCGGCAGCAAAACTACAAATTTTGGGTAAAATGTAACAATCAATATTCGTGCAATACGAAGTATTTGTAGATTTAATAAACAACCTGCATTTACCTTTTATATTCGACTGCGTATTAGTAATAAGTAGGTTAAGTTGGAGACTTCTGTGACAAGAGGAGGAGTACTCCTCCTCCGTGACCTACATTACAAAGTTTTAAATGACCTACAGTAACCTTACTCCTCCTCACTGACCTACATTCAAAGCTCTAAATGACCTAGAGTAACCTTACTCCTCCTCACTGACCTACATTCAAAGCTCTAAATGACCTAGAGTAACCTTACTCCTCCTCACTGACCTACATTCAAATCCTCACAGACTTACACACAAAGCTTTAAATGAACCATAATAACTTTAAGTCATCCTTTTTTGTTGGTATATATAAGACGATTGAGAGTAGTTACAATACAGTTGGGGTTTAGAAAGAGGTTGTTAAGAATGGAACAGATAAAGCAGTTTGTTCAACAGATGAAAGATCGTGATGTAACGATTCAAGAACAAAACTATTAAAAATCGGTGGCCGACAGTAATATGGTGTTAAGTGCAATACAATTAATTGATCAAAATGTTTATAATTTAAATAAGTCAAAAACTAAATTTATCAGTGTTGGAATGAATTGTGCTAATCATTTTTGTCCGTCAGTAAAGATATTTGCAACTTATAAACAAGAAATCGTATTTACGGAAGAGGAATGGGTGTGGTTTTGGAGCTTCGAGAAAAAATACATAGATGTTTTCAAAGTACTGAAGCAATATGTGAACCGATAAAGGTTGGAACGAAAACTATAATATTTGAAATTATTGACCAAAAAAATATTAAAAATTGTGGGTGCAGAAAATGAAGAAGTATACCTAGGTCGCGAATCTCTTTGGGAGATATGGAAATTGGCAGTACTCATAAACTATCGATTAAATCAGATTGTTTTAAAGGAATTTTCTAATTTTTATGATACTGTAATTAATGCTGTTTTCGATCTACCAGGAGATGCTAAAACTAACATATCTAATGTTTTGGATCAATTTTTATCAAAAACAGACGTGGTTTGTTGTATGTTAGAAGTGGTAACATTCTATCCAGAAAAGGTGGTGTTCGATGTTGAATTGGAAAAACGTGTAGTAGAACAAAAGAAGTTTAGGAAATAAACTGGAGGGGATTAACTATATATTAGGTATTAAGAGCTTGAGTAGTAGTACAAACTGTTAAGATGTGGATGGCCTATGCAGAACAAACTTGGACCAAAGCTGTTGATTTTCAAACAGCAGTGCAACGGTTAGTGCAGGAATTTTCCGCATTGGAATTCGATGCTGAACATGAAGCAGTGTATGGATTCACCAGTCCTGAACTGTGCGCGACTTTGGCGGAAAAGTATCAAAACGGTCAAAAAATTTGTAAAGAGTATTTAGAAACCAAATTTTGTTCTTCTTGTTTAATTAATCGGTTGTCGGATATTGGATTATCGAGGTTTGCAAATCGAATAAAACGATACATGAATGATGCAGACACTTCTGAAGAAGAAGAATCAGCAGAAGAAAAATCAACAGAAGAAGAAGCACAAGAAGAAAAATAAACATCTAACTAACATAAAAAATATTCAAGAGTTATTAGTTCAATTTCAACAGTTGGAAACAGATGCAAATAAAATACTTCAAAGATTTGATTGTATATTTAGCATAGATTATTGTAAAGAACTTGCTAATAAATATATGATTGGTCAAGATATTTGTAACTTGTTTTTAAAAGGGGAATATTGTATAAAATGTGTAGAAATGCAATTAAATATAATAGATTTGTATTGTTTTAAAGTGTGTTAGTACAGTGATGGGGAATAAAGTACGCTTCAAAGACGAGTGTGAAGTTAAGAAGTTAGTAGTTTGGAAATTTGCTTATCAACAAGCAAGAAAAGGTGATTGGGAAGAGAAAGCACGAGATAGGTATCGGTTTTATAAAAGAATTGCAGAAATAGATAAGAATATATCTTATATTTTTAAAGATGATCATAGATCACTTGTATATCATGAACGTTTTGTATACAATTAATGTAAATAAAATTATATAATTTCGTAAAAACTTTATTGCATCACATAATTAGAATACAAATGATAAACATTAGATAAAGCACAGTAACACATAGGTTCCGAATGAAAAAGACATTTAGCATGCATAGGTTTTAATGCAGGTTCTTCTTCAACTTCTGTAATGGGTATAGAAATATATTTTTGTAAAAATTTTGATTTTTCTCGTCCTTTTACGTAAACTGATGTTGCATTTAGTGTTAGTTGTTTGAGGATGTGTGGGAATAAATGTACTGGAGTAAATCCTTCTTCCCAGGAAATACGGTGATGATTGTTCATTAACCATGTAGCTTGTTTTTGAAATTTTAAGTCTAAGCACGACCACGAAAACGGTGGTTTGAAGACATAATGTGCAATAGAATGTCCATTATACACAGCCAATTCTTTTGGAGTGAAACATTTTTCAGAAGTCATGAATCCTTGTACATCGATAATAATGATCATATTTGTAGGACGATATAGTTCATTCTACTTTTAATATGTGATACAAACAGAATATATATTATAATTTGTTTACAAATGACGAATGGCCTTGGTCAGAGCGTTATATGTAAATATTTTGTCATGGAGAATTAAGCAGTATGCAACGGTATCGTTTGGAATATTTTGAGAAGTTTCAAATTCTATGCGTAAAACAACTGCTTTAGTGGTCAAAGAATCTTTTGGTTCGAACAATCAATAACTATTAATGGGGCTTGTTCTTTAAACTGTTGTGGTGTTAGAAGAGGTTGGGCATCGTGTTCGTAATAGGAAGATTGGAATCGTGCATACATTTCGTAAAGCATTGCAAAATGATTATCCGAAAAATTGATGTTAAGGTTATCGTAGGGATAACGATCTGTATTTAAATATACGCGAACATTTTGTATATTGCAATGATCGAATTTACTCATATCTTTTTATGTTACCATCTCTTACAGTTTGAAATCCTAAAATTATGTATCTAGGTGTCTCTAAACTTGTTGCTGTTTTAATAGCCCATGTGTGTTTATCTGTTGTTGGTACAGCAGGATAGACATGTGTTTCCCAACTTCTAAACGCAACTTGAGTATCTATATTTTTATCGATGTACTTTGTTAATGCTAATTCTTCAGCTAAACCAGGTGTAACATGTGGAACTTTCCAAAATATTTTTCAATCTCGATTTTAATAGGATCATCATCAGTAGATATAACACAGTCAACGTCTGTATTACTTCGTATTAATACAAGTTCTTGACGAACATTTAAAATAACCTACAACAAAAGAAATATATACTTAAATGTGTATAAAATTGTTGCAACTTACCTTAGGATAATCTTCCGCAAACCCTAAAAGTTTTCGCAGTGGTATGCAAACATTGAATTGACCTAAAGTATTAGTAGTTTTAATTTCGGATGTGGGATACCAACCAGAATTTTGATATTTTATGCTTTCAGTTGGTGTATGTGATATTAATCCTTTCATTGTAGTAGTTAAGCCAACTTTTGTTACTGAATCAACAACAATGCCATTCATTTCATACCTAATCTCACTAAATAAAAATGCTAGACCGTTGTTTGCAAATTTTGCATTTAATGATATGCTTCCATCTTCTTTACGTAATTTACCTTCAATGTACAAGTAACTTTGAGATGGTAGAGTACACATATCTTCTTGAATAGGGATGCGAATTTCATCGTTATTTTTGAAACGCGTAGTGTATGGTTGATGGGTATGTATTTCTGAGTTGATAATAGAATTATCAACTACAACTTTTTCGTTTACGTTTAAGATACTCATTTTAGTACAGTAAATCCCAAAGATTTTAGAAATTGTTTGTTACTAACTGTTAATCGTTTAACGTGCGATCGCTTACTAATCTTCGTACTAAAGGATTGTGTTGTTTTATGAGATTCGGTATCACATACACAAGAATGGTTCTTAAAGCGAAATACCATTATCAAGTTCTTTTAAATGTAGTCCTATTGTGATGACTTCACCTCGAAAATTGACAAGATTTCCATTTTGATCTACTATTTTAAGTGTAATGTTTGAAATAGTTCGTACGCTAATAGGTAAATAGGTGACATGTAGAGGGCATTCAATTATTTTATATCCAGATGGTACGCTTGGAAAAGAACTGATGTATAGTGTGGGCCGGGGTTCCATTTGTATAGTTTCCTAATGTAATGTTGCAATCGAATAATAACGAACTGATCGTAATAATGTTTGTTGGAGAACTTGAGTCAGACCATTGATTTGCAGGCAATAACTTTTTCTGAATCCTAAAAGAGGTCCTATAGAATGTTCTTGTGTAAAATCAATAATGGCATTTGATTTAATCATAGTTTTAAGGGTGTTGTGGTTTGCACGTAATTTAATAGTAAAGTTTTTAGGTACAACACCTTGTAGATAATTTTCCAAATCTTTTATTTCGTAAGAACCTTCAGGAATCGTTACTTTTGTTTTTCCTATGATAAATTGGTTATTTTCATTAGTTACATTCGGTATACTATTAAAACTTGCAAAACTTGTTAAACCAAGTACATACTCTTTATCAGGATTTAAATAAATTGGTGGATTAAATTCTGAGCGTAGAATAGAAGTCGATCCAGTAAATGTAAATGTGCACGACATTTCGGTAGAGAACCTTACACACAACTAACTAGTTATCTCGAATGTTCGTATAAAAAGTCTAATACTAAATGTCCGCAGTTGTAGGTATTAAATAGTTGAAGTGTGTCAAAATTATACATTATATTTACGCTACCGCCGCTGCGAAAATAATGAATTACTTCCAAAGGTGGTTTTAAATGTCCTATACTATCGAAATAGATTATTTTGTTACCACGTTTAACGTAAGCCGTCCAATGAGTTCCTTCACCTTGTTGTTTGTCCAGATTTATAATTCCGCACTCATTTTTTAATATAATGCGCGGTAACTTGTCTCTCATAAAAATTCCTCTAAATTTCTTTATTTGAAGTAATTGCATATATTTCGATAGATCGATATTTGTTAACGCTCTGCGTGGTAGTTTTATTGGGAATTTTTTTGATATGGATGTATATATAATCCAAGACCTTTTTTATATGGTTTTAAATAAAGACCTTTTCCTACACTTGCAGCTTCCATTGCTTGGTTATGACGTTTGGTTTCTTCTAATGTTTTTGCAGCAGTTTTTGCGTCATTCACTGCTTTTGCAACAGCTGCTGCCCCACCACCTAGAGAACCTATTGCCCCGAGAGCAGCGAATAAAGGAATTAACGGTAAAAATCCTCCTGTTTTAGGAATAGGAATTATTCTTTGTTTAGGTGGTGAAACCTTTTGTTGTCTTAACGCTTTCATAGCTTGTTCAACGGTTGATTTTAAGTCTGATTGTACTTTACCACCTACTGTACGTCGAGCTAATTGTATCGCTTTTTAAAACTAATGCTCCCACGTTTTATTTCCTTTTCTGCCCCATACCTAATTTAGTTTTACCCTTCATTACACCGGAAATAGTTAAAGCTGCTGCTTTTTCCCCAAAACTAGCGTCCTTTGATCGAAATCTTTGCCAAGCTATAGATCCTAATTTTCGATCTGCTTCGTGTCTTTTTGATAAATCGTTGGTTTGCGAATATGTTATATCGTGTTCTCGACAAGCCTCGTCCAAGGGATTTATACCTTTATCACCTCGAGCAAGACGTTTGGTTAAACGAGTTCCTGGCCCACAAAAATTATATCCAGGCAAATGTAGCTCCACAGGTAATTTATTAACTAACGTATTAATTAATCCAAAACCTTTAAAAGATTTATTGTATGAACGTACGGGCATGTACAGTGTTGTAACCACAAGTCACGTAAAACTAAAGTTATTTGCGCTAAACACGTCTATTTAACTGTAAATTATGGATATATTGAGTAGTAAAGCAATGAATGCGATACAATTCATACATCAAGATAATCAGTTACCAATTAAAAATTATGATTCAAGTATTGTATCTAACAAAAAGTTTTTCAAACACGGTTTCCTACTTGGAGAAGGGTGTAAACGGGGACTAATAGTAGGTCCTTCGGGTTGTGGTAAGACGAATGTTATGATAAGTTTGCTAGAACATCCTAACGGGTTACGATTTGAAAATGTTTACGTGTATTCTAAATCATTATACCAACCTAAATACAATTACTTAAGACAACTGTTACAACCACTTCGTGATGTAAAATACTTTGAGTACGATGATAGTAAAACAATTCTTTCACCTAAGTCGGCACGCATAAACTCCATCATTATATTTGATGATGTAGTTTGTCACAACCAAAGCGAAATTCGCGAATATTTTTGTTTTGGAAGACATCAAAATATAGATTGCTTTTATTTATGTCAAACATACTCATCTATTCCCAAACAGTTAATACGAGACAATGCAAATATGATTATTGTTTTTCAACAAGATCAACGAAATATAAAACATATATACGAAGATCATGTAAATGTGGATATGTCTTTTGATGTGTTTAAAACTTTGTGTGGTTATTGTTGGCAAGATAAATATGGATTCTTAGTTATCGATAAAGAGAGTGGTGTAACTTCCGGTCGTTACAGAAAAGGATTTGATTGTTTCATTAAAATATAAATTGTACTACGCGATGCAACAACAGATAGTTGCAATGAGTAATCGGTTAAAAGAAGAACTAATTCGAGCACGTAAAGCTGTAAAACGTAAGGCGGATAGTTTGAAAGCGGACACGTCACAAAAAGAAAGTATTATTCAACAACAGTTTAAACCTATAACTCAACCATTAAAGGAATTATTAACAACTATTAAACCTGATTCAGAGTTTACTGTCAAGAAACAACCTGATGTTACAGTTTCCATAAAAAAACAACTTTCGTCCAATATTTCTGAGAAAGTCAAACAAGGTTCAGTGGAATTAAAATCACAAATAACAGACCAGTTTAAACCTTCTCACGCTAGTACTCCCACAAGACCCTCAACACATCATACCTCTGGACAACCTAAAGAAATTACGTTTTTAGATACTGATGTGATCGCACATACTGACGATGCAAAAGTTGATAATATTCCTACGTTAGACGAACTACGAAGCGAACTCGCCGAACTTGGTACAAATCAAGCTTTTCAAGATTATTTAAATCAATATGATGGTTTGGCAAAGATATATGTAGAATCATTGTTCCGTGATGTAAATAACGAATTTGATCATAATTATGGGGTGCGTTTTGACCCCGCTTTAAATAAATTTCAAGTAGGAGATTCAGATCTAGAGTTTGTCGGAGAAGATTTGCTCATCAAACGTCCATCAGGAGAAGAATTTCGATATACGGGTACTCCCGGTTTATACGAACTGTTATTTAAACGAATCCCGATTGGTTATAAACAACAAGACCAAATTCAATACAAGGATATAATCATACGAACAAACGCAACACGTAGACACTATGATCCAAAAAAACAAATACAAGCTGCTGGTAAAAAATATTCTAATATAATCAAACCGTTATTAGCTACTTCAATGACTCGTGTCCGATCAAATTCTACTACTTTAAAAGAAGGAGGACATATACAGATGCTGCAGCTAAATAACAAACGTTTAGAGTTTCTTCCGTGGAAAGATCCTAATAAATTAGTTAATTGGTTAAGAACATTATTAAGCTCTAAAGAAGCAGGTCATACAGGACACACGAACGAAATAATTTACATTATTGATGAGTTGCGATCTGCCAAGATAATAAAATGATGTGTTGTTAAGCACATTCTCATATTAGTGGTAGCCGTAGACATAAGACATGACGCTCGATAAGTTTGGAAGACATATTAACCAAATTAAAGCTTATCAAGAAACCCTTTATTTTGTAAAACAAGTATCTTCTTTACATTATGATACAGCGGTATATGTAATGGGTACGACAGATGGTTCACATATCAACTTATTTGGGAACGAATATAAATTCCCTTTGCTTGAGGCTAGCATTATAACCGTGCGATGCTCGCATGATTGTATAATACATATCAACGAAAAAATATAAGACTCTGCAAGATTTAGAAGGGGTCTTACTAAACAAGGGAGATGTCATTAAGGTATCAGAAAGCGAACAGGTCAGATTAACATCGCAAGGTGAAAGAGTTTTACGATTTAAACAAGACGAAATTAGTTTTGTATTAGAAATCATTGTAAGAGTTCAGTTATGGAGCCCGAACGACAGCAAGTGATTGAAGAACTTCATAAACCGGTTAGAAAAAATTTTCCTCGAAGGCGTGTAGTTATTAAAGGATTGAATGACCTCTTTCAAGCAGATTTAGTAGAAATGATACCCTACGCACATTTAAATAAAGGTTTTCGTTACATTTTAGTAGTAATTAATACCTTTTCAAAATATGTTTGGTGCGAACCAGTAAAACGAAAAACTGGAACAGATGTAACTAATGCAATGAAAAAGTATTAGTTAAAGCAACACCTCATAATTTACAGACTGATAATGGTAAAGAATTTTATAATAAACAATTCCAAGATCTAATGAAGAAGTTTGCTATAAATCATTACAGTACTTATTCTGAAAAAAGTAGTATCGTTGAACGCGTAAATCGCACCTTAAAAACCTCATGTGGAAAAAGTTTAGCTTACAAGGATCTTATAAATGGTTGAATTTATTACCGTTAATTGTTAAAAATTACAATTCAACAACTCATAGAACTACTGGATATAAACCGATCGATGTGAATAAAAACAACTCGAAGAACATTTTAAAATCTCGGTTCGATAATAGAAAAGTCTTGGATTTAAAAACACCTAAATTTTCAAAAGGTGCATTCGTTCGAATTAGTAAACATCGGGGGGTGTTTGCAAAAGGTTTTACCCCAAATTGGAGCACTGAAATTTTTCAAGTAATGACTGTACAAAATACGAATCCTACTACATACATTTTAAAGGATGTAAAAGATCAGCAGATCAAAGGAGGTTTTTACGAACAAGAACTTCAAGAAGTTAAATTTGCAGACATATATTTAGTTGAAAAAATATTAAAACGTCGTGGTAATCGGTTATACGTAAAATGGTTAGGTTTAGATAAATCTCATAATTCATGGATAAACAACAGCGCTGTAATATAAACAAATAAAACAGTTATTTTTTAATTTATATTTTATTATCCCCACCACTTTTAGACATATTTATATATCGTTTAAATGATTATTTATCAGTTCATCCAAATCAATAGGGTCGTTGAATTGTGGTGGTAAAGTGTTGGAATCCCAGTTTGCAGATGATTCAAAACCATCAAAGTTCTCCACATCTGGTTGTTTGTCCTCTTCACCACATTCTTCATCCGGTTCTTGAAGGATATCACAAGCAGCTTTTAATAAAGAATTTATTTTGACGTTCCAATCGATATCTTGATGACCCCATGCCAACGTATTACATGTACCAGGTATTATAAATCGTTTATCGTCCGAAGAACACAAAGCTATTTTATTTATAAGTTCTGTGTGTAGATCATGTAAAGTAGATCTAAACACATACATTTTACACATCATAGTTTCCTTCTCACCTTCAGCAACTTGTTTAAAATCCAGTTCACTAATATCGCGTTGTACTACATATTTTCGCACACCTTTAGCTTTTTAATAATTTGATCCCCGACATTAACACAGTAACACTTGGCTCCAGCACCGTAGAAACTGTGAACTGCTGTTCCACCAAATTCATCCTTCATTTTACCTACAACAGAAGTAGTAATTGGAATATTCTGTCGATTATTCTTTTATAATTAGAAGTGTCATATTCATTTATCTGCATTTTCATATCTTCGTAAACATCAGGTGTTTGTATTTCTACTATTAAGCTGTCTGTATCCGTGTACAATAATTTTACGTTTTGTTCATATTTTGATCGTAACACTTCATAAAAAAACCGGTACATTACAATTTTTGATATATCTAATATCGTAAATCCAACATATACAGGTTTATTGTATACAACAGCTGTTTTGGACAGTTCTATAGCGTATAACTTTTGAGTGATCCTGGTCACCTGCTTAAAAGTTGGTTTAGCCACGTAAGCTTCTAATCCTAAGCGTTTTCCAATGTTTTCCCAATGGGTTAATAAACGTATATTTCTACGTTTATCCACATTTTCCATTGTTTTTCCAAATACACCGTTATTCATTAGTTTATAAAAATCCTTTTCAAATTTTGTATTCACCTCATTTCGTAACCTGGTGTTTAAGTCGATGTAACTTCTTAACCAAGGACTTTGCTGAAATTTTAATATTCGATGTGTATAAGTAAGCACCAATCCATGCTTAAGACATTGCTTTAAGTTTCTGTAATGAATGATGTATGCTGTTTTATCATTTAAATTTGGAATGAGTTTTTTCTGGGATGAGGTTGAACCTGGAGGACAAATACTCTCTGGACAGAACGGTAAATCGTTGTGATGGTCGTGTAAATTATCTGGATACTCTAAATCCACCTCTAATACATACCCCTCTTCAGCATCGTCGGGTATGTCTAAAACGTTAAAAGAGTCCACAGCTTCAGACGATAACCAAGTAAATCCTGTACGAGGTAAATACTCTCGCATTGAGTGCCCATATAAATTTGTGGAATCTAAGTACATAATGTATGATGTAGGGTTTTTAGAATTAAAGCTTGGAATATATGGGTTATTGGCTAGAGATTTTCGTTTAATGCATGTACTTACACCTCCGCGAATACCTTTCTTGAAGAAATGGTACATATCCATATCGGTCAAAAGCTCTAATTCTACTTGCGTATGTTTCAGCATTGCATCCCAAGCCAGACCAGGAGCCGTAATATATTGAGCTGGATCTAAATCATAAATTTTTTGACAGAGTACACGAAAATTTTCAAATACATCAGTTAATAGTAACACATCACAAGATAGGTATACGTCGGAATAATCTCCAAGCGATTTACACTGAAACGTTGACCATGTGCTTGTAGCACGTTGATAATCTTCTTTAGAAATATGTTGCTCTCGAAGAGTGTCGTAAAAATCTTCTTTTTTTGGTAAACAGCATTCATTTAATTTTGTGTAGTTGTCCACGTAAGAATATGGAAAAACCCCTTTAACTCTTGCCAGGTTAAACTTTTGATCATCAGAATAAAATTTTCGTAAACTGGTACATTGTTCATCTGCAAGAGTTTGTGCTAACGCGTCTAAGGATGAAGCCAGAAAACGATAACTATCGAGAAATCGTACACGCAGGTATACATCTTCCATTTTTCCATTTTCTTTAGGCGTTCTATCCACTAGTAGTCTCTTGCTGAACGTGATATATTTTTCTTTAGATTGTGGAATTACATCGACCTCTTCTTTTTCTAAAGCCAACTGTTTTATAAATAAATGTGCATCATATCCGCTTAGGTTATGAAAAAATATTGGTATAAAGTTAGGTATTTTATAATTAAGGTTACATGTAGAATGTGCTGCGCCACGATATCTTCCTGTAAGATGAGAATGATCTTTTACTTTTGGATTGCCAGGGTTACCAAATTCTTTCTTGCAAATAAAACATTGTTGTGCTGCTACATACTCAACCAATTCAGGTGCAGTTAGTGGAAGCATCGGTTTCGACTCTTTTAAATGGTTAGAATATATTTGATGTATGTCCGATTCTAACCAGTTAATAAATGTTCTAGCAGCATCTACACCACGATACAGTTTTAAACGAGACCATTCATCATTCTCAGTAGATTTAATGTAGTACGCGAAAGCATATGGTTCATGCTTACATGTTTTGACAGTGAAGGGATCCTTTGGATTAGGAAACGCCGTATGTACAGGTATAAGCAGTGACTCAAAATCAGCATATATGACAAACGGAACAGACATTTTTATGGAAATTATTAAATTTAAGAACATTATCATACGTAATTGCACCGGTTGTATCGATTGTAGCATTATGCGTGGGTAATTTTGTGTAGACATAATTACAATCATGTGTTACGTGTCGTTGAAGCAGTTGTTCATTTCTAAAGTAATGTAAACAGGAATCGCAAAATATTTTGCACCGTGCCGGGTTGTTAACTGTGTACTCACCAATCGCGAAAAATTCTTGATCCAACAATAATGTTGAGAACCCGTGTTGTTTTCTATTAACAATAAATTAATGTGAGTATTCTGCTTCTTTTTCGTGTAATATAGTGGTCCCACAACTTCAATTTTTCGTGTTCCTTGTTCTGTAATTTCTTCTAATCCGTACACGTTAACCGATATGTTGTTGTTGTCTTCAAACTTTCCAATATCAGTTAGTTTCATAGGGAAAGTAATACCATCCCAATTGCATAAGGTTCGAAAATCGGGATAGGACGCAACTCTTTGCGGATTCCCATTCGGAACAACTAGCGCAGATGCCACAGCCCATCCAAAACAGAATTCATCAAAATTCATAACATTGATGACAGCTTTTTTATGTATGATTTCGATGGGTAGTTTAACATAAGAAGATGCCTTTAACGGATTGAACTTAACGAAATTTACTTCCACATGCAGAAATTTCACCAAAACCCATCCTAAAACAAACTTTTGTAACATATAACATTTTTGATACTTAACTCACCTGAATCTTTTTCTTGGAATTCAGATTCCTTTCTATCTAAAATTTCCACAAACTTCTTGTATAGTTCTGCAACATCCGTACCTGGGCTTAAAATTTCATACTTTGTTTGAAAAGACTTGATATCTAATACTTCTTGTTGCTTTAATGTATATAACCCAAATAATTCACAATTAACTTTAACGTTTCTAAATTTTGCAACCTGTTTATTCATAAGACTACTTATTTTTCACTGAACTCGTTCATTAAGTCTACTACTTTTACATGTTGGTTACTAGGTGATAATTTATAACTCATGAGCCTATCTTGAAATGCTGATTGTATAATTTGAATACCTTCATCATCTATAAATCGACAAGCATTAATTTTGTGGCGATTACTTCGGAGATGTCCTCGATAATGTGCTTTGAGTACATCTTCTTGACATTCGTTACATCTAACGTTAACGATTACTTCCTGCTTGTTATCATCGATTTTTTTCTTAGATGAAGACTCGCCCCCATCTTCAAATTTACGTTTCTTAACTTCATCATTTGGAGTTTTAGCAACACCTTTGCAGGAATTTTGTAAGTGACGTTTGAGGTTATCGCTTCGTGTAAATACGTGCCCGCATTGATGACAAACTTTTGCTGTAATTTACAAAATACTATGAGTTATAGTAATATTTAATATCTTCTATATTGTCATTAAGACAAGCTACATTTTCAGTCAGTAAGAATAATTACTGTGCAGTGACGGGACGAGCACCCAATGTAGCAGCGTCACCAGGATAAGGAAACGGGGATAGGAGAGGTTCATGGATATTGTCAGGTGTTCTCACCGAGAAGGTATAGGTGTTTGACGTCGTGTGTGGTCCGTAACGCCCGTTTGAGTGTGTTTTGGACACGTCATGGAGCTTACGCAAGACCTCGAAATTGTGCTTATTCCACCTACAGTTGAACAGTTGTGTTGAGAGGCAAAGATTGTATTACGGTGTTGTCGGTTTGACAACAGGGGTATGCTGTAGGATCGTTCGGAGACGTTCCGATTGAGTGCGGGGGGGGGGAGCGGGGTTGAACAGTTGTGTTGTTACATATATTTATTACAGTGAAGTTTTACTGCTTTTTGTGCTATCCCTACTACCATAATGCTGCTATAAAAGCTTAGAGTTTAAGCAGTATACGTATAGTTCATCGCTACACCTAAACTCCTCATGGCAAATAGAATTGTAATCGATGTCCAAGGGTACATTTCCACCGAACCCTTACATTTATTCCATCCAAAAGAACTGGCCTCCTACAATGGGAAAGCATATTCGCATTTCCTTTTAAACCACCATTTGAATATACATCGTTGGATTACGCTGCAAAAGAACAGCGGAATACGTATATCGACAACATCATGGTCTATCGTGGGATAGTGGGTACGTAGACATTAAAGAATTTTCAAGAATAGTAAAAAAAATTACGAAGAACCATGAACTGGTATATGTAAGAGGATACCAAAAAAAAATATTGTCCAGGAATATTTATCAACAGATGTTATCGAACTTTCTAATGAAATGAAAATTCCTAAACAACCAGGAATGTGTTGTTTTCATACTATTAATCCAGCAGTTTGTGCATTAAGAAACGTTGCAACTTTGTATGACTTCCATTTTAACCAGGTGTAGCGGTGGACTATCCGCTGTTAAAGCGTATAAATAAAATTTTTATTACAATTTGAGTACTTTTTACTTTGACTTCCATATATATGTATCTTTCAGATTGTGTTTAGTTTAGTGTATTTTCGACGTCGCAATGATTCCGATCATTTTTAAATCAGTTGTGCTCAGTGCTTGTTATGGTAATACTCTTTATATAGTTCAACCTCCGAACTGTGAAGATGCTATTATTTGTTTTAAAGATAACCCACACCAGTGGTTTCAACTTATGCCTAACGTATTACATGGTATTAAAGTTTTTACTATAACAGCACCCAATACTTCGAAAGAATTTCGCATACAATTTTCTAGCAGTAACCATTATATTCACACGGATTGGCGTAAATGTGATTCGTTCAATGATCGCGGTATTATAATTATGCCAAACAGTGACACGTGTTGTTAGTTGTGTATTCAACTTTTGTGTGTGCGATGGTTCCAAAAATCTTTAGTCTGTTGGTTTTTACAGCTGTTTCTAACAACAGTTTATATGTACTGCAACCACCATTTTGTTCTAAAACATATACATCTTTTAAAAGTAATCCTACAAAGTGGTATAAACTAATACCATTAAATTTATACGGTGTCAAAGTTCTACCAATTGCAGAACCACAGAATTTTCGACTACGTTTTTATAACAACAACTCAAGTTTTCTACAAACCGATTGGAACTCTGTGCATTACATTAACTTATTAGACAAATGTGGTTCGACTAACTACACTTCTCTATCAACTATTTGTACCACATATGGTATACTATCCATTACATTTTCAATGTTATTACTTATGCTAATATTAATTTTTCTTATATACTATTTTGGCTCAATATATGATTTATTGTAATTTATTATTTTATTATTAAATACGCTGTACAATTAATAAATTACTCTATATAGTAATTGTGTTTGAAGGTTAGAATAAATAAAAACTTTTAATCAATCTACTCTTTGATTACTTATATGTAGATATTGGAGAAGTGTCATTACTTTATGTCAGAGAGGAGCAGTAAGGTTACTCTAGGTCATTTAGAGCTTTGAATGTAGGTCAGTGAGGAGGAGTAAGGTTACTCTAGGTCATTTAAAACTTTGTAATGTAGGTCACGGAGGAGGAGTAAGGTTACTCTAGGTCATTTAGAGCTTTGAATGTAGGTCAGTGAGGAGGAGTAAGGTTACTCTAGGTCATTTAGAGCTTTGAATGTAGGTCAGTGAGGAGGAGTAAGGTTACTCTAGGTCATTTAAAACTTTGTAATGTAGGTCACGGAGGAGGAGTACTCCTCCTCTTGTCACAGAAGTCTCCAACTTAACCTACTGTAATACCGTTTATACCACCTATATTACGCGAATTACTTTTAATCTATAATTGATTGCTTGCGCGATTTGTAATAAAACAACTCTGTGAACCAGAGTCTAATAAAGCTCTTAAATTGTGCATTTTGCTGTTTGCACTTGGTACTTAAATTAAAGCTGTCGCGAGAAGAACATAACTGTTACTCATCGCATGAGCTACCAAATGTAATAGTAAATTATGTTTATATTTGCATATTCGACATCCTGACGCATTACATGAAATATTCATTATTCATACAATTAACGCAAAGTTTTAACCGTTTTGTTTCGGATATTCTTTTATCTACTGGAAGCGCTTTAAGGTCGCAGTTTTTACGCCTATAGTTATGCAATATGGCAAAGCATTGAATAAAATTGGTTGTATATGCATTGGCGTAACACAATAAATAATTTTTATATTTGTCAAGATAACGTGGTATACAGTCCAGATATTCGCTCGTTCAAGCCTTGATAAATAATCGCTGTACATGTTTTTTTTTTATTTTTGCAGCTCTTTTGCTGCGAGCACTAAACTCATCTGACCTTGAACGTAAATACATACGATACGAGTTATAAACAAAAACACAACTCAAATTACTTTTTACTGAACCTGTTGCGATAACTATATTATCGTCTTTAGAAACAATAATACGTTTTTTAGTACATTTATTAGGTGTGGTTTTATCACGTATAGGTACGTTTATACATTTATTCCACAAATTAATTTGCACGGTTCATACCTTTGGTTCATACATTGAAATTAATAACTACTAACTTTGTAGTTTTAAAAATCTGATTAATTGAAACACCTACACTGAGCTCTGAGCAAAATTATGCTCATGTCAATTTCTATACTTATACCGTCTTATACTAATATGAAGGATCTCGAATTTTGACTACTTAAGAAAATGTTTAATCCAAAAATAAAAAATTCATGACTTTTTGGGCAATTGAAACACAAAACTCAATACCCGGGCTTGAGGATTTTTTAGGAGTATTTAAGTCATGGAGCTTTTATCTTACTTTTTAAATTAACGTGTTGATACCTAACACCATTGCTGATACATATCATCAAATTCTAATAGTAAGTATAATGTAAAAAAATATATACATTTAGTAAAATTATTTTGAGACATCAGCGATATAAGTATCACCAAAAACTGATATTAATTAAAAATAAGATTTTTTGCAAGAATTCTAGTTACCAGAAAAATGAATACCATTTTATATATATAGTCTGTAAAATTTAACATTTTCAGTTTCGGATTACCGCTTTATTTAACACCGACATATATACACTATTGCCGTTTCCTTCTTACATGTAGGATTTCATCAAGTAAAGCGAGCACGTACATTAGTTATCTGAATTAAGAATTACACTACACGTTTGAAAGTATTCGTCATAACAACCATTAGGTTAGAAAGAAATACCAAATAAAGCAACCATGCGCTTTCTTAAACACATTAAAAAATTTTACAAACAAGTTTTGAATGAATAATCCCATTCAAAACGCTTAACTATACCACACATAAAAGGGACACTTCTGTCGGCACCTTTGATATTGCAGTCCGGAAAATGAGTGACCTTCGGCCATTTTAAAAATAGTGTTGTAGCGCCAGATTTAATTTCTTTTAGTAGAATGCATTTTTTTAGACAACAAATCGATTATTTTAACTAACTTAGATATACATATAATTAAAATATAGTTTAGTTATCTGTTTAAGCTGACCACATTTGCAAAGTAATTCAAATGAGTTTATCATCTTAATTATTGTTTGTTATGCATTTAAAAAAATTCTGACGATTTAACAAATGCTTAAACTATAATTTTCTTATCGGAAAAGAATGCTGTGGTATTTAGTCTAGTCTGTGTTATTGGTATTATTATGTTTTTAACTCATCACACCGTGCAGCTAACAATACGAATTTTAACATAAATATAAATTGAGTAATGACGTTATTTTTGTCACTATAATTTTTAACAAACGAAATTGTTTATCATAAGCATAATTGTTTGTATTGCACTCAAGTACTGCATTTGTAAATCTTTGATGTTTATTTATCATAAAAGATGTAAATACAAAAAAATTCTAAATATAACCTAATTTGTCAGAAACAATAGATTCACGACCGCCATATTCTTATGTGTGCAAACTAGCACATGCGCTCTCAATTTTTTTGCGCGGGAAACTACTGAGTGTCCCTTGTGGTTGTTATTATCAAAGATAATGTAAGGAAGATGCAGCACTCCGTGTATAAAAAATGGTATGATTTTTCCGATACTATCGACATCTATGTTTGACCCAAGAACTATTTTTTTAAAAATTATAGATATCTACACAATACTACCGTGGCGTCATCTCAAGGTTATATTAATTAACATTATATATATATATATTAATATACATTTAAATTTTATAAATAAAACAATTATTTTAATGTAAAATACTATTTATTTATGTAAAAATTCTTAACAAAATCAACATAAGACATAAAAAAATGTATAATCAACATTGTTATAAGCAATGCGTAAGATTTACTTAAATAACTAGTTTTGGGTAATACGTAAATTCTATTAAAAAATGAATGTTTCTTATTAATCAAATGGTTTCTATGTAAACGATTAATTTGCAATTTTTGCAATTAAAATTCCCATTGATTAGAAAGAAACATGAGTATCATTTTTAAATTAATTAATAATTTAAAAATAATTCTGAAAAAACTACGAACAGAATAAAGGCAATTCATAAAATACACTAAGAATTATATTTATCTCGAGGGAGTGCAAGGACGTATGTGAATTATGGATAGAAATTTGTTAATTATGAGATGAAGGTGCGTTTTTTCTGTAACAACTAAGTTGGTGGAAAATGAAAGGACTGTCGGTGAATTCTGAAAAACTTGAAAAAATGAAAAAACGATTGCTATAAACTTGAATAATAAAGTAGGATTTGGGATGAACGAAAAAGGATCCGTAATATTTGTATACAATTCAAGATTTAAGCACCTCTGCTTGTTTGTGAATCAATAGAGGCACTAAACGCAGAAACAATTGGGAAATCGATGAAGTTTAAGTTGTGAACAAAGAAAGATCTGTAAGGCAGGCAATAAATTCGAAAAACATTGCACACCTAGAGTATTTTTTGAATTTTTGTTTTTAATTAATCTAGATTTAATATTATAAATTACCCTTTTCTGTTTCCTAATAATATTTTGTAATTTTCTTGTTTTTCACTCACTTGACGAATGTTAATATCGACTTCTACAAATTACGAAAGTAATAAATCTGTTATATCTACAATGTCATTACTTACTTGATTGCTGTGAAGTGCCTGCTACTTTATTGGTAGCTATTTTGGTACGCAGAAGCCTTGCAGCACACTCAGCAGAAGGGACAATTTTGCTAGAAGTTTTTGTATTGTACTGGCACATTTGAACGTGGAGTACCAACTCGAGTTTGTCCACTCTCTTCACATGAACCTGTTTAAAATAAATAGTTATGCATAGTAAATAAAGCATGTATTTAATCATACCATTCGGAATTGCATTGCGACACAATTTAGTGCACAAAGCATCAACCAATGCAATACATTGGCAATCAGTAGCGCACACATGATTTCTTAATGTGTTAAATGGTTTAAGCTTTAAATCTTCGATGCACCATTTCCAACCACAAGTCCCAATGGTCCTTAATTCTTGGTAAAGTAAATTGATTGAGAAGGGAGGGACATCTCTAATGCAATCGATCTAGAAGATTATTGAATTAATAGCCTACCAATTTACATTATAAATTAAAACGTACCTTATTTATTGTCCTTAAATTAATTTTACACTAACAAAATCATACATACAATAAACTTTCACAACCACGTTTATTATTTGCGGTTAACAAAAAAAGTTGATACAGCAAAATAAATGCTGAATAGGCTGAATAAACGCGAAATAAATTTGAAATAAACTGTTCGCGAATGACATCATTGAAAGGTTTGCATCTTAGCTGTAAATAATCACAAATGTCAAAATAATTCCCGGTGCAATCATAGATGGCTCAGAAAATCGTGTTGTACATAAAATTCTTATGAAGCGAATACCCCCTGGTTATTATGTGACTATACACGATAGTTTGCTTTCTTGCCCGGATGAAGTGGGGAAACACAAAATAAAACCGGACCGAATTCGTAACCATACTAGCGTACGAAGTAGTGCCTCCAGTAGTTATTATATTATACCTGATTGCTCTAGACTTGTAGTTGCCAATACCCTAATACTTAAAAAAACCACATGAATTAAATTCGCTAATAAACCAATTTCTTGTTAATTGGTAACCATTTTTTTAGCATTCGGCTTGATTGGACCAATGTTCTTGCATTAAATTTATTTTTGATAATAATCGTACTTGTAACGTTTTCTAATTACCAATAAAATATTAGTTTAGTTAATGCAGATAAACAATTGCGAATTGTGGTTTACTATTTATTTTATTGTAACTTATTCGACATTACATTTTAAGAAATTGTTACACATTTAAACAAAATGGTTAGTAAAAATTTTAAAATAATTTAACAATAGTACTATATAAATAATGTTAAATTAACTAATGTAATCTAAAAACTGCTAACAAAATTAAAGGTATAATATTCTGTTCACACACCAATGCATTTGCAATGAAAATGAGTTAAAGTATATGAAATAAATTAATTAACAGTTTTTTATTTTTAACAAAGTCTAAATTCATGTAAATTCAATTCTATTTGATCAATGCATTTATTCTTAATTAATGTATTGCTTTGAGTTTCATCTAAAGCATTAAAGGCTACGATATTAACACTATATAATTTCTATTTTATATTATTTTAATTAAATGTTTGAATTTTAGAAATTTTGTTGCTATCAAATTTTCTTAAATATATTAAAATACTAATATACATATAATTACAGAAAAAGCAATTTGTGCAATTTGTTACATACAGTAGTTCACTAGAAACAACTAACAAATTATAATAGTTGTGTCTATTGTTTTTGTGTTTTTTATAATAGCACTGTTATGATACTGTTTTAGTAATTTTATTATGTTTATTATAGTTCTAGAGATATAGTAAACTTTAAAACAAACTATTACCGTTAAAAATAAATGTATATCAAATCAGAAAATTTTATTAAAGTTTACATAAATACCCAGACAGCAATATTTAACTATTTCTTAACCATCTAGTAACATTTAAATGTTACGTATAATCAAGTTTCTTTAAATTGGATTATTGTTAAAGTAAGTTCTTTAAAAGAAAGTAATAATCAGGAAATAGTTACTCTATGTATAAGATATAGTGAACCGAAAAATAACTACATATTAACGTGTTGTAACTATATCGTAACGTTATGGTAATACTAGCGGTAACTATTTTACTACATGTAGTGATAATATAGTTACTATACTATTACTTTTAAGTGCACGTATGTTGACATTTACAACAAAACAAAGTTATAATTACGATAAATTTCTTTGATTGTACCTGGAGTAGAACAATAATAAACGCAATTTTAGTAGCACTTAAAAAGTATATTAAATTAACACAGTAGTATTCACAATAAGAAAAATATAATACAAAAGAAAAAAAAATTAGTAAGGTTTATTCAATGAAATTACTTGTCTAGCTTGTGCAAGTAAAAAAGATTGTTAATTAAACTGTTAATAACTAAACCTAGTTACAAATGTCTAACCCAAAGATAGAACTTTGCAAAAATCGTTTTATTACGTTATCAGTATAAAAAAACATAGTTATTAAAGAGAAAACTTTTTCTATTAGAATAACCAAATAGCTCTTTCTGCAAAAAGTTTATTCAAAACATTAAAAATGAATTATTTAAAAAAATAGAACAGTGTAGTTCATAGACACAAGTAACATTATTACTTTCATTTTCTATGCAAAACATTACATTTACAAAGTAACTAGAAAAAAACCGATACTGATTTATTTTAATTATCTAATTAATTTTAAGTTATGTAATAGTTATTTAACCAACAAGGTTGGTAATGAAGGCAATTAATAATCGAGACATTTTCACGCGCGAGCGAGCGCAGCGAGCGAGAGCGTTAATGTTGTCGAGATTATTAATTGTATATTATCAAACAAGTTGGTTTTTAAGTTTTTCCGTCGATCGTATCTTATTAATTTTTTGCATTTACTTATAATTTTATAATTTTATCTACTGAACAATTGTTTTATTTTTGTATCAACGGTAGTGGGATTTTTAAGTAATGGGAATGCTGTATAACCTCAACGCGTCAATTAAATTTTAATCGGATTGATTATAATTAGTTTTGAAAATATCAATGATTGCAAAATTTTTTTAGTTTTATGTGATTAACAGTATGCTAGAAAATCGAAGAAAATTACATCTCGAAACATTAAAAAGTTTTCTTTATCAGCCGAAAGGTAATCGTGGCATTGTTTTCTTTGTACACAGAAGCTGCACTTGATGTAAAAAGCAAATCAAAATTATTTATAAAGCAAATAAAGTGTTTATACTTTTAAAAATGGTTCATAAATGACGAATATTGTTATTAGGAATAAAACTAGGAAACATTAAAAATCTACGGTAAAAACAATGGTAATTTTAATACATATTTACTTCTGTAGATAAGAAAGTTTTAACAATAAACATTTTAGTTTGGAAAATGTAAGTGAATATTAATTACAACGGTGAACCAGATGTCATAAACAAATTCTTACGACAGATTGGGTTTGAGTACAAAAATGCCACGAATTATAGTTTAGTATTGTCGCTAATGAATGAGGGGGGTTTCGAATGATGGCTTTAGAGAGAAGAAACTAGTTCACCTACTTATAAATTAAATATATATTTTCTATATTGATTGTTGTGTTACTTTTGTTTATAACAATATTTACGTAATGGCAATTTAAAGAAAAAAATCTGGTATGTACACACGAGAAATTCATAATCGTTTGTTCGTATTATAGATTTGTCATATTAACCATAACATAATGTGCCACATTGTAGTTTTTAAATGAACAGCATGCAAAAAGCTGAATTTTAGTAACACAATTGTTTAGTAAATCTCTTTAGTTTATGATTTACTATAAAAATGCTGTTCACTAACTTATCGATACAATTTGAATCTGATAAAAGTTCATATGTAGTTTAGCAAAGCATGTTTTACAAATTAGTGCAAATAGCAGAGAAGTAGTTGCTTAGATGAAGAAGGTAATGTCGAAGAAAATAACGATAACTCAATGCTCTTTGTCTTACTTTTATAAATACGTAATGTTTTCGGTATGTATGCAAAAGAAGTACACGAGTATCACTACAACACAGTTATATAATAAGTATTGGTTTATACAAAATATACGTTGTTATTTATGTAATAAACTAAAATTTATTTATGATTATTTTTATATACCATTTCATATAACATACAAACATCACAACTTTGATATCAAAAAGGCTCCGCAAAAGCAACTGAAAATCATCGATAAAAACCAATTGACAATTTGTGTGCTCGTAAAATAGTCAGATGATGTAGACCACAATTATTGTTAATAAGGACTTTATTTATCAGCTTCTTTTAGCATCTTGGTAACTCCAAAGTATATCATTTTGTTTTCATTTTAGTGATCAGGTTACTTAACCTACAATTATTGGAAATGTTTACTTATAATAATGCACGGGTGAATTTTTGGATTTATTTTTTATTTAAAAACGTTAACTAATACAATATACGTAACCTCATAAAAATCTTAATTCTTTTCTACGATTTTATTGGTTAGAAAAAATCGAGCGTTAATAGAAATTCGTTGATTTCATTGGTTTAAAAGTAGTGCGGTAATAGGGGCTATTACCGCACTACTTTTGATACATTATTATACGTTAATACAAGTATTAATAAACGATCGACGGAAAAGTAAATAACGTATGCATGTTCTTATGTTACTATAAAAAAAACACCAAAAAATACGTTATTCTAATAAAATTTAAAACATCAGTATAACACTACAAAATACTTAATTCTTAATTATGATTAAATTTATATTATTTATTTTTTTGCTTTGCTTGGTTCCTAAAACGGTCGCCAGCACGCCGAAACCATTTTTTGATTAGGGAAAACACAGTTGTCTCCGTCGTCAAAAGGTGCTGTTTTTGAACTACACTTATAAAATACATAGAAACAATGAATAAATGGTTAGGTAAGGATAGGTATATATATACCATTATTACATATATAAATAGGTCGTTTAATAAACTAGTTTGACTAGATTTGATTACGTGTCTCAAATTGAACTGTACACCATATTTGTAATAATTAATTTTAAATCTAATTTAATTAAAAATACTATAACATACCAAAAATAATTTTTATAGTATTTATTTTTTTGTAATTTTATTTTGCATTTAGCTCCAGTCCAAAAGACATAATTGGCTGTATTGTTTGTAAATAACTTTTGCATGTTGTATCAGGACTGTTTCCTCCAATTGAACGTAGATAAGTAATTTAAAAATTATGACTATTTATTGAAAGTACCGGTACAGCGATTTATTAAGGTAATGGAATATACTAATTACTAGTAAAAGTACTTATTTCATTAATAATAATAAAATTTTTATACTAATTATATAACTTACTAAAAATTAATTTGACCAGTGTATCGAAAGGTTTGTCATTATTTATAGGTTTGATTAAATTTTTATGGAGCGTGATGAAAAAGGTAGCACTTGACGAATCAAAAAATGATGTGTAAAAAATAGTAGTGTGGTGTTACGCTTATCATCATGCATGTAAAGAAAAATAGATAGAAGCCGTTATAAATAAAGATCGTTTTCAAAATCGAATAAACAGTATCGGCTGTAAATTAGAATATATTCACATCACCGCATACAAATATACTAAGAACGTTATTTGTAATTCAATTATATAATATTACTTGACGTGTACTTTATACAGCACTATTTTATTAATAAAAACAAGAAAACTGTAGGTACATAAAAATATGAATCATAAAAACTAAATTATGTATAATACTTTTAACTTACTTTCATGTTGGTGCAAGCAGAAAATGTTTCAAGGAAACTGACGTCACTACGAAAAATTCTGTGCTGGTCTTTAAATTTTTGGGTTTTAAATTTTGTCAGTACTCTATAAGATGTATGTAGAATCTGTCATAAATAAAGTTGGTGATGTAATTATTGCGTACAGTTCTTGTACAAACGGTATAAGAAAATCGTTAAAGAAGTTTGAAAAATGGGATCTACAGTTTTTTCCTATCAATTTTCTAATTAATAATGTACCTGCGTACGAATTAAAAGAAGTATGAGAAGATTTACCGCTAAGATATCAAAAAAATGTTGAACTACAACAGTGTCTACCATGCTACAAACATTACAACAAAAACAACGTACAGTTAGATGGACCACCGCCATCTATAAAAATGTGTTGGACGTGTAAAAGTGAAAAAAGTTATACGTCTATGTTAATCAATGATTTTTAATTGTAATTATTACACATTTTATAAAACACATCTTATCATTTTTATCAATAATCATCAATAATTATGTTACAAAAAATTAATAAAATATGTTAGTTATTACATTTAATTTTAAAACGATTAGTCATTCCATTAAACTCTTACGCACATAAAAATGCATTGTAAAACAAACAGGTAAAAATATAGATTTGTTGCTAAAGCGCTGCTTTTAAAATACCGTTTCTTAAAACGTACATTAAATTATTCGTTTCACAAACAAAGATCATCAAGTTCTAACAAGTCGAAACTTACTATTTCTTTTTAATGATAAACGTGTTTGATTTATAGTTATTCCAACATAATTAATATATGCGTCAGTTATGGCGAAGTGTAAGTACTGTATTCTCTTTAATAATATAATGATAAAATTAATTTGACCGATTTTCAGTTTGTATCAAGATCGCATCTTCTAATTAATAAATTAAAAAGTCATTATTCATTGAACCGTTGAATCAAACTCTCGATCAAAACGGGAAAATCGTTAAAACTCCAAATTAAAATCAAAACGCAAGTTAACATGATTTGATCAAACAAACTATTCCACGAATTACAAATCAAAATGAGGATTAAAATCAAATAACGAATTAAAATGAAACCACAATTATTTCACGAATCACAAAGTAAAATTCAAATTGATATTAAAATACGATTAAAATTGATTTAATCAAACAATGAATTAAACTAACTACAACTAACTGGAACTATTACAACTTAAAATGACCAATCACCCTAAATTGTAATCTACCTGAAAAAACTTGCACATCGGTTCATTTTTCAAATAGTATAACTAGTAGGAACTCTTAGAATTTAATGACTAACTTGTTTTCAGAAGTATAATATTTACATAAATTTGTGTATTGTTGCTTTGCAAACAAATAGATAATTACTACAATGATGTTAATTTAAAAAATCTAAAATTATTTTAAATTTTTCATAAGTGTTGGGTAAATAATATTTTAAGTTAAAAAAAAATAAAATAAAATAAAAATGTATACTGTTAGAGAGAGAGGAGAGACTCTTAAAGTTTTAAATAGGGAAAGTATTATACGTCACGAGGTGACGTTTAGCGAGTGTAGTTGGAGATCCCCTTGTCTTAAGTGGTGAGACGGAGGAACGCAAAGCCGACTGTTGAAGCAGCGTCACTCTGCGTGCTTAAGTTGGTTATTAGTGTTATTAAATTTGTTTTAGTGCGAGAAAAAAAAAAGAAACAAAATTTATACAGAAAGGGGTGAGTCGCATGAAATTAATGCTTGGGGTAAATTGATATGACAGACAACCTTATTTATATAATTAGTTGTGCTTAGTGTGATCAACTAATTAATCTGAGCTTAGCGCTACCATATAAATAGTTGTGCTTAGTGTGATCAACTAATTAATCTGAGCTTAGCGCCACTATATAATTAGTTGTGCTTAGTGTGATCAACTAATTAATCTGAGCTTAGCGTCACCATATAATTGTTGTGCTTAGTGTTATCAACAATAAATCGATCTGAACCGTGTGCCAACCAAATTGTCAATTAATTGTCATAATGCGCTGAGTGTGCCATTTTTCTCCTTTAGTATTTCTTTTCGCGTGGCTCACCGCCTGAGATTTTGTTTAATTGTTTCAGAGACCCGGAAACAACGTAAATCCGTCCGGCTGATGGCGTGGCTAATTATATTAAAATATAAATAGTTTTCTTTTAGTCTTTTTCATTTTTCTTTCTTTTCTTTTATTATATTCAAAAATAAAATAAATTGTCACTCAGTCGAATTTGTTTCATTTTCCCGTTCGAGCGGCTGACAGTGCGAATTCCCTATCGTTGCACACATTAGCTTATTTGGTAAGTATACATTTAAGTGGAGAAAAGTATACTCGATTCATAATGTTAATTTTAAAAAAAAATCCTTAGTTACGGTTAGTTTCGAACATAAGAAACACCAATGAGTAAGAACTCTTAGAATTTAATGACAGCTTTCAAAACAATTTCTTGCACCAATTTGCCTAATCGTAATTTACCAGCCTGAATCAACAACTACTTTCCAATTTTCATATACTTGCACTTAATTATTATTTCTAAACTACATAAATTACTCAAAATAAAAATCTTTATGATTCGTTTTTAAAAGTATCTAAACTACCTAGAAGCGAGTTGCACAACTAAACTACCTTTGCTTAATTTTCAGAAAATTAAAATCTTAGAATTTAATTACATCATTGATAAATGAAATAAGGGAACCCTGCATATAAATAATTACTAAACAATGACATTTTGATTTACACACGTAATCATCAGCTAAAAAATGTTTAAAATTTTATAAATAACAGAAATCGTAGACGTTACCAAAACAAACTCTTAGGGCGGGTTTATGTAACTTCTTTATGCTTAATAGCTAAATCTTAATTCATAATTCTTAGAAAATAAAAAGATAAAAGTGGAATATTTAATGAAAGCGTTTATGTACTTCTTTAATTCCTAATTCGTTGTTATAATTCTTATAACATAACCTTGAAAGTTCCCAACTTTCAACTTTTAAGTATTAAGAATTAAGAATTATGAAATTTTTACATAAACGCATGCGTAGAGCGTATTTACTATCAGCTGGAACCTATAAAGTGGGGTTATTTGTTGTTTTGTATTTTTTAACAGGTTAAGAATTACGTATTTGCATAAACATGTTTAGGAGAATGCTTTAAAAGTTAAGAATTATGCTTAATGGATTAAGGATTAAGAATTAAGCATAAACCACAAAGAAGTTGCATAAACCCGCCCTTATTTAAACTAATCATTATTTTTAATTTACATACGCAAACCCATCCAAAATACTACAACTTGTAATTTTTTTTTAATTTACATACGCAACATATCCCTAATCATTTTATAAAACATCTTCATGAGTAATCCTTCTTAGAAAGAGCACCTACCTGCATACTTGACTCATTCAGTTAAATACAAGTTCCAAACAACTTTTACCGTGTGCCGTTTTGGTCGCATGGTTTTCCTAGTTGCAAATGCATGTGCAAGTATGAAAACCAAGGGGGTTCATGCGGCCACGTTTTTAACGGACGACATGCCTGGTTACGATCGAATTACGACTTTGGAGTTTACGCCGCGTTTGATGAGGGTAATTCTGTGAATTAAAAATCTGATCGAACCGCTAATCAATCTCGTGGATCAAAACCGCCGATCACACCCCGCGAATCAAAATCTGATCCACGGAATTGATTAACAGCTTTTGCAGTTTTAATTCGCGGGTTTAATTCGAGTTTTTTAATTCGCGGTTTTAATTGCACTAATTAATTTAATTGCTCTAATTAAGGGATTAGTGGTGCCCCTGTACTACTGACGTTCAGAACTAGATTTGTTATCACTCCTACACTTTTTTTTCTGTAGCATAATTTTTGTAAACTGTTGTCAACATTAAAACAGTTTTAGTAGCGTTTTTACCGAGTAGATAACAAAACTTGACAGCTGCACGTTGTTCACTTAAACTTACCATCATAAAAGATAAAACAAGAACAAAACAGCGCTATCAAAAACAATCACTGCGGATGAACAGATTCCAAACCGACAACATAGGCGGCACTAAACTGGCAATGAGTTGCGATATATACGAACTACAATACGGCAAAGGCCAAGTTCTACTACTACAACCAAGCCTAAAAAGTCTTGGCGTTTAACTACGACGCGGTCTAAGCCAAAGGTCGCCTATAATCATAAACAATATAACCGCGAAAGGGTAAGATTTTATATCGAATATTATTTATAAGTTAGTTAATAATAATTATCTTCTAAATATTACCAATATCAATGTTTAAAATATTCTTTTAATTCTGTTTATATTGAAAATCTGTTTATCAAAAGTGATGTTTTTATCTGTATAATATAATTTAATCTGCATCACAAATATTGCAGACGCTTTGGTAGACTTTGTTGAAACCATAAAAATGTTAAATCTTGATACAAGAAACAGAGTCAATTAGCCACGAACAAAAAAGCAGACTTAATATATAAAAATTATGTGGTACAACTTATGCATATTGATAATGGTAACAACTAAAACCAGTGGACTGTAATTTTTGGTTTCTTTATTTCTTCTAACATAGTTAATTACTTGATTTTACAATTAAAACTTGTTGCGTGTGTATTTTGTCACGCGCCATTTTTTGGTATTAGTCCCCACCAACGTGCGCCAAAATCAAAACTCAAAAATAACTTTAAAAGCTAAAGAAGCTTTAACATTCTGCCCACCTTGAAATATATTTCAACTATTTCTACTCAAGGTAAGCATACATAAATATAATTAATTATAAAATATGTCTTATTCTAATACATTTTAACACAGGTAGTTTTAAATTAACAAACAAAATTAATTCTGTCAGCAATCAGATAATTAGTTGCTATAGATTACTACAATATAAATAAAAACAACCATAAACGTATATCTATTTCATGTTGTATATTTAAGTATAAATAAAAATCATGTTTCTTAAATTAACCCAAAATATTTAAGTTTTCACTGAATTGGTAAAACACATATTTGATTTGTTGCACGTCGTACGACACCAGTTCGCACCTTAATGTCTACCACTCGCACAACATTGTCACTACCTGGATGTAATGCTGTTATTCTTCCCAGCTGCCAGTTAATTTGGTAAGTACCATCGTTCTTTACTAAAACCATAGAACCAATTTTTAATAGTTGGTTGGATCGTTGTTTCCATTTTACTCGAGTCTGCAACTCAGCCAGATATTCTTTGTTCCACCTATTCCAATAATGTTGTATTATAGCTTGTAAACGTTGATATATTTTCAATCTGTTTTCAGATAATTCCATAACATTAACTTCAGGAATAGCAGTAACTGTTCGTCCAATCAGAAAATGTGCAGGCGTAAGAGCAACTAAGTCGTCAGGATCAGGAGAGAGAGGACATAAAGGTCGTGAGTTTAATATACCTTCAATTTGTACTATAATTGTATAAAATTGTTCAAAAGTTAATAAAGTGTTCCCAACAACTCTTTTTATATGAAATTTTGTACTCTTTATACCGGCTTCCCAAATTCCACCGAATGTAGGAGATCGTGCTGGAATAAAGTGCCAACTAATTTTCTCTTTTGCGAGTTCGTTTGCAATATTTTTAGTTTCGGATTTTAAAAAACTATAAACTGCATTAATTTCGTTATTAGCACCAACAAAATTTAAACCATTGTCAGAATAAATATGTGTTGGTCTACCACGTCTACTAATAAATCGTTTTAATGTAGCAAGAAAAGCTTGCGTAGACAATTCAGATACTACCTCTAAATGTACGGCCTTTGTAGACATACAAATAAAAAGACAAAGATATGCTTTTGTTGCCTTAGCACCTCTAGTAGTGCGATCCTTTACTGCAAAAGGTCCCCCGTAATCAACGCCTACATTTAAAAATGGAGAATAATTATTAACTCGCGTTTCAGGTAAATCGCCCATCAAATATTCAAATGTTTTTGGCCTCGCTTTGATACAAATCAAACAATTTTTAACAACCTTTTTACACGAATTTCGCCCTGCAATAAGCCAAAATTTTTCGCGAATAGAATATAACAATGGTTGAGCACCGCAATGCATAAGTCTTTTATGTTCATGTTCAATAATAAGATTTGTTAATTTATGACCTTGTGGTAAAAGAATCGGGTGCTTTTTGTCAAACGAATATTTTGAATGCGCAATTCTACCACCTACACGTATTAAATCATTATACATAAACGGATTTAAACATAAAATTTTACTATTTTTCTTAATTTCGCGTTTATTTATTAAGCGGTTATACTCTTCCGAAAAACAAATAATTTGTGTAAGTTTAATTAAATGGTTTAAAGCGTTCTCAAGTTCATTAACCGATAACTCGTCATGATTTCTTAATTTCGAAGTAACTCTGGTATTGTTTATAAATCTTAAAATGTGTGAAAAAACGCGTTGACATTTTATTAACGATGAAAACTTATCAATAAAATCTAAAATGTTATGATTTATAGTCGCAAAATTAACAATTATTTTTTCTTCAGGTATATCAAAATCTAACGTAATATTATCTAAATTCCACTTATTTTCATGTATTAGAAGCCATGGCGGACCATGCCACCAAATTTTTTTCTCTGTAAGATCTTTTGCATTAGTTCCTCGTGACAGCAAGTCTGCTGGGTTATCATTTGATTTTACGTAATGCCACTTATTTATATCCGTTAAGGTTTGTATTTCACTAACTCGATTTGCTATAAACGTTTTCCAGCGACAAGGTGAGCCTTTGATCCATGCTAATGTTATTGTTGAGTCTGTCCACAAATATATATTTTCAAAATCTAATTCTAACAAACTAATAACGCATTTTACTAGCCTTGCGAGTAAAAGTGCACCACATAATTCTAAACGCGGTAAACTAATTTGTTTTACAGGAGCAACCCGAGATTTAGCGCATAATAAATTTGAACACAAATTTCCTTGTCCATCAAGGCAACGAATGTACACACAAGCACCGTATGCCTTTTCGGACGCATCACTGAAACCGTGCAACTGAATCTTTGGATCCTCTGGCGTTATTATATATCTAGAAACTTCAATGTTATTTATAATAGATAAGGAATTTTGAAAAATACTCCATCGTTTCAATAAGTGCTGGGGTACTTCATCGTCCCAAGCAATTCTTAACTTCCAAAGTTCCTGAATTATTAATTTTGCTACAATTATGAGTGGCCCTAATAGACCCAACGGATCAAAAATTTGACAAATTGTCGAGAGAATCATGCGTTTTGATATGCGATCTACACGATCTAAACTGTTATTTATCGAATATTGTATGATAGCGCTTGTTGCGTTCCAATAAATGCCTAAAGTTTTATATTTATTTTCACCTATATGTAAAACACTCGAATCTAAACTTCGGTCAATCTTAAAATGATCTACTGCCGACCAATCGTTACAAAGCCATTTTCTTAGTTCAAAGCCCGAGCTTGCTAAGAGATCGGTAACATTTTTTTGAATTTCTACAATTTCCGGTAATGTATTAGCACCGGTTATCAAATCGTCAATATAAAAATCGTTAATGATAATTTTACTTGCAATTGGATTGTTTTTCTTATTTTCGATACCTACTTGCATTAATGACCTAATCGCCAAAAATGGAGCAGAACTAGTTCCGTAAGTTACTGTATTTAACTTATAACACTTTAATGGTTTTGTAGCATCCTCTCGCCAAAAAATCTTTTGAAATTTACGCTGTTTTTTATTGATTAAAACTTGCCGATACATTTTTGCTACGTCCGCGGTTATTACAAACTTATACTTGCGAAATCTTAATAATATAGCAAATATGTTATTTTGCAACACTGGACCGTTAAACTGTACGTCATTTAAGGACAAACCGCTGTCTGTTTTTGCCGAAGCGTCAAAAACTACACGACATTTTGTTGTTAAACTACTAGATTTAATTATGGCGTGATGCGGTATGTAGTACCCTTCTTCTATATTATCAGTGATTTCACTCATATGATCTAAAATCTCGTATTCGCGCATAAACTGTACGTATTCCGATTTTAATTTTAAATTTCTTTGAAGTTTGCGCTCTAATGTATAAAATCTATTAATTGCCATTTCTCGTGACCTACCTAACATTGTTAGCGAGCTTTTAAACGGAATATCTACTGTAAAACGACCAGAACTATCGCGTTGCATTGTTTTTAAAAAATGATCTTCACAATATTGATCACTCTTAGATAACCATAGAGATTTATTATTACTAACTTCTTCTATATCCCAAAATTTTGTTAATTTATTATCAATTAAATTTTGATCTGATTTAATCGCAAAATGATTTACCGATAAATTGATATTTGTGCAGTTAATATTACCTGCTACTATCCAACCCAAAAGTGTATTTTGTAACAAAAGAGAATCTTTTCCGATACGTTTTTGTTCTGTTTGCAATATAGACCAAAATACGTTTGATCCTAATAAAATATCTATATCGTTTGCAAGGTGAAAAGTATTATCAGCTAATTGTAATTTACTCGGAATATTGAAATTGTTTCTATCAAATGAAACGGTAGGTAACTTCTGTGTTATTCTAGATAAAACTAAGCAATGAATATTCATTTTAAAATTTTGTTGTAGAGACATAAATGTAACACTAACTTGTTTATTTATATTTTCTAAACTTTTTCCTACACCTTTAATCATAAAATTGACTTTCGATACGTGTAAATCTAATTTATTACATAAACTTTCGGTAATAAAATTACTTTGTGAACCACTGTCCAATAAAGCACGACATGTAATTATAGAATTCTTATTTTTTATTTTAATTAATGCTGTTGACAACAAAACTTGTTGAGACATACACGTTAACGCATTACTGTAATCAATAGACGACGTGTTAGTGACCGATACGTTTGTAGCTGCATTTTCGATATCGTTTGCGTTCATAGCCCGTTCACTATTATTTACCTTGTTTTCGATCATACAGTTATTTTGTTGAAAATTTATATGTAACAATGAATTGTGCAATTTATTACATTTCAAACATTTTTTTGCTTTGCAATTACTAACAAAATGCGAATCCTTTAAACAATTAAGACACAACTTAAGTCTTTTTATAGTGGCAATTCTATCACTAATTGACATATTTAAAAAATCTTCACAATTATAAATAGCGTGCGTTTTTCCGCAATAATGACACGACGGATTATTTACACTTGCAACAAAACTACTACTCGAATATTTTTTATTAAATTGAGGTTTAAATTTATCAATTTTATTCGCTTCTAATTTTTCTAAAATTTCACATTTTGATCTTAAAAACTCGTTCATGTCTTGAATTTTTGGCAATTCACCTTCGTACTTATACTCCTCCCAATCTCTGCGGGTTACGATATCAAGCTTGTTAGTCAAAAGAAAAATTATCAATCTATCCCAGGCATCCGTGTTTTCCCCCAAGGTCTTTAACGAACGTAAATGTTTTGTATAATTATCAAATAATTTTCGAAGTTCTATATACGATTCCTTTTGAATATTTGGGTGCTCAAATATAGCTTTTATATGATTGTGTATCATTAAAGATTTATTTTCGTATCGTTTAACTAATAATTCCCACGCGTTTTTATAATTATCGGCGGAAACTTCCATCGAATTTAAAATTTTAGAAGCGTCTCCAACTAACGAAGATCGCAAATAATAAAACTTTTGTATGTCGTGTATTGATTGATTTGCATCAACCAAGGCCATAAATGAATCCCGAAACTCGAGCCAATTACAATATTGGCCATCAAAAGTCGGCAATTTTATCGTGGGCAACTTAACTATAGGCGACCTGCTTATATTATGATTAGACCTGTCTGAATTAATTGATTCCGCATTTAATGATTGATTAGGACTACCTTTTGGAGTAATGTTATGCGACTTAATTATTGATTTAATTTTACTAACGATTTCAAAATACGAATTTTCAAATTCTTCTCTTTCTAATTCGTCATTATCGGACGGTTCTAACGCTTCTATTTGTGATTGTAATTCATTAAATTCGTCCCAAGAAGGTTCAAATTTTTCAAGCCGTTCATTTAATTGACTAATGAGGTCACGATCTAAATTATCTACATCTAGGTTTTTAGTAAAGTTTTGCAAACGTGTTAGTTTACCCCTTACTACAGCACGCTTACGCTTAAAAATCTCTGCCATTGTGCGGCACAAAAATCGAATAATTACAACTAATTGAAAGTATATATAAACTACCAATAAATAAGTATAATAAGGAATCTTACTGATTTTTAGGAACGTGCTTGCTGCGACTTCGATACAATGGTCGGTCGGCTGCCATCCTGCTTAATATTTATTTAATCTTCAAAATTTCTTCTAATCCGTCTCGAATGGACCAATATGATAATGGTAACAACTAAAACCAGTGGACTGTAATTTTTGGTTTCTTTATTTCTTCTAACATAGTTAATTACTTGATTTTACAATTAAAACTTGTTGCGTGTGTATTTTGTCACGCGCCATTTTTTGGTATTAGTCCCCACCAACGTGCGCCAAAATCAAAACTCAAAAATAACTTTAAAAGCTAAAGAAGCTTTAACACATATAATAATAATTATTATAATTAATAACAACACAAATAATCATTTGTGTTAATAACAAGAAATCTGACGCAAAATATAAATAACGTAATATAGTTTTGATTACTACTAGTACTAACTTTTAGTTATACAATTATACTACATTTTACCAGCTTAGTAGGAAAAAGTAATTTTGAGGATCAATAAAACTTGTAAAATATTCAAAGCAAACGAAGGCACTTAAAAATAGTACTGCCTGAGATAAAATAAAAATTACTGTAAAACTAAAGTAAAATAATACCTGTAATACAAAAATTTCAAAATTTATTTACCAACAAAAAATTAAGCAAAGGCTTAATGTCTTATATATAGTTTGATTATAGTTACTTTGGGTACAGACATATAGAATAAGACCTCAATTGTTAAACTAAATGTTACCGTTGATATTTACTATAAACCAATAACTTTATAAGCGGTAGTTCTTACACAATATTTCGTTTTTCATAGTTAATTATGTGCATTTTAGTAAAAAAAAATAACAGACATAATATATTCATTAGTTAAATTTCTGCAGTCAGTACTCACAAGTTAATCGGTAAATAGCTGTTTAGTTACTGACGAATTAGTAAAGTCGCGTTCATATTTGTGCTACCCGTGTATGTTACAATGTTAATTAATGTCAAATCTCTAATAGCACAAAGATGTCCTATAGACTTCCATGCAACGATTTATAGAATAATAGAAAAACAATACAAAAATTTTAAATTTTTGAAAATTAATTACAGATTTCACTAAATAATATTATAAATAAAACTTATAATTACTTAAAAAAATGTTAAAAGTAAAATAACCAGATAAAATGAAAAAAAAACCTATATTCGTTAGTTAAAAATGAAAAACAAAATAATGAAATAATTGAATTGTTACCACAAAATTATCTTGTAGCTCTTATTCTGATTCTTCCACTTATTTCGCTTTCCTTACAGCTGAATTCCTGAACCACGACTTAATCTCGTCTTCTACTCCTATGTTGGTTGATTTTTTTGGTAATAGATATTACCAAACACCTTTAAATTATACTAATAATCTAAAATATGTCTTATCTAAATTTGTATTTATAAAAATTAACTACAATTATTGTTTCAACTGTATAATCTTAATTGGCAGTAAGCATCAGGTAATAAATTGGAACCATTTAAACCTACCTTAAAACTTTTAAATTAATTATTGTTTTAATTAAAAATAATTTTTGTAATAAATTTAAAAAATGCAGTTAATTCCTTTTGAATATTAATAGTGACGCTTCTGACTTCGATTATAACTACTTTTCTAGGTGCAATCAAAATTTAAGTGCGAAGTTTAGACATAGTATTATTAGTAGGTAATACACCTTGGCTATAAAAATTTTGTTCTTACCTATAGTATCAATTTCACTGGGTCTTCCGACTTCACAAATTAAATTTCTAAAGAATTCTTTTTCTTGTATCATTAAACTTTTTTCTGCCACTTAATAAAAAAAAAACGCCTTGTAAACAAGAAATTACAGGTTAAATATGAAAAAAATAGTCAGAGAGAGTGCAAAAAAACTGTTCAGTTAAGTTATCTCTAATAGTACGGTGTAACCTGCGTTTGGATCTTTTATGTCAGACCCCGTAAGTAGATCCAACCGGCTGAATTCGCGTTTTTTTTATATACGTTTGATTAATTCAATGTTAGCATCAAGAACGTTTTGCTCGTTATTTTAATGCGTGTGATTTAAGTTTATTGGTATTTCAAGTTGTTTTACAATTATTACTGTTTTTTTTGAATACATAAAGTCCCGTGGTTTGGATTTTGATTTAGTGTTTTACTTGTTTATCTCAGTGAAATAACAATTCTATATAATTTACGACTTCCTTTTGGAATGTAATTTGATCCATTTTTCTTGGTATTTATACTTTGTTTATGTATTGGTCACGAAATTTTAAGTTTATTAGATAGTGGCGCTTTTCGCACTATTGTTGGTTCTAAGGGTTGGGAAATTTTAAGTCAGTTAGGTTTGAAGTTAAATAAGTCAGTTAAAATTAATTGTGTTGTCGCTAATGGTAAATCAGTACAAAGTTTAGGTTCACTTCTCGTCCCAATCGAACTTAAAAGAAAAATTGTTGTTTTAGAAGTTTTAGTTGTTCCTGACGTTCCGCATAATTTAATTTTAGGTGTTGATTTTTGGAAACAAGCAGGTATGATCTGAGAAAAGGTGAATGGCGTTTCGAAAATATGGACACCATTTCACAATTGGAAGATAAAGATTCCGTTATTAAGTCTCGTCTCGATCTTTCTTCAGAACAGCTCAATCAGTTAGACAGTTTAGTTAGTAATCACTTTTCTTCTTCGAATGAAAATTTTGGATGCACCAACTTGATCGAACATCAGATCAAAACTACTTCCGAACCAATTAAGCAACGTTATTACCGAGTTTCGCCATTTATCCAGAAACAAATCGATCTGGAGTTAGAGAAAATGTTAAAGTTAGGCGTTGTAGAAAAATCAAACAGCGCTTGGTCGAGCCCGATCTTATTGGTAAAGAAGAAGGACAACTCTTATCGTTTTTGCGTGGACTTTAGAAAAGTCAACAAGGTTACCGAAAAGGACGCTTATCCTTTACCTTACGTTTCGTCTATTTTAGATCGTCTTCGTGACGCTAAGTTTATTTCATCTCTCGACATTAAGTCCGCTTATTGGCAGATTCCTTTAAGCGAAGAGTCTAAGCAGTATACCGCTTTTACAGTTCCGAACCGTGGGTTATTCCAATTCACGCGCTTACCGTTTGGTTTAGCTAACGCACCAGCTTCTTGGCAGAGGTTGATTGATCGAGTTTTAGGTCCCGAATTAGAGCCTTACGTTTTTGTTTATTTAGATGACGTCATTATTTGCGCTCCTTCCTTCGAGAAACACATGGAAGTGTTAACTGAAGTTCTTCGTCGCCTTAGAGAGGCTAATTTGATGTTAAGTAAAGACAAATGTCATTTTTGTAAACCTGAACTTAAGTATCTTGGTTTTATCGTAAATTCTACTGGTTTGTCGGTTGACCCGGAAAAGGTCGATGCAATTTTGCGTATTCCAGTTCCCACTGGTGTCGCTGAAGTAAGAAGAATTATAGGCATGGCCTCGTGGTATCGCCGATTCGTACCGAATTTTTCGACAATTATCGCTCCATTGACGTCTCTGTTAAAGAAGAATTCCAGCTTTAATTGGACTAGTGATTGTGATGAAACCTTTCAGATCATTAAGAATTGTTTAGTTTCCGCACCTATTTTGTCTTGCCCTGATTTTAATGTTCCGTTTACAGTTCAAACTGACGCTTCTGATTTTGGTCTTGGTTCAGTTCTTACCCAGTTTATCGACGGTGAAGAACGTGTTATTTGTTATAATAGTAGGTCTCTCACGAAATGTGAACGCAAATATTCCACTACCGAAAAGGAGTGTTTGGCTGTCCTTTGGTCTATTGAAAAATTACGCCCCTATCTTGAAGGAACAACTTTCACTGTAGTTACCGATCACGCATCATTAGTCTGGTTACATAATTTAAAGGAACCTACCGGTCGTCTAGCACGATGGGCTGTTAGACTTCAGCAATTTGATTTTACGATCATTCATCGTAAAGGAAAGGATCATGTCGTACCTGACGCATTATCTCGTTCAGTACCAGCTATCGACAGTATTACTACCGATTGTGACACTACCGAACCTAAGTCTTCGGACAAATGGTTAACGAAACTTATGGAACGTGTACGTTCAAAACCTAACGCTTTTCCTCAGTAGAAAATTAGTAACGGAAAGCTATTTAAGCATGTTACCGTAGACTATCCCGATCTTCGTTCTGAGAATGACAATTGGAGAGAAGTTGTGCCTAAGTCTAAACGACTCGAAATATTGTCAAAGTTTCACGATGAGCCTACCGCTGGACACCTTGGTATTTTTAAGACTCTCGAACGAATTGTTCCGCTTTATTACTGGCTTAAGATGAAGGCTGACGTTATTTGTTACATCAATGGTTGTAAAGTTTGTATCACGCATAAGCCAGAACAGAAACGTCCTGCTGGCCTTATGACCCGTCATCCTGTTGTGGACAAACCTTGGCAGTTGATTTCTACCGATCTTGTTGGACCGCTACCGCGATCTAAGAGTGGTTATTCATATATCCTTGTGGTTGCCGATTATTTTTCCAAATTTGTTCTATTTTTCCCGTTACGTTCCGCTACTGCCGCTGCAGTTACTAAACGTCTTGAAGAAGATGTCTTTTTATTGTTTGGAGTTCCTCAGTATCTTTTGTGTGATAACGGCACACAGTTTCGTAGTGCAGAATTTAAGAAAATGGTTTCGTCATATAAGTCCAAAATTATTTTTAACGCTAATTATCATCCACAAGCAAATCCAACTGAAAGAGTCAACAGAGTTATGAAGACAATGCTATCGTCATATATCGAAGACAACCATCGTCATTGGGATAAGTATCTTGCTAAAGTAGCATGTGCTATTCGTACCGCTGTACATGAAGTCACCGGCTTAACGCCGTTTTTCGCTAATTTTGGACGTGAAATCTGTCTCGACGGATCACGTCATGGAAAAACTACCGATTCCGACACTATCGACGATCTAGCGTTTGCAGATCGTACCTTTTTGGCCGAAAGAGGCCCAGCATTTAGAGAAGTTTACGTCGACATTAAGAATCGCTTGAATGCCGCTTATGTCCGCGCTAAACATTATTACGATTTACGTCGTCGTCCAGCACCTTTTGAGGTGGGAGACACAGTGTGGCGAAAGAATTATGTTCTTTCAGATGCATCTCGATATTTCTCGGCCAAACTGGCACCTAAGTTTATCGGTCCGTTTTACGTGAAACGCAAAGTTTCATATCAGACCTATGAGTTGTCTGATGACACGGGAGCATCTAAAGGCATATGGAACGCCAAGGACTTAAAATTAAACCCGACTGGGGATAAATAGTTTTCGTTATGTTTTACCGTTTGAGTTTTTTTTTCTCGTTTTTTTAGGTTAGTTAGTTTCGTTTTTGGGTTCCGTGTAGAGACGGACTAAGAATATTTCTCTACAGTGGGGACACCACTTGTCGTAAGAGGCGACTAAACAACGGTTCTGTCATTTCCATTTTTCTTTCTTCTGCTATCTTGTCTGTCTTTATCTTTTATTTCTGTAGTGTTTGTGGCTAGGTGCCATTGCTCGGTGTGGACTTTCGTTGTGGGAAAAACGCAATGCGCGGATCGCGTGAAGCGCAGCGCGCCCTCTTCGAATGTACCGCATCGGGTGATTTGTGCCGAACCCAAACAAACTACCCTTCCCTTAGGTTTTAGTTTTTTTTCTGTGGGGAATTTTTGAATGAAAGGTCAGCAATCTTATAGTGCGGTACGTTGACACTCGTGGGAAACACCGGCTCTTGTCATACGCACTGACTAACAATGAAAAAGTCATACCTTTCAGTTTTAGGCATGACATCATCGTTTTTGTTGTAGTTTTAAGTAAACACTATCTCTAGTTAGTAGTTACATTATCTTTGTGTTGACACTTGCAGCAGTCGACTTTGGGACTTGTCATCGTGGTAAGGTGCTTTGTGTCCAACGTTGGGGGTTGTAGGATCTCACAACATGCCGATCTCGTGAAGCATGGCGTGCCTCCTTCCTTTTTAATGTCGGATACATCGTGTCGAGCCCAACATTTCCTAAGGTCTTCCGTTGTTGCATTTTTACCGATTTTGACGTGTTTTTTTTTTCTGTTGGGTTATGGGTTTTCGTTTTTTTTGTTGTTTTGTGGTTTCTTATAGAGTGATTTAAGAAATCCCTCTTTAAGTAGGGTAGGTGTAACCTGCGTTTGGATCTTTTATGTCAGACCCCGTAAGTAGATCCAACCGGCTGAATTCGCGTTTTTTTTATACGTTTGGTTAATTCAATGTTAGCATCAAGAACGTTTTGCTCGTTATTTTATTGCGTGTGATTTAAGTTTATTGGTATTTCAAGTTGTTTTACAATTATTACTGTTTTTTTTTGAATACATAAAGTCCCGTGGTTTAGATTTTGATTTAGTATTTTACTTGTTTATCTCAGTAAAATAACAATTCTATATAATTTACGACTTCCTTTTGGAATGTAATTTGATCCATTTTTCTTGGTATTTATACTTTGTTTATGTTAAGTTCTTTTATAAAGCGCAATTGCGAGCCACCTGCAATTCAGCGAGCTAAGCATTTTTGGTGAGAAATGTTTCTGTCGAAGGGCTACGTGTCAAGATGCACATGGCCAATTATAGTTTTCATCTTTGTTAATTTAGTTCATTTAATGTTCTATCTTTTACAAAGATTTTACGGCGCAAGTACATGGAGTTAAGGGGGAATGGGAAGTTTTAAAAGAGGTAAAAGTTTGGTTTTTGGGAATGAATCGTTGGTCGCAATTACGAAGTACCGGATACCGTGATGTACTTGAGTGATTAGGGTACTTTTACCCTATCGTTATGTAATGCCGCGGAAGTTGGAACCGTGAAAATTAAGTGTTGTGGTGAAAAGTTTGATTTTTCAAATTTCGTAATTTACGGTTTATATAGACTTCATGGTTTCCAAAAATAAACAATCACGCTCGAGGGATTTAGTTTCGATGTTTTGAGTGGAAAAATCCTTTTCTTCGCCGTCGTGCGGCTTAAATTATATTGTGATATAAATCTTCCGCCGGTATTCTATTGTTTGGGGGTCCCACCGAGCTTTTATCCAACTACGGTACACCTGGAGCAACCGGAGTTCAATCCAATTACGTAGCTTCTGGAAACTCTGTGCCGACAGTTCGTCTAAGTAAAGGTATTTATCGATTTTGTGTATTACCGTGTAGTGAACCGCGATTGATATGAAGTAAAAGCTTTGAATTTGAGCCGATTGAATTACGACTAACGTTAAATTTAATTATTTCAAGTAACACTTAAAGGTGTTTGCGTGAAGTTCGATTTAATTAATTTTGTTTTGTGCCTATGTAAAAGTAAATCGTATTCACACATAAAAGATAATGTAACGATTTGTAAACTATAATCTGTTTGATCGTTTAGTTCGAAGTAAAGTTTCGGACGTATATTTTATAACTTGTTTATTTTTAGTTTAATTGAATTGTTTATTACTTAAGCGGTCAAGGCCTTGAAATTTATTTTTATTATGTTCTATTTGAAAAAGACGAGTTAACGCTATTTTTTTTGTATTATTTTTCTTTTATATATTAATTTTGTATTCAGATTGTTTTTGTTTGTTTTGTCTTACTTATTTTTTTATTTCATTTCTTTTAATTGAATTTGTTTAATATTCATTATTACTTATTTTTTTTTATTCAATCAATAAATGTTAAATTGTTAAACTGTAAAGAGCTTTTATTCATTCAGCTGCCGCGTACGTTATTTTTGTTTTTTTTTAAGTGTATTTCAGAATAGTTACAACTCAAGGTAAGTTTCGTTGTAACCAACCAGATGAGCTTTCGAGTAATCAGGGGTCCGGAAGCTACGATCATCGTAACCTTGATTGGCGCCCTAACCGATTTTTGAGTCTTTTACCGTTTTGGTTCGATTTTATGTCGATCTCGTTTCCCATTTATCACGGAATTTTAAAATATAACTCACCCCCTTCTCCATTGAGCTAGTGGCACAACATCGTTTATGTTACCTCATTTCAGGCAGTGACTTGGTTTTACTTTGGCGTGTAACAACGGTTAACGGAATAAGAAGCAATCTTGATGCAATTATTGCTTATAAATTACTACTAACATATAAACATGACAATGATATTTACCTGTCATCTAATATACTGCTGACAATTACGACAGAGCTCTGCTTGTAATGGTGTTGCCTGTACATTCTGTGTGTCGATTAAATGGTATCTTTTGTTTAACGAGCAAACATATGATTATATTGCCGGCACTTTACCAGATAACGCCCGTTACTATTATTTTCTAGACAATCCGTATTTTTTAAATATGAATCATGGAGAGTCTATGTTTGCACATACGCATCAACAAGTTGTTGAATTGCAATTTTTATTTTTGTTGTTTTAATCATCACTGTTCAAGAACACTTGCTTTCAAAAATAAATTTAGTTTGAACGACTACGATGTTTTTAATCACTAATTTAACTTTAAGTCTGAAGAATCAAAATTAATGAAAATATTGTAAACATAACTTCGAATACGTATTATCTGCGTATTATGGCGCAAGTCATATCTTGGTCATGCGTAGTTGTAGATGGTACAAATGTCCTACAAAAGACGTCCATTGAACATAAATAATATTTTGTCCAATGTACGTTTTGCACAAAACGTTTTATGGACATCTGTTAAAAGTTCATGGACGTTCAGACCTTTATTGAACTTAAACTGGACGTCCGATGGACCTTGTGTATTAGGGATATAACATGCTAATAAATTAGTTAATAGTAAATAGATGATTTACAAGCAATGTAATTAAGTGATTGCAAGTAAATTTATGTAAACTAAATCATTATAATTATAAAAATATTTGTTAATTTTTTACGGTAATTAAAACATTTTTTTCTCAATTTTACCAAATTTAACAAAGTAAAATTAAAGTTTAAATTAATTAAACTGCATTAAAATATTTATTGAAACTAATTAATTAAATATTGTTTTATTTGTTTATTATTTTACACTAAAAACTTTTTTCTATTAATTTCTTTTGAATCTATATTACAAATTTTGATCTAATGAAAGAAAATTCACTAACTAAAATAAAAATTAAGGATAGTTATTCATAATAAAGCAGTATTAAACACTTTCAAAACAAATTCTTATTTAGATATACAGTAGAAATCGCTTAGTAAGCTACTAAGTAAAAACGTTTATAAAGCAAAAATTCTCGCGGTCCAGTCATAAGTTCACAAAACACTTGTTATTATAAATCGTTTAAAAATAAGTTGAAGTTGGTTATTAAATAATTTTTAGCGGTAAAAAAGACCTTCATTATTTTTTTTTCAAGGAATGTGTATATATTTTGTAGGTAAACATTCCAGTACCAAAAAAAGTGTTTATTGTTAAAAGTTTAAGATTAAATATACACCAAAATAATGGATGTAACAGATTAGTGACGCTTATATTTATCTAATCCTCTACAATTTACACCTATGTATCATCTATAAAATAATTAACACTGACAGTCTTGTAAAAGCTACGTCTTAGATTACTTTGCCGAGATACAGTGTTTGCTGTAAAATTTGATATTGTTTAAATAACGGTGCTTGATGAGTTTCAGATGTTCAGCGTTAAAAAAAGCTGTGTCCATTGAAACTAAGTTGGCAGTGATTAATTTTTCAAAGAACTTGTAGGTAAACATTAGAGTACAAAAAAAATTATTGTTAAAAGTTTAAGATTAAATTTAATAACTTATTTAAACTTAAGATGATGTTTTATTAGATTTATATAAAATTGAGAAAAATTGGGGCTATTTTCTTAATTTTATTAACATTTTTGATTTTCAAAAATAAATATATAATCTGTATAAACAGTTTTAGATATGTATATGCAATAAAAATAAAAATTTTAAATAGAAGTTTTTATAGTTTAGTACAGTAGACTTAAGCAAACGTGATCTTTGAAAGAACGTGGTTGACGTCGCTGTAGTTTTGACGGTACGGTGCAAAAATGTATAATTCCAGGAATTTTTAAACTAATTGAAATGTCACTCACATTTACTCATATTCTTCAATTTTAAGGTTACCTCAAAAAACACTTTCCCATCAATCTTATGAATAAATTGTAAATCTCATTTACCTTACTAAATATTACATATCTCTAAAATCAGTTTTTTAGAAACAATGTTGGTTCATAGGGGAGAGAAGCCTAAATTGAACCTTTTTTTATTTTTAATTTATAGCAAACAAATAAAAAATTAAAGTACATACCCAAGTCATTTTAGAAGAAAATCAGTAATAGTCAAAAATGATTATGAATTCTATATTTAAAATAAAATAGAAACTCTTATAAAGGTCCAATTTAGGAAACTGGGTTCCTTAATAAAACCACCAGTTTTTTAAATTTACTAACCATCGACGATGTTACAAAAACATTTGGTAACTTTACGCAATAATACTTTTTTCTGTTTTCAAAAACTTTGGCACATTTTGCGTAATCCCTTTTTTTGCATGACATGCATTGAATCGTTGCTTTCACTCTGTCATTTTCACAAATATTGCAAAAACAGCTTTTTGTTTCACTTTCGACCTCGTTTATAAATTGAAATTTCAGCTACTATTTTCTCCCCAAGATGTGCTAACGGCAACGTTTTCTTAACGTTTTTAATTTGAGATGGCTCTGCTTTGGTAGCTTGTAGATTATTTTTATACAAAAAATTTCTTAATTTTACTGCTTCTTGGGACTTTTTATTGCTATTATTTTTCGTTTTTTTATAGCCGGTAAATGAAAAATTTTTTTGATGGTAACATCTAACGACGTCGTTGACCCCTTCTTTTGCTTTAAAATGTTTATCAAAAATTGATCATCATTTTCGTCAGATCAAGATGATTCTCATTCAGATTCGGAAGTTTCAGTTTCAGGTAGTGCATTTACCACTCGTGAAGCAGCAAATTGGCTTTTAATAAAAACATTTTTCTCGACGGGCCATATTCCAGTAGCACATAATGCATTTGTGACAATTGCTGACAGTCCATGAACTAAGGAGGAAACTTGGGACATTGAAACTCTATGTCTTACATTTGTTCAAAGCCATTTTTCGATTGCTTGGCAGTAAAAAGTTTGGAATGATCTAAAAAATCCTACGTTCAACGGTTGCATGCGGTGTGTTGTGTGACTAGGCAGTTGCAACATTCTAATTCTATACCTAATAGCAATTTCTAAGATTTAGAGGTTTTTCCTGTGTGTTGCGTGTCCATTCAATAATAACAGAACTCGGTTTTTTTACTTGGCTTGATAAAATCGTGTTTTAGCCACTTTACAAAGAGCTCCGAGTTAATATAACTTAAATCACTAATCGTGACTATGCTTCGTAGTGATGCACCAGTTGCAAGCTCTTTAATACCGTTTTTTTTTTAATGATTATTGAGGGAATAAATTGCCCTGCAGCATTTGCACAACACACAGCAGTGGTGTTAATTCCTATTTCACTGCTTGCAACACTACCAACTTGACTCTTGCTCCTTAGAGCTATTACTGTTTGACATCTTCGTCAAACGGTTGAGCATCCAGTTTTGTCGCCGTTAAATATTCGAGCAACAGTAAAACGTTTTTCGTCGCAAATCCGTACTAAAATCGAAAAAAAGCATCCACCTTTTGCTTTGCGTTTTTTTGTTGAAGTTATTTTTGATGTTGTTTCTGGTTGCAATTTTAAAAGTCAAATTTTGAACGTCTTTGACTCTTATCCCAAACATATTTTTTTCAAGCCTTTAAAGGTGTTGAACTATTTCATCTTCAACGTCTTCCAAAAATACTCCAAATGAACTGATTTTTAAATTCTATTTCAAATTGACGGACACATTTGTTGAGACCAAAATCACCTCTGCAAAAAGCCTCAAGGGCATTTTTAAATTTGTGTTGATCTCACTTTCCGTATTTACCACGTTTAGACATTTTGCAAATAACAAAACAGTTTAAACTTTGAGTGATCCTCTACATTGAACCGGTCTAATTTAGGCTCCAAATAAAATCCAATTCAGAAAACCACGGCGTCGCCATCAATTAGACGGGTTGGTCTGTAAACATTTGCGGCGTATATTTAGAGTTATGTCATTAAAGTGAACTATATGAAAGAGTAAAACATTGTAATTGTTTAAGGACATGGTAAATTGTCCAAGCTTAGCACCACAATGAGTATTTTTGTTAAACGTTGCTTAATCTAGCCACTTTAGACGTGTCAAGCACATGCGCTAGTACTTACCGACGATTTAATTAGTAGTTCATCCTAACATTTATATAAATGCAGTTAATTTTCCATTTGCAATAGCAACTACTTTGGTGACTTCTCTAAAAGAATAGGTTTTTTGGTTTATTGATGAAGTAAATCAACAGCAGTTAAAACAATACATAAAGTAAATAATGCAACAAATTTTTAAATATTATTGGCATATTTTTTGAGGACTTTGTTCAGTTCGGTACGTTGCATTGTAGTAGTAATAAAATAATATTTGCAAAACCTTACACCTTTAGAAAGATTACAATTACAATTATTATTGGTAATTTTTTCTATTTGTCAATATTTTTCTAAAATGTTATTTTCGTATGTAAATAAAAAGTCTCTACTAAATAATTTGACAAAATATTGCATGCTGCTGTCTTTGTTCATTCAAAAATAATTACGCCAATCATCTGGATATAATCGTAATTCTTCTAGTAGAATATGTGAATATTGATTTCTTTTGAGCAACCACTTCTTACACAATCACTCTCAATTACTATATCGTTTCTTTCTTTGCACTACACAAAATGCAGCTGTTGCTAACAGCAAATCTTCTTCGTGATCAAACGTTTCAGCTCGGCGAAAACTCTAATAATAATAACTGAGTGCAGGCTTACAATATTAAACACAATTGTACAATTTTGCTATACGATTCTGTCGTATTGCGGCGTTCAACCGTAAGTGGTCGACTTTAGATTCATCGTTATTCAAATTGGGCAACAACAATGGTTTACAAATATAACTTTTTTGCTGGGATTTGAATTTTAATAAATGATATTAACTAAAAATGTTGTGATTGAAAATATGATTTATATTTTTTCTTATCATATTCAGATATAACATAATTTAACACACATAAAAGTGTATAATTTTATTCTACTTAATAAAAAAATTGATAAGATTACAATGTTTGGTAAGACTGTTTAATAGAATTTTTTATACACAAACTTTGAATTGTGTTATTTAAATACCATCGGTAGTCGACCATTATGTTTGTATTCTGCCTTCCTTGCTACCTTTTTGCATTATTTTATGTTCTGATGAAACTTCTCTTCTTGTTCTTCTTTCATTTGTTTATCGTAAAAAAAGTATATAGTTCAAACATTCAGCATGTATAGGTCAAATTATCGTATGTGAAAGAGTTTCAAGTATATTATTGAGTAGGTGTTTTGAATTGCAAAAGTGGAATTCAAATAATCTGTCAATAATAACCAATTGGAAAAAGAATTTTTTTTGCGATAATTGCAAATATACAGTTATGGTTGGTTAGTTCTACTATTGTTGTAGCAAAAGTGTTATTGCAACAGTTGGGATTGTTAAAAACTGATTGGGATGAACCACTTCTAAATAAAATAAGTAATATTTGCCGTCAACTTGAAACTAAAATTAGTAAAATAAATAATTTAGTTATCCAGCGTTGCGCGTGTGTGCAAAATAATAGTTACGTAACAAGTACGATATAGATATTATTAACGCAGGTCGAGGCCATGGGCCATAAGAGTTAATAATATAGTATCCTACGAATTACGTACAGCATTTTATCTACAACTATTATTACTATTACAATGATTATATGATTAAAAATAATTAATTTAAAAATCAATACAAAATACACGTATTAAGAATTTGTATTACTTTAGAACAGACATTTTTGCTATTTCTCTTGTGAACAAGGCATTGAAAACCTCGTGCAGTGGTGGGCAAATTTTTTATTCGACGCTCATCTTGCTTCTACTAAGTAAAAAGTTTTTAGGACGTTAATTATTCTTTCTACGGGTTTTCGTTGTGATAAACGTAACTTTTTTTAAGATTAATTAGAATTATCCTTCTTTGCTTACAACGCGTGTGATGGGGTATAAGCATATATTTACTACGTGCCAGGTGGCGTACTGATTTATGTGGTTTACTTATTTTCTGGACTCTTTACTAAGAGATATAAAAACGTTGAAGAATTGTATTTATCGACACCTGCACCTGCGTCATCGGAATCTCCAAACACCTACTAATACAACCTCCAGGTTTCCTCAGGGTCTATACAAATAAAAAAGAATTTTTTATATGCTGCAAAAATAAGAAAAATGCATTTTGGGAAAATAATTATATTTGTTTAACGGGACAAATCATATTTTTTATATTTAGATTGATACTAGTATTCATTTATAACTGCTCAAAATGTTGTTTAATTTGTTGTAGTAGTTTAAAAACAATAAATCAAAAATTGTAGTCATAGAAAAAAAAATTAAAAAACCAATGTAAAATCATTTTCCTTACTACGGCATCTACTAAAATTTATGACAAAAAAATGTAGAGATACTATGAATTCAATAATGTTTATATTAAAGTTTAGAATGTGTCGTTTGAAACAACATGTATATTATTGAGTTATTTGATGTAGAATTAATAAGGATTTTTTTTGTAATACAAGCTCATAAGTTATGTATGTTTATTTATAATTAAGCATAAGCGACTATTCTCTGTACGGTGAAAAGAAAAGAGTTAAGTCCCTCCCATCAAATCCGCGCTAAATTTGAATACATTGTTTTTATTGATTAAATTTTTTAAGTTAGTATTACAACAAACACCAGTATTTAAGTTTTGACATTTTTAATAATTTATTCGCAGCTTGACGTTTTTGTTATTTCCATTTATTTGACGAAATAGTATTTATCAATACTTTGGAAGACTTGTGTATATTCAGGTGCGTACTGAAATAATTCATTAAAGATTATTGTTAAAGTTATATTATCTATTTTGGGTTAATCATTTATTTAATTATGGATTAAGCTATGACCTTGTCGCCACAGAAAAAACGAACAGTCTGGCATTTTTCGATTGATGACAAGGAACGCATTGTAAATATCATTAAAACTAGTACCGAGGAATACCCCGATAGAGCTAAGACCCAAATTATCAAGTTTACTGCAAAAGCCACAAGTAATTTTAATAAAGTGATTAATATTATCAATATAGATTACAATCTTAGGTGTGTGTCACTTGAGTGTTTTCTTCGTGAATATCAAGAAACACGTGATCTTTAAACACCAAAAGTGTATCACAGACGACGATGAGTTTTGGACAACATCAATGATGCAGCTAAAAATGCTATTCCATGTTTAATATACAGTATTTTTAAACGAAATGAACCGCTAACTCTAAATACAATCTACCTCAATTGAAAAGGACTATGATGAGTTTGCTAATTAAAGAAATTGGATTTCGGTGAGTAAACAAATTGTTTATTTATACATCTATTACTGTGATTGTGGTTTTGCATTATAGATTCTCAAAAAGATCACGCAATACAACCTTTAAAATGAAAGACTTTCACCAATTATTTCAGCAAGCTGTAGGCAATGTATCTGCAGAAAACTGGAAGCACAAGCTGAAAAAGAAATAACTGACATCGCAATGGAGATTATCGTGGAACCGTTGATAATTCGTGTGGAGGATGACTCTTCTTTATCTGAATAATCCTAAATGTCTTTTTTTATACAGAATACTATTTAAACTACCATAAAATATGTCATAATTTTAGTTCGTTAAATTTGTTATTATGTAAAAATTTAAAGAAGCTTTTGTTTATACGCGTTTTAAATGTTTAGTTGTTTCCCCGAGTATTATTTGATAAGTTTTTAAAATAAATCTTGTACATTTATTGAAAATTATGCGTTTTCTTATGTAACTTAATGCCTGAATTTTCACGCTTTTACTAGTTTGATCCATGTAAACTTGTCTCTTCATACATTGGTTTAAATTATCATACAAAATTGAAGAAGGGGCATAACTCTATCGTTTCGCCGTACAGGGTATAGAATAATTATTGTAAACTATAGTAAATGTTTAAAGTGTATTTTTTTAAACTGTGCACAACTCAATACGTTTTTGATAAGATCTGTTTGCTTTCCTTAACATTTCAGATAAAATACTAGCAAACACGTCTCTTATCTTTGCTGCATATTAATAGCAGTTGTAGACAAATCATTGTAAACATGAATTTAAAAAATTGATTTGTCTATTTCTAGAACAAATTTTAAGTTATTCTCCTGTTGACTGCAAAAATAAATAAACCGGTTGCAAAAGGTCAACCTTCTTTCTGCATATCTAAAAAGTAATGTATGAACTTTTTTTATTTAAGCGGCACTTTTTTACACATTCAATTTTGGTATAACGTCGCGAATAGATTTTTTCAAAAACGTTTCAAAAATGCAGGTTTACCTTCAAAAATAACGGATGTGGCACTTGAAATCCGGAAAGGCGTTTTGGTAAATGGTAATGTCTAAGAGCATTGATTATTTTTTTTCTAGAAATGACGTATAGTTCCAGCGTATCGCATTTGTTAGCAAATTAAAAAAAAATACAGTTGGAAATTGCAAAAACAAGATACGCTAAGTTTGTTCTGTTGCTAAACAACCTGCCGTTGTTTTGCAGAAAATGAACATCACTTGATTATATTAACGCTAAATATCCCAAATTTAAACGCTTTTCATTTTTTTATTTTTAAATTTAAAGCAGCAGTTCATAAAACAATTATGATTCAGAATTTCAACTTTGTAATTTTAATCCAATTTGTAGCGTTAATAATAAAGAAGGGATAAGCAAATGTATGGAAGCATTGAACCAACCATGTTATAGAAATAATGAAATGTGTGTTCGAAACGGGGTTATTTAAGAAATTTGACCAGCTAATTTTGGTGGTGATTTGGTTATTGGTTATTGTGTAACAAACAAATAATTTAAAGCTTGTCTAATTTATATAATATTTTTTATATTTCTATTGATTCCTTTTCGGTTGCCGATCTCAGTGGTATTTACACACTCATATGCTCTTGTCACAAATACTATATAGAAAAAACTACCAGATCGTTTAATATTAAATTAAAATAACACCTAAGATATATTAATAATCCTAATAACTATAATTCTAATTTTTCGTCAATTAAACCTAAGTCTTCTATTATACATTCTAACAACAATAAACACCTAATCAAACTTTTAGTCAATTTATATTTCATCAGCATACAGTAATTTATTATTGAATGATTAAATCAATTTTATTTCTTTACAACTTACTACTTACAAGAAATATAATTAATTTGTTACTAAAACTGCCAAAACTTGATACTTACGCCGTCTACTAAAGTTACTTTAAGTTAACATTAAAGACGTTAAATTTGTATTTAAACTAGTTATCATATCTCAAGAATTTTAATTTAAATATTAAAAGATGAGATTGTCAACTTTTTTTATGTACTTACTAAAAATATAACTTTTAAAAGACATATTAATTCCATTATTACGGGACGTAACGTGTTTTTACGTAAGTAATACAAAAATTAAACGGAAGACTTTGGAAACAAACCATTTTTAATGTAAAAAACGTCAAAGCAAACTAATTCTTTTTTAAATAGACAAGTAACTTTTATGTATTTATTATTTAGTAAATAATTTCCTATATGCTTCTATTTTTACTTTCCTATAAGGAAAGTATAGCGATCGCAATTTTTGTGTAACGATGTACTCACGATTACTCTCGAAACAAAATTCCTAGTAACTTGAAATTTGGTATGGAGCTGGCTTTTCATATTCTCTCGGTTCTATCAAAAGCTCATCTTTTTTTCTTATATAATTTTGTACATATGTAAATTATTCGAATTATGGTTTTAGTTTCTTATACAGTTAATTCTTTTTAACAATTTATTCAAATAAAATTTGTTTCTAACAATAATTAGTTTATTAGATATTTGATTTATAATTGATAGTGAATTCAGTATTTGATCCTGTGTTCGAATCCTGCTTACGACGATTTTTTTTACAAAAAAAATCCATATCTTAAAAGAAAAGCAAAATACGTTAAAAAATAACAATTCTTTTCTAAATTTTTTTGACTTTTTTATATACGGGGTGCTGCATCTTGTTTAAGTTATCTTTGGATATACACAGAGAGAAATGATGTATCACAATTTTGCACAAGATTGTGCGTAATTGTATTGTTGATGATATTACTACAATTGTTTATACTTATACCATAGGCTTGCACGCTTTATTTAATACGTTTGGATAAATAGGTTTATGAAGTTTCATTTGACAAATTGTTTGAAAAATATAATAAACTTTAGTATGCTTTGTATTCGACAGCAATGTGGTAGTATTTTGCACAATTTTGTTTTAGTTTCTCGTGCAGCATTTTAAACTCGGAATAAAGAAAAAAATTTAACGAAGTAATTTTTTATGGCGAACGTTCCCTCTAATAAAATCAGGTGACAACACGTTGTATGTAAAGACGCTGATGTTGACACTTACATTATCTGGACCTATACGTGCAAGTTGGTTAGAATTTGTTACGATATTTATGAGATTGCTCTTCAGTAGAATTGTTCGTGTAAGTATTATGTTTTTTTACATGTTTTACTTGTAATATGGTTTCGTGCATGCCCTTTATTGTAATTAAATAATAGTAGGAGTAGTAATAATGTAACATTATTTAAAGCATTGTCATTTATTCCAAAAGTACGAATCTGCATTTTCAGGCGTTTCTACTAAATGCGGTTACCAAAAACCAAGACGATGACAGACTTCTCGAGACATTATCATGCGTTTGAGGTCAACATTGAATCGGATAAACATTTTTGTTTTAAAGTTAGTAATTTACATACTTATATGCCGTATTTTCTGACTAGTTTGAACTCAAAATGTTTCATCTCCATAAGATGTTCTGTTTAGAACATAAAATAGATAGGCTTATTATTTATTATTATTAGATAATAATCTTTCAAAATGTTTATTAGATCGTTATCCGATGTTGATATAGGTATTTCTTGTTTTTATCCATATTTAAACAATTATTTTAGTTTTGTACTATTTAAATATAAATAAATAATGCTTTTAAGATTTGTAACGTTTTATTGACAATTCACCCAATATATGTTACTTTTAAGTAAATAACATTTAACCAAGATGCATAAAGTTGTACAATAAAAAGCTATACGAAATAATAATAATTTGCACAATATTGTGCAAAATTATCCAATGAGAATATGTATCTAGATAATCTAACAACGCTGTTAGACATTTCATATAGCATTGGGTAAAAATACTTCAAGCATAGTTTTAAAAAAAGTATGACAACATTGTGCAAAACTTTACTATCCGTTTTAGACTATTTTTTAAGAAATTGTGATATGGTGCGATCAATTTGAAATGTAATAATTGTTTATATGTAATGAAAAAAAAACTGTACAATTTCATCTACACAAATGAATGCAATAAAACTGTACAAATTGGTCTTCAGGTTATTAACAATTGTAGATAAAATATACAAAAATTTCTCCCTGTGTACTCACAATAAATCTCGAACGAAAAGTCCTAATTACTTGAAGTTTGGTATGGAGCTGGGTTTTCATAATCTCTCGCTTCTATCAAAAAATGGGTTTGATAAAGAAATCAGAAGTGAGTGTATCCGTCATTTTAAACAGTTTTTCTTATATAATTTTGTACGTATGTAAATTATTCAAATTATTTTTACAGTTTCTTATAGAGAAAATTCTTGCTAACAATTTATTCAAATGAAAAATTTCTAACATTAACAGTTTATCAGATATTTAATTTGTAATTTAAAATGAATTCACAAATATAATATAGTTTCGAATCTTGCCTGTAACAATTTTTTTTTACTGATTTACTCAAAGGGTAAGTAATATCGAGGTGCACAAATATGCTAGAAAATCAATACATACGTGTACATATCCCTTCAAAATGGTTTTATGACAACATAACCTCAAAAAAATATATAGATATTCCTTCACTATTTCTTGGAAAGTCGTGTGATGACCACACCAGTATTTTTTATGTTAACTTACTTGAATCAAAAAATAATAAGAATAAAAATAGTCTGACTTAGTCTCCATAGCCGTTATGTTTTAGAAGCCGCTTAAAGTTGTTTTTTGTTAAATAGTGCTATAGTAAGAACCAGGTAAGAATAAAGCGAAATGAGAAAAGTTTCACCTTTGCGTTGATTGCTTAAAATACAAGGCAAGTTACAAAACTAAATTTGTGTATAAAAAAAATGCATAATTGCCAGTTTTGTAATCAAGTATAGTCTATCTAACCACCCAAGCAACATTTTGTAACCGTGGTTACGTTGTAACCAGTTGCAAATTAGTAACATTAGCACCATGGTAAATAAACCGTTGCAGCAACGTAGCAGCAACTTTCGTAATTTACTGAGGTTTCAAATCTATTACAGAAATAACCATTTTACAACTATGGTTATAAGTAAGTTTTTCTTAAACCCTTATGTAACTACAGTGTCAATTTAGTGACATTAAAACCTTCATTTCGGTTTCGAGTGTAACAGTCTTGAAACTATGGTTACAAGTGTGAATTTCTAAAACTACACTGCAGTGTTAATCTATACGTTCAAACAGTAACAGAAGAAGTGCATTTTACGAGATTTTTATAAGACACATAGTACATTATCGTTATACAATAAACAGTACCAAAAGTGTTTCTAATTCAAAACTACGTAAGTACAATTATTGGTATATTATATTACTATAATTTTAATTGTGCATTTAAACTACTGTTTCTAATTTAATCAACATTGAAGAATTAGTTGCCAATCATAAGTAAGCAAATTTTAAACTGATTTTATTTTCTTCTAGAATAAAATAGCATTTGATTGCAAGAACATTACAATATTACACACAGTGATCAGAACGTGTAAATTAGAGCGCCATTGCAAACACCTATAATCTTTAAAAAACCAGTCGAGATTATGATCATTGAACCGATTATAATTGCACATGTGCATTTGTAGCCTAATACAAATATTTAACTAAGAATTACGTGGACGCAGTAAACTATAACATGTGAGGAATATCTTAATCCGCCATGGTCTTTTAACGCAAAGACATTTTTCTCTTAACAAAATTTATGCATTTACTATTTACAAAATTTATAAATAATAGACATAATCCGCTTTTCTTGAAAATTTGCCGTAAAAACCTATTTACTGGTACCTACTTGCAACAGATGTAAAAATTCTTTTATTATATCTTTTTTGTTTGAATTTAGTTCTATAAAAAACTATAAAAATTTAAATAATGTACATTTATTATAACTTTTTATATATTTGTATCTTTTTATTAATATATTTTTATTTCTACTTTTGTTTTAATCTTTATGATGCAGTTAGTAACTAAAATCTTGGATAAGTTGCTTAACAAAACGGTTATAAAGTAGTTTCAAATAATGGTAATAAGCATGTTTTTAAAACAGTTACATAGCAGTTGCTGTAAACGGTAACTACAATGTTACAAATCAATTACAGAACCGTGATGATAAACCATTACAGAAACAATTCAGAATAGGTAAACATGATTTGTAAAAAACCGTTATAGCAACGCTGCAAAACAGTTACAAAGTAGTAATCGCAACGGTTTCAGACACGTTGTAAAACGGTTATAATATTACTGCAGTTGCCTTGCAACTGACCAAATCCGGTATTGACGACGTATCAGGAAAGACTCAGCAACTATTCTGTAACTAGATACCTTACTGAAACCATAGTTGAAAGAGAGTTTTACAACCGTTTTGTAACTGATTTTTGCTACTTGGGCAGCTAACTGTTGTACGTCATCAATAAAAAGTTACTAACATAGATGATGATGTCATGTACAATGTTGATATGTATTCTGCTTTATTAGACATTAGACGGTATTTTTTAAGGTTACGATATTTAAAAAAAATTACAGATATCTATATAACTATCGGTAGGTATTGAAAACAAACACAATATTATCTACGTAATATAATGAACAAGACTTATTACGATTTTCAAAAATAAGAATGCATACATAAATAATAAAAAACACAAATGACTAGTATTTTAGGTGCATATATTTGTTGTTGCAAAGTTTGTTGCTTTCGATGCCGATACGTCCTAGAGGCGCCAAAATACAATAATAAAAATCATCAAAATTATAAACGCAAACAAATAAATGATGGTACTCATGTACTTTTTTTTGTTTTTAATAATGTTTGGTTAATTTGAACACATATCTATATTAAGAAAAGTCTAAATAAATAAATAAGTAATTGACTAATGCATTTGATTTTTATTTAACTTGGTACTTAAAAAACTTTTTTACTGTTTACCAACCAGCGCACCCTCAGCAATCGTAATTACATTAGACGGTGTAACTACTGCATCCTCACAGACATTTACAATTTCGGTGTGTACTAATATAAGTAAATTCAAAATCGTAAAGTTTATAAAGCAAAACGAAGGTAATATGTTAAAGTAAAAATTTGACTTCAAGAGAAAAGAGTAATTAATTGACTAACGTTTGGGCAACTAGCTATTGCGCTGTCTACATCAAATTTGCAAAGTAACGTTTATGGAGACTATTAGCAGTTGATACTATCGGGGTCCCGGAACGCGACCGCGCAAACGTAACGAACGGTTATAGCGCGCTTATAATTATCTAGTTGTCTTATACAATAATCGTTTACGCGTTTAGTGATTTTGTAAACGTTTATAATAATATAAACGTTTGAAAGTTTCATCCCTAGTCCAAAGACACCCTAATGTATTTGTGTATCTTGCTTATCGAGAAACAAATATAAAGACTTACAGTTTGACAAATGTAGAAAAACATTTCAGATGAGCGACAAAAAAACCGCCTACCAATGCGCAGTGTACTATGTACTCCCACTGCACATTACCCTTATTTTTATTTTGCATTTGCGATGTTTGCGTAAATAACATCAATTAGAGTGCAATTCATTACAATTTATATTTATTAATTCCCAATGTAAACACAAGTACATTATGATTATAATTTAAAAAAAAATAGGAGTACTAAGTATATCATTAATTTAACAAGATTTAAAAAAAAACTAAGAAAGTAATTAAATTTAAACAATTAAAAGTTTAATAAACATGCAAAACTTGTTTAAGGTCATGCGTATTTTCTGTTCTTAGTACTCCAAATTCGCTCTCACTCTAAGAATTGTGCATCCAGTGCTAATTCTTATATATGTCAAACTCTATCTACTGTACCTACTGGCTCATCTCAAGTACGTATCATGTGTTGACTTTTCCTTGTTTTGTTTTTGTTTGGTTCTGCACATAACGTCGCCGTCGCGCGGTGATACAATTTGGATATACGGTGATCATGCAACGGGTTTGAAAAAACTTTTCAAACAAAATATGCTTACTACGATTAGTTCTATAGCTTTAAAATATTACTATTCTCCGTACGGCGAACAGATAGAGTTAAATCCTTTCCAATAAATTTGCGCTAAATTTGAATAATTTTTTTTATTGGCTAAAATTTTCAAGTCAGTATCACAACAAACACTTGCATTTTGATGACATACTTCAGTTTAATGTTTGACATTTTGGTTACCTTATACGTAATTTTAAGTTTCTTGTATTTCCATTAATTTGACAAATCCTAAAAGTCTTTTTTTTATACAGAATGTTATTTAAACTCCTATAAAATATGTCATAATTTTAATTCGTCAGATTCGTTAATATGCAAAAATATAATGAGGCCCTCGTTTATGCGTGTCCTAAATGTGTAGTTGTTTCCTCCAAGTGTCATATAATGAATTTTTAAAATACATCGTAAAATAATTAATAAATAAAATTGTATCCGCATTTATTTGTTATAAATAGAAATTTTAAATTTTGTACATTTATTGAAAATTATACGTTTTCGTACGCATTTTAATCTTTAATGCCTGTGATATTATACATTACATAATTTTTAAATTATTGCGCTTTTACTAATTGGAGCCGTGTAAACACTTTTCTCTTTAAATAATTAGTTCCGCTAGTGCTTTTGTCACAAACAGTATAAAACGGTGCAAGATAGAGAAAAATTGCACAAAAACATTTTTATAGAAGACAAAATGTACTATAAAAAAGTCTGCGGAATGGTACAATTACCTTTAATAGTTTAGAAAATACAAGTGTGCAAAGTTGCACAAAAATGTCTCACGTTACATTAAAATTCTGTAATTCTTTAACTATTAGATATAGTTATACCTGCGGACTTTTTTGTAGTAAGTTTTGTGCTCTATAAATATGTTCATGTGCAATTTTTATGTATATTTTACTGTTTTTGCAGCGTACAAGGCTCCCGCTGATCTAATTTTGCAATTACTATAATTATTTTTCAGCAATGCAGAGGAAATTAAGACATATTTTTAAAACATAAAACGAATCATAAAGAATATCTTAATAATAAGAATAAACACTGCATCCGAAAAATACAAAAGATGAAGTGAAATTGGGCACCACCGCAAGTTCCAGTTTTGTTTCATCTCAGCATTTCATCGTTTCGTTACATAAACCTTTGAATCAAGCATCCTACAAGTGTTTTCAACACTAAATAGTAGATTACACTCCTCTCGGTGAACTAGTTCTCGAGACAAGAATGGAATACTTATAGGTTTGTATACTATTTTATTCACAATCAGCCATTAAATAAAATCAATAAAATTACACTAATAAAAACTGAATGGAAACCTACTTCCAAAATATTATCGTTTATTTCGGTAAAATATTAATACCTAGAAGGCACTTTACGATTGACATATACGTCTTTAATTTATGATTGGCATTTTATCAAATTAATTAAAACAAAACACATATAGTACAAATTACAGGTTCGGAAAATGTACATTACTGACCGTGGGGTTTCATTATATACGCGTTTTTTTAGTCATGGAAACGTCTTACTTACCAACTTTTAAAAAGTTCGAAAAACTGTACGGTGCTAACTGAGTGTGAATAACATAATTATTTCGTTTAAAAGTTGCTTATATCTGCTGTGATTACTCGCACGCGAGACTTACGTTCAAAGTTGTTTTTTTACAATGTTGGTGTGAATTAATTTTTAGTTAATTTAGTTTAGCAACAAATAGAGTAAAAAATAGTAAATAATATAAAAACGTAATCCTCGCGTGCAAGCTATGACGGCGGATAGAAGCAACTTTAAAACCAAATAATTATTTTTAAAAAAATATCGTCATTTTCATTTTGCAATATGTTGCTAAATTTACACCAACATAGTAAAAAATGACACATAATTCAATGCACGCTAACAATGTCATTTTGGTGTATGTTAATGAAAAAGTTGCAGTTCCTGTATATTAGTAGAGTACCTGCACTTAGATTCGCGGTTTAATTCGCGGAATTACCGCGAATTAAATTAATTAGATCAATTAAGCCGCGAATTAAATCGTTGAATTAAACAGCGAATTAAAGTAATTAAATCGCGAATTGAATCGGAAATCCCGCGAATAAAACCGCCAATAAAATCGCGAATTAAAACTGCAAAAACCGTTAATCAAATCTGTGGATCAATTTTGATTTGCGGGTTGTAGTCGGCGGTTTGATCCACAGATTTGATCGGCGGTTTAATTTAATTATTGGTACACGCGTCCGCGGTCCGCTAATTAAATTGATGATTGTCGGAATCAGATTTTGAATTAACAGAATTACCCTCATCAATCGGGGCTAAAACTGCAACTCGAAATTTAATATCAAATATGCTATCGTGGTCTGAACAGGGTTCAAACCCCAGCGACTTTTCTAGTTGCACATGCATATACAACAAGGTTAGCCACTGGACCAAGAAGGCACATGGTAAAATTTGTTTGGAACTTGTATTTAACGGATTCTAAGAGCGATTAGTCATTTTAATATGGGATGGGTTTACTAGTAATTAATATATTCCATTACTTTAATAAATAGTCGTAATTTCAAACTTTTGCAACATACCAAATCAGATTAATGCAATCGCTAAAATACCAAATTCAAAGTTGGTGCAACTTGATTTTCTTAGCATTGCAATCTATTGTTAATTATAATAATAATTTTAATCTAGTTGAAGCTCGATTTCCTTTTTGAGTTGATCATCAAAATATTTTCCAATAATTTTATTTAATATAAAGTTTGTGTTAGATATTATTACTATAGTGCTAGGTTTAGTGAAAACATTATTTAGGAAAATAATTGAACAACGTAGCGGAGTGTTAGTTAATTTTAAAAACATTATTCAAATCCGAAAAAGCTAGTTATTACAAGAATACGCTTTGTCACATTTTCTTACCAGAATACTGTTTTGTAAAAAAATATCAATTTTTTTTAACAAGCACGTAAACAATACTGTGTATTACTACTTCTAAAAAATAAAAAAGAACGCTTACAGTTACTTGATGACCTAATTGTGTTTTTAAATATCAGTTGAAAAATATATTGTTCGTATTGATCTTGATGTGTTCAGTAACTCTGAATCACGCTTGAAAATATTAAGACACGAATTAAATTGAAAAGTATATTGTTTTACATAAATTTAATAAAAGCTTTGGATAACGCTAGCAACGTAATTGAATCTCTTGCAAATGATGAAAAAGTTTAACTGAGAAAATGGTTGTCATACGTAACGGAATTTTACTCAAAAAATTTTAAAAATATTGAAAACCAAAAAGGGTATTACTACAAGAAGAAGAATAACGAGCCGTTACATTTTTTTACCTGAATGAATACTGTTCTGTAAAAATTGATCAAAATTTTTTTTTCTAAGAAGCACGTAAACAATAATGACTATTACTACCTCTAAAAATGAAAACAAATGCTTACAATTACTTGATGAACTCATTATATTTTTAAATATCTCAGAAATAAAGTTTGTGTGTGTGTGGGTGTGCATTGTTACTGATGTGTTTAGTAACTTTGAATCACGTATGAAAATATTAAGTTTAATCAAAGTCTTGGATAACGCTAGAGACGTATTTGGATTTATTACGACGACGAAAAAATACAGTACGATAGTACTAAAACACTAATCAAATACCAATATTATCAGTAAGACTTGTTGTGAAAAATAAAGATTAATGGCATATAGTAAGAAACGTGTTAAAAATGTTGATGTTGATATGGAACAGTTTTTGGTAAAAAAATTCCGATACTAATACTAGAAACAAAAATTTTCAATTTCAAGATTTCTCTATTTTTAATTTAATTCACAAAAGACTTAGCTGATGTAAATCTAATTTTTGAAATTCTTTTTTTTTACATTTGTCGCAGGTCTTCTTGATGGTATTAAATCATTATTTGGTTGTGACTTTTTTATAAAACGTATTTAAACATTCAATTTTATAAAATAGCTCAGTATTATAATGAATTACAGCATTTATACTAAACCTCAAGTGCAACCTAAAAGATGTAAACAATTCATGCATCAATAAAAAATGTATTTGAATCTGTCAACTAAATACCTATCCGACGCTAGTTAGAACTTGATTCATTCATTCATTAACATGTATTACTATGTATAACAACGGCGGTGTTATTAATAATTGCAATCATTGATTACCATTGAAAAACATTTAGCGAAAAAATTGCATTGTAAAATTTTAAGATGAATGAATTGTAAAAAATGTAAATTAAAATTTAGAATTAGCGTTACTTACCGACATTTTACCGTATGAATCAATCTTTCAAAAAAAATTAAACGTTGGTATTAAAAAATCAATTTAAAAAAACAAAAACAATTTAGTTTTAAAATATTAAATTTTTGAAAATCTTGTAAAAAAAAATTTTTTTTTTGTTAAAACATCACAAACGAATTATATAAGTTAAAATTATATTTTTAGATTTATACAGTCGCTAGAAATATTGAAACAACACAATATCTATGAAACACTTTAAACTCGCGTGCAAAACAATTAAACTGCAACTTAAATAGTCTCAGTTTGTTCAACTAAGCAACCAAAAACATTGTTTTGATGACGAAATAATTTTAAATTTATAAAAGAATAATTGCAAAATAGTTTATGTACTACTAGTGCATTGGTTAAAAAAGTAATAACTACCTAAAAAAAGAACCTTTTTAAACCCATTTTTTTTGTAATTTAGAACATTTTTGAACGCGTAAATTGATGTTTTAGTTCAAGAATTAGAAAATCGCACAACTTGTTATTTGTCGTTGCCACGATCTACAAAAATGGAAATATTTAATTAGAGTAAGAAGGGCGTAAAGTTCCAAGGACTGTTGGAGTTTAATGATTTTTCCAAATACTTCCTACTACAATATTTTAACTTGGTCTACCCCATTCATATATTTACAAAATAGCTAAAACTAGAATTATCAAAGATATGGATATCATATAATATTTTTGGTTTGTTTTGTTATTATTCATTGGACCGTTGAATCAAACTCTCGATCAAAACGGGAAAATCGTTAAAACTCCAAATTAAAATCAATCAATCTAAGTGCAGGTACTCTACTTATATTTGTTTAAATAAGTTTTAATTTATTAAAATATAGACAATTAGTAAATATTTAAATTATTTAGTACTTGTATTAACATTTTTTTTTATATATCTAATAGTTTATCGTTTTGTTGCATTGCAAATATACTCGACATATTTTTGTGGATAGATTTGTGGCTAACTTTACACGGTTTCAGACGCAGTACAAATATAAAAAAAAGTCGCAATATCTATTTCTAAAATAAACCATAATATTATTTTCTAGATGCATCGGTACTTTTAACAATGATTAAAAATTTACCTTTTTCTTTCAGAAGTAAATTTGTGCCGAACAGTTTTGAAATTTTGTGATTGCTTTATAGATCATTTTTCAAAAATTCTAGTTTTCTTTAAATATACACATTAAAAGTTTGTAGTTGCTTTAGAAACTCTTTCTCAGCACATGTTGAATTTCAAATAATACTCTGCAATTATCTATATTTTTCCATCTGAAAAAAAAAAATATTTGCTAAACTAGTTCAACATCCTTCAAAAATAATTTTTTTTTAAATTGACAATAACGTATCCAGTTACAAATAATTATAAAAATTAAATTTAATAAATAAATCGCAGTTAGTTTAATCGTTCTTAGGTTTTGAATATCTGCATGTTGTAAAGTGTATCTTTGATTTATATTTCTACGACTGAATCAACATTAACAACTGGCTTATGGTTTATTTTTTAAGGGCTTTTGGGTAGTTTCCTAACTAATTAATCTAGGGAAAGTTGTGATTTGTGATTTAAAGTTTATTAGCTAGTTTTTAAATTAATACTCCAATTGTTTCTTAAGAAAATTATTAATATTTTACGTCTCGTAGAACAATAAAAGATAACAATGGGAGTTATCTCGTTCTTGTTCAAAGTGTGATATTCAATTAGTAATCAAAATACGAATTTGAAATGTATTGCAAAATTTTGATGTTACAAACTTATGAAGTTTTTTTAGTACAGTGAAAATTACAATACCGGTACACAATTAGTAATGTGCAACGGCAAGTCTTTTGGATGACCTATAAATAAGTTGTCTAAAGTCAGTTAACTCAAATCAAGGTTTTACTTTATTTTTACGTATTTTAAAAAAGTTATAATTAAGATATGTTTATAATTGTCTTAATTGTTTAATCTTTAATTAACCTACAAAGTTTTAAAAGAAAAAAAATCAAACGTATTATTTGGCGGCGCCGTAATAAAGTATACTCAAAATATTTGTAGTTATGTTGTTTTTGTTTACATCAGTGACATTTACTAATATTGTGCTTTTTTTAAGTCTTTTTATTGTAATTTGTCGTCACTTGTATTTATATTATTTTTGTAAAAACTGTGAACTTGGTGTAAAATAAAAAAAAACACGTAGATACTAGAACGTAACGATAATCGCCTTTGCAATTTGTGAAGGTACCTTGATCGATTTTATTTGTAGTTAATAATTAATACAGTTGTAAGATTTAAAAAATTTAAATTTTAATGAATAAGGATCATTTAAACAACGTTTTATTTTTACTGTTATTCTTACATAACATGCTCGTTTAAGCAACATTAAATAATTAACTTAAACGAAATTAATTTATTATATCTTAAAACAACCACAAACCAAATATACACGTGTTACAAGTATGGCCAATCTTAACGTGTATAGCTATTCTCGAAGCTCCACAACATTAATCAAAATCTACGTATTCATTGAGGTCTATAATTAACGTATAAATTGGCGACTTTCCTATCAGTTACCTATATCTGTTCATTGTTACAACTGTATAAATTTCTTCAATAAACCACAATTATTTACAATATTGTATAATACCGTCAGACAAAGAATTAAAATCACTGAAATGTGCAATTTAAAAAACAATTTGAATAAAAACAATTGTATTGAATAATTAAATGGTTTAGAACCGTTAACGGACTAACTCAAACTTGTGAGTGGTATGAAACAAATTAAAAAAATTAAATGATTCCAATATAATTTTCATGATTATTATTATGTAACAAAATATTGTTTGATTGTGTAAATATGACAATCCAAATCAGTTTTAGAGTTTACCTAATTTATAAAAGACATCACTTACGAATATATGCAAACTTGAATCAGTCAAACACAACACAAAAGTGAACGCGTTATTGTTTGATCCCAAACTGCACGAGAACGGTCAGCTGATATGCTACAGTTTATTTACTACTTTTTTGTGCTGCCAACATCGCAAACGTCAATATTCGTTCGTTAGTGCAGTTACGTAATGGGCGAAACAAGCTCTAGTGTGGCAAAATGAAAACTAGAAATTCACATAAAACTAAGTGTTCAAAGTTAAATATTATATTAGAACGTATATGCGACAAGTGGAAAAGTCATTTAAAACTCTTAAAATTAAAGTTAATTTCAAATTTGACAGATTTAGTAATAAATGTAGTACCAACATTATATTTCTGATGCTTTTTTTTTATTTTTGTAAAAAATTTTAAAAAAGGCACACAAAAAATAATGTACGTTACTCTCGTCGAAAATTTCGGCGGCCTCACGTCGCATTCGTTATGCTATGATGTACTTTTCGAAACTTGTTACGTAAATTACTATTATACATGGTGTGTGTATTCTATAATTTATACAAAGCAACAAAAAATAAATGGAATTAAATAGTTTTTGTATTAATAGTTTGTTCTTATTTGTATTGAACTAATAGGAACAAAAAATTAAGTCTAAATAAGTGAAAAATATAAACGGGAACGTACTCCCTATTTACTTTCAAAGAAAAATAACTGCATCGACATTGTGAAATTATTATCTTTGTTGTGGATTAAGTACTTATTGCTAAAATAAACTTTAAGTTACAAAAAAAGTCTACGCATATAATAAAATATAGAAAACAATAGTTTTTTTAACGTAGCAAAAAATTACAAACGAACAATTAAAAGCTTGTCATCGTAATTAGATTAATAAGATTTTGAACGAATTAATGGAATTGCTAGAAACTCATTAATTGTTTGACTGATAATGTTAAAAAGAAGGATGTTTACAGAGCCAGGAGATTATTAGCAATGTTATAAATTTTATAAAGACAAATTAATAATATTCGTTTTAAAGAACGTCACTATAAAATTTTTTAAATATTTAAACAATACTACCACTTAGGTGAATACAAACGTATTAGAAAACTAGTCAAAAGTCAGATAACTTTAGCGTACAACGTCTACACCCAACACGCTGAAGCTAGTGTCCTGATGTGTTCTAAAGAGTTTTGGAAGTTTGTAAATTCTAAAAGAAAGTCTTCACGAATACATCCTTCGCTGAGTTATAATGTATCAAATATGGACCAACTTCAAGAAATAGTGAACGCGTTAGTCAACGTTCGCATTCATCCGAAATAACGAATAATATGCCCAATACTTATATACGCTATGTGACGCAAGTATGAAAAGCAACCAATATTGTACCCATCCTGAAAAATAGAAGTTTCGTGAAATTGTGAACTACAGACCAATTAGTATTTTGTCTAATTTCGCTAAAATTCTTGAATCCATGTAGACATTTGTTTTTCACTGATGATGTTAAAATAGTAACTTCTTGTTCTATTGCAAAACAATATTAATCTCATTAAAAACTGGTGTCCGTTTAACAGTAAACACTCATAAATGCCAAGTGGTGTCATATTCAAGAAAGTACAACACTATACAATTTAACTATGCAATAAAATCGTCACTGTTGGCTCGTAGTCACAGAATCAAAGATTTAGGCGTACAGTTTTGCTCTAATATTAGTTTTACTGACCACATTCTCAATATGTCCCGCTCAGCTTTTTCTCCTGTAGGCTTTATTGTACGTAGTTGCAAAGACCATAGCATGCTTAAAACCTTATACTTTTTATTAGTCAGATCTTAACTGGAATACTGCTCGCTGATTTGGTACCCTTAGTTTCTATATCAAGAACATATTTTTGAATCGCTACAAAGAAAATTTCTTAAGTTGTTGGTCTTCAAAATTGATCATACATATTCAGTCAGAGGCTACCGTCACGTTAATCATTATTACGTTTTAAAGTAGAATCTCTTGAATAGTCAACAGTGTGATCTTTTTTTCTAAATTAATAAATAATAAAATCGATTGTTGTAATCATCGACCTGGCAACAACGAAAAGCTATGCTTTACTGGACGAGTAATCACAGGCTAAAAGTGTACACAACATTGTAAGAGATGGAGATATTATTTGTAAACAAACGGTACGCACTACTTGTCAAACGGCCACTTTTTGTGTTAACTTTTACATATTCCTACTACAAGCTTAAGATACATTGTATTTTTATTCCATGTTTAACGTTTGATTCAATTAATTTTAATATCTAGGTACTTCAAATAATGCTGCTAGAACCGATTCTAAAATTTGAGGTTATAAGTATGTCAACATAATTTGACAAGTAGTGCGTACCGCACTGATCTCTATAATAATATGGATAGCTGATACTTATGAGAAAAAAATTTAAATATGGGATTAGACTGCGTGGAAGACAGCGCCACACAATACTGAGATTAGAACTAAATTAAATGAATTTTACTTGACAACAGTACCGCTATTTTTCAAACCAAAAAAATTTTATGATCATTTATTTTGTTCAAATTGCATATCATTTTACGGAATTCCATAAAATTGTATAAAACTTTGTGAAATTTAATGACTTTAATCAAATTATATTTAGTTTCAATAACATTATAGAAAAACCACACAGTTAAACAGTAATTCTAACTCGCTTAAGAATTAATCACACATGCTTAACACACTTGTAGATTTAACCATCAAACGCAAGAAATCAAGAAAATTAAAGAACATAACATACATATTGAAATATAGAATCCAAAGCACAAGCTAGTACTGATGCGCCCAAACAATTTTCAAAATATTTTTAAACATACTAATCTATTTAGAAAATATCTTACAAAAATATTAATATTTATGACAATTGCACTGACAATTAAACTGTCACAAAAAAGTATGGTTAGCGCTACATTTTAGTTCCTGTCTCAATAATGAGTGGCGCTGATGATTTCTCTAAAGGTGTCAATGTCATACTACAGTATCAGCTATCCATATTATAGAGATCAGTGGCGTACCGTAAACATAAACAAATGTACTTCCTTTTTGAATTTGAAATTTAGTTTAACATTTTCATTTAAGGTCACGGCCCATAAGATCCTGAAACACCAATAATAGTATCGCAAACTAAAAGATTAATTAAAGGTTTTATTCTAAGAACTGTTTGACACGAGACTAAATTAAAAACTATTAATTTAGTAAGTGTTAATATTTTATAAAATATTTTATATATAACTTTAGTACCAGATTGGCAGAAGAGAAAAGGCATTTTGACAACATTAAGAGTTGTTTTATAAAGATACTTAATACTTTAAAAAATTTTTAAGAATTAATAAGGCATTATTTGCAAAACTACTGACTTTAGTTGAAAAACCATATACGTTTATACGCGACTATTTACCTGCTAGAAGCAAATAAGTATGAAGAATATTAAAATAATTATTGTTATTATTATCATTACTAGACCGCAATTTATAAAGTATTGTCTGATATCAGACTTGAAACAACATTAGGCTTTCTAGGAACTAGTAAAACTTATAGATCGCTGATGTGTGATTGTAGCGGACGATGCATTCCTCTTTTCAACGAAAATTATAAAACCTATTCCAAGTCGAGGGTTGACATGTAAACAAAAAATGTTCGAATTATCTATAGTACATTCGGTATTTTAGGAAATAGATTCACAATTCTTTTAAATTTTATTAATTTAAGAGCAGAAGTTAAAAAAAATTGCTTAGCATGTGTCGTTCTTCACAATCATTTCCTATTCCATTCTTCAATGAATTTACATATTTTCTGTGCTCAGACAAAAATTTGGTGCGGATGTTATTAAACTTGGATTTAACTTCTGTTATTGATACGAATGCCCCGATAAGTTTTCATTCACATGCGTTCGAGTGCATCTTTCTAGCGTGTTTGTTTTTGCATTCGGCATTTTTTACTGTATATAATCAAGGGTGTTTTTTATATAGCTCTATGACCATTTGTATCTGCGATTGAGACCACGATATGTTTTCATAATTATACAAACTAGATTTAATTTTAATTAAATTTGAAATTCTGTAAATTTATAGAACGGTGCAAAACAAACGTAACCTAAAAAATCAAATATTCGCAATGATGCATTTACGCATGTTCAGTCAATTTGAGTCAATTGTATGCAAAAATTTAAAACATGTTACATTTTATTGCATACAATTAGACTAAAAATGCGCGCGCAGCCAATTCTATAACCAAGATATTCTATCAATTTTGATAAATACCAAAGTAACTCAGTAGTAACAAGGGTTTTGTGTGTATTTAAACTCTATCACAAATATAAATGTTACTAAAAAAACATCAAACATAAAAAAAATAGCAAAGTTTTTGTTAAACGCTAAATAAGTAATAAAAATTGTATTAATTTATTATTCGTTTAAAGTACCAATGCATTATAATTTTAATAATTGCCGCAGAATAACAAATACAATTTATTATTGAATGCATACGTATGAGTCAATATAGTAATAAATAAAATGCATGTATATTATTTACGCACGCCATTACATAATGAATTTATGATAAATTATAAAAGAACAACCTAAATTATTAATTTTCTTAAAAAAATTTTGACGTTTAATAGCTTTTCTAAGGATTTTACTATTTATTATGGTAAAACACTGTTTTAGTTACTTTTAATAGACTTTAAATAATGGTTGTTTTACTATAATGACGGTATTACATGCAATAAAAACAAACAACGCTCAAGTTAAAGTAGTTGTGAAAGTGATTTGCATATTATAATGACACTAAATATTTTAATTATAATTGCACTAGATATTTATGTACAATGAAATTATGAAATGTTCATAAATGTTTTTAATAACATTCTACTAATTTAAATTACTTAAACCTAATACTAAGTAACAAAGTTTACGTTAAATACTAGTAAAATTGTAGTAAAGTACATACATGGTTTATGGTAAATAAAAAATATGATAGATAATTTATTTTTAGTTTACAATAGTACTAACATAATTAACAAATACGTATTTGATATTTATCATGGAATGCTTAACAAAAAATCAAAGAAATATTTTATAGCTACATCAAATTACACATAAATATTTGTAGCATTATAGATGTATCACAGACATAATTTTGAAAATATTGTAAAAGTTATGTATTTGAAACATAACCTAATAGCACGTCTGATACGTTGAAATTTAGCTTAAATTATTAAATGTATTCTATACATATCTTTGTTTAAATATCTAATCTAAATATATGAAATGCATTTGTAATAGAGCTAAAGCACATTTTGTAATATAATCAATAGTTTCTATATCTGATACATGAATCTAGTTTTTTATATATCTATTTTTTTATACTTACGACAAGTTTTATAATCAAACAATTTCAAGAGGCCTTAAATTTGCATATTTAAATCAAATCAAAGATTACAATAAAATAAGTTTATTACAATGTATTGTGTTTTTTGTTAAGTTTACTCTATCATAAATGAAAGATGGGCTTGCGATAGCGCTGAACTAGACGCGCGTACTTGTGATTAAGTACGCAAGCGATCGGAACTGATATAACGCTGTGCATGACGTACAGGAGCTCAGTTAATATATACGATTTAACTTAAATAAAAAATCGACGTTAAATTAAGTTGGTAAAAGATCCTTTACGATCATGGATGAATGCAACCGAAGGCAATGAAACTAACGATGCGCGTGATGTGCAAAGAGACGCAGTGACGAGTGTCTCAGCTTCAGCAATAATTTCTTAAAAATTGGACAAGAAATGGAATTGATAAAAATAAAAAAATTTCTTTAATACTAAGAACAATACAACATGCTACTAAAGTACTAATAGATTCAAAGCACAGATGTGATCAAAGCAAAAAGAAAAATGCACGTTAATCAAAGCGATGTTTTAATTTTGGTAAATGGGATATGTAAGTGGGGTATGCCCTATAAAAGCACAAGGTTTGTTACGAATGTAGACTTTTTGAACACGTGGCAACAAAATGTGTTAAAACACTTAAAAACACAAAAGAAAAGAATAGTTATGTTACTTCTCAGTGCACGGAGAGAAATCTGTAATCACTAGTTATGAATAGTATGTTCATAAATTACACATCTAATAAAATTTATAAAATATGAATTATATTATGATGTTATGCGTAATACGCATACAACATTCCTAACAGTGCAATTTATATGCGTTACGTATATTCATGTATTATGAATATGGCTTATAAATGTAATAAAGTTATGAATTGTTTTCATATTTTACTAGTTATCACTATAGTTATAATTAGATCTTAAGTTATAAACAAACCTTCTTATATTATGATACATCAGCAAAACCAGCAGAACGTTTCACACGCAGATAGTGTGTGCATTGCATCATCTGATTTTATCAACTGATAAAAAGGTAAGCAAAATGTAATACTGTCATATATTTCTGTTTTTTGAGTTCTAATGTTTGTATATTAATTATTTTCTGCGAATATATGGTACATAAGATACAAATATTAGTACTTATAACACATTCACATACAAATTAATAATTCTTGCGTAAGCTAGTAGGTACACATTATAAAGTATGTATTTGTATGAGGTGTACAAAATTAATTTGCCGTTTATCTCAATGTGCGCATGCAATGCGTTTTTATTTTAACTTGAATTAGAATTAGATATACAAGATGTTCAAAGTTATCTGTTTATTATTGCTATTTTCATTAATATTAAACCTACGAATTAGGTGAAATTAGCAAAGTTGAAACACTTTTTGTAGATTACGACAGTGCAATCAAAAAAACAATTGAACCTCAAATTTTATCAATATTTATAAAAATACAATTATTTTAATGGGAATATATTTTCACCTGTTTTATTAATAATAATTTATAAACTTCTGAATAACAAATGTCGTACGCACTTTAAATTAAAAAATAAATAAATGAGATGCGTTTCAAGTTTTTATATTCTAAATTTAAAATTCAAATTAAGTGCCTACTTCAAATTGTAACAAAAGAAAAATCAACCAAAGACACAGTTCAGCTAATTTATCAAATTTTCAAAAACGTTGCTTTGCTTGTGAAAATGTGTTTGTGCTCTAAACCTTACATTCCGTCTAGCACATAGAATGGTTCTTCCTTAAATACGTTGCATAGTTTCTCTGATTTTGTTTTGAAGTTTTAAAACATTACGGTATTGCTGCTGTTTTGCAAAACCCCACAAAAACAATTAGTGGCGTTAGGTCCGGAGAACGTGTAGGTCGACGTATTGATGTGTTTGTGCTTATCCATTTTTTATCAAAAGTTAGGATCAAAAATTAATTAAGGAAATCGCTTAAGATTTTTGATAGTAAATGGACATAAAGCTCTCCGGCTACACTACCCTGATAGAACACTGGTCCAAAAACTCGCAAATCTATTATATCTCACCAAATGTTGAGACTAAATTCATTTTTAGGAATTTGCAGATTTACTATAAAAGGATTTTTTCTACTCCAATGATTTTTTTGTCACACATGCATGAATGTAAAAAAAATATTTTTTTCGTACCAAGTCTTAACTGAATTAGAAAAAGATTCGTCTGCCTATAGAACAAATTTTATTTTACCCTATTTTAAAAACACTTTTATAGTTCTAAATTATCTATACAACCTTAAAAAGAATAACGTACGGGAGCATTAATTGAATTCTTTCTCAAAATGACTTATGTTTTCAGGATATCGCATTTTTCTGTACGTGTAAACGACATTTTTTTATAAATTAAAAAGAAATATTAATTATTGAGTAGTAGTAAATTAGAAAATCAACAAACACTTTTTTATTTTGTTGCCGACAACCTACCGTTGTTTTACAGAAAATAAACATGGCTAGCTTGGGTACATTATGGTAAAATATCACAACTTTAAACGTCTCTCATTTTTTTTATTTTTAAATTGAAAATAATAGTGCATAAACATTTCTTATTCAGAACTTTGTTTTCTTAAAATATTCAAAAACATATAGGATGTTTCATTAAAAAAAATAGTATTTTTAAGAATATTGCTAAAACTCGATGTTCAATTGTTTTTTTGGTTACACTGTCGTAAACTTTGCTAATCTAACCCAATTTGTAGTTTTAATAATAAGAAAAATAGCAATAGTGAACAGATAATTGTGGACATGTTGTTTGCAATATAAATAAGTCTATATTGATAATTTTAAAGTAAGATCCAAATTACAATACACTTGGAAAAAACGATATGTTGTTAAAAATTAATCATTTTTAGGACATTTGACTCCAGAACAAAATTTCTCTGGGCCATAGTCATCCAATTTTACAAAACACTCGTTTTGGATATATAATCTCTGGTGCGGTTTACATTAAAAACTTTTGTGTTCAAAGTATACAGTGTAATGTGACAACAATCGAAGATCGATTAATGCGTTTTTGGGTGCTTCAGGAAATACCTAATGACAAACTACTGTAACAAGAAGAAAGGGAATGTAAAGCTCATTTTGAAAACGTTAAACGTGACATTCAAGGCAGATTTATGGTATCTATTTTTTTTAAACATAATCCCGTTAAGTTGGGAGATTCTTTAGAAAGGGCAACTCGCAGAGCAACGTTTTGCATTGAACACGTTACGGGAGCAATTTTCTAATTTTATGCGTGAGTATGAGGGCATACGACATTAGCCTCCTCGTATTGCCAACTTACGTACCATCTTCCTTATCATGGTTTTAACAAAGGAGAATATTTAAAAACTTATAAATTTAAATACCATCACTTATGACCCGGAATCAGCTAGTTTTTTAATGAGTCACTGTATAAAGGAGGTAAGCTTGCAATGCACGAAATCACATCTTAGAATTTCAAAAATTATTTCAGAAGATTTTTACGTGGATAATCTTCTGAGTGGTGCTGATAGCTTAATCGAAGCTCAACCAGATTAAAATTGTTTGCCTCTCAGAAAATGGCTTGCCAACGATCCAAGAGTAGTTAATAACATTGATAATTCTTACATACATCCAAATTCTCTTAACTTTAATACTAACGTCAAAACTCTTAAACTCTTATAGGCCAGTCACTCGGATAACTTGTTATTTTCAATTTCAAAATTTAATTTAGCTATTCCTACAAAGAGGTCAATACTTTCTGATATTTCCAGAATCCTTGATCTGCTTGGTCTTATTTTACATTGCGTAATAGGTTTCAAATTTTTACCGCAAGCTTTATGGCTTGAGAAACCCGCATGTGATGATGCTTTACCTGAACACTTGCAAACCTTTAGTCTCGTTTTACAGACGCTTTTCCAACGCTCAATGGCATTTATATATTGCGCTTAGTTCTTTGTAAAACCCTTAAAATTCTATAACTACATGCATTTCGTGACGCGTCGATGGCACCTGCTTGTACATTCGTTCTATAGATTTTGAAAGCTATATCCACTCTAAGTTATTGTGTTTAAGAAGAAAGGTAGCTTCTTTCAAATGCATTTCTGTTTCTTGACTTGAGTTATGCTTTGTAACTAGGTTTTGGGCATAAGGTCATTAATGTCTTAAATATAGAGTTTAATCAAGTAGTTTTTTGAACAGACTCGACGATTGTTTTGGGGTGGTTAACAATGTCTCCTAACCGTTTAAAAATCTTTTTAGCCAGCCGAGTAGTCAAAGTACAAGAACTTTCAAAAAACGCGTGCTGGAATCACATTTCTAGTGAAGATAATCTCAGCGACTTGCTTTCGTGCGGTATTACAGCTGTTAAACTTACAATTGCTACACTTTGGTTTAATGGTCTAAGCTAGTTCAATTCTGAAGAAGCGATGTGGCCGCAATGTTCATACAGTTCTTTATCTGCTTCATTGCCAGAAGTGAAAAAACCGCTTTGCACACTAACTGTTGTAAACGAGGTTTTAAATAATTGCTTAACACTAAGGTGTGACCGGCAATTGGGTCCACTACGTCATTCGGAGTCAAATTCGTCTTTCACTTAATTACTAAAAATGTCTCAACGCGATTCTTTCAAAAACGAATTAAAATTATTTGTCTCTAATCAGCCATTAACGCAGTCGAATCTACTCAGTTTAACACCATTTTTAGATTTGTATGTTTTAATTTGTGTAGGTGTAAGAATGAGTAACTTTCTTTTTCTTAAAAAACACTTAATTAATTTCGAAAAACATCCATTAGCTATGCTAATCCTGTACGGACATTTGAACACCGCCGATTGAACGCCACCGTTTGAACTCCGGCGTTTGAACGCCGGCCGATTGATCGCTGAAATTTTTGAACGCTAACGTTGTTTGATTACCAGACGATTGAACGCCGGGCACATATTTGTACATAAAATCATTTTAACAAAAATATATTTTTTTTGTCAATAGTTTAATTAAGACAACGGGTACAAATTTTTAATCACTCTTTAATGCTTGCAACAATCAATACTATCTAAAAAAAATTTGTTGAAGGATAGTATTGTTATTGGTATATTGTCAACTTCTTGAAACTTAGTGTCTATTATAATTGCGTACGTACGAGTATTAGCTAGGATTAGAAACAAATACCAAAAGAATTTTCTTTATTGATATCGTTATTGTATTGTTAAACTATGACTACTATAACCGTGACAGAATAGAGTATTTACGAGGTATTGCCCATAATTTTCAAATTAATGCATGATTACATTTTATCCAAATCATATTTATTCCGGGCGGTATGTTGGATATCAACCTAAGTTTAGTTTGTAAAGGAGATGGTGCGGGTGCATATTTGTCTCCCCGAGAGGAAAGAAGTAAGTTTGCAGCAAGCAAGAGCTATGCATCTCTTGTCCGTTACCATTATAATTTTTTTATTATTTGTACGGTTAAGTTACAGTTTTTAAAATAATAAATTTTCTATAAATGGAAGCAAATTTTATACAGTTTATTACCTGAAGGAACACTAGGTATTCTTCGATTAGTTATTATTGTAATTAATGCAATTATCAAGCTTGTTGAAAAATTAATGCAAAGTCTATTTTAATCTAAATGTAAACGTTTTCTTAGCAAAATACAGGTTTAAATAAACTGATACATGTAAATGTAATTTTTCAAATAAATTTTAATGATTTCAAAAACCATTAATTTTAGATATATTAAACCTTTAATAAAAAAAATTTAATTACACGTAAAGTTAAAAAATTAGATAAAACACAGAAAGTTGTTGGTAAAGTTTACTAACAAAAAACTAACTTAGTTTATTCTATCGTTGACACACCCGGTACATACGGTACGTTTGAAGAGCGAGACAGTATAGCATGAGGCTAAAATTATATTTTTTTTATTATAAATTATGTTATCTACCTCAGTAAACGTGCAGAATTATAATATAAATTATTTTCTTAAATGCGATAAAAATGCGTAGTTTGTACAAATGTAATTTATAACTTAAAGTAGTTTTTTTATCAGTTTTCTGTGTTCTATACTTTTTATGCAAATTCTGAATTTTAATATTCAATGCTTGTTTTTACAGTATTATGGTTGGTTTATATATCTTCACTTAATTTAATTTTAATTTAAGTAAAATTGAATTACCGGTTTTAGTAGAAAACGTTCATGCAATGACTTTTAATTTAATTTTACTTTATTACTACTTGTTCTTCAAATTTACTTTACGTGTTTATTGTGTATTAAATACAATTTTCCGTCTAACGTTTGTTAATACTTATATTAACGTATAATAATGTATCAAAAGTAAACCTATAATAGCGGCTACAACCAATGAAATCGACGAATTTCCATTACTGCTTGATTTTTTCTAACCAGTAAAATCGTAGAAGAGAATTAAGATTTTTATAAAGTTACTTAAATTGTATTAGTTGACGTTTTCAAATAAAAAATAAATAAAAAAATTGACCTGTGCATTATTGTAATTAAATATTTTAAATACGTTGTTAATTGTAGGTTAAGAAGCCCAATCAGTAAAGTAAAAACAAAATCATATAATTTCAAAGTTTCAAAGATGCTAAACGAAACTGACAAATAGAGTCATTAACAATAATTGTGGTCTATATCATCTGACAATTATAAAACACCAATTATCAATTGGTTCTTATCGATGATTAAGACATTCCGTCAAAGTTGTATGTTATATATAACAATATTTATAAATATATTTTTTGTGTTGCCAACATCGCAAACGTTAATATTCGTTCGTTAGTGTAGTTACGTAATGAACAAAAAAAGCTCTAGGGTGGCAAAATGAAAACTAGGAATCCACATAAAATTAAGTGTTCAAAGTCAATTAATATATTAGAACCAGTATGCGACAGGTAGAAAAATCATGTTAAAAATCTTAAAATTCAGTTAAAGTTAAGGAAAAACGATGTTAAAGTTAATCTCAAATTTGGCAGATTTAGTAATAAATGTAGTAATAACATTATATTTCTGTTGATTTTCTTTTGTTTTTCAAAAAAGAATGTAAATTTATAAAAGGCATCACAAAAAATAAAGTACATTACTCTCGTAGAAAGAATCATAGCATAACTCACTCACATGCAACGCTCGGCCGTGCGGCCTCGTGTCGCATTAACGTTCGTTATGCTATTTCTTACTTTCGACTCTTGTTACGTAAACTACTATTTCCGTCGATCGTCTGTTAATAGCAATATTAACATATAATAATAAACGATTTTGAACCAATTAATAAATTTCTATTAATAAACGATTTTGTATAGCAACGAATGAAATCGTGAGCAACCACCGATCAAACGATGTTACACGACTATTAGATATAACAACGGGATACCTATACTTTAGTTTTCTTATAATTTCACACGTTTTACTAACGTACGATTAACGAAAAAACTTTAAAACTAACTCGTTTGTTAATCGGCGACAAATAATCTCGACAATAAAATGTCTCAATTATTAATTGCAATCATTAACAACTTTGTTCGTTAAATAACTATTAGTTTATTACATTCAATAACAACGTAAATTTTGTACAAAACAGTACATATCATATAACTCTGTTGTTATAATGTTTGTGTACTTCTTTTGCATTCATATCAAAAACATTACGTATTGAAAAATAAGACTAAGTAAAAGCATTTAGCCATCATTACTTGCATCTTCTTTATCTGAGAATCCAATTTTTTTACATATTCACCAATTTGCAAAGCATTGCTCACTATGTTTTGCTAAACTGCTTATATCAGATTCCAATTGTAACGATAAGTTAGCGAACAGGATTATTTTAGCAAATCCTAAACAAAATAAGTTTTACTATACAATTGTGTTACTAAAATTTAGTTTTTTGCATGTTGTTTATTTGAAAACTAAAATGTGGCACGTTATGTTATCAGCTATAATACCCCTAAAGCATTGATAATAGCGAGATAATTTTGTCATAGAGATTGTTGAAAGCGTGTTTCTTGGTAATAGCACGAGGCCGAAGGCCGAATGCTATTACCTTAAAGAAACACGCTTGAAACATTCTCTACGACAAAATTTTGAGTATTTATCAATGCTCGAGGGGTATTCGGTAAGATAATTTTTTACTACTTTCCAAGTTTTTTAATCAATGAATACAAATTAATTGTGTTTTATGGTGTATTTTCTAAAGGAATTTAGTTAATTTTGTAGTTACAAATATCATCAAATCGGTGTATCATCATTATGAATTGATTTACTATCTGACATTTAATTTGACATTTTAATATATCATGTCTGCTTTGCCTGATAACACCACGCCCGTGGTGTTATCAGCTATAATACCCCTAGAGCATTGATAATACCGAGATAATTTTGTCATAGAGATTGTTGAAAGCGTGTTTCTTGGTAATATCACGAGGCCGAAGGCCGAGTAATATTACCTCAAAGAAACACGCTTGAAACATTCTCTACGACAAAATTTTGAGTATTTATCAATGCTCGAGGGGTATTCGGTAAGATAATTTTTTACTACTTTTCATGTTGTTTAATTAATTAATACAAATTAATTGTGTTTTTTGGTGTATTTTCTAAAAGAATTTTGTTAATTTTCTTGTTAAAAATATCAGAAAATCTTTGTATGATTATTATGAATTGATTTACTATCTGACATTTAATTTGACATTTGAATATATCATGTCTGCTTTGCCTGATAACACCACTACCGTGGTGTTATCGCTGTAATCCGTTGATGATTGGTATCATTAAAATCAAAAATATATAATACCAACAAACAAGTATGAATCTCTTATTAGATCTGTGTGGTACATACCAGAATCTTTTTTTGAAATTGCTATTATGTAAATATTGTGATGTACAAAAGTAACACCACATTATGATGGATAGATAAATACATCTTTAATCTATAAGTAGGTAACTAGTTTCTAGTTACTCTCTAGAGCATCATCCAGTAACGACAACACAAAACTACAATATCGTAGCATTTATGTATATGACATCTGGTTTGCCGTTTTAATTAATTTACACTTAGCTAAACTAAACTAAAATGTTTATTGTTTAAACTTTCTTATCTACAGAAATAAGTGTATTCAAATTACCACTTTTTACCGTAGATTTTTATGTTTTCTTGTCAGTTTGTAGTTGTATTTCTAATAACAATATTTGTTATTTATGAACTATTTTTAAATGTATAAACACTTATCTTATTTGCTTTATAAATTATTCCGATCTTCTACTTACTGTTATCAAAGAAAACTGTTTTATGTTTTGATGTGTAATTTTTTTCGATTTCTTCATTACATAAAACTATTGCTATATTGAAATTAAATTGACTCTAACGTACCTATAAAAAGAATAAATGAGTGATGAATAATATGAGATTAATAATCTTAACAATATTAACGCTCTTGCTCGCTGCGCTTGCTTGCACGTGGAAAAGTCTTGACTTGTTACCAATCTTGTTAAATAACTATTATTTGATTGATCGCCTTTTTAATAGACAACATAGATAAACAATCATAACATTTCAATAAAATTAAGACACAGTTTGCCAATAATAACTGTTTTAAAAATTAAGTAACAATTACAAAAACTTTAAATCAATTAACAAAAATACAAGTTGTTCTAAAAGTTTAAGAACTTTAGAAAACTAATTAAGCAAATCTCTTAATAGCGTACAAAAACTTGCGCATATGTCTGGACCCTTAAAAACTAACTCAAAGAATTTGTCGGAAACATTTTTAGTTACTGATATAAGAACGTCTATATTATGAAATGTTAAGTATTTTTAGTAGTCACAAAAAAGGAAACCCTACGTGGGTCTTAGAACAATAACGTATTTTTATTGCATTTATTGCTGATTATTTAAAGAAAAGCATCTGTAATTCATTAATACATAGCGCATTATACACACATGTATTTTTTAGAACTGTGGCGCTACATACTTATTTTCGTCTTATATAATTTTATTTGTTTATTACAATTGTGTTTAAATATTCGATGTACTCAAGTTTTTTCATACAAAACTTGTTACAAGAAAATCAGGTCTCTTAAGTTGGGCAGCCAAACCTGCTACGTGGTTTCCTCGCTACAAAAAAAAGAAGCAACGGCTAGCACAGTTTTGCCGGAGAGGGAGTCGCAGGCTTTGTGATGCTAAATTATAACTAAAAAAAGGCGCCAAGACGATGAAAGATTCAATTAGGGAGATATCTTCTAATTATAGCCGTAGCTGAAAAAGAACAAATAACACGACAAAAGTAATAACACAGATATATATTTTATCACAGGCAATAATTCTAAAAAGAACGAAGAAGGTACATAATTATAAATCTTCCAAACGTTAATACATAGATCGAATCAAATATAAGTTGCGCCTTATACTGGGCAACACGCCGTACAATAAACTAATCTTGTAGGTCTAAACTTTTACATATAAAGAAAAAATTACTTTATATTTGCAAATTTAAATTCGCAAAAGTAAATAACAAAACAAATTAAGCCTCCGGGATTTAACGCGCACTGCATACCACTTTGTAAAGCACAAAATAATATTAATAATTGTGTTAACGTAACATGCACGTACGGTCAACAATCGACATGACCACCGAAATACAAATCGTAAAATTTTAAATTGTAATACTCACAGTTAGGTTTTATCTAGTAAGGGATTAGCTAATTCCGTACTTGCATTACCTAAAAAAATACAGAGCTTACAAAGCTTGTCTGTATTGCACCAGGTCTTACAGGAAGTGAATCAAATATCCGCTAATAAAATTTGATATCGCCGACGGAAAAGTTGGCGAGGGTCGTGGGACAAATTTTCTACTTGAAAAAATTTTTATACTCGAAAATTGATCTACCAACTTTTTAACATAACAAACATATTTATTTATTTGATTTATAATTAAGTGCTGAGGTTATAAGAATATTATGTAAGTTGTTTTTTAAACCACTTGTTATGTTTTACTAAATTTTATTTGATTATTATTAAGAAAACTTACATAAAGTAATCGTTTAATAGTAGTATACGTTTAACATCCGACTTATTAGGTATGTTTAAAATAGTTCCAAAAATAAACATAATCTTGTCGACACATGTACTTGAAATTTATGATTTATACAAAAAAAAAACAAAAACAATTATAAAGCCAATATTATGTATTAAATAAAATTGGTGTATACTAATATGTTGTTATAAATACATGTTAACTAAATGATTATAATAGTAATTAACTCTAAATTAAACTTTAACAAAATTTACAGTTACCTCTTAGAATAACTTAAAAATGATATTTATTACAATTATAAATAAAAATTGTTTTGTTATTAAGAGCTAAAGGAATGACAAAAAACTTGTTAATTTTATTAGAATACAAATTTAAAAAAACCTGATTAGTTTCTAACTGTGAATGTATTTAGGTAAAATCACTTTGATGTATTAACACATCAATAAACATTCATTGTATTTTAAATTAACAAATTTTGTTTTTAAATAGATTAAAATCTAGAAATTACCATATTTTTTAATAAGTTATTTTAAAGATTCTAAAGGTTGAATATAGCATTTCTCGACATTTTATAAATTAATTTTTGAAAATTGTTTATAAATGTCTAGTATAGTAAATTATAAAATAATAATGTAAACATCAATTTAAAAAAACTTAAATTTTATTAGTAATAGCTTTTTTAGTATTTACTATAAAAGATAACAAATTTAATCCAAATAAAAATTTAAAATATTACAAAAAATTTGAACAGTTAATTCAAACAAATATGTTTTTTTTAATCTTACTTTATCACAGTGTAATGGTATTAACAATACTTTTTTCTAATTGTTAATGTCTTAATTTAAGAAATGTTCTTGTTGTTGGTTATCGTAACTACGTAATTGCGTCAGAGCATCCTTTAAAGGTGTGACGGCTTAAAATCGCCACATTTACTTGCATCTACGTAATGCAATATAATATTATAATCGCTTCCCTAGCGGTTTCTTTTAATTTTGAACAACACAATTTAAAAATTAATTAAATATTTAATTAATTAATTAATTAATTATATATACGATAAATTTGGTGTACCTTTTTATACCGAGATTTAATTCAGAAAAAAAATAGTCATTATAATATTTAAATTTAAACTTGGGTTGTGTTTTCCTAAAAGAGGATCTAAGTAGATCTATATCTTAAAATAGACATAAAGCTATAACATAAACAATTACATTCAATTAGAGGACGCAAAAAAGACCAAAGTAAAATTAACTTACAGATGGTACCAATAGTAATGTTTGGTATGCCTCGTACTAAGATTCCTTTTTTTTGCTGTTGCGGGATTGTCTAAGTGAAGCTTTAGTCTACAAGTAAATTAGGTTTTTACACGGCTGCAGCCATTTGTGATAGTGAAGATCTTCAGGTTTGGTCCAATTGAAGTTACTTGCGGAAGCTTCTAGACGAGATAGTTTTTTTATAAATAACTAATGAACTATTATATTACATGAATTTACTATTGTATTATCTCTATAGAGTGAGCCAAAATGATTAGGGTCAAGTTGAATTTCCCGCTACAAAATTTAATAAACTTTGTTATTTTAAGTTGGTAGCAATGTATAAAAAAGTAAATAATTGCAACAATAAAGGTTATGTTGTACTGTTACCTAATAAAGTTTTGTTAATGATTCGGATTCTAGAAGGGATCGAGGTAGCCACAATAAATTTAACAAACGCGTTGGAAGACACTAATAAAAATAAAATCAAATTAGAAAAAAATATGTTTAATCAGCATAGTAATAATTAAAGTAAAAATTAAATTGATTGGTAAAATAAAGACTTATTTCGTTGAACTATGTCCTGCACATAAGAAAGAGTGAGAGACGCTAGAACAAATATGTCTGTGAGTGACGATTACAGGTGAACTTGTAAGCAGCGATTTCCCGTATTCACACCGCATTCACGGAACATTCAAATAAATCGCAACTTACCCAGTTAAATTCTTCCAATAAAGGTTAAAAGCAAAAAAAGCAAGGCTTGCGCTTCCCGTCTTTAATGTACAAAACCACAAATCTTCGGTAACCATTATTAATAACATCAATAAACAAATCCAATACTGCCATGATGACCCTTGACCCAATGTCAGATAATCATAAATACATGTACGTATATGGATAGGTGTAAATCCAAAGGTAATTAACAACCCGTGATAAACGGGTTCTTAGGTAAACAAAAACTTGCGATAATGCAAATTTAAATAATGAGAAGACGGGACAAGTAATCCGGCTAAGCCGTAGAGTGTCTATTCTTAATTTTACCGAAGAAACACTCAAAATTATGTACAAATCCGCAACCGATATAATTTTAATAAACAATAATTGCACCAATATTAAAATTTAAGGAACCAGCTGTACTCGCGTCACCGTTCTTCTCTCAAAAATGTGGATTTCCTAAAATTTCTTTTCGAACCAACTTATCGCCAAAAGCAACTCGCGCAATTTCCGAAATTTTACGCATAATGAACTTAAAAAGGCGGTATAACTAAAACTAATTTTTATACGTAACAGTACTTTCTGAAAAACATTTAATTTGACACTAATCACCTTTAACTTATAATTAAGACCTTTTACCAACTAAACAAAATTTATAAATAGCACGAAATTTAATTTCACCCCAATGATTTTGGCTTACCCAGTGCTTATTCTGTTTACAACGTTAAGTTTGTTTTAAAATGGTTTAATTAGAAATACATTGTTAATTTATGCAAGTAATCGCTGGTAACAACTTATACGAAAATAAGTTCCTAATTACATATTACATCAAATTCTATGTGTAAAAACTTTTGTTGAGTTTGAGATTTACACTATTCTTTAAGATTTTACACATGATTGTACACATGATTACTAATGTTGACCAATTCAAAGTCTAAGAAACACGAATTAGCGCAAAAACGAACTCAAAATTATTTAAAATTTTATACATTTAGTTAATTGAAGGTCAACAATAAACTGTGTATATTACTTAATGTTTCAACTCAGCCATTATCATCACGCTGCCAGTTACGTTCATTGTTGGACATAGCCCTCCTATAATCTTGAATTCAGTAAGTTGTTTTAACAATTTTTTCATAGCTATGATTTACTTTAAGCATTTCTAATATATGTTTTTTATATATTGTAAAATTTAGAAATTTTAGTTAATTTGGTTTAAACTGTTAACATTGTTATTCAAACAAACTAAAACTAAATTAACTTTCTTGTAAATGATTTTAAAAGAAATATCAATAAAGTGTCCTTTTTAATAAGTTGCACCAACATAAGGTGTTTTAATTTATTTTCAAATACTTCATACCGCTTATTCTTCAGATACGCTTAACTATATATCACTATTTAAATCAGCAATTAAACATTTTTCCTAATCTTAACAGCAACAAATTTGACGTTTATAAAATAAGTAATAGTAAATTAGATAATAGGTGCTCTGTACAAACTGTCAGATTTTTGAGTCTACAAAACAGTAGGTCACGTTTAACTACTTGTCTTGGGTTGCAAAGAAAAACTGTAACCAAACCTGAAAAATCTGGGTGTTCTAATTAGACGCGATCTAAGCCGGAAATCCATTATGATCTAAACAATAAAAACCGCAAAAGCTTAAGATCTAATATTACGTATATGTGTTAGCAAAAAAATAAATTTTGTTATTGTGAATTTGATTTGTTACTAAAAAATCATTTTCAAAAATTAAACAATTTTTTTAGAATTATTATTGAATTATTCTAATGATTACCCAGAAAAATAAGAGATTTATTGAATCAACACATTAGTTTATGATCAACACATCAACACTATGCTACAACTTCATAACAACGCCAATAATTTCAACTCAAAGCAACTTCATGCATATATCAGACACTGTTACGTCACATACATGTGTACACTGTAAAAATAAAAAATAGAAATTCCGAAATTTAACATTCTTAACACTCCCACTAATTGAGTAATTTCCTTTTTTTTTTTTTTTTTTAAATATAATATTAACATTAAATTCTAGCAAAATAATAATATACCATATACATAAGACAAGTTATTCTTTAAACTTATACACACCAAGTTTATAACGAATAGTCTCGAACCTATCACGAGCGAGAGGTTTTGTAAAAATATCAGCCAACTGTTCTTCCGATGGAACAAATTTTAGTTCGATTTCACCATTAACATATTTTTCACGCACAAAATGATAACGTATGTCAATATGCTTTGTACGTTTGTGGAATTCAGGATTACGAATCAAACGTATTGCACTTTGATTATCAACCGAAATCACAGTTGCTTCTCCCACTTCTTCCATAATGTCTTTCAGGAGATACCTTAACCAGATGGCTTCCTTCGTGGCCGCTGAAGCAGCAACATACTCAGCTTCCGTTGTCGAAAGTGATACCGTTTGCTGTCGTTGACTACACCAAGTGATTGGACTCCCATTATATTTAAACACGTAGCCAGTAGTTGAACGTCTTGTATTAATATCACCAGCAAAGTCTGCATCCGAAAATCCAACAAGGCCCGATGTGTCTTCATTTCTTTCATAATAAATTCCATAATCACGAGTATTGGATACATATTTGATTATCTTCTTAACTGCGTTCCAATGTTCTATATTGTGATTTGTAAGATATCTGCTCACATTACTTACGGCATACATAATGTCTGGTCGACTAACAATGGCTAGAAACATTAATGACCCTACCGCTTCCCTGTATGGGAACTTACTGTCTTCATTCTGATCGATATGTCTTCCAAGATGTACATTTGGATCAGCTGGTACAGCTGAAGGCTTGGCATCTTCTAGATTAACTCTCTTAACGACTCTGTCAATGTAAACCGCTTGATGTATAAAGATTGATCCTGATACTATATCCTTTCGTATCTGCATTCCAACAAAAGTATCTGGCGGAGTAATAGTAACCTCAAATTTTTCTTTTAATTGTACTATCATCTCTTGAAGTGTTTTTGAATCACTTCCCATGATTAATCCATCGTCGACATATAAAGCAAGAAGAATTTTCTTTCCATCAAACTTTCCTATGTATACACATTTATCAGCATCACTTTGATTGAACCCAACAGTTTTCAAAAAATTATCAAATTTTATATTCCATGATCGAGATGCTTGCTTGAGCCCATATATGGATTTCTTTAATTTACAAACCAAATTAGACGGTACTTGTACTCCCTCCGGTGGGACCATATAGATGTCTTCAGTTAGATCACCATGTAGAAATGCAGTCTTAACATCAAACTGAATGATCTCATAATCATTTTCAACTGCTAAAGCTAAGAGCAATCGTACCGAATCATACCGCGTTGTTGGAGAAAATGTCTCCGTATAATCAACTCCCTTTTGTTGAGTAAAACCCCTAGCGCATAATCTGGCTTTGAAACGATCCACGGCTCCATCTGATCTCCTTTTTAACTTAAACACCCATTTTGAATCAATTGTTGTCTTGTTTGGTGGTAACTTTGTTATTTCCCACGTCTCATTTCTTCTCAGAGCCTCGAGCTCTTCATTAATTGCAATATTCCACTCTAGAGCATGGTGACTTGTAACTGCTTCCTCAAAGGTACTTGGCTCTTCATATTCGACCATATTTAGATCGTATCTGATTGGACGTCTTATATTTTCACGTAAACGTAAGTTGTACCCCTCTTGACCTGGAACTTCATTTTTATCATGCTGTTCCTGGTGATTCCCCAAAATTGTGTTTTCTTTTGGTACATCATTACTATCAATTTCAATTTGGGCAATATTCTTTCTCGGATTTGGTAATCCTTTTTCTTCATTAAATATAACGTTTCGAGAAACTCTAATTTTATGTGTATCCAATTCAAATAATCGATAATTTGTCGAATTAGCATCATAGCCAACAAGTATCATTCTTTTTCCTTTTGGAGCTAATTTATTTCGCTGCTCTTCTGGCACATGCATATACGCTTCACTACCGAACGTTCTAACATGTGATAAGGTAGGCTTCTTACCTGTCCACAGTTCAAATGGCGTTGAACCTGGTGCTTGAATAGTACTAGTTCTGTTCAAAATGTATGTAGTTGTATTGACCGCTTCTGCCCAAAGGTTTAGTGGTAAGTCTTTTCCATAAAGCATGGATCGTGCCGACTCCACAATTGTTCTGTTATCACGTTCACACCTTCCATTTTGTTCGGGTGTGTATGCTGCTGTTGTTTCTAACTCAATTCCTTTTAAGGCTAGATAATTCCTGAAATCAAAATTCTTATACTCGGTACCATTGTCTGTATGCAAAACTTTCACACTATTTCCCGATTTGTTTTCAACGAGATTTACAAATTCTTTAAATTTATCCAAAGTGTCAGATTTGTTCTTAATAAAGTACACAACACGATAGCCCGAAAAGTCATCTTTAAATAAAACAAAGTATTTCGCGCCACCAATAGAAGGAACTGACATTGGTCCACATAAATCACTGTAAATTAACTCACCTAATTTAGCTTTCATATGTTTTGCAGGTTGAAATTGGAGTTTATGCTGCTTACCATAAATGCATGCTTCACAGAAGAAATCATCATAATTGTTGATTTTAATATCTTCTACCAGGCCTTTTGAAACCATTTCTTTCAAGGATTTCTTATTTATATGTCCAAGTCGTTCATGCCATACCTTGAGAGTATCGTTAACAGCTACATGTGCTTCATCTGTAACCATTGTTCGAAACAGCATTTTGTACAGGTTGTTCGACTGACGAACTGCATTCGCTATTAATTTTCCATTTTCATATACTTCAGCACGGTCCTCTCTTTTCGTAATAGTCATACCTTCCCGTGTAATTACACCTTCAGAAAACAAATTTCTTTTAAGATCTGGTATGTACAGTACGTCGACAATGCTTCCATCAATCCAAGTATCGTATATTAATTTTTGTATCTTCACAGTTCCTTTACCTTTTACTTCAACTACTTGATTGTTTCCTAAAAGTACAGTTGCACCTTGCACCGCTTCAAATGTTGTAAAGAATTCTTTATTATTGGTCATGTGTGTAGAAGCACCACTATCCATGATCCAATCATTTTCATTAATAGCCGTCCCGAAAGACACGCACCTATTTCTTCTGTATTAAACGCACTGCTTTCTTTTTGTTTATCGTTAAATTTTGGTTGTCGTTTTTCACGACATTTCTTCGGCAGCCTGCAATCTCGAGCGAAATGTCCTTTGTTTTGGCAATTATAACACGTAATCTTCGTCTTGTTATACCATTTCCTTTTATCTTTACTTTGTATGCCACTTGTACCTTGAGCATTTGTTTTTAGACTGGTGGTTAATGCATTTTCAAATTGTTCACTTAACCCTAAATTTGCTTCCTCATCTAAAAGTCGAGAAGTTAAATTTTCGATTGTTTGTTTGTCTTCTGCAAGTGATAACCAAGCTTGTCTAAAATTTCTATACTTTGATGGCAAGCTTCCTAATATTTTTGTCATCACTGCTGTATTACTTATTGTGTCACCCGATTCTCTTATTTGTCTTGCCAGATTTTCAACTTTTGATACGTGTTGTACCACCGAATCATTGCTGTCCATCTTATATTGATGAAACCGTTCATGTACAATCATTTTATTCGTTTCACTTTTTAGTTCGTAGATCGAATCTAGCTTATTAAAAATTTCAATTGCACTTTCACAATTTTCAATCAACGTTATTTGAGACAGATCCATTGCAGACGTTAATGTAAACATTGCTACTGCATCACCCTTGTTCCATGAATTTAATTCATTACCCACAGCAGTCGGTTTTTTATCTGATCCATCCGCAATTTTAAGAATCCCCTTTGCTCGCAAAGCACACTTGATCTGAAATTTCCATTGATGGTAATTGTTTCCATCAAATTTATTTATACTTCCTATGTCGATCTTTTCTGCCATTGTTTTTAAATTTATAATTAATACAACACGACGCGACAATACGAAACACTACTTTACGTGAACGAATTTGAATTAAAGAAGTGTGTATTCTTATTTAAAATAACTCACCGGCAGTCGAACGAGAAAAAACTAACTTTACGCGTTTTCGCGCCCTTAACATCGACACCGAATTTTCTTAGGTTATCACCTTATTTGTGTTTCGATAACCACTCTTCTGATTCTAATCTTTTCAAATACACTTTATGCACTGCCTGGGCCCATAACCTATTGAATTATTCTAATGATTACCCAGAAAAATAAGAGATTTATTGAATCAACACATTAGTTTATGATCAACACATCAACACTATGCTACAACTTCATAACAACGCTAATAATTTCAACTCAAAGCAACTTCATGCATATATCAGACACTGTTACGTCACATACATGTGTACACTGTAAAAATAAAAAATAGAAATTCCGAAATTTAACATTCTTAACAATTATTCTTAATTATTGTTTTTAATTAACTTACTATTTTAACGCAATAATAATGTTTCTCTATTTCGCATATACAATCGCAACTACTTTTTCAAAAAACAGTGTCACAAAGTTCAACTTTGTGCAACCGAAAGTAGTGATTTTTGTGTGTGTAATGTGTAAGGTTGTCAGTAAGTATTGGCTGTCGACCAGTCATGTAACGTGGTTCATTAAAGTAGATTTAAAAACGTAAACATTTATTTAATAATTTTATCGAAATTTTAGTTTTTATTTACGTTGTTATTTTGAATTTTCAATTACGTTTTACTTTTATATTTCAATTTTAGTCTTGTTTGTGGTTTTAGGACAATTTACTTCAATTTACTTGTATAACAATTGGCAAGTATTTTTAGGTTAAAATTATTTCTATTCAATTTACAACACAGAATAAGTTATTTATTGTATGTATAGAACAGAACCAGTTATAATTAAAGTAACTGTTTGTATTCCAGTTTTAATCAATGGATAGCAGAACCTGAAAATTTGTTCGTTTCGAACCACGAAACATTATTTGTAATGTTAGTGATTTCTTTGATAAACAAGAAATACCCGGCGGCGGAAGCAGTGGCCAGTATATGTTTCATAATTTGACAATTTTAAGAATTTAGTAATGTTTTTAGGAACCAATTTTATTAATTCCAATTGGAGATACAGTACATCTACCTCTACGATGAGTTAAAAACAATCTATCGTGTGAAGTGTGAGGTGGCCGCACTTCAACGTATTTCTTAATGAGAGCAATCCAAGATACCTTTGTTATGAGGAATACACGAGATATGTTATTTTTGGTTGCAAAAACAGTTACTTCTATTCTAACAGATTTCAACTTAATATTATTTAACTTCATATGAGTCAACTCATCTCGTCTACAGGCTCCACAATACCCTATAATTAATATAACCTGAAATAAACTAATTGAATATAGTGTCTTAAAAGTGTAAATCAAGATATTACTTTCATTACCAAAAAAATGTAATCGTTAGCATCACTAATAAACTTAATGTTGTACTCGGACTGTAAAATACTTGATTTTTTTGGCTGATAATTTTCTGACTGCCTTTTCAAATAGGCGGTTACTTTTAAATACTGCAAAATGTCAATATTTTTTTAAATCGAGAGGCATGTTCGGAGCATGAAATAACTTGACCACATTGTAGATTACTTTTTTGTTCTACTCATTACTTCAAAATAAACTAATACAATGTTTTCAGTCAGATCGTTCACATTATTGTCATCACACCAGGTACAAAACTTTTGATACTCTTTTTCATATTTAGCTTTAGATTTAGTGGGTAATAATTCCTGAATGGCGTTATTGGCATTTTCACGTAACTCAGAAGGAGTGCAGAAAAGTTCAACAAAATCCTGGACACAGCACATTCTTGGGAACAAAAGGATAGACAAACTGATAAAATTTAAATATGTAGACTTTTATATTAAAAATAAACAGTTTTTTATATATTTCTAACTATCTAATTAACAATCGCGTTTTCAAATTTGAATTTAGAAAGTAGGCAGAGGCTGACAATTGTGACCAACTAAAATACATCGAAAATTGCTGCTATACATATATTATAATTTCTATCAGAAATAAATATAAATCAAAGCGAAATAGAGAAAATAGTATGAAAAACTCATGTTACAATTCCTTTTTGTACAATCATCGTCATTGTAACACTTGTTTTACAATATACTATTTTATTCTATTAAAAAAAACATTATTGTACGGGTTTAAGTTTATCCACGAAATTACAGCACAGAGTATATTTTTCAACTGTCAATTAAATATTTGTCTATTTTAACAAAATGTTTACTGCAATTACTATACTGTTACAGAAAATACAAAATAAATTTAAACATGTTTTATCGACCGTTAGTACTCGTAAATAATGCTAAAAGATAAATCTTGAGTAAAAAAGCTGAGGCCTTAAATATTATGCTTATTAAATTTTATATTATTGCTATTAGAAAATTATTAATATAATAATATATAGTTACATTTCTCACAAATATAATGTATATTATAACATAGAATGTATAACAATGTAATTGATTGTAGCCTGTAAATTGACCTAATTGGTATAATGTTAATCTTGCGTCTTGCAGATTTCATAGAACTTGATACATAGTTACATTTCTCAGAATTATCTTCTTCTTAATATCTACTAATATAAAATTTACAATGTTTTAGTTAATAGTGTAAATATCAAACTCAACAACAGTTTTTACACATAGAATTTGATGTATTATGTAATTGAGAACTTATATTCGTATTAATTGTTACTAGCGATTACTCGCATAAGTTAACAATGTATTTCTAATTAAACCATTTTAAAACAAACTTAGCGCTGTAAACATCCCAGTAAACACGGATTGAAACTGTTACAGTCACAAAATTAAAACAATTGTTTCATTACGTTGTTTCGTGTTAGTTCCATTTTTATATCATTTACATGTAACTGACAGTAAATAAATTGAAAGAGTTCCGATTTTTTACAATCAGTTTTAAACCGTTTCAGTACTTGCAATTTTTTTCTCATAAGCAGCAACCGTCTAAAAACTGATTTATTAAAACCGAATATTTTTTGAATAACTAGAATTGTTTGAAGACCGATTAAATAAGATTGAATTATTTTCAAATCAGTGGAATCGTTTTAGTAAAAACGAGTACTTTGTGATTAGTCAGCATTAGTCGTTGCTATACTTTTGATTACTGTCGTCAACGCTTGCGCTGCAAATTGATATCTTTTTACTTGTTCGGTTGTAGTTTGATAAGTGATGCTGTGTGTACAATTACGAAATGGAACAATAAACGGTAAGTCAAAACATTTTATTATAATCCATAAATGTAATCAATAATATTATCATTTCTGTTCTTTATGTATGATGTTTTAATTTGTATAAAAAAATGTAAATTAACACACATGGTTGCGTTAAGGTAGGTTATTACGTAAATCTGATGATACTTTAGGATTTATAATTACAGTTCAATTATTCAAGTTTTCTATACGATTATGTACAGCTAAAGGTATTCACAGTGTTTTTATAACTTTCTTATGATTGCTAAAGTGATTTTTATATTAACTTTGTGTTGTTTGTGATTAAAAAAATGTAATTAATTTTGTGTAACTCTATGATTATGTATGTATATAAATGAAATATTTATTTCTGTTACAGATGCCGTTAAAAGTTGCTACCCAACAGTAACTAACTGATGCAGTTTTCGAGGCTTCCGTGAAAAGACCACATCAAAGAAAGTTGCAATATGTAAAAAACTCAATGCGTTATTGTATTTAAAAATATTTATTGTGCAATAAAATTTGATACGTGCATCCTAAAATGTATTATTATATTATTAAAACTGTTTTAGTTTATTATTGAAACAAGAAAATCATATATTTTTTGATCATTTAGTATCAGTTCAAAAACGAAGCTTTTAAAATGTAAACCGAATGCAACATTTATTATGCAACAGATTTGAATTTAAAATACCAAAACTATACTGATTTAAATAAGTGAAACAGCGATGGACTTATAGCTATTTTATTGCAGTTAAGTTTCTTTTATGTTTGAAACAAAAGTGAATCATAAATTTTTTGTTTTGAAACTGTTACTAAACATTATCAATTTTGTGTTTACTGGGATAATAAGCACTGGGTGAGTCAAAATCATTGGGGTGAAATTAAATTTCGTGCTATTTATAAATTTCGTTTAGTTGGTAAAAGGTCTTAATTATAAGTTAAAGGTGATTAGTGTCAAATTTAATGTTTTTCAAAAAGTACAACATAACCTTTATTGTTGCAATTATTTACTTTTATATACATTGCTACCAACTTAAGATAACAAAGTTTATTAAATTTTGTAGCGGCAAATTTAACTTGACTCCAATCATTTTGGCTCACTCTATAGACAATAATACAATAATAAATTCATGTAATTTAATAGTTCATTAGTTATTTATAAAAAAAAACTATATCGTCTAGAAGCTTCCGCAAGTAACTTCAATTGGACCAAACCAGAAGATCTTCACTATTACAAATGGCTGCAGCCGTGTAAGAACCTAATCTACTTGTAGACTGAAGCTTCACTTAGACAATCCCACAACAGCAAAAAACAAGGAATCTTATTACTAGGCATACCAAACGTTACTATTGGCACCATCTATAAGTTAATTTTACTTTGGTCTTTTTTGCGTTCTCTAATTGAATGTAATTTTTTATGTTATAGCTTTATGTTTTATTTAAGATATAGATCTACTTGGATCCTCTTTTAGGAAAACACAACCCAAGTTTAAATTTAAATATTGTAATGACTATTTTTTTTCTGAATTAAATCTTGGTATAAAAAAGGTACACCAAATTTATCGTATTATATTCAACAATTCAAAAAATTCGAAAATTCTTACAAAAGTATAACTGTTGGTCAGGAACAATATTCAACAAATTAATTAATTTTTAAATTATGTTGTTCAAAATTAAAAGAAGCCGCTAGGAAAGCGATTATAATATTATATTGCATTACGTAGATGCAAGTAAATGAGGCGATTTTAAGCCGTCACACCTTTGAAGGATGCTCTGACGCAATTACGTAATTACGATAACCAACAACAAGTACATTTCTTAAATTAAGACATAAACAATTAGAAAAAAGTATTGTTAATACCATTACCATTGCAGGTTAGAAAAAGGTTCCACATAACTCAAAACCCTAAATCTATATCACTAACCATTTTAACAAAATAATCAAAAACAAAGTAATCAAACAATTTTCTTGAAAGTCTGTTAACTTTCAACGTGGAATCATTCAATATGAGTTTCTAACTAGTAAAAGTTTCGGAAATACAAATTAGACAAATATTCTGATGTCTATGAGCACCAAAACACTTGTCGACTTATTGACCTTCTCAACCTTTATGTAAATCTCAGACAAATCATAATTTTCTGTCAAAATGAAGTAGAAACTTTATTTCCAAAGAATTACATAATGTTGAAGAATTCTAAATATACGAAAACATTTGCGATAATTACGAAAACGAGGCAAATCAACATTTCCAAAGCAACTTACAAAATCAAAAATTTTGTAGTACAACAACAACAAAACAAATTATAATAATAATTAAAAATATGTTTACTTAAAACTTTTTTGTGTTTTATTACAACTACAACTGTTTCGACTTAATTATAATTTTTAGTCATCATCAGGTTTTCATAAATTAAAATCGTTAACACTAAATCTTTTTTTACAACTAATTTTAATTTTTTTTTGTATTTTTTTTTTAATTTTTTTAAATTATTACTTTAATATAATTACTCCAAAAATTTAAAGTATGAACAGGACGAATCTTATGAGGAAAATTTACAAATGCAAGCCACAGTCTTAACCTCGACCTAAGCGCACATAATTAAACTTTTTAACAATTCCTCAATTGAATCTTAACATATTAATTGATTCTAGATTTTTTAATTTAATAATAATTTTTAAAACCGCAGAAACCTATTACTAATTTTTTTTAAAAGTTTTTATTATAAAAAGTTTAAACTGGTCGGTCATACATAACTTCAATGTTTCATACTTTTCATTAGAAGATTACAGCTTTAATAATACAATATTTTTTTATGTAGTTAAATAACACAATAGATTTAACGCATAATTAGGTAACAAAAATTTAAAAACATTAGAAAATTGATCATAAACAAAAATATTTGGAAATTAATAACAAAAAAATTTAGTTAGTTTGAAATAAATTATTTCAACTTTAACCTTTTTAAATTAAAGAACCGTAGATTATATTAAACTTCTACTAAGTATAAGCGACGAACAAATTCCACTTTATAATGACAGAATAATTCGAAAATCAATAGGTAAAGCAAAAGACGGATTCTGTTTAATTCCTTATTTAGCAACCCCAACACCAAAATGAATTTTCAATTATAGCGCTTTGTAGAAGGCATTGTGACGTATTTTACAACAAATTTTAGAATTTATCATTTACTAACGCCGTAAAACACTAAATCAAAACCGCAACCAAGGAACCAGTTTTTTTTCAAAATGGTATAAATATCCATATTATCTAAAAACAAAAATTCAGAACCAGATACAAAAATTTCTAAAAATAAAATTATAAGACCAAACATTTCTTGTTTCGATTATCCTTAAAAAATAGATTGGCCAACAAAAAAAAGTTCTGCTCAGTCGTTGACTACAGAAAATAAAATGAAAAAACAGTAGTAAATGTGGTTACTTGTCTACTATAGACTTAGCTCAGGGATCTCATCAAATAGAAATGGACGAAGATTCAATACAAAATATTGCATTTTCTGGTAGTAATGATCAATATTTAACACAAACCTGTGTGTGAGATAAAAAGAATTTTTTTTACAGGATCAGCTTGCTGAATCAAAACTTTGCCTTAGGGTGCAAGACATAGAAACTAATGGTTTTTTTAAACTAATCATCACTAAAAATATTAATCATTATCACAAATTCTACTGTTACTTTAACATAACTAATTTAACAATAAATTATTATACTATTCTTAGAAACGTTCATTTTTTAGAAACAATTATCCCAAATTTAGTTACTCTAGAATCCTTTAAAATTTTAAAAGTAATTGTATATTAATTGAAGAGTAATTATTAAAGTACGCAAGAAAAACAGTGTCATAAATAATCTAGGTACAATTATAATACTAATTTATTTAAAGAGTTTCTGTGTAAATTTGGTGTTTTATTTCACGAGTGGGCGTTTTTAAGCCCGATTGAAACGAGGGTTTTAAAAATCCACGAAGAAAAAAAAAGACAGGAACAACATTTTATTGTTCGAACAGAGACTATGAGGTTCTCAAAGTCTCAAAATCTCTCAAAAATAGTTTGACGTTCATGTTGACAAGTGCACAAAAACTGTCAAAGACGGTTTACAATAGCAAAAAATTAGAATTTATGACAGTTAAGAACAACAAAATATATTACAGATAATCCAGACAATAATTTAATGAATGAAACTTTAGAAACCTTTTTCAAAAACCAAAATAAAATTATTACTTAATTCAATAAATGCACGTCCTTTGCAAATTATATTACAAATCGCTATTTTAATTACATAGAAATTTTGCAAAATAACTGAAATTTTTCAAGGAAGTTAATAACTAATTTGAAAAACATCTTGGAAATACACTTAATAATTCAATTCAACAATTATTTAAGAGTAAATCTACTCAAGACTCTAAAACTAGTAAAAAAAAAATTTTCTAGCATTTTTAGGTATAGTTAACTTAGAAATGATATCGTATATTATTAAATTTATTCATAAACAATCAGAACTACAATTAAACATGGATCGCATGTAACAATCCAAAAAAATTCTGTATGTAAAATAGATTTAGTAGATATTATAATAACATGCATATTGTACAATGTTTGAATAATTTTTTAGAATTTACCCAAATCTTGACAAGGACAATAAAATAGCAGTGCCATCAGCCAGATATAACCGTTAGGAAATCAAAGGCAGTTTTTGTACTGAAGAAAAGTGTAGTGTGTTACAATCGAGTAACCCGTGTTAAACTACTGCAAATAAACAAATGTTCTCTTTCTCTTAAAATAATAAATTTTAATTGCATGCAGATTTAATTCAAAGATAACTAAAAAATGTAACAGTAAACATATGAAACTTTCACTACACTTTCATTAATTTTACTTTTAAAAATAATTGCAAATGTGACAGTTACAGAACTAATAAAGTAATAGATATAAAAATAAAGCGTTTAAATGATTGTACTATTATTGTCTAGTAAATTGTTTAATTGGTTTTGAGGTATATGTATTGTTTTTTTTAATTACTGATTTTTTAATACGTACTTTTAGTATTATAATAGATTTTTAAAAACTACGTGTTAATTTACCTAATTTGTTATTGAACGGAGTGTTGTCAGTTTGTATGAGATAAGTAAGTTATTGTATGTGGATAGGTATAAGTGCATTTTTCTTGTTAATTAGGTTGGAAAGTTTGATGGTGTTTTCTTCAGTTTGTTGTAATACTTTATCCTAATGAAGAATGATTTTTACTAGATGGCGACAATAAATTATTTGTTTTGGATTTTTTTGTTTAATTTGGCAGCGTTTCGCAAGCTAACGTTTATGCTTAAAGCCGTATTTTGAAAATTAATAATTAATTGTTTCCCGGATGATAAGATAGCTCAATAAAACAAATATTTTAACCTACAAAACGATGCCATATTAAACAAATAATTTACCCAACCAAAGTAAAAACGTTCCTCTTATTGGGATGTAAATAAATTATAATCTAATAACAGCTGTATTCATAAAAAAATACAATTAGGTTACAGAGCTCTTCAAATCTATTTTAGCATAAATGTCAAAAAACACTATCCATAAACGCGTTTTAACTTAACAAACCTTTTGTAACAGCGTTGTAACTTAGCAATATTTAAAATAGGGTCTACCCTTCTTTAAATCTATTTTAACTTAAAAAATTGTGTATAATCAGATTTTTTGAAGTGAAAAAATTTATTTAAAAGAAATTTAATTTGTTCTGTATTTAATTTAACACGGATGCAATAGGTGATATTAATATCCATTAATATTGTAAATAATATAATTGATATAATTCGCGAGTTTGACTGAGCTTTCAAGTGAATTTTGTCATCTTGGTGGTGCTACAAATGTTGGTACTTTTTGGCAACACGTCTTCATAGTTCAAGTTTATTGTTTGTATTCTTCTAATTTTTTTCTCATAATGTACCTAAGTTAAATATTACATCAAGCGATGTTTTACTGCCCATTGGTCTGTGCCATACGATCGGAAAGAGAATTTTGATTTCTTTTAGGTATAAAATGTAATTCATATAATTCATTGATTTAAATAATTTTTTATTTAGCATTTTAAAAAAATAAGCAGTTTACATTCCAGAAAGATGTATTTTATCCAAATAATTAAATTAATACCAAACTTCTCTATAAAGTGCCGTTATTACTGCATAGTCGGTTTTTTTACATTTACAAGTTTACTTAAAATAATTACTACTTATGTTAAACAGTTATTCAAAAATCGAATTGTAATTAATCACACCAGACTTGCAAAATTATCTACCCAACAAGCTATGTTAGCATTTTCTTTTGCTTGTTGGCGTCAGTATTTTTGTTTTCAATTATCCTGACCCTTTCTTGCGCCCATTCTTGAAATTGATGCTAAAAAAATTAAATAAGTTATTTTGAACACATTCAAATTGATACAAACCTTATCTTCTACAAGCTAATTTCCACTTCTTGTTTTCTTTTTACTATCTGTCATTATTAATTACTACCATAATTATTACTTGACAGACGTAACTAATAAACGCAAAAAATAGTTCTAATGTTTTGACGTTACCAACGCGACTACATTAAATTTACTGAAATCGGTATTTTAACTCTGTTTTGAGTACCTAGACTTTACAAACCGTTTATGAATGAATGAATGTTAAAACGTTCTGTAAGCCTTAAAACACGTTTTAAATAAAACAAGTTTAAAAAGTATTTTTGAATATTTTTATGAATACAGCTGTATGTAGTTTTTTATTTCTAATTGAGCCTATTATTTGTGCACTTTTTAAAAATTTTGGTAAATCGAGAAAAAATTAAAAAAAATATTTGTTTAAATAAATTTTTTTTATGTTAATACTATAGAAACACAAATTATACAAATAATTTGGTATATTATTAAATTGTTTTTCGTGTATGATTTGACAAAATATGTTATAGTTTTAAACAGCGATTCGATATAATGCTGATTCAAACACTTACAACTACTTGAATTTTAGAAACGTTATGTAGATATTATTGAATTTGAAACGACTATAATACTAAACTCTTATTTATAGAAATTTATTTACAATATTATTTACGCCATCTTTTAAAAAATTTTGCTTTCGTTTACTCAGTTAATTATATCGTTTACTTAATTTTACTTCCACTTTCATCTAAAATATATTTTAAAAAAATTAGTACTTTAAACACATTTACAACATTTTAAATTCTGTTTAAATATTTACTTAAGTTAAATACTTTATTTTTATATAAAAAAATCCGTGAAAATTAATGTTCACCAGTTATTTATCCTTGCAGTCAATTTTACGTTAGTCAAACATATAGAACTTTAAGTACTAGAGTTTATTTAGAACAGCATACAATTTTAATTTGATATATTAACAATAATTATTAATTTACTTAGTACATCATAAATGTGTCAAAATAAACAAACTTAATTTAATTCACAAAAGTAAGCATTTACTTGTGTGTGAATTTTCGCTTAGTCTAATAGAATGGCACTGAATATTTATGGTTAACTAATTGATTGAAAACATACACTCTTACAAAATTACTAAAACTAAAACTAGACACTACTTCAAATACTTCGAGATAAAAGATTTCACAATTCCAATTTTTCTTGCAACATCTACCCAAGCAACATTTTGTAACCGTGGTTACGTTGTAACCAGTTGCAAATTAGTAACATTAGCACCATGGTAAATAAACCGTTGCAGCAACGTAACAGCAACCTTCGTAATTTACTGAGGTTTCAAATCTATTACAGAAACATTTTACAACTATGGTTATAAGTAAGTTTTTCTTAAACTCTTATGTAACTACAGTGTCAATTTAGTGACATTAAAACCTTCATTTCGGTTTCGAGTGTAACAGTCTTGAAACTATGGTTACAAGTGTGAATTTCTAAAACTACACTACAGTGTTAATCTATGCTTTCAAACAGCAACAGAAGAAGTGCATTTTACGAGATTTTTATAAGACACATAGTCCATTATCATTATCGAATAAACAGTACCGAAAGTGTTTCTAATTCAAAACTACGTAAGTACAATTATTGGTATATTATATTACTATAATTTTAATCGTGCATTTAAACTACTGTTTCTAATTTAATGAACGTTGAAGAATTAGTTGCCAATTATAAGTAAGCAAATTTTAAATTGATTTTATTTTCTTCTAGGATAAAATAGAATTTGATTGCAAGGACATTACAATATTACACACAGTGATCAGAACGTGTAAATTAGATCGCCATTGCGAACACGTATAATAATAAATAAAAAGCAGTCGAGATTATGATCATTGAACCGATTGTAATTGCACATGTGCATTTGTAACCTAATACAAATATTTAACTAAGAATTACGTAGACGCATTAAACTATAACATGTGAGGAATATCTTAATCCGCCATGGTCTTTTAACACAAAGACATTTTTCTCTTAACAAAATTTATGCATTTACTATTTACAAAATTTATAAATAATAGACATAATCCGCTTTTCTTGAAAATTTGCCGTAAAAACCTGTTTACTGGTACCTACTTTCAACAGATGTAAAAATTCTTTTATTATATCTTTTTTGTTTGAATTTAGTTCCATAAGAAACTATAAAAATTTAAATAATGTACATTTATTATAACTTTTTATATATCTGTATCTTTTTATTAATATATTTTTATCTCTACTTTTGTTTTAATCTTTATGATGCAGTTAGTAACTAAAATCTTGGATAAGTTGCTTAACAAAAGCGGTTATAAAGTAGTTTCAAATAATGGTAATAAGCATGTTTTCAAAACAGTTACATAGCAGTTGCTGTAAACAGTAACTACAATGTTACAAATCAATTACAAAACCGTGATGATAAACCATTACAGAAACGATTCAGAATAGGTAAACATGATTTGTAAAAAACCGTTATAGCAACGCTGCAAAACAGTTACAAAGTAGTAATTGCAACGGTTTCAGACACAATGCAAAACGGTTATAATATTACTGCAGTTGCCTTGCAACTGACCAAATCCGGTATTGACAACGTATCAGGAAAGATTCAGCAATTATTCTGTAACTAAATACCTTACTGAAACCATAGTTGCAAGAGAGTTTTACAACCGTTTTGTAACTGATTTTTGCTACTTGGGTACGTTTTAATATTGTTTATATATTGTTTCATTGGTATACATTTCTTAGCTGCATCGGTATCCGATTAAAGATGCGGGGTCCTAGGAATTGAATTGATGCTTGGCCCATTTTCTTATTTGCGTTTGTTATTATAAGGTTTTCGTTTGTTTTGATTCTAGTATCGTGAGTGTGACTTATAATTTATGTTGCTTTTTTGTTCCTAAATTGGTATATGAGTAATTTGTAAACATATATTTCTCTAATAGCAAGCATTTTTGTTTCATAATACAACATCTCAGTAGGATATCTATATTCTTTGATAAAAAGAATTTTGAGAAATCGCTTTTGAATTACTTCCAACTTTCTGAGATGCGTACTAGCTGTCGTCTCCCATGCTAAAATTCCGTATTGAAGATGGGGGTATACTAATCCATAGTATACATTTTTTAGGTTTGACTGATTTAAAATTGGTTTTAAGGCTGTGAATTTGACTAAGATTCCTCTAAGTTTTTAATTCGGATATTAATATGCAAATTCCATTTCAAGTGGGCATCTATTTGAATTCCTAAGTAGTTTATATTTGTACATGGTTCTATTTGTACTTTATCTATAATTGACACCTTGATTTCTAGTTTTTTAAATGTTGGTGTATTGTAATTATGACATGTAAATGGAATATATTTGGTTTTAATAAAGTTAACTGTTAATAATTTGCTATAAAACCAATTTTTGATAGACAATAGGTCATTTTCTGCTTTTTGTTTGAGATTATTCCAGGTATTGTCTTTGTATAATATAGCTGTGTCATCAGCAAACGATATGATTTTTCCTGTAGATTTTAGATAAAGGAGCTCATTTATATATATTAAAAAACTGTACCTTGTGGTACTCCACATTCTACTATACTTCTACATAATGTGGTCTGTCACCTAAATAACTTTCAAATAATTCATTAATTTTGCTTCTTATTCCAACATTATTAAGATTTATTAATAGTTCTTGATGATTAACTGGGTCAAACGCTTTAGCCAAGTCAATAAATACACACAATGTTTTAAAATCGGAGTCAAGGTTGCTTTGATTTCCGTTAGAAGTTGTATTATTGCATTTTGTGTAGATTTCCCTTCTTAAAAGCCATATTGATATGGTGATATAATTTTAAATTTATTAAGAAAATTTAACATACGGTTTTTTAGTAACTCTTTAAAGATCTTTGCTACGCATTATATTAGTGAAATAGGTCTGTAGTTTTCTGTAACCTCTTTGTTTCTGTTTTTATATATTGGCTTAATGACTGCCATTTTGAATACTTTTGGGCAAATAGCAGTTTCAGATACTTTGTTTATTACTATGGCAGTCTAAGATTTTCCTATGTTTTATCACCCAAACAACACATTGGTACAAAAAACGTCTAAATGTCCGTCTAATAAACGTTAATAACGCGTTTAAAAGCGTTTTAATGTCTAATAAACGTCTATTAGCCGGACATTTAGACGTTTCTTATACGAATGTGTTGCTTGGGCAAGATTTCATTGGTTATGTTATTAATTCCAGCTGCTTTGTTTAACTTTAGTCCTTTAATAATGCTCTGAACTTTATTTTCGTCTGTACAATAAAGAACGTATTTTGGTTTATCTTTGTATTGTTTTTGTTGAGTGTCTGGGGCTTCGGTATCTTATTTGCATCTGCAATTTCTTTTTCTCTGATTACTGTAATGTAATGTGCCTAAATTGTTACATATTTCTTTTATCTCACATTTTTAGATCTTGTTGGAGTAAGTACCTTTACTGTGTTCCAAATACTTCAGCTATCATTCTTGTCATACAACATATTTCTAAAAAAGTTATTTTTTGCAGTTCTTATTAATGAATTCAGTCTATTTCTATATTCAGTGTACTTCGTCTTCGTATCTTCATACAGTACTTTTTCCAATCATTATAGAGTTTGTGACGGTAATTTTCATTACGTACGCCTTTGTCGTTACGGTCGAAATTTCTTTGGCGCACGCCTATGGGTTTCGACGAAAAATTAAGTTACGTTTTGGACGCCCCCTCACGATCGTTTTCGCGGAACTGTCATTTCCGACGAGCTCTTCAACTTGGAAACTACTTGAAATGGTCGGTGGATTGATAAGTAAACATTTTCTAAAATTATACACCATCATGGTGACCAATCCATAAGTGAAATACCATTAAAATTCGTTTGCGTCATCACCGGGTAAGATTGTAATTCGTATTTATTAAAACTTTGTGGTAATTTCCTGTATTTTGACAGCCATTCCGCCACGTGCGCATACTTAGTCCTAATTATTACTTATTAATGAGGAGTCCGTTTCGTATAACTATTTCTTCAAACAAATATTCGAAGGCCGTAAATTAACTTTGGTGACGATCACCTTATTCGGGAGATTCTAATTATCGAATACGAGGGAATTCGAGTCGAAGGCCGTAACTTAACACCGATGACTATCACCTTATCCGGAAGATCCTAATTATTGGATTTGAGGGAATTCTATTCGGAGGAAATTGTTTAATACCATCATATTCGTAACCGTAATGTAACAGCATACGATAAGTGTCGGTTCGTTTACTGTCCTTTAAATGTGTCTTTATTTGTAGTTTGTGAGTCGCCAGGTAGACACGTCTATATTTTTCAGGAAGTTTAATTGTAGGAGGCCGTAGGAAAAACGTTTTTTGACAGCACTCCGGAACTTGGTAAGTCAATTTTTACTTATTTATACGTGATCGCTAAGGTGTAACTCACGACTTATTATATTTGCTAATTGTACGTGCTAATTGATTTGTTACTTGTGTTTGTTACTAAATTAATTTAGATAAATTACTTATCGCTTGCTGCTTATATCCACAATTACTTATCTTTGTTAATGTTACTTATTAAAAAAATTTTATACATGTTATATTACTTACACGCTTGTTTGACGTGTAGTGTAAGTTGCCGATCCTACTGTTATGCTCTTTTCTATATTCTATACAGTCCCGGCGTATATCTGATTATTTAAGTATTAGTAGATTTAGCGTTATAGAGGAATTAAAGTACCATTGTTGTTAATGATCGAGTTTCTTTTCCATTTTAGTCGTTTCTTTCAGCAGTTACGAACTTACCACCTAGTTACAAGTTTCTTACCATTTCTGCTGTGAGCAGGCAGAAAAGACTTTGGACAGGCTCTGGCGCCCTTAATTCTTTACATTATTGTTTAGGAACCCTACCCTCCCTCCGAATATTGAGAGTTGGCCGTGCAGGTTCGTAACCAGCTAAAACTTGTAACAAGTTGTTGTTTTATATTTATTGACTTTACAAGGCCGTTGGTTATCCATTGTTTTCATTTTTATATTTTTATTGTTTATTATTGTTGTTGTTGTGGCTTCTAATATTGATTTCTTAATTACATCTATAAGCTATTTAGCGGCTTTTTCGGTGTCTTTTTGCGGAAATTTTTCTTCCAAGTTGGCTTGTTCTAGGATATTTTTTAGTTTGTCATGTAAAGTATTTTTTTTTGTTTGAATTATAATTGCAATTTGTATTTTCTAGTTTTGTATACTTATTATTCATTCTTTAGATTTAATTTTAACTAAAAAAATTTAGTTTTTTAACGTTTTGTTTAAATGTTAAATTTATTGTAAAATAATTCAGCTGAAAATTTTCTAATCTTTAAACTTGATGTAAAAAATTTATTTATTTAATGTTTTGCACAGAATAGAGCTTTGCCTTATAACAAATTTCTTAGTTTTGCATCTAATAGTATTGCTTTTAGAATGGTACCGTGTAGTCCCTTTGCCACAGCATTGAATTATAAAGTATATAATCTGTATAATTATTAATAATTTATACTTATTTATTGTTTTTAATCATTGACTATTAGTAATCCTATTTTTGTCAATTAAGTTTAGGACATGTTCATGTTTGTCAAACTTCGGAGTAATTGCTCAAATATTCTACTAAGTTCTTACGTTTAGTGTTGTTCTGTTTACATCTGTAATTAGTTACTGCTAACTTATTTGATTAGATGGTTGTTGTACTTAGGTTAATAAATTGCAGTGGCCTGATGAAGTGCACATTTAGACCACGAAACGTCGCCATAAAGAAAAACTGAGCAGTTTTTTATGCCCTTCCTTGAACAAAGAATCTAATAGTGATAATTAAAGTTAAATAAGGAGGATAAAGAAACCTTACCATTATTTGTTTTTTTATAATAACATTGTTTGTTAATGTAATGTACAAGTTTTAAATATATTTATTTGCATTTATACCACATTATTATGGATAAGATGTCTTAAATAAAAATAAGTAAGATAATTGAACCGTTTATATTATGTCATCTATCTACGTATATCTAACTGATGCATATTAGTAAAAATTTATTTCCGTAATTTAAACTAATGGTATTTTTAATTTTTATTTAAAGATGTTGAGTAACATTTCTCAATTTTTTTTTACTAAAAACAAATGTATAGATTTATTATGATCAAGTTCATAAAAAAATTTGTATGCTACGTATTCTTTTTGCGGGTAATCTTTTTCTTCTATAAAGATTGTTTATTCGTCTTGGTTGTTTAAAATGTAGGTAAAACTAAATAAAGTTTGATTTTATTTTTGTCTTTGCTTATAGATAGTGTAGTTAAAACACTTTGTGTCTTCATCATGAACAGTTTACAGTTTAAATCACCAAACTGACTAGTAATAATTTAAATAATCGCATTAATATTAGTGGCAGTTGTAACTGTTGCACATTAATTAATAAAAGTTGAGACAAAAACCAATCTAACTATTTCTATATAGTTTTCTACGTTATGTTATTTGATAAGTAATGTTCCACACTTTTACAGGTGATTAGATTTGGATGCACCATACCTTTACATGTGACTAGATTTGGATAAATTCAATAATTCTTTACTAATTGATAGCTGTTTTGTTGTTTTATTTGGCCTATAGTAAATTTCTGTAAAATTAACATTTTTTATGTGTCACAAATAGAATAATTCTATGCTTGCATGTACCGTCAAATTTCTTAGAAGTAAGTTATAATTAATTTTGCAATAATTGTTAAATTAAGTGTGTTCTTTTAATATTTGCAAGTTTTTTTTGTTAAAGGACGATTAAAATGTAATAGTAAAGACCAGATGGCATTAATAATTGTGTTGTAAAAAACAAATATTAGTTTCGAAAATTTTGTAACAGTAATAATTATACTAACATTAGAATGTCTTCCGGGTTTGGACCGTGTCATAGTTGCAAACGAAGCTGCCAACTTGCTTGCAACTATGACACGGTCCAAACCCGGAAGACATTCTAATGTTAGTATAGATTCCGGCCGTGGAAGCCTTCGCTATTACATTAACAGTAATAATTATCTGTAATCCGATGCTAAGCAGCTTAAACGAATTGCGTCTTAGGCGCAACATTATACAATTTTTTTTAAATTATTGCAATTTTTTAATAATGTAAACATGTTTCGTATTTTAAATAATTTTATTTAAGAAAACATATAATTAATGCAAACAACGTACAAGTTAAGTATTGCTTAGAAAGTTTTACATAATTTCTACAATTTTTAAAATGTCGTCAATGAAATTTTAAATTTAAGTTTTTGTAAAATTATTTACTGTTTCATGATTAAGTTTAAGATCAAATGTTCTTTAAAATTATTTAGTTTTTTTAAATACTATTTATACAAAATTAATATTTTGTTTGTTTTTATATAGATTATTTTTTTAATAACACATATGGTATGGCAGTTTTTGAATAATTGAGTATTTGTAATTGTTCTACTTTTTTTCTATTTGTTTTCATGTAATTTCATGCAGTAATGATTTATAAAACCGCCAATTTTTTTATATACATCTTAAGATGTGTAAGTCTTCAAACACTACTTTTAAGCTTATTTGTATTTATATTACCTAAAAATAATATTGTCAATATAATGTATACAAAAGAAATAGACAAATCAAAAAAACCTTTTTACATTCTTAATCTTACTTAAAGTAAAGGATATTTTAAACCAAGAAAAATGACACAAACGAAAACAATATGTACAATAAAGTCAAATTTTTACGTTTTATTTTTCTATTGTTTAAATAGAGATCATTTGTCTATCTCTGTAGGCGTTTAAATTTTAATCCGAAAAACGCCATTTAAAAGAAATTCGACTATATTTAACTAAATCTTAGAAATATGCAGACGAAGCATTCCGCTTCATTGAAATACTAATTTCAATTGATAACTAGAATATATAATTACTTAAAGCAAATTATTATATTAAACTTTGTTCAAATAATGTCATTGTGGTCATCATTCGGAAACGCACAAATTTTGCAGACCGCACATTTTAATTTAACCATTTACAGTTTTCACTGACACGTCAGTCACACCGTCATTTCCGTGATGCAGTTGGGTAACACGTCCAAACAACCATTTTAAAGGTGGTAGATTGTCGTTTCGAATTAGAATCAGCGATCCTGGTTGCAGGATGTTTTTGAGATTGGTTTTCCACTTTGAACAAGCTTGATCAAAGCATCAAGATCGTTATGGTCAGATAAAAGTAAACTAAATGGACAGGAGTTTAATACGACCTCAATTTGCTTTAACAAAGTTAGATTTCTTCAAATGTGAGAGAAGTATTTAATGCAACTCGTTTTAAACGCTACTTGACAGATTTTTACACTGACCTCTAAAGTGAGGTCGTCGTAGTGGTGTGAAATGCCATGACGTATTCATAGAATTGTAAAAAGGGTGCGACGGCATAAAGTGACTTTTTGGTAAATCTTTCATGAGATTTTAGATTTGCACGGACACAAATCGTACGCTGATGTATAATTTTACGTAACATTCCTCTGGGAGCAATTGGCCATTACCAATCTCGGACTGATTAAAAAAGCTGATTAACTCCACAATGTAGCAATCTAATATGCTCTGTTTTGCAAATTAATTTAGATAACCAATGTGATAAAGCAGAACAATGGGATACTTTTTATGGTAGCTGTAATTGAATAAACGAATACGATCACCGACTTGCAAAAAACCATCGTTGTTAAAAAACCTATTTTACTCGTTTATTTTTTGAATTATGAAAAAATCTGTAAATATATGCAATGACCGCTTGCAATTTTATTTTAAAGAAGACAATTTTGAAAATGATTTTGTTGATCGGTTTTTAACAACTACATGCGATGGCGCGCGTAATTGTAATGTAATTGACATAAGCTCTGGTTGTACTGGTCAGGCATTTATGTCGTATTTTAACCATTTGGGACCATGCTACCACAAAGACATAGAAGACAGTTTACATGGCGAAACGCCTCGGAATAATAGATTTGCGAGATTATCGTAAGATCGGACATGTTCCAAATGTTGAGTAGTGGTTAATTGTTAGATCTCTAAAAGACGATTGGCTACGAACATTTTTTATCCGTTGGGGGGTCCATACAACTAATTTAACGTTATAATAGAATCAGACCAATAAAATATATTGTCAATTTCAACATTGAGAGTTGTGACTTTTTTTACTAAACGAGCTAAAAGTAAAGCTGGACACAATTTTAGTCTAGGTAATGTTATGTTTTTTTAATGTGGCTACACGTGATTTTGCGCAAAATAAATAAATTTGAGTTTGTATTTAATTATTACAAGACCTAACGTAGATGCAAGCTACATAAACTGCTTTAGCTGCATCGCAAGATCAGTGTAGTTTAATATTTTGAGGTTTTGATATTATTATATGTCGTGCTATCCTTAAAGAATTCAGGGATGATAATTTATCACAAAGTTTAAACCATTTTGTGGAAACATGCATAGGAAGACCATCATCCCAAATTACCTTCTCTTGCCATAATGATTGCAATATGGTCTTTGCTTAAATGACGACGGGATGTAGTAGTTCTAAAGAATCAAATGTTTGTGTTGTGGTAGCAAGCATGGAACAATTAGTGATTTTTTGAGAATCTGTAAAGTTTCAAATGCTATATTGCAAATTATCTTAACCGGGAACCCGTAAAATGCCAAGTGTTCAGAATTCTTGTTGGTCAGAAATTTGGACACTCTGATTGTTTGTTTTTTCAGTTGTTTGGAAATATTCTAGCAATCTTCTGTTCAAAAACCACTTTCGTCACTTGAAACAGCCAAATTTAAAATTTCGGAAATGTGGGATTGTAATTGTAAGAAGCTATCAGTGGAATTTGATCCCGTTCAAAAATCGCGACGTAAAAATCATCTTCTATTGCTTGCAATGCAAGAGGATAAGTAGAACTTTGATTTGACATACAAGAGATCATTTGTGTGTTTCGTTGACTTGGGTCGACTAACACTTGACGGTATATTTTTTTCAATATCCGCTGTAATGACGTATAAATGTTTACAAAATCGCAATAATATTTCAGACAAATCGCTTTGTATTACAGGGCCGTTGTGTTGAGTGTCGGTTAATGATACACCTGATGTAGTTGCTTTAATAACCGCGTGATGTGGCAAATAAAATTTTAAATTATTGTGCAAAAAGGATTCGTCAATAGCAGTCACGTGACTAAGAGCTTTATACTCTACCAAAAATTTTGTATATTCTTGTCTTAATGATGGATTGGCAGTTTTCGTTCTAACAAATAAAATTGTTTTAACGTTAAAAAGTTGGATTCACCAAGATATAGAAATAATCTCATGTAATAGTTTCTAAGAAATAACCTTAGCAATATTGCTCGTCTGATGAGTATGGGATATAAAATTATTTTTACATTCCTCGATTTCTCAGAACTTTTGTAATTGGTTTCGGGTTTGATTATCTTGTAAAATGTGCACGTATGCTAACGACAATGCAGCTTTATTTATTTGAGTAATTTGAGCACCGATTGGACAACCTAATTTTGTTTTTTGTAAGATTTGCCTAATGTATGTTGTCCGACATAAAGTAAGTCCCAAAATATATCAGCATCTAAAAGAACGTCAATGTTGTTTGTAATGTAAGCCTTGGAATCAGATCAAAGGTTTGCAGGTAGATTTAACTAGATTAAAGAATTTTGTGGGAATACAAGCAGTTATTCGTTTACGGACTAAACAAGATATTGTTGCGGTAAAATAGTTTACTCTTGTTTTAGATGAGACATTTGTTCTGAAACGTGTATTTGATTTGGAATTTCTTATTCCAGAAATTGTCAAACTGTTATTATGTTTTAATAAACCAAGCTTATCGCAAATATTGCTTGTAATAAAGTTGATTTGTGATTCAGGATCTAGTAAAGCGCGACAAATTTTACCGTGGAGGTTCGTTATTTCACTGGATGCTGTAAATAATAGTGTTTGTAAATTAGTTTTAAAACTATAAAAAGAAGAATCTCACTTGTTTAAAACTTAGTGTGACAAAACATTAGTAGAATCAGTTTGTTCGTGTTGAGAAATTTGAAGTCGTGGGTTCGAAGACGTCGATAGATTGTTATTAACTTAGTTTTGTTGTGAACTCGCACTAAGTAACGATTCTTGCGGTAAATCTTAGTGTATATGCAGTGTTGTCCCTTTTATTAAGCTTTCTGCATAAACCAAATGTACAATATTTTGTTAGATAATTTCTTTTAAGACAGTTGAGACAAAGATGTAAACGACGCATTTCCGAAATACGTTTAATTTGAGAAACGTAGTACAATTCAAAACGGAATGTCTTTGTTTGCAAGAAACGTAACTTAACCTTATCGCGATGACATGTGATCTTAAATTATTTGACTTAAGTGAATTATAATTACTTAAACTTGTTAAATTCTGGCTACATTTATTATATGCTTCATAGAAACCTTACAGATCGCATCGTTTGTCTATGAACTCTACAAGTTCTTGAAAAGTAAGAAAATAATTCCTTTTTACCTGCGACTTTCATTCCTGACGAGTGGTAAATGTAAATTTAGCACTGATTATGTGAATTAATAATGTATCTATTCTAGGTTGTTCATATTGCTTTAGTACATGCATGATTTTTGCGAGGTCATCTAAAAAGTTTTGCAACTGAGAATAATTATTGCGCTTGACAGGTTCTAAATTGAATAAGGCTTTGAGATTGTTGTTGAGGGCTATTTTTTTATTCTCAAATTTTCTAGATAAAGTTTCTACGCACTTGTATAATTTTCGTCTGTTATTTGCAATGTTTTAATCTTTTGAGCAGCTTCGTCTTTTAACGCACTACGTAAATAATAAAATCGTTGAATGTTACTTAATTAGGATTTTTATTAATCATTAAATCAAATGAATCGAGGAATTCAATCCAGTCCTGAAACTTACTCCGAAAACGAGCAATTGTATATGGGAATTGGTAATGAACCACCTGCATTGTTTGATGAATTATCTTTACTGTTGAAGACATTGCATTTTTGAGGTTGACAACCTATCTTGATGCCTTAGAAGTAATTTCAAAGAAGGTGTTTTCAAAGGTTTCATCGGATATCTGTATAATTTTAAAATGAAAAGTATTATATACGTTCATTACGGTTTTAATTTCATTTGAACAATGTGCAAGATTACCTAGCTCATTTTGATTACTATCAATTTTTGTAAAAAAAGTTTTGAAACGAGTTAAACGCGATTTTAATAAGCTTTGCTGCAATTTCAAATCATCCATAACGATACCTCGCAAAATAAGGCAATATTAAATGCAAAGGGTAACAATGCAACAGAGAATAACAAAAATTCACTTACTAAATGGCGTCAATTCTTGATTTGAAAACGCTTGGGTGTGCGGCTGCACCTTATCTTTATTTAATTAAAACGTAGATGTTAACAAGGGCGCTATCAAACTTGAACTGAACTGTCATACATTTTTTTGGAAACTTAAAAACTAATTAACAATGACAAAACGAAAGTTATACCAGGTACCCAAGTCACGTAGTAAGCCAGGTAACTAGAATCTTAAACCTACTTAAAGTATAGGAGATTTCAAACAAAGGAGAATGACAAAAACAGAATATTACATATATTTAACTAAATCCTAGAACTATGCAGGTAAGACGGAACTGTCTATTTTTATAATATTTCACAAATTCTTTTAAATAATATTTCTAAGTTTTGTAATTACTCGTATTAATGTTTTGTCTTTTAATTCAATTTTATTGTATTTAAACATGTTTTTATAACTTCATATTTTTCTTTGTCAATTACGTTATTATAGAACATTTTCTAAATGTATGTCAAATAAACAAACGTTTTTATAAATTTATAATTAATATAATTATAATATATATAATTTATTTACGTTGCTGTATTTTTTCCTTTCTCTTAGTGTCAAAGCATGGTTGTTTTTATTTTGGTTTTTAAAGTTTTGAGATTTATTGCGAGTATTTTTTAAATTTAATTATTTTGGTCTGTTGTTTTACATACATCTTGATATTGATTTTCTTAATTTATTGTTGTTTGTTGAGTCGAACTCGAAAAATGTCTAGTACTGTAATTGTTTGTGTTATGATTCTCTATTGCGTTTGTGTCAATATTGTTATTATTAGTATGATTATGGTCTCAGTAATATTTATCTTGTTATTTAAATTTAAATAATCATTATTGTTAGTACAATTATTGTTGTTTTTAAAGTAGTTTTAGATTTTATTATAATTTTAAGGTCTATAAATACAATTGCTGTATAATTAGAATAATTTGACAAACTTTCATATAATTTTGATCTACTATTTTAAGACTTGGTTTCAGGCTTCACAATACTGGTACTATATAAATAAAAAAAAAATTGTATTGTTACTTAGAATGCTAATGTCATATTAAACCAGAAACATGATCTCAAAATCATTCAGTCTTATTTTTGTGACACATGGCAAACCAATTTATTTTTAATTTACAGATGTTTGGGAAAAATATTTATTGTTTTAGAAGGTCTCAACTCGAAAAGCTGGTTTACTGATTTACTGATCTACAAGTCTACTAAATTTTGTTAATAAATGAAAAGTATTTTAAGTTATGATTTGTCAGATTAAAATTAATAGACTTATTTGTAAGCATTTTTTATATCAATTTTATTTTGTTTTATTATTATTGTTATTAACATTAATTTAAAAACATTTTTAAGTAAACTTAATTGCATCTTTTACTTTGACTATATTTAGTTTTTTTAATTTAAAATATATTATTTTAAAGTATATAATAAATTGTATTTTTAATTTTTTTAAGTTTTTTTGGATACTTTTTTTCTTAAACTCTTTTTGATTTTTATAAAAAAATTGTTTTATTTGTTTTTAATAAATTTTAAAACGTAAGTTAGAGAAATAATTTATTAAGCGGCTGCCGACATTACTTGCAATAATCTGTTTAAATGAGGGTAGTTTCAATGTCTGGTGGTACTTTTGTGTAACAATTTTGAAAGCAACAGTCCATAGAATAAAATAATAACTATCATCAACATTGATTCTAATTTGAGCTAAATTCAGAATTATTTATTTGAACTAAATTAAAGAAATAAACTAACTAAATAAGTTAAATGGTTCTATGAAGTTAATTGTAATTAAAAAACAAGTATTAATTTCTTTATTCTTATAATAATTCCTAGTTATATCATATATATAAATAACTAGAACCATAGCCAATGAACTAGCAGTTTAACACGGCCGTGTTAGCTAGAGTAACTAAAATAATAAATTATAGGCTAAATATTGATATTGCATCAGAATTAAAATGTAGAAAAAAAATATAGATTTGGTATGGAAGGATTTAGATTATATTCAAGTTGAAATTAAAAATTTATTTTGTTTGATTTCCACAATGAAGAAAAACATGGTTTTGAAAACAAATATTATCAAATAATTGCCAAAATTAAATGTATATAATTAAAGTTAAAATTAACCATTTATTTTCTACACTGTACACTTACTAAATAGTAAGTAATTTTGTAACAAAACGAACATATAGTTCACCATTTTAAATAAATTGAAAACAATTTTTAAAATGGTGCATGGACTTTACCCCCATCCTCGTATATCCCACCAGCGCCAAGACGATCTCCGCTCTAAAACTGGCAATGAAAGAGGGAAAAAGGATATAAAAGCGGTTGCACCGTCTAAGATGGGATTCTTTTTCGTCGTTTTCCGAGCGGCGTCTTTAAAGACACTTCGGACATCCCAAAAATCGCCTGCCATACCTGAAAACTAACCGTAAGTTAACCAGCAATCCAATTAACAATCATTGTCTGTACCTGGAGCATTTGCTCAACCTGATTAATTCCTGACCGTCCATTGCAACAATCGGGACCTGCATTTTACCTGTCGCTACAAACAGCGAATCATTTTCACGCATTTTCATTGATTCGTCCGTATATTCAGTAATTGCTGTATTTTGTAGTGTTGTATTTGGTTATCTTTGTTAGTAATTGTCAAAAACCCCAGGGTTGTCTGCTCGTAGAGTACCTTAGTGCTCGCCGTAGATGACCAAAGGGTTATTCACCATTACTGGATTGTTACATGCTGCGTCTTGGTCGACCCGGATGAGTAGCCCTTAGACATTTATTTGTCGAGTACTTTAGTGCTTGCTGTAAGTGTTTGAGGTAGTTTATTTCATCTCTCGAGTTCTACGACAACAAATTTATGTAAGTCCGTACCTGTGACCTAAACAAATACACCAGAAATCCGTTTTGTTACCGCGTCGTGTTACATACCTCATACATACATATTGAAGTGTATTTTATTCCATTTCATCCAGCTATTTGCATCGCAAGTTCAAGGGCCACTTGCGACATTGGGAAGAATTATAAAAAACGCCGATCTAATATTAATTGTCGTTTTATCGACGTGAATTTACTTAAAATTGATTCTTAATAATCTACCGCATTGACCTGTTTATTCCATTCCATTCCATATTCTTACGTACATGCAGTAACTAAATTGCATTTAAAAAGCACCTGAGGTAAACTTTTGAACAATTCGACGACATTGTTTAAAATCTTACTTGTCAAATCTACCGGTTTTAGTTATCCAGATAAAAAAGCATTGCTGGCAAGGGAATTTGCGTTAATTAATTACAGAAAAACCCGGATATAAAAACCATATTTTTAATTTGTGTTTTAGATTAAAACAACGTTGAAGTATAACAGAGTCGTACACAAGCCAATAGAGGGCGCTGTCGGCGGATTCAACAGCAGGAGATATACAAAGCCACACGGAATTAACTTAAGTTTCATTTCCTGAATTATGTTATTTTATGTTATTTAATTTGAATTCTAATTATAGTTTAACTTTATTTGATTGCTTAATAACTTACAAATTGGTTAGTGTTTCCTCTATTTACAATTACTACGTTATATTCTATTTACATTTTTACATTATCCCTTCTCTCCTCTTAACTTTTTCCTCTTTCTTCATACTTCTTCCATCCACTAGGCCTTTTTTCCTTTTTCTTCTAAAATTTCCTCTACTTTCATAACCTCTTCTCTTAACTCTCTGCGCTTATCTCTCATTGAATTCTAATTATTTCATTTATTTTTGTGTTGTTAAATGTATATACGTTTAATTATTTTATTATACCTCTCAATTGTGTTTCGAATACTTATTTCTCCACTAGAGTGTTGTGGAAATAATCAACCCCACAACGCTAGGACCGGTTACAATCAAGGAATTATTGACATATTCACTTCTTTACCAAAGGTACTTAATAAGTGTATTGTTAAAAACTATATACATTTTAATTTAAAATTTAATTGAATATTACATATAATTATGTAAAACTGTTTATACAAACTACATATTTATTTTTAAAAAATCTATAATGTTTAACTGTTAACGCATAAATTAAGAAATTTTGTAGCTCAAATTTTTCTCAATTCTATCTAAATGTAATAAAACATTATCATTTCCAATTCATTTAAAAAATGTTATATTTAATCCTAAACTTTGAACAATAAAATCTTTTCTTTGTACTCGAATGTCTACCTACAAAATGTATACAAATTCCTAGAAACAATAATCCTTGCTAATTTAGTTTTAATCGACCAGCTATTAACCTGACATCCTAACTGTTGTTAAGACAGCACGGTTATTCAAACAATATTTGACAACAAAAATTGTATGCCGGCAAAGTAATATAACACGTAGCTCATACAAGACTGTCATTTATAATTACTTTTATAGAGAATTAATAGGTAGATACAAGTGTTACTTACCTGTTACATCCGTTATTTGGTGCATATTTAATCTTAAAGCTTTAAAAATAAACACTTTTTTTGTACCCGAATGTTTACTTATAAATTGTATACAAATTCTTTGAAAAATTATATAAGAAAAGAGTTTTTTTACCGTTCAAAATTATTTATTATTATTTAATAACGTAACTTACTAAACGAATTACAAGTGCTTTGATAAATTTATAACCAGACTGTCAATATTTTTACTTTGTCTACGTTTTTACTCAGTAATCGACTGCTTTTTTTTGATGTTTCGTATTTTTTATATTTTGTTTTTATCACAATTAACAACAAATATACTCATTAACTAGTTTTAAGGTACTGTTATTTTATTTTTTTAAATTCAGACACATTTTTTAAATAACTCGATTATTAATTTTAAGTCTAATTCAAAACAAATTTTTTTTAAATTGTTTGTATTTGTAAATTAATAAACAAAGTTAAAATTAAAATATATATTAAGTTTTTACTGAATTCTATTAAAAAACACATTTTTTACAATTCTTAAAATTGAAATCGACGACAAGATTTTAATAAATTAGTAACTAAATTATAGTACATCTTTTTGATGTATTTCTTATGTTTAAAGTTTTTATAGATTTTTGTTTACAAAAAAAATGTATTTGTGAAATAAAAAAGTTAAATTTTTTAATTAATTAAATACATATACAAAGGAAAGGCATGGTATTTATAAAAACAATATTATATTCTTTTAATTTCTTCTAAGCTAAAAAGATAATATTAATTAAACAGTTTGTTTATAGAATTTAAATTAAATTAAAAATAAATATAGATAACAATGTGTTTTTACAAAATTTTATAAAAATACTTTTAATACGTAGTAGTTCAAAAGTTATTTTTGAATTGCAAGTTAATTTGCTCTTGTATAATATTTTAATTAACAAATTGTTTGATTAATAAAAGCGTTATTAGCAAAGTATAAATAAGTTAAGATTAAAATTTTCTATCAAATGTAAACAGTTGATTAATTAACTTAGCTCTAACTTACAAAGTATTTTAAAAGTGTGAACATACGCAAACAGTTATTACAACATCATTATAATGTCTTACATGTTTGATTTTTTAATTGTTTTTGTAACATACATTGCTTTAGTAAATACAGAAATCAATTATAAGATATTACGCAGATTTAACAGCGTAGGTGTTAAGTTAAGTTTTTTTGTTAGGGTTTGAATTTTAATAAGTGATATTGACTAATTGTGTGATTATTTCATAGTTTTTTTAAGCACGAACTCATAATTGTATCTTTTTAAACAAGAACAGTAGTCAACCATCATGTTTGCATTTCACTCTTCTTGTCTTTTGCTCATTTGTCTAAGATTGTCGGGAATAGTAACATTCAGCATGTCTTATTTACCTGGTGCCACACGATAGTACTAGCAAATTGCCAGCACGCACTTTTATAGTGAATTAATTCACTTGTACATCAAATAATCCATTAACTGTTAAATAAACCATTTACGTTTTAAAAACTGAGCAATAAAAAATACAAACAAAAGTAACTGCTGTAAAACTAATAAATACAAATTTTATAGTGGTTTGTTTTTACAAAAAGTTTACTAAGTCAAAACCACAATTATTACATAACGTAAATGAACATGTCAAATACAAATTAATACAAATAAGGTGTTTTAGTAAGATTGTTGTAAATTAAGATTCAGTGCAAATCCAGTAGTCGCCTATCTAAAGTTAATAGTGCTTTTATTAGTTAGTTGCCCTAATAAGTTACAGTAGTTACAAAAGCAAACTGTTTGTATAAAATGATGTAGGAAATTTAACATATATTTTCTCTAATTACATAAATATGTACACGCGTTATTTTTTGTAATTTGGCAAAGTATTCTATGATTCTACACTCTCATAAAAAAAGCATCGGAATTTATGCTTCTACTAATTTTTTATAAAATCGATCACAATGATTTTGGAAATCTTTGTATAACATAAATGATTCAAAATCTATTTTAAATAGATGCAAAAGAAAACTTTATGTTATTTTTTGGTTCCAGTAAAAACCCTTCTGCTAAAATATCTTCTATGATACCATGGTTTTATTGCTATGTTACTTTAAACTGCATTGTATTATTATCGTGAAAAAACGTAGTGTACGTTTCAATCGATATTTTAATAATAGTTTTTTAGCGATATTGATAAGGTTATTAATTGTCAACTCTGTATTTAAACTATACATACTACATTTTTAGCGACATTTTTGTTATATGTTTTTGTGCGTCTAAAATTGCAAAATTCAAAAACTGTCCTATTAGCATGTTTTAATTTTATTTGCGGAAAATATCCGTACTAAAGTTTTAAGAAAGCTGCGGTACCGCAAAATACTTTTATTGCAATTTTTATTAAACGAGTGTCTAGTAGATTTATGGCAAAAATGAGTGTATGGTAGATCTATTACCCTAAAAATTTACTTGGTAAAGGTTTTTTCTCCTCATTTGTATATGCACTAATTAATTTGGAATTCTTCGTTTAGGAAAGGCATGTAAAACCACTTCTCGTAAATTTGCCTATGTTCTTGGTCGGTGGATTGATCCACTTAATTTCATTCTGTAAGTTGTATGTGTTTAAAATTATCTGTTAATTCATTCTGTTGTTACTATGTTGTTGACTTACGAGTTTAATAAATTACAGTTGGCCTGATGAAGTGCTCGCTTTTAGCACAAATCGTTGCCACAAAAATAGATTAAAGTGGTTTTACATGCCCCTCCTAAACGAAAAATTCTAAATTAGTTAGTGCCTAAACATTTAGTATTTATTTATTTTTCATTTGTCAAAGTAAACTTATGGTATTGTTTTCGTTTTTAAATAAAATTTTATAACAAATAAATTCCAGTTGAAAGCAGTTCTAGAGCAGTTTTGTAATAATACCTAAGAGTTCATCAAATTGCTGCGCAGACATCTAAAATAATTACAATGTCTATCTTTGTTCCTAAGTCATATCTCTTTAACTAAATAGTAGTAGTTGCTTCCGTTTTCTCTTGCCCATATTGCCCGTTGAGGCTTTTTCCGGTCACGGTTCTAATAAAAAAGAATCAATGTTACTTTTTGTAATAAATTATAATTATCCCTACATAAACAAAAATTTATTTTTATTCTGTCACCAACATGAATACGGTCATAAAATTATAATGCCCTACAAGTTGCGAAACATTTTTTTACAAAATTTAGGTGTATGGAAACAAAATTTTTTATACGAATATTTTTCTCCAATAACCATAACAACAAAAATGCCAGTATATAAAACAATTTTTAGACCAATTTTAACGCACGGAAAGTGAAAGTTGGATCCTAACAAAAGCAATAAAATGCAAAATACAGGAGATCGACATGCAGTATTTAAAGAAAGTAAAATGATTAACCTAAACAAACAGAATAAAAACAAAGAAAGAGACGAACTAGAAGCTGAACATATAAACTTTGTAGAAAAACAGAAACTGAAATGATTTGAACACATGCGTAGAATGGAAAACAATCGACAAGGTAAACAAATATGGGAAGCTGAAATACAAAGAAATAAACCAAAAGGAAGACTCATGGAATAGACAAGAAGAAGTGGTCAAAATTTGTGTATGCAAATGAAATGTAATAAAATAATATCCAATGTAATAACAATATTATTATAAGCTGAAAATGTAAATCCACCTTACATCTTAGGGTAAAAGATTATTGATAATATATTTTTCTGCAAATCGCAAATCGTATTTTGCAATTTATACGCATGGAGACATACCTTTACTCAATATACGGTTATATAAAATTTTAATATTTCTACTGTGATGATTTAAAAATATTGTTAACGGGTGATATTGCTTTTTAATTGCAACAAAAGCTAATAGTGAGTCAGTAAGAAAAATATATTTTGTTTGTGCCTTCTAACTCTAATGCTTGACAAAACTTTGACACTAAAAACTGATGTTTCTCAAGTCGTTAAACATATTTGTATGTTTGTAGAAAGAATCAAGTAAGCACCACTAGCAGCTGTATAATCTTTTGACGCGTCAATATATATGTAACTTTTAAATTTATTTAAGATAATATTAAGATTATTTTTAGCATCATAATTTGGAATTATAGTCGACACACCAACTAATAAATTGTTAAATATTTGATTTGTTATATTAGTTTCTATACAAAACAGATTTTACATACATTGTTGAGATTAATGTAGAGCATAAAGGAGATAATTAACGTTTGCTCCAATAACTTTTGTAAGGTCAAAACTGTTGAATGTAGATATTTTGTTAAATAAACTTTAACTGTACTTTTTTAAATTAATTAACATAATTTCTTTAGAACTACATGTATTTAAAATGTTTGATTTAGCTTTTACAAAAAAGCTTTAAGCTTTCTAATGTTTAAATAGCGGTTTTAAAGTTATATATACACAAATATAGAATTTTCATGCTATAAAAAAATTCTAGCATTGTTAAATCTCGTAAATGTTAATTGACACATTGCTTATTATTTCACGTAATACGTGAATCGACTTCTTTAGTTAGAAGCAACACTTCTGTCTTTTCTGTAGCAAAGTTCTGTGTTTCGAGCGAGCATTTCATGGGCCCACTGAAATTTATTACAATTATTAAGTCAACAACAAACAGTAACATCAACTAAATTAATAACAGATAGTTTTACAACATAGCACTTACAATACTTATTGACTCACAAATTTAGTTAGAAGTTATAACAAAAACTGTCATGAGCCATTTTACAAACACAAATATTTTCTCGTTAAATTTAGTGGATTTTGATTCCATAAATGTTGTAATTGTGGATAAAATGTTTAATACTTAGGAAAATTGAACTCTCGAACTCTATTTTTGGGTTTTAATATTCTTGAGTGCGTAACTATTATGAAATTAATTTTTTTAGCAAACACCTAAAGTATTTCAAAATAAATAATGAAAGTTTATTTAAGCAGAAAGTTTTAAGACGATTATGCAAAATAAATATTTTGCAAAATTAGCGCCGCACAAACTTTCTAAAAATCAGATTATTTGCCCCTAAAACATGTCTTGTACTACGTGAAGAAGCTTTAAAAACTACTTAAATTTTTGCATACAACTGATTTATCTAGTTGGACGGATTTATAGTACTACTGTTTTATGTAACGCAGTGTAATAAGATAAAAATAAATAAATCAAATGTTAATAGCTATAAAGACGAAAAACATTATAAAGTTAATTTTTTTTGTAAATAAATTAATAAATTCCATCGAACAATTTATTCAACAATTTCTAACATATTCCTAAAAAATTGTATTAGGTATGTAAAGTTAAAATTAAAGTTTATTTAAACACTTTATATATCGCTTTGCTTTTAATAATAACATTTAATAAAAATTGTATGTAAATTTACTATTTACTAATTATTAAACAAATTAAAATTTAAAATATGTATATAAAAAGAACTACAAGTTTCTTATATTAATAAAGTGCAGTTGGCATTAGCAAACCCGTGACCTGAAAAGCGAGACTGAAGACGTTTTAATTTAAATGGTACATTTGCAGTAAAAACTATTTGCGGTAAATTGAAATTGTATTTAATAGGTTTTAAAGCATACACTCTTGTATGCATATACATACAGGGTGATTTTTTTAATTAGTGCATTAGACGTTTCTCAGCAGATGCCAGTCATTTGAAAATTTGCAAACCTTTATAGTCTGTTTTGGTCTACTTTTGTAAAATATTTTTAGCAAGATGGCGACTACCAGTATGTCGGAAGTGACTATTCTCTGTACGGCGAAAAGATAGAGTTAAGTCCCTCCCATCAAATAGGCGCTAAATTTAAATAAATTTTTTTTATTGGTTAAAATTTTCAAGTCAGTATTACAACAAACAAATAACATACTTCAGTTTGACCTGAGTTTAACGTTCGACATTTTGGTTAACTTATTCGCAGTTTTAAGTTTTTGTAATTTCCATTCATTTGACGAAATAGTATTTTTCAATACTTTGAAAGACATTTGTGTATATTCGTGTGGAGGATGACTTCTTTATCTGAATCATCCTATTTTTTTTTATACAGAATGTTATTTAAACTTCTATAAAATATGTCATAATTTTAGTTCCTCAAATTTGTTAATAAGTAAAAACTTAATGACCCCCTTGTTTATACGCGTTTGAAATGTTTAGTTGTTCCCTCCAAGTGTTATTTGATAAATTTTAAAAATAAATGGTGTAACTAAATTAACAAATTTGTAAACGTATTTATTTGTTATAACTAGAAATTTATAATTTTGTACATTAATTGAAAATTATACTTTTTCCTATCTACTTTAATCTTAATGCCTATACATTACATAATTTTTGAATTTTCACGCTTTTACTAATTTGAGCCGTGTAAACTTGTCTCTTCATACCTTGGTTTAAATTACCATACAAAATTGAAGGAGGGGCTTACCTCTATCTTTTCGCCGTACAGGGAATAGCAACTTTGTTATGGTACATAGAACTTTAGTTTTTTCTTTGGGGTTTTAGATTCTTTACTTAATTTGCTGTAATTTTGTACAAGGTTGTGTTAATCTGTTTGCCATGTTTACTGAGATATTCAACTGTTTCCAAAAAAATAACGTCTTGTAGAGTGTTTTTTATAAATTGATAACTTTTATAATTGATAACAAAAATATAAAAAAAGCGTCAATTTGCGACAAGTACGCTTTATGCGTGCAACAGTTTCTAATTTGCGCAACTGTTTTACAAAAAAAGAAACAATATATTAAACATAAAAATGTTTAAAAAGTAGTAATTATTTTTAATTATTATTGTTTTACTTTTTTTACACCAAACGATGCGGAATAAAAATTAGTGCTAACTTTATTTAATATTGTCATATTGTTTTTAATTGACGGTTTTTCACTAATAGCAATATTATGTAAAATACAATGTTTTAGATCATTTTTAGACGTATTAAGGTAATTAGTAGGCTGTAAAAGCAATATTTTTTTAGTTATTTTTGACGTTTGTCATTAAAATTATTTACTTCATATCAAAGTAGAAAATAAATAATTTCATCTAAAATAAATCACCTTAATTCTTAAAAAACAGTTTTTAGTGTAAGAAAAAGTAATATAGCACCAAACAAAAACTAACATAAAAAGAAAAACAAAATTATTAGATAACGGTTGAAGGCAATTAAATTAAATGTTCAATATGTTCTCCATTTTTCTGCAAACAAGTTTGTATTTTTTTTTCTACTTATGTTGGGGTAGCTTTTATTAATCCCTCGATGTCAATTTGTTGAAGCTAAGTTTATTCGATTTATTAAATCTTCTAACGAAGAAAATCTAAGGATGTGAGGTCCGGTGATCGAGTTGGCCACAACAACAGTTTTCTGTTTCTTATGTAACGGGCTTCTAACATTTCAGTGCTTTTCTGCAGCTCTGGTGTTGTGGGGTGGAGTTTCATCCATTTGGTACCAAATATTTCTAACCGATTTAAAGGAAAATCTTTAATAAAAGGTGCTACATAGTTTTGGAAAAGTTCAAGGTGTCGCATACTATTTAAATTATCGTCGTATAACACAAATTTAATTTCTTCAACATGATAAAGCAATAACAGTTTACGCTGAATTTTTTTTGGTAGTCAATTTCCTCAAAAAAAAAGGATTTTTAGAAACCGAAAAGTGCATGTTGCGACGTTTAGTAAATCGTCACTACAAATAACATTTCTAAATATGTCAGGATTTTCTTGCACTTTTAACATCATTTTGCAGTTACAAATTTGCCTTAGCTTATCTTGTTGTGCCAATTTTAGAAACCGCATAAATGAATATGGATGTTTTTTATAATTTTGCAAAAATTTTTGAATTAGCGCATAATTTAATCCAGAATTGGTTAACGCTGATCGAATTGAAGATCAAGGATGTGCTTTAAAATAAGCCAACACGTTAATTTCGATTTCTTCTGTCAAAGTCCAAGTGGTATTTCTTCTAGGGGCCAATATTAAACCAAATTCAATAAAATTCTTGCATAATGTTTCATAGTTTCTTGCTGTCATTGATAGCAAATTGGGAAATTTTTCGTTGAAACGACGACACGTTTTGCCAAGGATTCTATAACACTATATATAACACAAATAAATTAAAAACTTGTTCTGAAGAATAAGGAAAACGGTGATTATTTTGTACGTTTTCCATGTTGATATGACATAAATGATTTTTATGACAAACGTCAAAAATAACTAAATCAATATTTCTTTCACATACCTAAATACGTCTAAAACATTGTATTTTACATAAAATTGCTTATTAATCAGGTATAACAGGAAAACAAGTGATATGTCAATTTTTCATAGAAGAAAATTTTAACTCAAAAAGTTATCTGGAAATGTTGTCAACTCAAGTTGGAGCCTGCAGTAGCTGTACTTTTTCCGAACAATAAAATTATTTTTATGCGTGATGGTGTTCTTGCACACAGTGCTTAGATAAGTGACTAAATTTTTAAATTTTACATTTTTAAATAGGTGATTGGACTACTTAAATGGCCTGCAAGAAGCCGTGATTTTTGATGCTGAACTATTTTTTGTGGGGATATTTAAAACAAAATGTATATAAAGGACATGAGAAGATAACCAACATCAATGAATTGAAAAACAAAATAGATGAAGTCTTCAAAAATGTCTCCCCAATGAATTAAAATTAGAAATTTTTTTATAAAAAACTTTGGGCGTATATGGAGGACATTTTGATTTAAATTTTTGTTCAATAATTGTTATTTTCCATAATTCATAAAATTTTATTATTTTTTAGAATGTTTTTACTATTTTTAAAACGAATGTAATAATTTTGAGAATATTGTTTCTTAGGTATTTTTTACGTTATCACAGTTATAAAATTAGATTCATCACAATTTATCTTCACAAAAACCAACAATTAAAAAATAATAAAAAATAAGAAGTCAAAAACTTGTTTGCAAGTTAAAACGTTTATAATCAAAAAGAAATAAGAGTAAAGTTAAATATGTTTACTTTCAACAAGATCTGTGCGTATTAAGATACATAGAGTACAAAATTGCGCCAACAGGTGACGTTGCATCTAAAATTACCGACGCCAAAACCTAAGACACAAAATGTAAGTAACTAACTTAACCGAATCGAAACTGTCAAATATTCTAAAATTTTAATTATTTTAATTTCTTATTTTGTGAATGTAAACGATTGATTATAATTCTTATTTTTTATGTCTTATATATATTAAAAACATCGCTCTACTATTAACAAACCCGATATTATTATCAGTTAATGCAAAACTAGTTTAGGAACTTCAAATGTATGTAACAGAAAGTGTAAAAATTAACATGTAAAACCATATGATTCAGTTTAAAAAACACAACAAAACTGTTTTTCAGTCTATTATTTTAAACGTCAATATAAAACTTCACTAAAATTGAGCCACAAAAAAAATGTATGCATATATGCATATATATAAAGTTAGAGCCAGCATTCTTATTTAATTTTTTTTTAAGGAATTTAGGTCAGATAACTAAAAATAAAAATCTAATCTTTAGAAATGTTATTGCAAGAAAACAGCCACTTGTTCTTTCTTCATTTTATAACTCTTGCTTACAAAGTTTAGTTTTAACGGTACTGTACTTAAAATTAAAACTATGAGAAAATTAAAAATATAATAATAAGATAGATAATTTAGTAGTTATTTAACAAACAAGGTTGTTAATCATACCGATTAATAATTGAAACATTTTAATGTCGTGAGCGAGTGTAGCGAGCGAACGCGTTAATGTTGTCAAGATTATTTGTCGCCGATTAACAAACGAGTTAGTTTTAAAGTCTTTCCGTTGATTGTATGTTAGTAAAACGTGCGAAATTATAAGGAAACTAAAGTAATAATAATAATAATAATAATAATAATAATAATAATAATAATAATAATAATAAACAAAACCCCGCACACACAAACACCAAAATTTACAAATACAAACACTATTGATAGAATAAACGATGAATTACAAACAAACATAATCAAATGGACAGGAATCAACCCAGAAAACAGATTACCACTACCAAAACTAATATACAAAAAGATACAAACACCATCATCAACACAGTTAATACACTAATAGAAAAACACCTACATAACACAAGCAATGATAGAAGATATACATCAATTAGTCTACATCGCTGCAATTACGGTTATAACACAAAATAAACAACTCACACAAACAGAACAAGTCATGAAAGAAAACAATCAAAACCAAAATGGCAAATCAGACTTGAAAACAAAATAAACAACATAAGAAAAGACTTAGGTAGGTTAACACAATATTGCAAAGGAAACCATACCAAACAAGTTACAAAACATATACGGCACATTATAAACAACAGTAACAACAAAGAAACACCAACAGAAGCGTTAGACACACTAAAACAAAAACTAGCACTGTATACGACAAGATTAAAAAGATACAATGAATCAAACAAAAGAAAACACAAAACATACAATTTAACAGAAACGAAAACTATTCTACAAAAACCTAGAAAGACATGAAAAATACAAATAATACCAAAGCACAGATGAAATAAAACATTTCTGGGAAAATATATGGTCACATCCAAAGCAACACAAAGAAACAGCCCAATGGATCACAGAAGAACAGAAAACATTCAAGCTTACCTATACATACGGACCATATAATCACAATAGAAGAACTAAGAAACACTATACAAAAACACAGAACTGGAAGGCTCCTGGAATAGACCACATACACAATTTCTGGTACAAACAATTTACATCTATATACCAACACCTAACAATACAAATCAACAAATCATACTAGAACCACAGAGTATGCCACCGTTTTTAACACAAGGAAAAACATACATAATACCAAAAACCAAGACACACAAAATCCAGCTAACTATAGACTGATCACATGCCTGCCAACACTATACAAAATAATTACAGCATTGATTACACAGAAAATAGAAAACACTTAATAGAAAATCACATACTTACAGAAGAACAAAAGGGATGTCGAAAAACAGTCAAGGATGCAAAGAGCAATTAATCATAGACAGCGTCATTATGAAACAAGCAGAGAAGCAACAACGAAACATTATCACATGCTATATAGATTATAAGAAAGCATGTGACTCAATCCCACACAGTTGGCTTATAAAAATTTTAGAAATATATAAAATAGACGCACACATTCAAAACTTACACACAATCATGCAGACATGGAGAACGACAATACAGCTAAAAACATATGAACAACAAATAGAAATAAAAGACATAAAAATCAACAGAGGAATTTTCCAAGGAGACTCACTCAGCGCACTATGGTTTTGTTTATGCCTAAACCCCCTCTCAAATACACTAAACAAGACAACATACGGTTTTAAGATAAAACATCAAAATAATCCACAACACACAATAAATCACTTATTATATATGGACGATATAAAGATATTCGCCTCAAACAAAACACAAATGCAATCACTACTACAAATAACAAAAGAATTCACACAAGACACATGCATGGAGTTTGGCATCAACAAATGCAAAATGCTGCACATAGAAAAAGGAAAATACAAACAACAGAACGCTACAGAAACACTAAACAATGACGCATTTGAAAATCTAGAACCACAGGAGACATACAAATATCTCGGTTTTGAACAGAACACCAGCTTAAATCACTGCACATTAAACAACAACTTAAAAAGAAATACAAGCAAAGGCTTACACTTGTGCTTAAATCAAAACTTAACGCCAAAAACATCATTAAGGCAGTCAACACATACGCGATTCCACTCTTGACATACTCATTTGGCATCATCAAATGGTCAGACACGGATCTAACAGAGTTAAAACCGAGTTAACAGAACAAAATTAACAGAACATCGCAAACTGCATCCAAACTCATGCATTGAAAGAATTACACAACCAGGAAAGAAGGGGGAAGAGGACTCGTAGATATACAAACATTACACAACACACAAATACAAACTTAAAAATATTTCATAAACAAAAACACCTCGCTACATCAAGCAATCACAAAAGCAGACAAAGGATACACCCCACTCAACCTACATCAAAACGACATTCAGGAAAACACCGAAACAAACACAATACAACACAAAAAGACATTTGGGCAAGAAAAGCATTACACGGCAACCATTATAACATAATGCAAAACCCGAACATAGACACACAACTGTCATACAAATGGCTGCACTCAGGTCAACTTTCTTTTCCAGAAACAGAAGGATTCGTCCTAGCCATCCAAGATAAAGTAATAGCCACAAAAACTACAGAAAGTACATATTAAAAGAAAAATTGAAACAGACACATGCCGAAAATGCCACCAATACCCAGAAACAATAGAACACATTACAGGAGGTTGCAAACTACTAGCAGGAACAGACTACACCGATAGACACAACACAGCAGCAAAAATCATCCATCAAGAACTTGCACTTAAATACGGCTTAATACAAACACAAACACCATATATTACAAATACACACCCGAAACTATACTAGAAAACGAAAACTGTAAACTATACTGGGATAGAACACTACAGATAAAACGATAATATGCAATAGACCTGATATCACACTATTAAACAAAACACAAAAGCATACATACATTATAGATATTGCCATACCCAACGACAGCAACATAGTCCAAAAAGAAACCGAAAAGATCGAAAATACACACCTCTTGCAACAGAAATTAAAGAAGTATGGAAACAAGAAAAAATAACAATAGTACCAATTATAATGTCTGTGACAGGTATAACAACAAAATCATTCAAGCAACACTTAAAAACAATAGATCTCCCACTATACATCCATACCAACATACAAAAAGCAGTAATTCTAAAAACAACAACAATAGTCAGAAAGTTCATGCAATAGACAGACATGTGACTTGGCCCCGGTCCGTCGCATGGCTTACAAACACCACTACGGTGAGAAACTAAAAGAAATAATAATAATAATAATATTTATTAGTGTTTTTGTACAAATGTACTTACACACGTCAAACATTACAAAAATTGTGTATATAACATATAAAAACTATATGGTAACATTGGAATATATAATCACAGTTTAAAATTTGCAGTACAAGTATAAAATTCATTAAAATTGTAAAATGCCTTGTTCATCAAATACCGCTTTACTGTATTTTTAAAACACTGCAAAGGTAACGATCTAATGTTATCTGGCAATTGATTAAAAAATAGTTGAGATTGGAGTTTAGGCCCTTTTTGGGTTTTGCTCAGTCTACAATAATCAGGCCTGATATTATGTTTAAATTTAGTTTCATAGTGATGATAACTCGATTGTTTTAAAAATTGGGATAAGTGGTTTTTTGCGAAACATAAGCTTTCAAAAATATATATTGAATATTTTAAGAGTCTTAAATGTGTCTCGACAATCTTCTCTGTAACCTAATCCAGCTATTATACGAATGGCTTTACGTTGTAAGCGAAACAATGCATGCCCATGTGTTGATTGTCCCCAAGCCAAAATGGCGTAAGACAAATTGCAATGAAACGAAGCATAATAAGCTGTTTTAATTATATTTTTTGATGTGCAGTTGGCTAGTCTTCTTAATAAAAAGATAGAACGGTTTAATTTTAAATATAATTGATCACAATGTACTCTAAAATTAAGCTTAGTGTCTATACAGCAACCAAGAAACTTGGTAAAATGTACATCATTTTTTTCTATTGTAGGACGTAGAGTTAACACTAAATTTACTGTTTTTTCTGTATTTAGTGTAAGCTTATTTTGCTTGGCCCAATCTTTTATAAGGTCTGTTGCTTTTTCTGACTTACGTGTTGTAATATTCATATTGTAATCTTTGCAAATTAAGGTAGCGTCATCAGCATATAAAATACAAAATATATCTTGATCAAGTTTAGAAGGTAAATCGTTTATATATATCAGAAACAGTAATGGCCCAAGTATTGATCCTTGAGGCACCCCAGTAGACACAGGTAGCTTTTCTGAAATTTTATTATTATAAAAAACATATTGAAATCTATTCTCAAGATAGGATTTTATTAAAGTTATACTTGACTGATCAAAATTATATAAACGACTTAACTTTATTAGAAGAATATCGTGTGATACACGATCAAACGCTTTAGTAAAATCGATGAAAGTTGCAATTGAATACATGCCCTTCTCAAAACAATCTAAGATTTTTGAAACAAATAGAGTTATGGCATCACTTGTGTTTTTATTTTTACGAAAACCAAATTGATTTTGATAAAACAAATTGTTTGATTCAAAGTAATTTCTAATTTGACAATCCAGAACTTTTTCTATTACCTTTGATAATACAGGTAATAACGATATCGGTCTGTAATTATTTAGATACTTTATATCTCCTTTCTTATGAATAGGCACAATAAGCGACAATTTTAACGGATCGGGAAATACTCCTGTTCTAATTGATGAATTTATTGAAACTGTTAACGAGCTAGTTAGAAAACCTATAATGTGTTTTAAGATTTTTGTACTCATTCCATAAATGTCTTTAGAGTTGCTCCTTTTGAGTGAATGTAATATATCTCTAACTGTTACTTCAGAGACGGCATGAAATTTAAAACTAACGTTGTTTAGGTTTTTTAATGGGATATATTGTAAAGAATCGACATTACAGTTTGATACATTTTTAGTCTGGTTACCAGCAAAATATTTGTTGAAATCATCAGCCGTTAGATCAAGATTCATGTTATTATTACAAACTGATTTGTGCGAATTAATTATGTCCCACATAGCTTTAATGCTATTGCCAGAATTATTAATAAAATTATCGTTTGCTTTAATTTTTGCTATCTTTATTTCCTTTTATATTTGTATCTAAGGGATACATATGTTTTTTGCAAATTAGTTGTTTGATATTGTTTAAATAACTCATGTACAAGTTGAACCGTATTTCTTAACTTTTTCAGATAATCATTAAACCAACTAACTTTGATATCACGAGATCTGATTTGTACAGTTTTGCTTGGAAAAGCCGTTAAGAATGCGGTATGTATTTTTTGAAAATAAGCCGAGAATCGATCATTGATTGATTGATTATCGTTGTTTAGATCGTGACGCCAATTAGTATTTTGTAATATATTAAAGATTATATTCATACCTTTTTTTGTTATAGGTCTAACTATCCTACAGTAATACGGTTCTGTACGGGAAAAATCATCACAATGTAATTGTATTAATTGTCCATAATGATCAGATAAACCAGTTTCAAAAACGTTTGTTTTAAAATTAATATGTGAGAAATTAATAAACATATTATCAATACAATATTTCCCACGAGTAGGAGAAAATATTGTTTTTATGAAACCATACATTTCTAACAAGAAACATAATGTCTGTGCATTGCAGTCATCTTTGCAGAAGTGAACATTGAAGTCTCCAGAAAGTATAATTTGGTACTGAGTCGACAATTTTTCTAAAATTAATTGTAAATTTTCGATAAACAATTCGAAATCACCATGAGGAGACCGATACACTGCTAACACTACTGTCTTATAGTTATATAACACAGCACTAACTTCACAATGTAGCTCAATCGCCATGCTGTTAATTTTTTCTAAAGGTGATGTCTGCAGGTTACTTTTTTTAAGGATCATTACGCCTCCATGTTTTTGATTAGATCGATAATAAATGTTTGCTGTAGTAAACCCACCAATCTTAAGATTTTTTAAGTTATCAGGATTGCTAAACCAGTGTTCAGTTAAACAAACAAAATCATAGTTTTTGTCAGTGACGAAACACTCGAGTTCATTTAGCTTGTTTGTTAAGCATTGTATATTTAGGTTGAATACAGATAAATTATATTTAACGGTTACAATTTGAGTTTGGTTTTGATTATCGGTTATTTGTTGTAGAGGCGCGTCTTTTTGCGGTGAAAAAAACGATTTACACATGTACCTTTCGGCCAAAATGTCGGTTTCATGGCATTTTCAAGATTGTCAATTTTGATTGTGACTTTAAAAGATGAATAGATTTCAGGTTGCATAGATCTTAGTTGTTCACATTCCGCTTCGGGAAATGATCGTCTTAGATAGGATAATAAATCTTCTGGTTTCGTACTAGGATGTAGTTTGTACACATGTAGATAAGCAGATTTTTCAATTGCTTTTAAATTAATATTATCACTTGGGTTGTTTCGCCAACTATAGGAGCATTTTTGAAATGGTTTTCCCTTTTTTTGTCCGATACGGTAGTGAATATGTTACTATTGTCTTCCTCAATTTTCGGTTGTTTTTTATTTGATGCTACATCTGGGTTAATGTTGTCTTTAAGAACGTCAACGTATGTAGTTTGTTTATTTACATTGATAGGAATAACATTGACCTTTTCGATAGACACAGCTTTATCAGTTTCAATGTTTGTTGGTAATTTTGATTTCTTCGTTACAGAAATAGCAGAATTTGTTGAATTTAAAGTAGGATTTTGATTTAGTTCTAGTGTTCTGTTTAAAGATGTCGTCTTGTTTACAATATTCAATAAACAAACTTGCTCCTGTAATGCATGTATAGCTGTTTTTTGATTGCTTATAATCTCGTCTTTATGCTTTAGAATTTCTCTTAAGTGAGAAATTTCTAGGTTTAAATTATAATTCTCACCAACTATGTTTTTTTGTACTATACCGGTGTACTCCATTTTTAAGTTGTTGTCAACATTTCCACAGCAATTTATAAACTTATCGTCAATTTTTATTACATTTTTTAATAGTTTAACACAACTTACATGTGACACTGTTTGACATTTAACACATTCTAAACCACTTTGAGCATAGTTTTTACACTTTTTACACGTTTTAGTAATTGGAGTAGGCAAGTCACCTGCACCATCCGCCATGTCTAAAATTATGTATATATAAGTATACGTAACCCGTTGTTATATCTAGTAGTCGTGCAACACCGTTAAACCAGTGGTTGCTAACGATTTTATTGGTTGCTATGCAAAATCGTTCATTAGTAGAAATTCATTCATAGGTTTAAAATCTTTTTTGTGCTGCCAACATCGCAAACGTCAATATTCGTTTGTTAGTGTAGTTACGTAATGAACGAAAAAAGCTCTAGGGTGGCAAAATGAAAACTAGTAATCCACATAAAAGTAAGTGTTCAAAGTCAATTAATATATTAGAACAAGTATGCGACAGGTGGAAAAATCATTAAAAAAATCTTGAAATTCAGTTAAAATTGAAGAAAAACGATGTTAAAGTTAATGTCAAATTTGACAGATTTAGTAATAAATGTAGTACCAACATTATATTTCTGTTGCTTTTCTTTATTTTTTCAAGAAAAATGTAATTTTATAAAAAGCAACACAAAAAATAATGTACATTACTCTCGTCGAAAGAATCATAGCATAACTCACTCACATGCAACGCTCGGCCGTGCGGCCTCGCGTCGTATTAACGTTCGTTATGCTATTTCTTACTTTCGACTCTTGTTACGTAAACTACTATTATTAAAAGGAGTCATTAACGCTCTATTTCTGATACATTATACCTTAATGTTACTATTAACAGACGATCGACGGAAAAATAATTTAATGTTTATTTTATAAAAAAAATTGTAATTGAAAAGTGTGTAATTTATAACTATATTAAAAAAAATAAAATCTATAACAAAATTTTATCTGCTACATTATTATTTATCTTACTAAAATACATTTCTATATTTAATATTGTATTCAAACATTTGAGAACACGTAATCATAGTTTCAAAATGTATGGATTATATTATTTTCTAATTTAAACAACTACAAAGTCTTATTAATGCGATCATAAAACTACTATTTGTAAAATCAAGTTTATTTAACATTTTCTAAAAGTTTTACGTACGTAATACATTATATTTTGGTAATTTAATGAACACCCATAACATACATCTTGGAAAATTTAAATATAGAACAATACGTGAAAATTGCAATATTATTTTATTTCTTCATATGATAAATTTATTGAATATTAATTATAAGTAACATAGTTGTGTTTGACAAAATTGTCAACTTGATTGAAGTCAATTAAATAACTTTATTAATAACACATGCAATCAATCTTTTCTCTTTGTTTTACATATAGTTTCTGTCTTGCTTATATAATAGTCGGTATGTTATTTTTTACATCTGTGGGCAAGAACTTTACAATAGTTTTCTATGCAGTTGCTTATATAAAAATTAAAATGTAATACTGAAGCAAAGTTAAGAAAATGTAGGACTATAATTTTTGATTATTACCGGTGTGAAGTTAGCCACAGATGTGGCCATAGAAATTTATTTTATATTTAATGCCAACATTTGAATACGCTCAAATTAAAATTAGCGTATAAATATAAGCCACATATACTTTATTGTAATTTTATATAATTTTAATTATATAAAATATAAATAAATATATAAATTCAAATAAAAATATATTTAAACATGTAGTTGTACTAACAAAATTATTCCGCCACAGAGCAAGAATTATTTAGTGTTATTTATCGAATCGAGCACTTTCGTAGTTAAGTAGCAGCTACTCAGTTTACCGTTATTGCAGATTGTGTTAAAATGGTTAAATAATTTAAGAGAACCATCGGGTTGTTTATCTAGATAGAGCTTTCGTTTGTCTCAATTCACTTTTAATGTCTTACATCGGTTAGAAAAACATAACATTGCGCCTGGTACATTTTCTGTCTACATTCACTCCTGATAAATAGTACCTTGACATGATTACTAAAGTTTTATCAAATCTTGATCAATATCCGTTTTTTAAGATTGATAGTCAGTTTCTGTATAAATATCTTCATTTTGCGTTGCTTTTAGAATGGAGTGGAAATTAGTGTCATGAATAACCGAAATGTATTATTAGCCTAAGTTAAAAGTTTTGGTTAGTAAACATGTTAAAGGTTGCAAAATTTGTGCAGTTCACAAGAGCGAAAATACGTTACGCCTGAAGTCATGGGTAAAAAAATATTAGTTTTCCGTTTCAGTTAGTCAGTATGGATTTGATCGATGTCCTTCCTAGAAGTAAAAAAAAACTTCTGTTTGTAGTGACTGATTGGTTTACAAAATTTGTTATGGTGCAACCACTTTAAATGGCTACCATTAAGCCAATTATCCAGTTTTTGCGAAAACAAGTATTTTCAATTTTTGGTGTCTCTCGGTTACGTTTGATAACGGATCCCAATTTGTTTCTAAAAAATAAAAAAAATTTCTAATTAATGTGTACGTTCAGAAAATTGGATTAAAGGCTAAGTGTCACTATCAAGTAAACCCTACAAAAAAAAATAAATCGTCTTAAACTAAATATAATTATAATAATTAGGATAGTCATATATTTGACGTTGCTTAAGCCTTCAGAATTGCTTGACACGAAGTTACGACTTTCAGGATCCGGTTACTGATAATGTCGAAATCGCCAATCAATTATTTTGGTCTAAGAAACTTTCACATTTTTCAAACCAATATAAATATGGAAAGAAACGACTTTAAAAAACGTTTGAGGCTAATTTAAAGCGTAACGTAAGCGGCATGTAATATTTTCAGTAGGGGATATAGTCTGGAAGAAAAATTTTACTTTAGTTTAAAAGACGTCACAGAAAACCACTGTGATTTTTCTGACACTGGTTAAACAACTTGACTTAACCGTATATGGCCGGCTTAATAATAGTTCTATGGTAAAACTCGATTACCTCTTATAAAAAGCGAGTAATCAAATTCACAGTAGTGTGAGTTAGGTGCTTCCTACGTTGTTTTACAATAGTGGGTTGTGTTAATCACCATACTTTGAGTGTTGCCTTACAGTTCTTCTTTTTTTTCTGTTTCTTTTCTTTTGGAAGTTTTGGGCGTATGTAACGTGTTAAAATTATGCACGTTCTTATTTTTTTAAATTATTTTATTTCAAACGTGCTAATAATTTTAAATCTAAATATTGCGCGCTGTTTGTATTTTTTTACTTTTCTCTTATATTTTCTGCGCAACAATGCGTTAAGAGCATTTGCATTTCTACGTTTACGCAATTAAGTTGCAATTTTGTTTGTTATTTTTTTCATTTTTATTAAATTGTTAAAGTTTTTTTAGTTTAAATTCATAAATAGATGTGTGGATTATTTTAGAGAATTAGAAATTACTAAAATTTAAGACAAGTACTAGGACACAATTTAGTTTTGTAATCGAGATGACTGCCGATTTTTAATTAACACGAGATGTAATGGAGTCACTGGTTACATGTTTTTAACTACTTATGAGTTAAGTTGCATTTATGTAGATTCAGGGTACACAGAATTTCTATTTCTTTTTTAATTGGCACTTGGTACCTACCGCTTCTTATCATTTAATGTCTGTTATCAAACCTTTTTCATGTGGTTAATCTGTGATTACTTTACGTTTGTTATCCGGGAGTTTTATCTCATACTACGTAAACCGCGTTATCAATTACTTGGTTTGATTCTGCAACTTACATTTCAGTTCCGTATCTAAAATTTTTATACATTATTGGCATGTACACTTAGTACAATTTGTCTGCATTTTCATTAATAAACTATCAAATTGCCTTATAGTCATTTTAGATTTTTTTAACATCAGTTGTACATATTAACGTAAATAAATAGTACAGAAGTGATAATCTGTAGGTACTTTGATTACGTTGTAAAATTTTATAATGCACATTAATGATTAATTTTAGTTATTAGTTTTGATTAGTGGCGTTTTGTACAGGATCCTAAAAGTCATTTAAAATATTTAGAGTTAGTTAATATTTTAGAGGTCTTTGACTTTTTATTTTATTTGTTTAAATTAATATGTTTAGTTTGTAAGTTTTTTATACTTGACTTTTATTTTTATATGGGTATTAATTTTGATTCTATTTTTCCCAAACTGATTTTTCTAGAAATTTGTTTGTGGGTAGATTAAATAGTAATTAACAGCGTATTAAAAATTACAATGATGCTATTCTTTATAAAAAATTATTTTACATCAAATGCGCTACTACGTCCTATTTACATTTACGTTTCAAAAGTGCATAAGAAAACGTAATTTTCACAAATATTATAATTGTTCTGCAAATTTGTTAATAGATAGTTTAAATAATTATGCACAAACCATTAAAAATTTGTTATTTAAAAAAAAGTTATTTTACGTTAAATGCGCGAAGCCATATATTATAATATAAATTTACTATGTGTGAATATTAGTATGTAAATGGTAGAGGAAACGTTGATAACTGATTTTTTAGTAAATTTATGTTATGAGATGGATCTGCTATTGTATTTCACTAACGTTAATCAATTTATTTGTTAATATAAAGCTGTAGGGCTGTCAATGCATTTGTGGAAGTACAGTAGAGTGTTCTCTCTGAAGAGCATTCTTCAGTAGTGGGAGAAAATGCAAAACGGTCGTCCATTGGTGGCATTTTCACATTTGCATTTACATTGTTACCTTACAATGTTTATACGTTGTAATTTTTCGCCGCGGTTTATTCAAAATTTATTTGAATTACGTGGGATAAAATCAGCTTTCAACGTTTCCATCTCTATAGTCATTTACATACTAATACTCATATATGTATAGTAAATTTATACTATGAGATGGCTCTGCCATTGTATTTCACTTATATTGATCATCTATTAATATAAAGCTATGAGACTGTTAATGCATTTAGAAGTACAGTAGAGTGTTTTCCCACTGCTTGTAATGCCTTTTTTACGTCTATCGTAACTTTTAGAATGTTAAAATAGTCTAGTTAGTTTTATAAGTCTGTGGTTTAAGGTAGTGTAAGTGTTGTGTAAAAGTGAAAGAAGCGAGTGTCCTTTTGTCCGGGTCAGAGGCTGGACGACCATAATTAAGAGGTTAGCGGTGCGGGCCAACCCAGGAAGTATTGGGGCGATACCTTCGGTGTCACTTTATAAGTAAATTTAATAAACGTTTAAACTTGGTGCATACCGACGAATAAATAATTAGTGCCGGCAAACATAATACATGTGAATTACCAAAGCTTTGGTTCTAATAAATTTACGTGAATAAATTAAGCAAGTCAATCCGTGTAATTGGACCTACAGTGAACAGTACGAGTGACGGTTCAGTTATGGTGCGTACTATGACAAATTAACTTTGGAGGGCCACGGTGCTACAATTACACCTAAATCACTCGACACCAGCAAAGGTTGGACTTTTTCTTATGTTATTGCGATCATTTTATTATATTCGTAGTTATATAGATCGAGTTAGTGAGCGTAGTGCATGATATTTTTTAAGTTTGTTAATTAATGTTTTGAAATCAGTTTAAGTCAATATATATACATTTTGCATTGTAATTTTTATTATTAAGAATACGATCAATATCTACCCACAAACCCCTAGAGAGAAAAGAGAATTTATCTCATGTAAAGCCGCGGATCAGATTAATTTCCAAAGAATTACAAAGTAGCACGCGTGAAGCGCGAGAAGGTGTTACATGCTGAAGAGTTCCAAAAGGACAAAACGGTTGTCTACTGGTTCACTCTAGTGGCATTCTTACATTTGAATTAACATTGTTACCTTACAATGCTTATACGTTGTGATTTTGACCCGCGGTTTATTCAAAACTTATTTGTATTACACAGGATAAAATCAGCTTTTAACGTTTCCATCTCTATAGCCATTTACATACTAATATTTATACAAAGTAAATTTATACTATGAGATGGCTATGTCACCGTATTTTACTAATGTTAATAACAATTTTGTCTTTGGTATACCTACTTGATGTAAATACTTGAATCGGCGTTTTCTTGAAAAGAATGTTATCAAAATAAATTAAAAAAGTTTTTTTAGTGTTTTTTAAAAAATGCTCTATCGAATGATGTAGTAAAAGTAATATGTTCCCATTTAAAAAATTACGCGAAACGGCCTAACTCAAACAATTGCAGATAACAAAAATTCAAGTATTTCCAAGTATAGATAAAAATTACATAAACAACTTTTGTATTGAACAATTTTTCGTAAAATGAATATTAACGACAGTAAATCGTAAACCGTTTTTGAAATCACTAGAAATATAATGTTGGTACATTTATTACTATTTTTATCAAATTGAATTTTGACTTTAGCTTTTGTATTAAACAATTTTTTCTAAAATGATTATTAACGACAATAAATCGCCGTCTTTTTAATACCCCTGTATATATTACTGAAATGTTTCATCATTGTAACATTGAAATAAATGTTGTTTCATCAATGTCTCAAAATTTTTCAGAAATTTCTTTGAATAGTTTCTGTCGCATAAAAATGTCTTTATTTTAAAAAATGTCAAATAAAATAAATATAACACATTTTGAGACATTTCAGAAACAAAAAATACGAGATACTTAAAAACTATTTTTAGAGAATTTTTATTAGAATCTGGAAAATAGAACAATTAATACAATAGCATATTCTAAAACGAGTAGTACAATGACAATGTGATTGTAACGCAAGTAAGTTTGTTTAACAAGCCGCGTAGCAATAAGTGTTACAAAATGAAGTTATGTCACACGTTTTTTATAGTATTTTTTTTATTTTGCTTTGATTTACATTTCTTTCTGATAACATTTATAATATATGTATACCAGCGATTTTTGATGTATTTTAGTTGATAACAATGATTAGCCCTTGCCTACTTTCTAAATTTAAATTTGATTGTATAACAGGAGGAAAGATGTAAAGTTCCTTCTACTTACCGCGGGTTCGGTTATTGAACAGAATTTAAACACGTCGCAAACGTAGTTGATTTTTAATGATAATAAGGTAAACAGCAAGGTACACAATAAACAAAATAACTTTATAAAGTAAAACAAACGTAAAAAGTATAGTTTTACACAGCGTAGCATGTGTTCACAATGCCAGGTATTCACTGACTACCCCTCAGTCCTTGGTAACCCACGGGGTTCAACGTTGTTATCACCAGTGGCGTAGGAAGGCACGTTACACTCTCCCCCTTTGATGGCGATAACGTCCCGTTCCGGCATCATTTCTTTTTGCGGGCCTTCCTCTTCTTTGGTCGACCACGTTTTCGAATCGGGATCAGCGGAGCTTGGTTTACTTCGCCTTGGTACTGCGTCAAAGCTGATACATGGTATACACCAAGAGGCACGGTAGGATTATCAGTTGATGCCAGTTGATAAGATACTGGGGATATCTTCTTAAAGATAATATAAGGTCCATCTCGACGCGGGGAGAACTTAGAAGACAATTGTTTAGCGCTACTACTCAATAATCGAGTCGTCACCAACACCTTGTCGTTAACTTGATATTCTACGGAAGGTTGGCGTTTGAGATCAGCGTACACCTTACGTCGATCTTGTTGCAATTGGTGGTCGGTTCTTGCTTCTTGCCAAGTTTGAGCCATTTCTTGTAAGAAACGCGTAATTTGCGGTATAAAGTTTTCTGTATCTACCACTTTTCTCAAATCGTGCTGGACTTCGTCAGGAGTACGTAACTCTCGACCAAAAGTTAGGTATGCAGCAGTTTTCTTGGTAGTTTCGCAGTAAGCTGAATTCATCGCAAAGCGTATAACGGGCAATTGTTTGGCCCAAGACGTATGATCATCTTTCACCATAATAGCTAGACGGGGTTTAAGATCGCGATTCTTGCGTTCCACCATATTAGCTGACGGATGGTATAAAGGAATAAGGTTCTGCTTGATGTTCAAACAATGGCAAACCTTTTGCATTACTGAAGAAACAAATTGACTACCGTTGTCACTAGTAATTTGTCTAGGTATGCCAAATCGAAAAAAAACTTCATTGACGAGAACTTTTGAGCATTCATCGGCGGTAGCTTGTTTTAATGCAAACAATTCGACCCATTTACTACAAGTGTCCTCCACTATAAAAATCCATTTTTCACCAAGAATAGTCTCAGGTAAAGGACCAAATAAGTCTATAGCCAGAACTTCGAATCGGCGGTTGAAAACAGGTGTTTGAACTAACCCAGCAGGTTTATGATTTACTGCTTTGTAACGTTGACATTCTGTACACGAACTCACATAATCGTATACGTAGCGACGCATACCAACAAAATAATATTTTCTTGCTATCCTGTGCAGTGTTCGTTCGGCACCATAATGGGCAGCAGTTGGAGCATCGTGGTATTCTTCTAACAGACGCTTTCTTTCTTGAGCCGGAATAACTAACTGAGCTTCTTCTTCATCATCCGAGGCATAACGATAAAGAACACCTTCAGACATAATGTATCCACGATCAGTTCATTTTTCAAAATCGGCGTTAATAATAATAATAATAATAATAATAATAATATATAATAATATATATTTTGTGCTAATATACAAAGTATTTACACTCGTCATTCTAAGTAGGTACTTACAAAATTATATGTTTACAGCTAAGGTACTCATTAAAGCTATAGAATCCCTTATTTATTAAATATTTTTTACTGTCGTTTTAAATTGGCTTAATTCTAATTGTTTAGTTTTAAGTGGTAATTCATTGTAGAATTTTATAGACCAGTAGTTTGGCCCAGTTTGAGTTTTTTTTATTCTTTGAAATTCTGGTCGGAGATGATTACAAGCTCTAGTTTGATGCTTATGTATACTACACTGTTCCGAGAAGTTAGTAATGTGTTTTTTGACAAATAGTAAGCATTCTAAAATATATATGCACGGTAGCGTTAATATTTCATATTGTATGAAGTATTGTTTACATTCACTTCTGTAGCTGCAGTTTGCTATTATTCTAATTGCTCGTCTTTGTAATCTGAATACTCGGTGGCAACCTGTAGAGTGACCCCACGCTAGAATTGCGTAAGACATTATCGAGTGGCACAAGGCAAAATACGATGTTCGTAGAACTTTTGGGGACACACTCGATTGTAAATTTCTGAGTGCGAAAATGTTTTTACTTAGTTTCTTTGATATAAAATCGGTGTGATGAAGCCAGTTTAGTTTACTATCGAGGTGCACTCTAGAAAACATACAGATTCATTCTGGGTGTCTAAGTTACTGTGTCTCAGTGTAAACAACATTTCCTTAGTTTTCGCAGTATTTAAGAGTACTTTATTATATGAGAACCATTCAAGGGCCTTTGACCGTGCCACGATACATTTGTCTGAAACATTTTCTATGTGTTTATCCGTTATGGTGAGGTAGTATCATCCGCAAATTGTACAATATGTGTCTCACCTTCTGTACTCTCTATACAGCTGGAAATGAATTTACAAATATTATAAACAAATAATGGGCCTAGTATGCTTCCTTGTGGCAATCCAATGTTGATAGGAAGTACCTTTGAAGTTCCATTGAAGTTTACTATTTGATGTCTGTTTTCTAGATAAGATGCTATTAATTTAACGCTAGCTTGGTCGAATTTATAGTTTGCTAATTTATGTAATAGTGTTTCATGGCATACCGAATCAAAAGCCTTTGAGAGGTCTAAAAACATAGATAATGAATATTCTTTGTTTTCAAAGCCATCTATTAAATTCATAGCAAAATCAATAATTGCGTCAGTGGTGCTTCTATTTTATGCGAAATCCGTATTGTTTTTCATTAAATAGATGATTTGATTCAAAGTGATTTATGATTTGTATTGCTAAAGCTTTCTCAAAAACTTTAGAGAAACTGGGTAAAATAGAGATGGGTCTGTAGTTGGATAGGTCATGTACATCCCCTTTTTTTGTATATTGGTAATACTGAAGCAATTTTTAGTGGGTCAGGAAAAACAGATTCATTTATACAGAGATTAATTAGTTTGGTTAGAGGGTAAACAAGGTTTGAAATGTTGTTTTTTATGATATATGGGCATAGACCAAATATATCTTTGGATTTACTGGACTTTATAGATACTAAGATATCTCCAGATTTGTATGAAAGTGACTGTGTTAAATTTGAAATTGGTATTAACCAAACAAGTAGGCTGGTCATGCATTATACCTTCACCGTTTAGCTTAGGGAAGTTTTTGACGATATTATGTCCAATGTTAACAAAGTAATTGTTAAAGTCGTCTGCTGATAAGGTGCTGTTAATGTACATTTTTTTCTGTTTGCGGTTGCATGTTTTGTTTACAATATCCCATAGAGATTTGCTTACGTTATTTGAGTTGTATATCAATCTGTCTGTTTCTTCTCTCTTTGCACGTTTTAATTCGTTCCTATACGCGTATTTGTATTTATTTTTTTGTAGCATACAGTTCGTAAGTTGGGGATTTTGAGTACATATCATTGAGCAAGTTTAATTTGTCCCGCATGTTTTTGAGTTTATCATTGTACCATTTTATTCCACCATCACGGTGTTTTGTTGAAAATTTGGTGTAAGGAAAGGATGTATTAAATAAATCTATGAAATAATCGTGAAAGAGTTTAAACTTACTATTAACGTTTTGAACGGATTGTCTATGAACTTCCAGCTTAAACTACTTAGATTGTTGTGCATAGCACATTGGCCGCGTAACGTGATTGAACGAACGAGTTTCGTATGTTGTTTCGGCACATCTGCCAGGTAATTTAGCGCTGATCTTTTGACCATAATGATCTGATATGCCGCAATTTACAGTAGATGAGATAAAATCATCTGAGTTCAGATTGGTGAATATGTTGTCTATACAGTTTTTAAATCTAGTTTCTTTGAATATGGTTTGTACATATCCAAATGTCATAAAATGATCACATAATTTAGTGGCATTTGTATCATTGGAACAAAATCTTACATTAAAGTCTCCTAAGATTACACATTTTTTACCTTTAAACTTATTTAATATAGTATCTAGTGTATTCATAAATACCTGGATGTCGCCCAGAGGTGGTCTATACACACAAACTACATTGCAGTCGAACTTAGTATAATTAACCGCACATACTTCGATATGATTTTCTATGGAAATTTCTTTTATTCCTGCTATCGCAGTAGCAAATTCTTCTACTGTTCTTCATCATTATTAGTACGCCTCCATGCCGACTGTATGTTCTGGTGAATGACGATGCGATGAACCATTCCCACTCGAAAAAGTATCCATCTCTTCTCCAATTAGCCAGTGTTCGCTGATACAGACTATGTTGAATTTTGTGGAATTATAGCTTAAAAATGATTCCAGTTCCAATAATTTATTGCGAATGCTTTGTATATTAATATGAAATATGCTTAGATTTTCTCTAGATTTACGAACTGGTTTAATCGTCACATCCTTTATGTTGAGCGAGTCGAAAATTGTAGCGGCTCACTCTGACGTGTTCCGGCCAATTATTAGGATCCAGTAGAGTATCGGCGTGTTTAATATTGGCTGCAACTCGAAAACACAAGTTTTGTCTTTTACTTTGTAATTTAATCAACCTCATCATCATTTGTAATCAGCTTGAGATGGTCGAGGATGTTTATTTCTGTGACGGAAGGTGAAATTCTTTCAATAAAAGCCCATGCTTTCTTTGGTACTGCTGTAATACTAAATGTATTGCTAGAATTCGTACCGATAATAGGTTTTGTTTTATATGTGTTGACCAATTTATTTTGAGGTTTTTGATAGGTGACCAATTTGAAGTGATCGTCATCTTTGTTAGATTCATGAACTGAATTTGTATTAATGTCGCTATTTAGATTTATAATTGTTTGCAAACAATTTTTGCTATCAATTTCCTCAGGTGTGGGCGAGATAACCACTTGTTCTTGAATTTGAGCGATTCTAGCATTAGTGTTTACCTGCCCTTTCTTTAGTTGTGATTGATGCTTGCTTACTTCCGAATATAGTTTAGGTACTTTTTGCTGTTTATTTGCGCTTACTTTATGAGTTTCAACGTAAGGTGATAGAGTTGCATTGGTCTTGCGGTCTTCAAGGGAATTAATTTTTTTGTTTAAATCCTTTATGTGATTGTCTTTTGATTGTAACAATTCAGTTTGCAGTTTTATAATTTGTTCTTTGCTGGTTAGCAAATTAATCAACAACGCATTTATTTTTAATACGTTGTCAGTTTCTATATCGCAGAATGCACGGTCTTTATCGCCATTTAGAATTTCGTTTATTGACCTTTCACAGCAAATCACTGTGTTATCGTCCACCTTTATGTAATTTTTCTTATTAGCACAGCTTGTGTGGTAATATTTTTCACAATTTGCACATTTAACTTTTTTTGTAACCGCGGATTTAGAACAAACACAACACTTAGCAAATGATGCGCCTTCTTCACTTTCCGCCATTTTACATATCTTTACTCTCGAAAGCTTGAATTATCTTCTCTATATCTTTGTCTTGAAGTTGTGCGTCACGAATGTCAGAAGCGCTTCGATGAGGAATATCTATAGATACGTTGCAAAGGTCACAACTCGTCACATCGTCAACATGCTCGCATACCGGTCGTGATAACATGTCGGCTACAAAGTTACATTTACCTGGAAGATATTCGATTTTGAGGTTGTAACCTTGAATTAACATTGCCCACCGAGCAAGTCGACCTGTTGGAGACTTCAAACTTAACAACCATTTTAAAGGTTGATGGTCCGTTGTTACTATAACGGATGAATTGTCTATGTATCCTCTAAACTTGTTTAAACTCCATACTATACACAAAGCTTCTCGTTCAGTGCAACTGTAATTGCGTTCAGCAGAAGTTAGAAGTCTTGAGGCATATTCAATAGGCCGTTGTTTAGAATCTTCTCCTTGTAGAAGTACGGCACCCAAAGCATAAGCGGATGCGTCGGTCCTCAGAACGTATGGTTTGGTACTATCATTCTGTTGCAGAATTTCTGGCGAGATTAAAGCTTCTTTTAGTTTTTGAAAAGACTCCCGTTGTCGTGTTTCCCAATTCCAAACGGTGTTTTTCTTTAATAAATCCGTTAAAGGTCGGGCTATTGCAGCGAAGTTTTCAATGAATCGTCTATACCAAGAACAGGTTTGAAGAAACGATTTAACATCTTTAACGTTTCGTGGTCTTTTCATAGCGGAAATAGTAGCTGTTTTTTCTGGATCTACTTGAATCCCGTCTTTTGAAATAACGTGTCCTAGATACTTGACACTTGTACGCGCAAAAAAACATTTATCACGATTTAGTCGCAAATTAAATTTTTTTAATCTGTCAAACACCTTTGTTAAGTCATTTAGATGCTGCTCGAAACTCTCAGATAAGACAATGATGTCGTCTAAATAGGCTAATATTAGTATGTCACCTAAACCACGACGAAAATGATCAATTAGTCTTTGAAACGTCGCCGGCGCGTTTCGTAGACCGAACGGCATTACGCGATAACGAAAAGTTCCAAACGGACACACAAAGGCAGTTTTGTCTCTATCCGATTCGCGCACTTTTACCTGATGGTAACCTGATCGAAGATCCATAGTACCCATGTAAAGGGTTTTACCGGTAGAGTGCAATAAATCATCTATACGCGGTAACGGATACAAATCGGGTTTCGTAATTGCATTTAGCTTCCGATAATCAACGCACACTCGTACTTCTCCGTTTTTCTTGGGTACCAGCACTACGGGAGAAGCCCAGGGCGTTTCACACTCTTCGATTACGTTATGCTCTAACATTTTTTCAATTTCTTTGCGTAATATTTCTTTGTTGTTAGCCGTCATTCGATAAGGTGGTGTAGATATTGGAGAATAATCTTCAGTGTCGATGCAATGCTCAGCAAATTCTGTTGTACCTCCCCCTTGTTTGAAGATCTCTTGGTTCAAATTTAGCAAAGCGTTTAGTTGAATCACTTCTTTACCACTTAACATAGTACCTTCATCAGCACGAAGCGGGTTGAACGCATGAACCGAAAGAGGAATTGTATTCTCCATAGAGGTTTCAAAATCAAGAACAAAATCTTGTGTAGGGTCAGTAGAGAAACGCCATTTTCCTTGAGCAACATCGATAACCATTTCAGCATTTTGCATAAATTCAATCCCTAACAATGTTAATTGAACTTGCGAGTTAGGCAAAATGATAAATTTTGTAGGTATTACGCGATTCTTTAGAAGTACGTTTACTGTCGCTACCATAACATCTTGTTCAGTGTTACTGCCGTCAGCTAGTTTAACTACAACTCGATCACACACAAATGTTTGATTGTTTTCTTTCAGCACTTGATATAATGATTGGCTGGCGACACTTTGCTTAGCTCCCGTATCCAGAATTCCAAAACCGTGAGAGTTGAAAACGTCAATAAACACTATTGGTCTAGGAGAAGGAGATATTGCGTTAACACTAAATTCACTAAAATTTATAGACGCCGAAGCAGACTCGGACACGTTGCACTTTGGACATTTAGATCGAACGTAACCGGGTGTTCCACAACCGAAACACGAAATTGTCGAAGAAAGCGTAGTATCTACATGTTGAGAAATTGATTCCGTTTTAAGCGACGTAGTTGGTTCACTCTTGTTAATCGCTTTACGAACAAGTTTTTTGCATTCATCGGTGGAATTACCAAACACTTTACAATAACGGCACCGAACAGTCACTTTACTAGCACTAGAGTCTTTGAGTGGTTTTTCTCCGGGTTTCTTGTCTTCAAACACGCGTTTTTCTACCACAGTCATTTCCACTGATCTCGATAATTGTAATAAGTCATTAAAAGTTTTTATTTTGTCGCGCGAAATCTTTTCACGAATGTTTATATGTAAAAGACCGTAAACCATGTCTAACTGTATCTCCTCACTTAAAGTACCTTTTGGTAAGTGCGCAAGGATTTGACGACACTTACAAACAAACACATCGGTTGGAGTCTTTGCACTTTGTTCTGAAGAAAACAGTTCGCGATATACACGGTAGGCTGGTTTCTTGGGTCCAAAAGTTAACCGAAGCAGATCAACTGCTTTTGGCCAGGTATCAGCATTAACGTCATCTTTTACTCCTTGCCACCAGGAAGCAGCAAAGCCGTCTAACAGCATTGGTAATCCTCGGAGTGCGTTAGTATCTAACACATTTGTACACTCTTTATAAGTTTCAATGGCGTCAATAAAAGCATTGACATCTGAATCTTTCTTTCCATCAAAACGAGAGGCACATTTTGAAAAATTTCCTTCTTTCGTTACCGGAATCGCATTTGTTACACGAATGCTTTCTAATAACGCTTGAAATTGAACATCACTCATAGTAATTTGTTCTGTCATCTTTGGCAATTCTTTTGATGAATTTCTTAAAAAATATTGATGGTTATGAGACATACAAGTCTACTCGTAAACCACAATAAAAATGATAAAATATTTTAGCAAATGTGCGAAGGTTAATGAAATAATACAGAGAAAGATGAATCCGTTAAGAAACAGCTCAACAATACTGGTGCGGATTTAAAAAACTTTCATAGTAATTAAACCTTGTGCTAAAATTTAACATTAATTGCAAACTAGCAAATAAATCTTCGAAACCACGACACTGTATTTACTTAAACGTTTGATTTAAATAAAAAAAAAGGTTTCACACATTACAGTTCGCAAAGGGTAAATACCCGTTTATCAAGTAAACTTCTACCTGCTATCGTTGAGGGTCAAAATTATACCATTCCTCGCAACACAAGTATTCGTTGATTTCAACCTTCAAACTCATGAGCATTAAAACACTACGTTCACTATCATTAAATAGGAAAAAATCCGTCAATAATTGATCACTTTTATTAAATTTAATCAGGCCGCGAGTTGGACGCCAGTTTATAACAGGAGGAAAGATGTAAAGTTCCTTCTACTTACCGCGGGTTCGGTTATTGAACAGAATTTAAACACGTCGCAAACGTAGTTGATTTTTAATGATAATAAGGTAAACAGCAAGGCACACAATAAAACAAAATAACTTTATAAAGTAAAACAAACGTAAAAAGTATAGTTTTACACAGCGTAGCATGTGTTCACAATGCCAGGTATTCACTGACTACCCCTCAGTCCTTGGTAACCCACGGGGTTCAACGTTGTTATCACCAGTGGCGTAGGAAGGCACGTTACAATTGTTAATTACATAGTTAGAAAAGTATAAAAACTGTTTATTTTTACTATAGAAGTGTAAATATTTAAATTTCATCATGGCTTGTTTAACTTTTATCATTTTGTTTTAAAGAATGGGATCTGTTCAGAATTTTGTCAAACTTTTCGGCACTCCTCCTAAGTTACGTAAAATTGCTAATAACGCGATTTAAAAATTATTACCTACTAAACCCAAAGCTAAATATGAAAAAGAATATCAAAAGTTTTGTACTTAATGTGATGACAATACTGTAATCGATCTAACTGAAAACATTGCATTAGGTTAAAGTAATGAGTAAAACAAAAAAAATATCTACAATATGATCAAAAAGTATTTAAAATTAGCCGCGTATTAGAAAAGGCAGGCGGAAAATTATCAGTCAAAATAAATCAAGTATTTTACAGAGAAAATATTTATTACAATGTTTTTCTTTGTAATAAAAGTAATATCCTGAGTTACACTTTTAAGATAGTTTTCAAATTACTTTATTTCAGGTTGTATTAATTATAGGGTATTGTGCAGCCTGTAGACGTGATGAACTGACTCATATTTTAACTTATTGTAAATGGAAGAAGCATTGATAAATTCTTGAAATTGTTATTTTGCTTCACACTTTGGAAATCAGAAAGGTGACACAAATGTTATCGAATTAGTATTAGCCGTTTGCTTCTACTTCTGATGCTATAAGTCAATCTGTACTACCAATTCAGATTGCTCAAAACTTGACGTCCAACCATACTACAGAAAAAAGAATTGGAGCTGATAGCACAATAATTCTTAATGAAAATATTCTTACTGAACAACAAGTACCGCTTATTTTAATTCCTGCAAGTGATAGTGCTAGTGTCACAGTTAAAATCTACAACAACTACACTATAAACTGTTATGTCTGGTTCACGTAAGCAATAAAGCTAACAGATCTTCATTTGATTTATTTACAATAATGCATAATAACTTATTTCATATGTATAGAAAATTGAATACATTACAAGTCACTGGCGTACCTTAAACAATAACTAAATAATTGCAAATTATTTATATATTTTTTGTTTGGCTATTCCTTAAATTATGAATTTTAGAAGTTAACTTAATATCTACAGGTCTCGTCACTCAACGGAGAGAGCGCCTATACGTAGAAGGTGCGTTTGAAATTGGATTCTATAAGCGTACCGTCGCTAAGCTTTTAAATCTTGTTTTCATAAAAAGAAATTCATGGATAATCCGTATTTATTTAGTGTGGCATTATTTTTTTTAATTAAACAAATTATTAGGTACAAAAACACAAATTAAATATAAATATTCTACATACGGCACTGAACGGGACCTGTAGTTTATTAGTTTAATATTATTATCTGATTTTTAAAATAATATCGCGATTATAAAATAAAGATGTTTTGCGATTGTGTGTTTTTTACTTAGATCAAGTGTATATTTGAACATAAAAATTATAATTGTAAATATCAGCGTTTAATCATAATAAACGAAAAAAATTAAGCATTTTTAAAAGATTTCTGTTACACTAACAGTGGAATATTCCCAGTTTATTTCTATTAAATGTTTACGTAGCAAATGTTCGCGAAATGTTTCTGAAACATGGAGAAATGATGAAAACATTTGCTATATTAATTTTTGAAAAATTTGAGACAAAAATGAAACACTTCTGAAACGACTGGTGCTACGCTTGTATATATTAATCTTATTTGACGTACCATTTCTAATAAGTTTGAACCTAGTTTATAGAAATTAAACCTATTTCATAATTTTTTGCAAAGATACGATTTTATATATTTATATTTTTATATACAAAATTTAATTTTTAGAAATTATTTGTAGTTGAAATAATTTTAAAATGTTTTATAGTAAAGTACAATAGTTGTTATTGCTGTTAAATTTTTGATTTCAGATTAAAAGTAATTCTTATACTAAAATGTAATTACAAAAAACTGTATACTTTAGATTAAATCTAAATATTAGTTTGAAAATAACAACATCTTGTTGTATTTAGTCTTGACTAAGTTTTTATTTGGTTTATTAAGACACGATTTTATTAGTATTTGTTGTTTACATCTATTTTGGTAGGCGGATTATGGCAAAACATTGATTTTCTGTGGATTTAAAATTCACTTATATATGTATGTATAATATACGTATTTTATTTCTGCATTTACATATTTTTAGTACGGGCATTATTATAGGATGTTTTATTAATTTACAACGTTGTTCACCAGCGGCATAAATATATCAAACAGGCATTGACCTTTAAACTTTAATGTTTACGATTCGAAATTGCAATGTTTACAGAAAACGTTTTAAAGTATTTCCATTTTTTTTAAATTATTGTAATTGTAATATACAATATATAAATATACATAAAATTTGTCATTGTGGCACCATAATTGGGTATTCATTGTTATTGTGGCAGCCAAAAATACAAAAAGGTAGGTACCCAAGTTTGGGAGCCCCAGTACTTTTGCATTAAAAATTTTTCTAGAGCTTATCAACACTATTTAAGCTCGTACACAAAAAATTGTTGATGATGATGATGATGATGATGATGATGATGATGATGATGATGATGATGATGATGATGATGATATCGTAACGAAATAAATGTACTGAAATATAACTTTTTGATTTTTGTAAATAAAATATATTAGAACAAAAACTTATTAAAAAAAAAATAAACAATTTTTTGTTGTTTAAAGTGTTATAAAGCGTTAAGAAGAGTATTTTTTAAGTAAGTCTAAAGTAGTAAGTAATTGTTTTACTAGTGTTATCATTTTGTTAGCTATTTTATGAAGTTTTTACTGCATTTAAAAACAACTCTAAATCATAATACTATCATTTCCATATTTTATGGTTTTTATTTTTTTCCAATATTTTTTATTAGTTGTTGATAAACAGAAATGTACCACGTTTGATTTCAAAAACTTTAAATTGTGATTAATCCGTTCAAACAACTGTTTTTTTTTTGTTTCTAATGTATATTTTCGGCAACATTGAGTTTAATTGAATTTTTTTCTGTTTCTGCAGCATACATAAACGTCTTTTACTACTTACTTTCTATAACTTAAACTGTTGTTACGCTAACTGTGGTGCTGTTGCATATGATTTAATAAATTAAAAAAATAAATAAACGATCGTAATATTTAAAAGTGTATAAAATTGGCTTTTGAAATGTGTCATCTCATTAAATTTATTTTGAGGTTTAATAGTTATTTTCACTTAGTTTATAGTCAAAATTATTTAGTTTTTTCCTGTTCTTTTCATCTTAAACATACAACTTTGGTATTATAATAATTGTGGGTTAGGAGCACAGGTAGCTAGCCAAATTCATAACAATGTCCCTAGAACTAGACACTAGCTTAGTACTTCGAGATTTTAGAATTCCAGTTCTTTCTTGAAACATCCACTTTTTAATCTTGTCTGCTAATTGTTTCACTGTTATAATATTTTTTAGTTGCATGGATATCTAACTAAAGATGCGAGGTTTTATAAATTGTATTGATTTGTTTTTAAATTGGTATATAAGTGTTGTAAACAAAAAAAATTATTTTTTTGAAGACTTTTGAAATTTAACATTTTGGAAATGTTATTTAATGTTAAGAATAACTTTAAATTTAACAATCAAAATTATATTTTAATTATAAAATGATACCATATTGGAAAACCTAATCAAATGTATATTATTTACAGTTATATTCGTCTTTTCTTGAACATTTCATAGATTGTTAATGTAAATGAGCAAAGATTTTTAATTAAATATTAAAATAGAAAACATCAGAAACAAGTTGTAGAAATTTAGAGAGTAACAGCCGCATCCTAAATAGTATATTAAACAACAAGTTTTATAAGTCGAATTTTATCGCACGCGACCAAGTTTAAAACACGAGCCGCTTGCGGCGAGTGTTTTAATGGTCAAGTGCGATAAAATGACTTATGAACGAGTTTTTTATACTATTTTTTATATTTTGCGACTTTAATTCAATTCTTAAATAAAAATTTGTAATTATAATGTATTCTAAATTTTTAACAATTGGCTACACTGACATTCAAAACTTAAAATTCGAATTTGTTTAGTAGTAGTTATACATTTGTTTTAAATTAATTTAAAAAAATGGACGAAGAATTATCTTTTACTCCACCAGAAATTCGATAAATTGCGCAAAATACTATAAGTAATTTAATTCCTACTAAATCAAAACATGTATATGATAAACAGTACATCAAATTTGAAAAATGGTGCCGTGAAAAAAAAGTGACAAAAATAACAGAAAATGCATTATTAGCTTACTTTGAACTACAGCGACATAATTACAAATCATCAACTTTGTGGTCAATGTATTCAATGTTACAGTGTAGTTTAAATTTACATCAAAACGTAGATATATCAAAGTTTAATAAATTACACGCTTTACTGAAACAGGCATCGGTTAGTTATTTGGCCAAAAAATCAAAAATTTTAGAAGAAGACAATATTAATAAATTTATAAATGAAGCTGATAATGAATTATATTTAGTTATGAACGTAAGTATTTTTAAAATTAATAGAACAATGAGTATACTTCTTGTGTTACGTTATGAACTTCAGGTCATCCTGATTATTTGTTTTAATGGTGTCTATAAGAGAGATGAATTACTTAATTTGTCTACAGATGACATTGAATTCAAACAAGATTCAATTATTATATCACTTCCTAAAACAAAAAATAATATTTTACGCACGTTCGCAATCACTGATACAAATTGGATTGAATTGAATAAGGAATTTGCAAAACTTAGACCTACCAAAACTAATCACAAAAGATTTTTTGTAACATACAGAAATGGTCGCTGCATTAACAGCCCTATTGGTATCAACACAATAAGAAAAGTATCAAAAAACATTGCAGTTTATTTAAAATTGCCTAATCCGGAACTGTTTACGGGTCATTGTTTACGAAGATCGAGTGCTACACATTTGGCAAATCGTGGCGGAGATTTGTTAACATTGAAAAGTCATGGTGGGTGGAAATCTTCAACTGTTGCAGAGGACTATGTAGATGCTTTACTAAAAAATAAAATTGATGTTGCAAAAATGTTTGTTCCGCAAGAAAATATCGACTTACCTGGATGTTCAAAAACTCCAACATTAACAATATAAATTTTCCAGGATGTTCAAAAGATTCCAATATGACTAGTGTTACTAAAACTAATATTAATTAACATAATATTAATGTAACAAATGATAATAATGCTTACCCTGGTTTAACAATTAAAAGGACTCCTCAAATGTGGTTATTAATTACAATGTATATAACAACTGTACCATAAATATGAAATAAACAACACCAATACTCAGTAATAACGTTATATATTGTATAGTACTTAATAACCAATTTTACATAAAATAAAGCATATAAGAACGGTAACAAACATGCAAACGGCGTCATAATCAGAGGTTATAATTTATCATAATTTATAATCACGCATGATCATAAACGTCATCAGTCCTCTAACATTGCGCGCAAAATTGAAATTCAAAACTAATTCTTAAAATATAATATATAGAAGTATGTGTAGAATTTACTCATCTTACTAATTTAATGAAAATGAACTATGGAAATTGCAATGAAAAAATTAAATAAATTTTGTTCAATTTTTGACATATATGTATATCAATTTTAACGATGTGATCAACCTTGAGTAATTAAAGTTTGGGTGCTATAATGAAAAAAAAATGAAAGTTATATTATACCACAAATGGATGCTATAATAACTTCGATTATAGACGCGAAGTATAAAAAAGTAGTTACTTGTTTAAAGCTACTAGACGTAAAATTGTCCAGAAAGAAAATTTGCTACATTATTGATAAATGTAAACACAAATTTAATATTAAAAAAATGTATTCTTAGTTTTGCATTTTTAAACTTTCTGACTTTTACCATTACCTTTTTTCAGTATTTACCTTGATCCTTTCTGGTAATTTTCAACCTACAAAACATTAGAAAACAAAACAAACACTACTCTAACGTTTCTTATGACAAAGAATTGATGAAGATTTATATTAAATCTACTATTTTAAAATTATAATTATTTTAATAAAGTACTTAGCAAGATACTCATTGTTGAGTATAAAAATCAATACACCATAAACTGCCCTTCTAAAATGTATTAACCAAAAATTGCAATTTTAAGAAACGCCAAACACAGGATTATTCATTAACATTAACATTACTACTAAATTTCGTAATTAATTATAATTATGTTTTTGTATTTTTAATATTTTTATTTGATGTCAAACTTGACATTGACAGATAAACCCCCTAGTTTCAGCAACCCCTAACTCAAGAATTTAAATATGGAAAATGGGTTGAGCGACCCCTAATTTGAAGCGTCTTTTTACGCAACGGAACCAGGGTGTCTGGAAGAATTGCGTCGACGCAATATTAAAAAAAGTCGCCAAATTACGCCACAGATCCTTCAAAATGTAAGGAACCGTTTAGAACAGAATTTGTATTATTGTATGGAAGTTGGTGGCGCACATTTTGAGCATTTGTTGAACTAATAAAAATTTCTTCTGACGTTGAATTTTGATGTTTTAAATTTTTCTACATTTTTGAATTTTTTATAAACCTAAAAACAATCATGCACACACGTAAAGAATCAAAACACTATTAAAATGAGGGTTACTCAACCACCTTACTATAATTTTCGTTTTTGTTGGGGGTTGTTGGGGCTAAGGGGTTGACCTAACAAAATCAAATTTGACACCCAAATATGGCGTTCAAAAATTCAAAAGTGGTGTGTTTTAGGATTCTTTCTAAACAACACCTTCACCTTAGTTAATCTAGAGGGTTGTTTTTCATGAAGACAAAAACATTTAATAAAACTACCTTCGGCACTTGACGCACTTTCTCTATTCAACCCTTGAATTAGGGGTTGCTGGAGCTAGAGGGTTGATGTGTCAATGTCAACTTTGAAATTTAAAATTGTCTCCTAAAACTCAAGAATCGACTTGTCTGAGCGTCTCCCCACCTTAATTCATCTAGACGGTTGTTTTTAATAGAGACGAAATAAATGGAAAAAACTATTTTCAGCCATGCTGTTGCATAGAAGATTAAAAGACGTTTTAAATGAGGGGTCATTTGACTTGCTTCCTCTATTTAAACTCTTGAGTTAGGAGTTGCTGGAGCTAAGGGGTTGATGTGTCAATCTCAAGTTTGAAATTTAAAGTTGTTACCTAAAAATCAAGACTCGACCTGCCTGAGCGTTTTTTTAAAAACCTAGTCTCCCCAGCTTAGTTAATCTAAAGGGTTATTTTTAATGAAGACGAAAAAGAATTGGATAAAACTATTTTAGGCCATGCTGTCGCATCGAGAATTTAAAAACGCTTTAAACGAGGGGTCATTCAACTTCCTTTTCTTTTTTAAATTTTTGAGTTAGGGGTTGTTGGAGCTAGGGGGTTGATGTGTCAATGTCAAGTTTGACATCTCAAGTTGTTTACTAAAAATCAAGAATCGACCTGACAAAGCGTTTTTTTTAAGAAACTAGTTTTTCCCACTTTACTTAATCTAGAGGGTTGTTTTTCATGGGGATACAAAAATTAAATAAAACCACTTTTGGCTATGCTGTCCTTATAGAGAATTGCAAGAGGCTTTAAATGAGGGCTCGTTCAATCCCCTTCCCTTATTTGAATTCTTAAGTTAGGGGTTGCTAGGTTTAAAGGGTTGATGTGTGAATGTCAAGTTTGACATTTAAAGATGTCTCCCAAAAGTGTCTTAAAGCAGGGGTGTTTCCTTTTCAAAAGCCCACTATACAGTTTAATTAAAAACGAAATATTCACTAACTAACTTTACTATTTAATTTATATGACAACAATGTTGGGTGTCATTTACTATTTTAAACATGTATTTATATACAAATGGGTGCCATTTGCATCATACACTTCTATATGCCACAATGACATATATTATTAAAGAATTTATACACTCGGGTGTCTTTTATGCAATAGGTATGGTGGGTGCCACATAATTCAACACTTACGTATATATATAACAAATATATTTACGTTTTTACTTATTTTACGCTTTCATTTTTAAATTTAAATTTTCAGTTTCTTTAGACAGAACTAGTCACTGTCAGTACTGCGAGTTATAAGCAGTGTTTAAGGTGTAAGTAATTTGCTGCTTGACTGCGATCTGTTTTATGATTTAGCTGCTCTATCCCAAGTAGCAATGTACATTGGCTATAACCGGCTAGATATTGCACCAATGTTGGAATCTTCGCAAAAATATTTTGCATTGAGTCATTATGAGGTCTACATAACCTTTCTTGACGTTGGTACGATTAAAAAATTTTGCATGTTGGCTGTCTACTAGTAATAAATAGAAAATCAATATAGCATTTTAATATTTTGTTAATTAGAATTTATTATAGAAAAATTAAAATAAACGCTGTATCACAAATGATCAAAAGTTTTATAATTTAATTCATACTTACTTTTAGTATTTCTTAATTTTTTTCATTATTGTGCACATTGAATCAATATTAGTCCAACATAAAGTTGGTAATATAAGTTAAATAAACTATATATAGAACAAATTTTAATTTTCAATGTAATACCAACGTATATGTAAAATTATTGGCGAGTTAGTATTAATATTAGCAACAATCATTTTAAATTTAAACTCATAGATATAGTGCATACCAATAATTATTTCTAACATAACATTATTGTTATTAAAGAATTTTGTAAACACAGAAAGTACGTTGATTTTAGGTTTCACAACTTGCTTGATTTATCACAGGAAATTTTAACTTTATTAGCTACTGTAATCTGCATTCCATTATAGTTATCTTCATTGCAATACAATTTGTTATGATTGCTAACAAAGAGAGTGTGGTGCATTTTTTCTTATATAGTACCTACATTTTCATGAATATTGAGCTAATATTGTATTCTAAGTACAATATTGCAAAATGTTGCATATCCATAACGTTGAACAAGATATAATCAATAATAGCTCAATATTTTATTGCTACTTGAATATAATATTATTTAAATTAATGTTCTTTGTTTCTTAATTTACGCCTAATTGATTCTAGCTTTCCGCTACAATTCTATCATTCTTAGACGTTTTTCAATAATAATGTGACTAACGGTGACACTAACGGTACAGGTTGTCTAACATTTCTTTTTTTTTAAATCTAATTTTTGCTGCGTAGTCTTTACGTGTTTCTATTCTATAAAGAAAAAAATAACAAAAATTTACTAAGTGTTACATATCATCTAAGTAAAGTTTACGCTGTCACTGGTTTGCCGCCTCTACTATTTTTAAAATGAGTATTGTATTTTACACTTACGGGAAGGGGGCGCAAACAAAAGGAACTTTTATTTATTTTTGTACATACTTGATATTACTGGGAATGTTTAATTTTATCCGAACAGTATGCGTTAAATTTGATATGCTAGTAAAAAATTATTTGATGTACTAATCGGATTAAGCAATTTTCTTAATTAAGTGACGTTCTTAGCGAGTTTTCTGATGTTACACAGCAGGGCTTTCTTAGAGAGATAAGTTTGTGGGAATGACAATTATTTTCTCGTAGATGAGAATACTTAACTAGTAACTTCTGAAAGCTCTACAATCCGAGTCAATATAGTTTCTTGATTATAGTCAATTTTTGTTTGATTTTGTTTGTCTTGAGTACTCCAGACGTTCTACCATTAATTTTTTTTAAAATCAGGTTTACTCACTTTATTCTTTATTATATTAATTATAAATGTTATTACCTGGATATTCTATTGATAAATCCTTTTACTATTTATTTGCTATCGTTGTACCTCGTTTTAAAACCTATCTATTTGATAAAATAAATATATTTATTGTTATAAACTATGTTTTAAACTTGTTTTGTTTCATTGCTTGACAAAATTAAACGGGATCTGCAGTTGTTAATTTTTCTATCGTTTTGGCACTTTTTTTAACTAGCACACCGAGTACTACGGGTAGATTTGACTTAACTGAAAATTTTGATTTGTTTTTGTTGTTTTGTTCCAGAACCTGGCTTGGTTAGTTTGCTTACTTTATACTACTACGTATTAGTACGGTCGCTTCCGCGCTTAGATTTTTTTTTTGGATTAACTTGATTACGTCGTCTAAACCTTTCTTCTTATTAGATTGTTAGTTACAGTAAGTGCGCTACTACTTACACTTTGCTTTAGTTATCGACTTATTTACTTTTATTTTGATTTATAGACATACACGTGTTTTTGCTTTGGTTTGTTATTTTAATTAAATTCATGATTTAGGTTTTATTGCTTCTTTTGATGTTTTTGATATATATATTTTTTTCTTTGAACGAAAAACCACTATTTCTTACTTTTCCGGACTCTGAGTTAGAAACAAATTTGGCGAATTAGTGTGTAACCTTCTCAGGTGAAGATCCTTGTAAACTTATAAAGTCTTTAACTAGAGTAGACGAATTGTGTTTGTCTACTTTTGCATCACCAACTTTTGATTTTAGCTTTTGAGGTTTGGTCAGGTAAAACTCTTTTTGTGTTTAGAGCTTGACGCCAGTCTTTGCGTTCTTAGAAGGATGTTGTTCCTTTATTGAAAACAATATTTTTACCGTTAGATTATGATAAACGGTTACCGGGCACTATTCGTAACCGTATGATGAAACAAATCGATTGGGATGTACATTGCGACTATATGCAATATCTTTTTATGCAATTGTTAGAACCGGTCTTGGATCAAACACTGCTTAAAATCATTCACCGCAATTCTCTTGACACTTTGTTCTCTTTTGTAACTAGTTTTGTGTCTAAGACTTGTGTGCACTGCCGTTTTAAAGATCAAAAACTCTTGTTTTTGTTTGTCTTCTAATTTCTCTTCCTTTGCGTGTGAAAATTAGTTATTTCATCGGACCAACACAAACAACTAATCCATGCTCACCATTTTCTATCTGAGCGTAAGCACCACAGTGTCAAAGGTACTTTGCAAGCTATCACTTCTACTGGCTACATATGAGACAAAAAATTGGTGAGCTTATGCGCTCATGCTGTTGCAACTTATGACAAATCAGTACTATCAAGACGCATTATAACTCATTGTCAGGTTGCAAGAAAGCTTTCCAACACTGATGTTGCTACCAAATCTTCTACATATCTACATAAAAGTTGTACTGTTTCTTCAGAGGTAAATTCGCTTTTATTGTTTTTGCATCTACTTTTCCAGTTGTTTTTAACTGTGTGTTGTTGTTTTCTTCTTCTAATCGTCTTTGTTTTTTCTATTGGCGTCATAAGTTCTGGTTCACTTTTTGAGCTTGCAGTTTTTTACCTTCTGATTTGGTTCTTTAACTATGACAGTGATATGTAAGTGATTGTAACTTAGATGCTATCCATTTACTCTCTCCCAATTTGTTGTTACTGCTTTTTGTTCTTTTGATTAAGTTTTCTAGTAAATTTCTTCTGGTTTTCCCTCTTTTTAATCGTATTTCAGGACAGACTATATAGTTATACCCGCTCAGTCGCAATTTTTTTATTGGTACGTCATGTATAGGATCCTATTTTTGCTTTTGTATTTGTATTTTTTTAGTTCCCTATTCTGCATGTCGGCATTAAAGTGGGGCAAATTTGGGACAACAATTGGTAAACATTTGTTTTATAACTGACTTTAATATCTTCTCGTCCTTCTCTTGTTGTTTTCTCGAGATATTTTAGAGTTTTGTTCTTCTACGGGGAGAAGATTGAATCAAGCATTACCATAAAATCTTATTTTTACGTCTTTCCCTATCTTTATTTTTCCTATTTTTTTGGGTTTAGAGCTTTTCTATGTCGTAGCTATTATTTTTTCTTTTTGGTTCTTTTTATGTTTCGCCTTTTGGGCAATTGGTTTTGCAGAGAAGCATCAAACCATATCTTACTTTACTTTTATTACTCTTCATTTTATTATTTCTTTTTCTTTTACTGTGATTTGGAGACTATTTTTTTGAAAACTTTTCTCTTTAGTGTTTACTGCAATATTGCTTTTTTCTTTTTTTGTTGGATTTAGTCGGTTTTTGATTTTGTCGTGTTTATGTTGACGCTTGGGATAGACTGTAACTTTGTTTCTTCTACTTTACGTACTTCTGATTAATTGGCATTTTGATGTTGTTGGTCACTGTTGAAATATTTATTTTTTTTTTGTTTTTTTTTGCTCTTGTGATATTGAACTTAAACTTTTACTCATTTTTCTACATACTTGATATTGCTCAAAACGTTTAATTTTATTAAGATGCTATTCGCTACATTCGATATACTGCTAACAAATGTTCGATGTATTAATCAGATGTTGTTAATTGAGTGGCGTTCTCAACGGGTTTTTTCGTTTAGATGCTAGTAACTTCCAGAAGCCTTACCATCCGAGTCAATCGTTAACATCTGTAAAATCCGCTTTACTGCTAAAATTCATTTATGACGAAAGATGACTTCCGCCTTAGCGTAAAATGTCTTTTAATATCGTATAGTGAAATTTGTTATTTATTGTAATAATGTACAAACAGAAATACAGGTGAGTAAAAAGTGTGTCTTGTTGATAAGATTAGAACGTATTTAAATAATAAATAACCAATCAGATACGTGCGTTTAAATATTTGCATATTGCACACACTATTTTTAATTGCACTTTTAATTAATTCTCTTCCGAATACATGTAATATTTTATTGATTTTATAAACAAATTACATCGATGAATTATATTTTAGTATAAAAACAATAGGTTACGATTAGAAAACAAAAGTATTAATTAGTTACGCAATAACTAATAATTAGATCACTGCCAATATTATCTTTTCAAATTCCTTAAATAATCCCATTTATAACGCATATTTTATGATCTCCGTAACATGTGTTTTAATAAAGTTTATTCAAACAAGTACGTATACAACTGGTTTTTAGGAAATATTTTTATATTTAAGTGTTATTATTTCTATCACAATTTATACACAACTAGCGGCCCGCTCCGGCTTCGCACGGGTATAAAATATATAGCCTATGTCACTCACTGAAAAAATGATTAAAATCGATCCAGTAGTTTTGATTTATTCATTACTGCCCGTGGCCCGCACGCGTTAAATTTGGAGTAAAATAATTCCTCTTTCACTATACCATGAAGATTTCCTGCTATCTTTGGAATATCTAAATTCATACACTACATTTTTACCCAAGTAGCAAAAATCAGTTACAAAACGGTTGTAAAACTCTCTTGCAACTATGGTTTCAGTAAGGTATTTAGTTACAGAATAGTTGCTGAGTCTTTCCTGATACGTTGTCAATACCGGATTTGGTCAGTTGCAAGGCAACTGCAGTAATATTATAACCGTTTTACAACGTGTCTGAAACCGTTGCAATTACTACTTTGTAACTGTTTTGCAGCGTTGCTATAACGGTTTTTTACAAATCATGTTTACCTATTCTGAATCGTTTCTGTAATGGTTTATCATCACGGTTTTGTAATTGATTTGTAACATTGTAGTTACCGTTTACAGCAACTGCTATGTAACTGTTTTGAAAACATGCTTATTACCATTATTTGAAACTACTTTATAACCGCTTTGTTAAGCAACTTATCCAAGATTTTAGTTACTAACCGCATTATAAAGATTAAAACAAAAATAGAGATAAAAATATATTAATAAAAAGATACAGATATATAAAAAGTTATAATAAATGTACATTATTTAAATTTTTATAGTTTCTTATGGAACTAAATTCAAACAAAAAAGATATAATAAAAGAATTTTTACATCTGTTGCAAGTGGGTACCAGTAAACAGGTTTTTACGGCAAATTTTCAAGAAAAGCGGATTATGTCTATTATTTATAAATTTTGTAAATAGTAAATGCATAAATTTTGTTAAGAGAAAAATGTCTTTGTGTTAAAAGACCATGGCAGATTAAGATATTCCTCACATGCGTCTACGTAATTCTTAGTTAAATATTTGCATTAGGCTACAAATGCACATGTGCAATTATAATCGGTTCGATGATCATAATCTTTACTGGTTATTTAAAGATTATAGGTGTTCGAAATGGCGATCTAATTTACACGTTCTGATCACTGTGTGTAATATTGTAATGTCCTTGCAATCAAATTCTATTTTATCCTAGAACAAAATAAAATCAATTTAAAATTTGTTTACTTATAATTGGCAACTAATTCTTTAACGTTGATTAAATTAGAAACAGTAGTTTAAATGCACGATTAAAATTATAGTAATATAATATACCAATATTTGTACTTACGTAGTTTTGAATTAGAAACACTTTCGGTACTGTTTATTGGATAATGATAATGGACTACGTGTCTTATAAAAATCTTGTAAAATGCACTTCTTCTGTTGCTGTTTGAACGTATAGATTAACACTGTAGTGTAGTTTTAGAAATTCAAACTTGTAACCATACTTTCAAGACTGTTACACTCGAAACCGAAATGAAGGTTTTAATGTCACTAAATTGACACTGTAGTTACATAAGGGTTTAAGAAAAACTTACTTATAACCATAGTTGTAAAATGGTTATTTTTGTAATAGATTTGAAACCTCAGTAAATTACGAAAGTTGCTGCTACGTTGCTGCAACGGTTTATTTACCATGGTGCTAATGTTACTAATTTGCAACTGGTTACAACGTAACCACGGTTACAAAATGTTACTTGGGTACTTATTTATTTTTTACATTTTTACCTATTTATTTTATTTTTACAACAATTAATATATTACAGAATGTCTTTATATACAACGTTCACAGCTTTCTTGTCATTAGACAATACAAACATGTTTTCTCTAGAGGTTACTCTTGAAAGAGCGACATACAGTTGGCCATGTAAAAAACAGTCAACGCTCAAATCTAAGCCTGCAACGTTGAAGGTTTGACCCTGCGATTTATTAATGGTCATTGCAAAAGATGTCTTTACCAAAAACTGTAAACGTTAAAATTGGAAGGATAAATCCGAAGGTATCAGAGGGATTCGGGGAATCAATACATCTTCGCCGGTACCACATCCTGTGAGTATTGTGCACTCTATTATGAAAGTTTTTAGTGATTTTACTAGCAAACGTGTGCCATTGCAAAGTTTAGGTGGATTCAGGTTTCTTAATAAAATAACAGGACAACATACTTTCAACACCATTTTCTGAGAAGGGAGTCCAGACGGGTTCAAAGAGTTTAGAAATTCTGTAGGAAAATGAACAACTTCTTCCAAATCGAGAACAGTATGGACCGAGTAGTATATTTTTGTCGGCGCATGAATCTTTGAAAGAATCAAGTTATTTACCTTATCTACTTGTTTCTTTAGTTGGTGACAGAATCGCTCTTTCTTTAAATCAACTTATGTTATCAATGTCAGGATAGACATTGTTGACTAACTCTTGGATTTTGTCTATCAAAACACAAAGGTTTTCTAGGTTAATCCTTCCCTCACTTTGTGTTAACTCTCCATTGCCAACTTTTAGCAGCATCTCTGGAAATAGCCTGTTCTCACGTGAAGATGACGAAACCCTCATATTAGTTTTAAGCTCTAATTTATTAACATGTGGTCAAAGGTTGGATCTTTTTAGGGAAGCATTTATTTTGTCAGCACGTGTTCCTCGAGTCACAACTGGTAGGATTTGACGGAAATCTCCTGAGAAAAGAATTGTACATCCACCCATAGGGGAATTTTTGTTGCGCAAATTGCGCATTGTCCTATCCAGTGTTTCCAGAGACGTCTTGTTTGACATGGTAGCTTTGTCCCAGACTATTAATGACCAGTCACGCATCAATTTTTCTGTATTGCTCTGTTTAGAAACACTACAGACGCTGTTATTATCATCGGTGGCGATTTTCAGCGGGAGCTTGAATGTAGAGTGTGCGGATATCCATAAGAGATAGACATATACTATGGCGGAGTTTTCTGTAGACCTTTTCAATGTGTACAATACTTAGTACATTATTTTGATAGATCTCTGAATTGCGTTTGCAATGTAAGCGGAAAAAATGTAAATGTTTACATCACATTAGAAATCTCAAAAATAACAGTATTTCTCCACAATTTAATGGATGTTATTATACATATAAACCTTTCTCTTCAATCACTCTATCTATTAAAAAAACCACATCAAAATCCGTTGCGTAGTTTTAAAGATTTAAGCATACATAGGGATATAGGGACCGATAAAGCGACTTTGTTTAATACTATGTAGTGATGATGTAGTCTTACCGTGCAAAGTATAACGTCAATTACATAGACGTAATTTTGTTAAGTGAGAACGATAAAAAATCTAATTTGTAAAAAATAGTAATGAAGTAACGTTCTTACGCGAAAAATTAAAGGGTTGACTTTTAACGTAATTCCTTTAAAAATATAAAACATAAATACATGTTTTTAAACTTTGTTATTATAGTAAAAATTAAATTTTAAATTAGAAAATAAAAACGCAAAACATATTTTTTTATGAAAATTTTAGCATAAAATTAGGCTACATTTAATGCCAAATTTAGTTATTAACATTTAAATTGTGTCGTATGTAAAAGATTAGCAATCATGACATTAGCATACGTAAAATATTTTCAAAAAATACATATAACTGAAAAGTGAATATAAATTGTTAAAGTGACATACTTTGAATAAAAGTGCTGTAAATATTCTATTTTAGAGTATTATAAATATATGTTTTGTTCTAAATTTACACGTTTAATAAATAACTATTTATAAAACACTTAATTATATAGCATAATTTAAATATTGATCTTTATTTACTATTTACTCATTTTGCTCATATATATGTATATATGTTAAATACTTATTCGACTTCTAAATAATTATTTACTAACTGTTTTCTTGGGAAGTGAAGTCTGAATTATTTATTTTTTTATTGCAACAAATTTGTTGCTTCATCAGGAAAACTAAAATTTCTAATATAATTGCGCAGAACATTATTTAAAAAATATTAATATTACATTATAAAAGTTCACACAAACTTCGACAGCGTTATAATGTTTTTAAATTGAAATATGTCAAATTGACAAATTAACAAGTAAATTGATAATTGAAAAAAAAATTTAACTACAAAATTATTTCTACGTGTAATAAAAAAATTAATTTAAGAAACTTAAATATAGGTAAATAATTTATTAGTTATCTGAAAAAGATAAGATTAACACCTAATAATATGTAACATTTCTAAAAAGTTTCTTTTTTGTTGGTTATTTTGGCGTTGGCAGCTTCGGTTGCAAATATGACACGGTCCAAACCCGGAAGACATTCTAATGTTAGTATAGATTCCGGCCGTGGAAGCCTTCGCTATTACATTAACAATCTCTACGGGGAGAATATTTCTTCTAAAACCTCCGTATTTTCCAAACTTCGCCACAAACTCGTCAAACTTTTGTGCAATTTAATCTTTCTTAGTCGCTGTCGTGACCACAACATCATTCCTGCATTCCTCAAAATTAAGTTCCACATTCAGACACGTTCTTCTAAAAACATCGTACACCGTGCTAGTCTAGCGTTGATACGCGAACGGATTAAGCAAACTAGGCGAGAGTTAGACACCATTTCAAAATAACTCTTTTATCTTCATCTTGAGTTGGCCAACACTCTATCCCCGGATGATTAAAAATTCTTTGACAACATTACTTACCAGCAGTCTGATACCACTCTACGACTAACCACTGAAGGTCATCTCAAAAAGTTTCAATTATTGGAATCCAAGAATCGTAAAGTTTCATCTACTACTAACTCAGTAAAGACGGTTGTCAATTTATCTAGTTTGGTTCTCACTTCAGAACAGGAATCGGTGCTCTCTAAGGGTTTGAATTTTGCGGTTGCTCCCAAACGTATTTCTAAAGAAGATATTCTATGTGCTGTTGAGTCTTCTATAAGACATCTTACTCGCCACATCTCAGATCCCATTCGTATTAACACTGGCAAAATCCTTAAATCATCTAAAATTCCTAAATCCAACATTTCTAAGTCGGAAGAGTCAGCTCTAAAAAGTCTTCGTAAGAACCCAGATATTATTGTTCTTCCAGCCGACAAAGGCAACGCCACTGTAGTTTTGAACCAAATGGATTATGTTACGAAAATCAATTCTATTTTGTCTGAGGAAACTTACGCTCTTCTAACCCATAAAAAAGTAATTTATTCCAACTACAGTTACATTATTAAATTAAAGTAACTTGAATAAATAGAATACAACTATCGTTAACAATAAAGTAGTTAGATTAGTAGTTTAACTACTTTGTAGTTATCTACTGCCCAGCTCTGGTTGTAGCTAACATTTTTATGGAATCCTTTGAAACGGTTGCTTTGGAATCATCAATATTAAAACCTAAGGTGTGGTTTAGATATGTTGACGACAAGTTTATTGTTTGGTCTCATGGTCATCTTGAATTGTCTAAGTTTCTTGCTCATCTTAACAGTCAACACTTAGATATCAAATTTACTATGGAAATCGAAAGTAATTGTTCTCTTCCATTTCTTGACGTTCTTGTGACTCGTAAGCCCGACGGACTTCGGGGCCATTTTGTTTATCGCAAACCCACCCATACGGACAGATACCTTTATGCTTCGTCTCATCATCATCCTGCACAGAAACGTTCTGTTATTGAATCTTTGGTCCATCGTGCCTTTTCTATTTGTCAACCTGAGAATCTAGACTCAGAACTCCGTCATCTTACTAGAACCTTAGTGAACAATGGTTATGTAAAGCGAGATATTCATAGAGTTATTAATCGTCGTTTACATCCACGTACTCGATTACCTAAGGACATTTCTACTCCCGAATCTATCCCGAAATTGGCCTTTTTACCCTACATTCACAAGGTTACAGATCAAATAGGGAAACTCCTTCGTAAGAATGGTATTAAGCCCATATTCAACTCGACAGGCAAAATCTCTCAGATTCTTCCTTCTCCCAAAGACAAATTTCCTACACTTTCATCTCAAGGTGTATACCAAATTCCCTGTTCTTGTGGTTTAGTCTACATTGGTGAAACCGGTCGTTCCGTCATTACTCGCATTTCAGAACATGATCGTTGTATAACAAAAAGGTATACTTCCAAGTCTGCGGTCGCTAAACATCATTTTACTACAGGCCACAAGATAGATTTTGATAATGTTACGTTAATTGCCAAATCTCCATTCTTTTTCAACACGAAATTCCGAGAAAGCATAGAAATCATCAAAAACCCCAATAACTTCAATTGCGATCATGGTTTCGAACTATCCCCTCTTTGGTTCCCGGTTATTAGTCATTTATCAAAAACACGCCCCCTAGCAACCGTAACCCAATCAGGGTCGAGCTTAACCAGCCGTGACGATCCTTTTCCTTTAAATACGGAGACTATTTCTTCTTAAGTCACTTCTACGGAGTTTAGAATCTGGCTTGGTTCACAAGTTGATTACCTAACTCGGTAGTGGTTCTTTGTTAGATTTTCGTTTGCTTTTTCAGGTTATCGTTTTCTTTCTTACCTTTTCAGAGTTTAGGTTATGGCTTGTTTCACAAGTGGATAACCTAACTTTTGAGAAGTTCTTAGTTAGATTTCGATTGCTTGTTTGAGTTTTACGATTTTTCTCACGCCCTGATAAAGCTCCTTACGAAAGTGGGCAAAACGTTGGCAGCTTCGGTTGCAAATATGACACGGTCCAAACACGGAAGACATTCTAATGTTAGTATAGATTCCCGCCGTGGAAGCCTTCGCTATTACATCTGTAGGAATAATTTCTTGTGAATTTCTAACAGCATTAGATGTTTGAAATAACAATTTTTTTAATAATTTAATAAAATTTCTTTTAGTTTATGAAGATCATTTATATATTTTTTATGAGATAATTTTATAATTCTTGAGTTTATATTGAATATTAAATTAATTTGATACTTATAGTCATGGTATGATTTAAAGCTAAGATAGCAACCTGAAAAACCAGGTCTAGTAAACCATGAAGTCTATCTTCCTCTTCTTTAATAGTAAATTCTAAAAATTCATTATAATTATTAAAAACATTCAAAATTACATTAGATTGATTTTGAGATATAGCAAGAATTATGTCAACATATTTTTTAATAAAAGGAACATGAAAATTTAGTTGTTTTAAACAAAAATCATCCATAACATATTGAGAAAGAATAGGATATACTGAACTGCCCATAAGCATACCAAGAATTTGTTTGTAATGAACATTTTGGTATACACAAGTTGTTGAGTATAAATATTCAATTAACCAAAGAAATTTGTTTTTGGAAATATTACAAGTTAATTCTATTTGTGACCAAAGGGGCGTTGTTTACTTCTTTTATCATACAATTTCATTTTAATGAGAACCTCAGTCAGCACTGACAAGGATATAAAATTACAATAAAATTAACAATTACATTTTTTAGAAATGGGATTAGGTTACTGGACGAATTTTATATTTTCGTGGACTTTACATAAAAGTCTCTTTGTTTTTCTAGCCGACGGCGACGTATCATTACAGGATTCTATATGTACATTTTAAAAAAATGTACTTTCTGTATTCTATTTGCTTACAAATTAATTAAAGAGACTTCATGGAAAATTTTCTGAGTAAATTTAAATAAAATTTTTAGTAAAGCATTCAGTCAAAGATTATATCAGTTAGAGACAACAACCATTCCAAAGAACGTTTTAAACTGCTAAATTTTTGATTAACTAGTGACGTACAATCTGAATTTTAATAAAACATCTACCAGACTTGTTAGAGAATTACAATTTGAGAAAAACTAATAACAAAAAAAAATGGTATAGTATATCTGTCGCTATAACACACTAGGCCAAAAACAAATAATTTACACACTTAGATTTTAAGAGATAGTTTAATTTAAAGCAATACCTTGCAAACACCTACAACTATAAAAATGTATCTCTTGTCAAAAGATTATGTTTCGTCGTTTAATAATCTTTTTTTCAGTTTGTGATCTATGGATTTGAAATAAAAACGTCAACTTTTTTTCTGTCACAATCTCACAAGAGTAAATTTAATCTTTGAGTGCATAAAAATAACACGTTGTATTCACAAATACAAAATAGCATGAGATACATGTTGATAATACTGTTATCAGCAAACATCACGACGTAGCTGATTAGCTGCATTAGAAATACTGTTCCGGTAGTATCTGTGTTTCTAATTTAAAAGGCAGTAAAAATAATATAGAAGTTTCTAAAAGATTCGCCTGTAACGTTCAATAAAACAAAAACAGCCAAAATAAAAAAAAATGCTGAACATGAAATGACAATAATTTTTATGTTAACCGATTAATTAACCAAACAAAATATTTTACTTGGGTGTTAATTGACTAAAGTGACCGGTTATTGTCAATGGTTAATTAACTAGGTGCCGTCACTTATTTAAAGTAAAGAAAATTCATATTTTAATTTGCGAACTAAAATTGAAAGAAAATTGTGATAAAGTAATTTGCTTTATTCAAAATAAAAGTGTAAGCGAACATTTGCTTTTAATACATTGTCTTATCTGTTCCATGTACTAAAATTAAAACTGCGCTAATAAGAAACTCATATATTTAACCCACGTGTAGTTGATATATGTCTGTCACTGTAAGAAACTAGACCAATGAAAAATTATAAACGACAGTTTTAAGTTAAGATTTTTTTTCTGTTTTCTTTTGTTAAATACAAAATTGCCCTTAGATTACTAAACGTAATGTAGTTTTTAAATAATCTGAAGAAGCTGTGATCCGAAAGATTTAGCAAATAGTAATAAACATCTAATATGCATAAATGCGTAAAATATTCACCATGTGTAACCATGTATACATTACAGCGCCGTCATTAAGCTTTCTTTAGTAACTCTTTATAAACGCCCCTTTTCTATGAAACCGGGGCTAAGTAAAAAAATTTTTATAGATGTACTCAAAATTATAAAAAAACAAAATACTTCTGACAGTTTTAAGATAGGAACTTAATTTGATTTGAGCATTAGCTTACAGAATGACGTAATTTGATTGAAAAACCCTTTAATAATACATTACAAAATTTCAGTATTTAAAATTTAACTAATTCACCATGATCGTCTCCGACGCTCTTTAGTTATTTATCTACAGTTTAAAATTAATTCACGTTTGCACTTCCATTCACACATGATGATCTTCATTTAATTATACGAGGCTCGTTCAATTGAAACTCATCTTTGGTTCAGAAAAAAATTATTGGTAAATATATTTACAACAATTAATGCACATATTCCGTTGTTTCACCAAGCGATGTATACCTTGCTTAAAGAGTTCTTGTGGCTGCTGTTTAAATACTTTTACGGCATTTTGTACTTTTTCGTCCGACTGAAAACGATTACATTTTAACTTCTTTTTTAGTGGTTCAAAGATGTGAAAATCGCAAAGCGATAAATCGGGACTATAAGGTGGACCCTCCATTTTTTTCGTTGTAAATTCTTTTATTATTTGGCCAACATAAGGTCGAACATTGTCGTGCAGCAGAATGACACCACGTGAGAGCTTCCCTGGACGTTTTCGTGTTATTGCTTGATGGCGATTGTTCAAAGTTTTATTATATAAGTTTGCGTTGATATACACTCTAGGTTCTGTAAACTTTAAACTTCTTTGGTGGCGAAGAATTTGCGTGTTTTCATTGTATCAATGATAGCTTACTAGATAGTTCAAGATGATGACACCAAGATTCGTCGCCAGCAATTATTGACGAAAGATAGTCATTACCATTTTTCCTGTATTCCGTGAGATGTTGCAGAGATAAGTCCATTTGCAAGCTTCTTTAGTCCTATGACAAAAGGCGAGAAACACATTGCGCACAAACTTTGTTGTAACCCAGTTTGTGTACGATAGTATGGACAGATCTTATACTCACACCAAGATTTTTTGAAATTGCTCTGATTTAAATTCGACGATTGCTTGACAGTTGGATACGCAAAACATACGTTTCTATACACCGCTTGCATTCGCGTATGAATTTGCAATGGTTGCATTCCTTTAGCACACAAAAATTGAATGAAAGCACGATTATTTTATTTGGACGAATTGTTAACAACAAACGCCATTTTATAGTTACAATACTTAAAATCGCAGTCAAATACAAATGATAGGAACTGAACAGTGTGACGTTTACAAATACAACTAACATTGCAAAACGTCAGTTGTGCGATTGCAATTGTTTTCAAAACTAACCTGACCAAATATGGGTTTTAATTGAATAAGCCTAGTATTATCAAATATGCTTATTAAGAATGCTAAAGGAGTACTTAAAGCTAACTACATACTATGATAAGAACAAACTAGATCTTACTATGAGAACGATATAAATCCTTCTAAAAAACTTAATAGTTTGGTGTGTTTTTATACAACGATAGATCCTTCGATGTGGAGGATAGGCATTACACAGAAATAAAACTCAGGCCAATCTATATTAATGGTAATTATAATTAATTATACTAGTATAAGAGTAGAACAAAGAAAATAATGGATGGTAAGATCAATTATTTCTTTTACTCTAACGTAATATTGGTAAACAAATTAGATTTTGATAATTGTTGTTTGTTTTCATTTGTACTGAAAATTGGTAATTTATTATTCTAGTTCGTAAGTTTTTAATTATATTGACTACTGTAATATGTTCTACTCTTATACTAGTATAATTAATTATAATTACTATTAATATAGATTGGCCTGATGAAGTTGGCACAGTAGCCAACGAAACGTAGCCACAATTACGACAGAGTTTTATTTCTGAGACCACTCAGACTCCTCCACATCGAAGGATCTATCGTTGTATAGAAACACACCAAACTAGATCTTCTTTTTAAAGAGAATATGTTAAATAAAAAAAAGTACCTATTACTTAATAAAATTAGAAACTTTAAATTGTTAAAATGCTTGTTTTGGCGTTCAAGATATTACATTTTTTTAAAAGTAATGGCAGTTTTATTATAACAACACATATTTTTGTTGTAATCCGTCAAATCTGTGACTAATCATTAAAATTTGTAATGTTTAAAAAAGAACTATTTCTGCTTTTGTTTTAGTAAAAAAACCACTTTTGCTAACTTTGCACTTTATATAATACTACCGTACTGAGAAAATAGAAAAACAATACAATAAATTTACTAATTCTAAAATTTAACAAAGAAATATGAGAAGATTAAAATAGAAAACATAACGCGTATAGTAAGTAAGTATAAAATTTGAATTTATTATGAAAATACCATTATCACTTAAACTTAAAAATTTCTAAGCTGAATGTGTGCAAAGCAAAAATTAAAACGAACAAAGTTTTACCTTTCATAACAAGGTTTATTAATTAACGCCCTTTTATTATGTATTCAAAACTGATAATTTTTTTCATATATTTATTTGGATTTAGATAGTAACAATTTTTATATTTTTTGTGGATTTTTACATATTACAATTCTTGCATATCCATTATGATTGTAAAATCAATTTGACAAGTAAATAATTAAGAATTAAACTGTTTATTCATTTAAACTAGTAGGTATACTTTTGATAAGTACTAAAGTAAATGTTAATTTTTAGTGTTTATTTCAGATATCATCAAATAAATCACAACATAATGAGACGGCGTTATGAATTCATTACGCTCTTAATGCATAAATAACTATTATAGCCATCTGTTTGTGCACGACGACGAAAAAATAGATGTGTTTTTGCAAACCGTGTGTATTTGTTATTGAGCAACGACTGTTTTAGAAGACTCAAAATACTAAATCGTTTTAATACAGAATATTTTCTAGCAATAAAAACGCAAAACTAAAATAGTATATTATTAAGTTAGTTGTATAATCAGTCTATTGTTGAAGTATTTTATATACTATTTTATTCAATTGCGTTATGATTTTTATTATCGTGAAAAATTTTGCTTTGACGAAACCGACATTTATCATCTACGGGAATTTGTTTTTAGTCAATTGTAAGGTGCTGACATGTCACAATAATCTAAGCTCACAATGATCTGTCAAAAACATAGACAAAAAGAAACTGATCAATTACTGCAATCTTAAAGTACTGTATTTTAAAAGTTTAAAATAATTAGTATAGTACATAGCTAACATTAAACCTACCCACATTATTTAAGTCGCAAGGAGATATTCAGTTTGAAACGTAACAAATACTCAAGAAAATTAAAAACAACCATGTCGATGACTGCAAATTATGTACGACAGACTATTAAAATTCATTCCCAGGCTCATACGAATGTTTTGTACATAACTGACTAAAAGTTACGATGAAAACAATAGCTACATTTAGTAAATGTTTATTAAATACAAATATTTTTTATAAATAAATAATTCATTAACAGGATTTTTTATTTTAGTCAATACAAAAGCGCTTTTCTTCCATATCCAATGATAAACATTGATTGTTAACGACAACTCATATATCGTCATCGAGCTACAAAAACCTCGTAAGCAACAAAAATCTAACGAGGTTTTCGTAGCTCAACAACGATATGTCGTGTTATATTTTTAAAAACATTTATGATATAAAATATGGTAAAAAATTAAACTGAATTATTGCTTAATATATATGTAATAAAAAAAATTTTGTTACAATGTTAAAACATACTAGCAGTGTTTCTAATAGCTATCTATAACTTGACAAACAAATCTAATTTGTATGTAATAAAATATTGAAGTTACCTAATGAAAGACTAAACAAAAAAATTTTTTTTAATTTTCTTATTCACATCACAGTTAATTAATATCAGTTACAATTAACATGAATAACGAAGAAATCAATTGTACTTCTTCTGAAATAAGAAAACTTGGGATAGAAGCCACAGATAAACTACTACCAACAAAAAATGAACCAGTTTATGAAAAACATTATAAACTATTTAATGACTGATGTAAAAAAATTGTTGTTGGTGTTACAGGGAATGTAATGCTAGCATATTTTGAAGAAATAAGCGGGTGCAAAAAATCGTCTACATTATGGACATGTTTCAATATATACAGAGATGAAATTTGTGAAGCTGCAAGGGTTACTCAAGCGAAAGTCCCATGGCTATCAAGCAAAGAAATCTAAAATATTAGAATTAGTCGACATTAACCAGTTTATTGATAGTGCTGATGACGTACATTATTTTGCTGTAAAGGTGCACAGGTATAATGCAATTTATTCAGCAGCTTCTATGGTAGATCTGTCACGATAAAATTTATTATTTGTTTTATTTCTGTTTAGGTTATTGTTACACTGTTGCTTGCCGTTGTGACGAATTAATAAAAATGTCGATAGATAATATTCAATATCAACCAGGAAAAATCATCGTAACCCTTCCTCACGCTAAAACAAATACAAATCGAATGTTCGTAATTTCTGAATTGCATTGGATAAATTTAATTAAAAAGTACTGCAACCTTTGTCCTAGTGCAGTCCGAACGAAACGTTTCTTCTTAACATATCATAATGGACTATGGGTAACAAGTCCGATTGGTATAAACACGATTAGTAAAGTGCCAAAAAAAGTTGAAGTTTTCTTGAAATTAGGAACCCTGAGCTACACACGGGCTACTGTATTAGACGTTCTAGTGCAACTCAATTGGCTAACCAAGAAAGTGACTTGGTTACAATAAAACAGCATGGTGGGTAGAAAAGTTTAACTATAGCAGAAAGTTACATTGAAACCTCTTTCAGTAAAAAGAAAAGTAGCTGAAATTTTCACAGCAGCAAGTACGTCAACTTTCAGTCATGCTGTGATGACCAATTTTCCTCAAACCTGCGAGGTACGAAACATTACGGATATAAATGATACCCACAATGACAATACTTACGGTAGATGTACAAACGTCGTGGGCAACACTAACTTTAAGCAAACTATTGTGTCACCAAGTATGCCTGGCATAACAATTAATGCAAGTTTTTAATAATTGTACAGTCAACTGCAACTGCCAGGAATAACGTTTATTTATTTTTAGCGTTTATTAATATTACCTATTATTATAATGTTTGTCCTTTAAATTAAAACTGAATGTATTTAACTTCTTTATTGTTTCCGACTCTAATCTAACCTAAATGACTGACTGACATTGACCCATATATTGCAAACGGTACAAATTATATCTCCAACTCTAGGCGAATTCATAGATGTCGCTGTTAAAATATTATGGAACTCAAAAGCGTTAAAGATTCAAATTTTTATATCACGCAATTGGATAAATCATTTTATTAAAAACAAAAACATAAGCTAAACAAAATAATTTAATAAAATCAGTAAGTCATTTTTGATGGTTTTGTAGGTCAAATTCAATATCAACCAGGAAAAATCATCGTAACCCTTCCTCACGCTAAAACAAATACAAATCGAATGTTCGTAATTTCTGAATTGCATTGGATAAATTTAATTAAAAAGTACAGCAACCTTTGTCCTAGTGCAGTCCGAACGAAACGTTTCTTCTTAACATATCATAATGGACTATAGGTATCAAGTCCGATTGGTATAAACACGATTAGTAAAGTGCCAAACAAAGTTGCAGTTTTCTTGAAATTAGGAACCCTGAGCTACACACTGGCTACTGTCTTAGACGTTCTAGTGCAACTCAATTGGCTAACCAAGAAAGTGACTTGGTTACAATAAAACAGCATGGTGGGTGGAAAAGTTCAACTGTAGCAGAAAGTTACATTGAAACCTCTTTCAGTAAAAAGAAAAGTAGCTGAAATTTTCACAGCAGCAAGTACGTCAACTTTCAGTCATGCTGTGATGACCAATTTTCTTCAAACCTGCGAGGTACGAAACATTACGGATATAAATGATACCCACAATGACAATACTTACGGTAGATGTACAAACGTCGTGGGCAACACTAACTTTAAGCAAACTATTGTGTCACCAAGTATGCCTGGCATAACAATTAATGCAAGTTTTTAATAATTGTACAGTCAACTGCAACTGCCAGAATAACGTTTATTTATTTTTAGCGTTTATTAATATTTCCCATTGCCCTTTAAATAAAACTCAATGCAGTTAACCTCTTTATTGTTTCCGACACTAATCTAACTTAAATGACTGACTGACATTGACGCGTATATTGCCAAGGGTACAAAGTATATCTTCAACTTAAGACGAAATCATAGATGTCGCTGTTGAAATATTATGCAACTCAAAAGCGTTGAATAAAAAAATTTTTATATTACGCAATTGGATAAATCATTTTATTAAAAAAACAAAAACATAAGCTAAACAAAATAATTTAATAAAATCAGTAAGTCATTTTTGATGGTTTTGTAGGTCAAATTCAATATCAACCAGGAAAAATCATCGTAACCCTTCCTCACGCTAAAACAAATACAAATCGAATGTTCGTAATTTCTGAATTGCATTGGATAAATTTAATTAAAAAGTACAGCAACCTTTGTCCTAGTGCAGTCCGAACGAAACGTTTCTTCTTAACATATCATAATGGACTATAGGTATCAAGTCCGATTGGTATAAACACGATTAGTAAAGTGCCAAACAAAGTTGCAGTTTTCTTGAAATTAGGAACCCTGAGCTACACACTGGCTACTGTCTTAGACGTTCTAGTGCAACTCAATTGGCTAACCAAGAAAGTGACTTGGTTACAATAAAACAGCATGGTGGGTGGAAAAGTTCAACTGTAGCAGAAAGTTACATTGAAACCTCTTTCAGTAAAAAGAAAAGTAGCTGAAATTTTCACAGCAGCAAGTACGTCAACTTTCAGTCATGCTGTGATGACCAATTTTCTTCAAACCTGCGAGGTACGAAACATTACGGATATAAATGATACCCACAATGACAATACTTACGGTAGATGTACAAACGTCGTGGGCAACACTAACTTTAAGCAAACTATTGTGTCACCAAGTATGCCTGGCATAACAATTAATGCAAGTTTTTAATAATTGTACAGTCAACTGCAACTGCCAGGAATAACGTTTATTTATTTTTAGCGTTTATTAATATTACCTATTATTATAATGTTTGTCCTTTAAATTAAAACTGAATGTATTTAACTTCTTTATTGTTTCCGACTCTAATCTAACCTAAATGACTGACTGACATTGACCCATATATTGCAAACGGTACAAATTATATCTCCAACTCTAGGCGAATTCATAGATGTCGCTGTTAAAATATTATGGAACTCAAAAGCGTTAAAGATTCAAATTTTTATATCACGCAATTGGATAAATCATTTTATTAAAAAAACAAAAACATAAGCTAAACAAAATAATTTAATAAAATCAGTAAGTCATTTTTGATGGTTTTGTAGGTCAAATTCAATATCAACCAGGAAAAATCATCGTAACCCTTCCTCACGCTAAAACAAATACAAATCGAATGTTCGTAATTTCTGAATTGCATTGGATAAATTTAATTAAAAAGTACAGCAACCTTTGTCCTAGTGCAGTCCGAACGAAACGTTTCTTCTTAACATATCATAATGGACTATAGGTATCAAGTCCGATTGGTATAAACACGATTAGTAAAGTGCCAAACAAAGTTGCAGTTTTCTTGAAATTAGGAACCCTGAGCTACACACTGGCTACTGTCTTAGACGTTCTAGTGCAACTCAATTGGCTAACCAAGAAAGTGACTTGGTTACAATAAAACAGCATGGTGGGTGGAAAAGTTCAACTGTAGCAGAAAGTTACATTGAAACCTCTTTCAGTAAAAAGAAAAGTAGCTGAAATTTTCACAGCAGCAAGTACGTCAACTTTCAGTCATGCTGTGATGACCAATTTTCTTCAAACCTGCGAGGTACGAAACATTACGGATATAAATGATACCCACAATGACAATACTTACGGTAGATGTACAAACGTCGTGGGCAACACTAACTTTAAGCAAACTATTGTGTCACCAAGTATGCCTGGCATAACAATTAATGCAAGTTTTTAATAATTGTACAGTCAACTGCAACTGCCAGGAATAACGTTTATTTATTTTTAGCGTTTATTAATATTACCTATTATTATAATGTTTGTCCTTTAAATTAAAACTCAATGTATTTAACTTCTTTATTGTTTCCGACTCTAATCTAACCTAATTGACTGACTGACATTGACCCATATATTGCAAACGGTACAAATTATATCTCCAACTCTAGGCGAATTCATAGATGTCGCTGTTAAAATATTATGGAACTCAAAAGCGTTAAATAATCAAATTTTTATATCACGCAATTGGATAAAGCATTTTATTAAAAAAACAAAAAACATAAACTAAACAAAATAATTTAATAAAATCAGTAAGTCATTTTTGATGGTTTTTTAGGTCAAATTCGATCTGATTGACGCAAATATTAAAATGGTAATTTATGCAACTAATTTGTATAAAACGTACAAATTGTGTTATGGTAGTAGTTTAAAAATTTAAAAAATAAAACAATTTTTTTTATTAACTGTGCCTGCTTTTCTTTCTTGTAAAATGCGTATTTAAAATTACGACGTAACTAAATCGTAAACATTAATTTAATAAATAACCTATTAATACAAAATTAATTGACAAAAATAAAAAATAGTGAGACTAACGTTCAAAAATTTCCATGATATACGTTTGTTAAGTGTTTAGTTTTTCAGTCTTTTTTGTCTGTATGACAGGTTTGTAAAGAAATAAAACGTCGTTCCTATGCTAGCACGCTAATATAATACTAAAACGTGTTATTTTTGTAATGTTTATTTACGGCATCGTAGGTTGTAATACGCTGTTAATTGCAGTATCTCTAAATTATATACATCACTATTCAGTATTTCTGGTTGAATTTCACAAATTTGTTGTCTATTATTGTCCTTCAATTTCTCCAGCGTTGTTTGTTGAATTTTATTCATAAAATTTTTTAAATAATCCTACAGCCAGTATACCGCTGGTGTACTGGTTAAAAATATACAAGTTAAAATAAGTATCTTACCTTGTTTTCATATATTTGTATTTAAAATTGCAAAATTTTGTTACATCTGTTAAAACTCATTTCTTTAGGTTACAAAACATAATAAGTTAGATGATTGCTTAGTGTGTCTTTTTAAGAAAATATTTTTTACAATAAATAACAATAAAGTATATATCACAACGATTAATTAATTTGTAATTTTTTATTTTTTTTTATTAAATAAAAGTTTTTCTAATACACAGATTTTTATTTCTTTATTTAAGTAACAATTTGTATTAAATTTCATTATGATATGATACATATAGCAATTATATTTTAAACCGTGTTTGTACTTTTATGTTTCAATTAAAAAACTGTAATTTTAGTATTAAAAAAAATAAACAAATAAGAATTTTTATATTTTACAATGTTTAATAATTCAATAACAATGAAATGTTTTTAAAGAACCATAATTTTAAATTTATTCCACGCAGGTAACAAAAACACAAAATAGAATAAATATACATATTCCGTTTATATTTTATTTAACAAAACTCTAGTACAATTTAGTAAAAGTAACAAAACTGTTCAAAATTAACTATGATACTAAATTTAATTTTAACAATAAATTTTACATTTAATTATTAACATTTGTTGCTAATTTGAATTTGTTTACAAAACGTATTGCTTTAACTATTGCTTTTTAATTAATTTATTAATATTTTTTTGTTTTTTGTAATTAGTTATTTACATGATACCTAAATCGTTGATAATTTTTCTTTGCCGTTACTGTTGCTTTGTAAATACAGATATAATTGCTTGTTCATATTTTACATTTTTTGTAAATTATTCACAGTTACGTTTTGTGTTTTTTAGTACACAAATAAAAAGAAGTTAAATAATGTTAAATTTGATAGATGATTGTGCAAACTAACTACAACTACATACTAAAGATCACTCAAATATTTTTAATTGTTTAAATTCTATTTGATGATGTGTAGCGTTACCTTAGTTTGTTAAAAATATTTTTTTAAGTTGTACGATAGTTTGGTAAAAATTAAAACCAATTCCGCCAATTCTTAAAGACTCGAAATTTGTTAATAGTAAATTTTTGCTAGCTTAGTATTAATATTTGTAATAAATTGATAAATAAAATTAATCATGATATGCCGTGAACGCGAAAGATAAATTATTATTTTTTGAATTAGATTATTCACAAAACCTTTTTTATAATTTTAAATTATTATTACAAAACCACTCAGATACAAACAAAGGTTTAATTTATGCTTTATAACAATCTAATAAAAACATTGGTGTAAAAAATTTAATTGCTTATTTGTGAGTGTAATTACAAATATTGCTGTTTAGGTATCAGTTTTTCCAACTAATTTGTATACGGATTTGATCTTAATTCTATTGGATGACAAATGTTCTAAACTTTTTCTTGAGTTGAAACTGTTAATTTAGTTTTGCAAATGCATGTCACGTTATTAATTATATTTTATTTGTAGAATTTAAATAATATTAGTAACTTTGTTAAAATTGTTTCAATAAATTGTTTATTTACTTTAACAATTCCTATATGATTGATTGTGTATGTTACAGAATATTTAACTATTTAAATAAATATAAATATTGTTAAACATGTTTAACTTGATTGCAAAAGAACATTATTAAAACTTTTACAGTTTTTAAATAACAGCATTCAAATGTCACTATTTTTTTAATTGTAAAATTTTTAAGGTGACATATATAAGTAATTAACTGTAATTAAACAAAAACTTTGATTATCAAATAAATAACGTTTATTAAAATTTGTACAACTGTATAATCGTCGTTTGAGTTTAGTACTATTCTTTGGTGAAGGACTCGGCATTTTAGTTTGTTGTATTTATTGATATTTAGTTCATTTTCTTTAGTGTCATTTTATCATAATTTTCTACTGAAATTTCAAAGTTTTGAAATTTAACGTTTTCAAATTTATCTTAAACTTTTTTAAGTACTTATTTCTTAAGTACAAATGTACGTGAGTTCAATTAGATCTATTATCGTTTTTATAAATGCAGATTGTATTATTATTTGTTTGTTCCGTCAGTCAGTAGTATTTTGTTTCGTTTTAAAAACTGTGTTTGTGCATTTGGTTTTTTATTATTATTTTTTTATGTAGTAAATGTAAAATTGTTAAATTGTAACAAAGTTTTTGATTAATTTTCTTGTGCGCAAGTCAAGTTTGTTTCGCTTGCAGAAACTAGTGATTAGAATACATACTGAAAAGTCAGTTCTAAAAGTGTGTACACCGGACAGCTTTTGGTTGGTAAAGTTCAAAAGTCATTTAAATTACAAACTTTCTTGGCACCCTTTTGTTTTGAGTTTTGATTTTACTGGTTCTATGGATGTAGCAAATATTTATTAGGTTCATTTAAAATTTAAATAATTGAGTAATTGAATTAATTTTCGTAATATTTTCCTTAATTTGATTATAATAATACCTAATCCAAAACTATATTACAAATAGTTTATAAAATGAACAAGATAATATACTTTATAACTAATAGATAGGTCACAGAAGGTCTGTTTAATTGTTTATATAATTTTTATTTTAAATTTGTAATTTAAATTATTATATCTAATATTAAACCATTGTGTATTGTTTTTAAGTTAATGTTAATCCTAATAATTTATATATGTAATATTTTTTACACTAATATCTTATAATATAATTTTCAACATCTCAAACTAAAAAATTATAAAAATCAAATTAGTGACCCAATTAGTGACAAAGTAGTTTCATTTCTACGTTTTCTAATTTTTTCATTTCAAATTTTAGAGTTTGATTGGTTTAAACTTCTTGCAACATTACCCCTTCATACAATAAATAACACTTAATTCATTTTTTGTTTTTGTCTTTTATCGATTTTGAGTAAAAATTATTGTATATACATATATTCTTGCAATTACTTTGTATTTGTAATTGGCCTCAGAAATTACATTTTGTTAGTTAGACTGATACGGTAAGCGTAATGTTACTTCGACCTTTACTAATTTAAAAGAAAAGGTATTTAAAGAAGAACATGAAATACCTAAAAACACTTTAACTGCAGAAGTCTTCCATTGCTTAAAAGGCGCCTTTATATATATATATATATATATATATATATATATATATATATATATATATATATATAGACATATAAACCGGTTGCTGTTGAGCCCGTAGAATATATAAACGCTACGCTCTTTAGCCCGAAGAAACGCTATTAAGCCCGGTTTCGGGCTCATCTACGTATCCATGTGTATATAATCAAAATACGATTATACAAGCATCAAAACGTGTAAATCCAAAAATTTGGTCGGGCTTCATATTGTACCGTTTATATCTGCATTATATATAAAATAGTTCAGAGTTAGTCGCTGCAGAGGTCGCTTTTATATACAAACTGTCTATAGACACCGACGGTACGTTGTGTAGCCCAACATCCGACAACGTTGGATGGGCTTAATAACAAGCAGTAAACGTATAGTCTAAGTGTATTTTACTTTAGTATGAATTTTATGCACTGAGTATCATCACGTTTTAATAATTTTTTAGAAAAACAATACAAACGATTTTAGTCAAAAATCGGAAGTTTATTTTTAAAAACGTTTGCAATTTCTACGTGATGCTTGTACGTACATATGTAGAATGTGGTACTTTTATAACTATTAAATTAAATTAAAATTAAAGTATTGAAAAAATTATTTGAAAACCTCTAAAGAGATTTGGATCAAAAGTATAATATAGGTAGCTAAGAAACTTTAAAGTTATAAGAATAATTTGTTGGTTCATTCATGATGTGATACCTATAAAATAATTAGAAACATAAATACATACATTTAATAAAAACCATATAACGAAAAAGGTATGTCTTAAGATATGATATTAGCATTTCTCATATTTTTTTTTCTTTTACTAAAAATCTTTAAAAACAATGTAGGAATCTTGTTTTGTAGTGTAAAAATTCTTAGAAGCATGGAAATTTTTTAGTAGTCTGAAAGAGTTTTGTAAAATCAGTTGGAAAATATTACTTCTTGTGAAATAATTATGGAAAGTTATGATAATTTTGCAGATAACACTGTACAATTCAAAAAAATTAAATTTGGTTTTACCAACACAAAGCTTTTACAAACAAAATTGAAAAAAAAGAATTGTCCTAGCAGAAAGAGAAACAAAACTTACAGTCATAAATTTTAAAATCGACACAGAGTTTTTAAGTAATTATGATGACAATTTACTTAAAAGTTAGAAAAATAATAATTAAGACAAACAGTTAATCCACTTCTTACAAGAAATAAGATATTTTTTTAAAGTTTGAGTTATTTCATATGAAATCGTCTAAAAGTAAAAGATGACTTATTTTAGAGTCCTAAAAAAGAAATCTACGCACATTTAGTTTTGATGAACACCCGTTTTCACCTGACCGAATTGAAAAACATAATTTTTATGCTTTTTTTGAGTGCACAACGAAAATTTATTCAATACCGATCAACAATGACGCGCTGCTAAAAATACGTTTTTTAACTTATTTTCAGTGATTTTTAACTGACTCTAGTGTCTATGTCGTTTAATGTAAGCACCTAATGTTATTCAGAAATTAAGTTTAATTATCCTAAAAAGAATAAACCCAACAACTGATCAAAAAAACCCACTTTTAGTACAAAAAAAATGCTTGAAATTCGATGAAATCGCGTTTTTCAGGCTACATTGGTCGTCTTGTTGTTGTCACATTCTTAGTGTCGATACACTTTTTTTAAAGCAAATATCTAAGTAATTTTATTAGGTTAAAAATATTATTTGCAATTGGTTACTTTTTTGTGTAGTTTTATCTATTTTGTTTGTATCTTATAGTATAGCAAGTAGGTTGAATGTTTTTTTTAAACGTGATATTATGTTTTTATTTTCATTGAAATTGTGTGTATTGTAAGTGAGATTTATTACGTAAATATAACATATGATGGAATATTGAATTTTTTGAAACAAAACATTATATTTTCTTAGAAGGTTTAGCTTATTGGCTTAACGATATTGACAGCATCACAATTATAGAAAACTGAATACCTTTACGGTATCAACTAGCTGTGACCGTGAGAAACCTAAACTATATTAAATTATTGTACCTTTTTATGTTATTATCTTATTAATACATGTGTTACAGCAGCTTGAACATTCACACTCGATACAAAAAACTAATTTTTATGCCAAGAATTTCGTTAGAGCAGAAATCCAACATTGTTTCTGGAGTTACTATATGATGATCTGCAGTTCGTTCTAAGCCTTGTTAAATAGTTTGTGACGGTCCGATTAATGCTAACTCTGTTACTTTAAACGGCATTTAACGTCCACATTAAGGAACAAATAAATTGAGTGAAAATGTTCCAGACTACTTATTAGAATTCCTCAATTTCGTTATTTGAAACAGAGTATTCTATTTACTATCACATACATATTTTAATTTCAACTAAAATTTCATGATAATGTTGTATGACATACTGTATGCCCAAAACTAACCTTTAAATTTATTTCCGATTTATTAAAAAAACTTTGTGTGCGTAAATAAGAATATGTAGGTACAAACATGTAAACAGGTTGTTGTTGAGCCCGTAAAACATATAAACGCTACGTTCTCAAGCCCGAAGAACCGTTATATATCCCAGTTTTAGGCGCATCTCTGTATATATGCGTATGTCATCAAAATACGATTGTAGAATCATTACTTTTTTTATTATGCGGTATATTGTAAGTTTGATTTAAAAATTAATTTGTGCTTGTCAAATGACGACAAATAATACACTCTACGTTAGTCGTGGTACTTGCGGCAACGGTTAAATTTAACATTTCTCTAAAAAAGTTGCCAAAAACAGAGTTACATGCGGAATTTTAAAGAAAATTATTTAATTTGCTGCCGTTTTGAGTAGGTTTTTTTTCAGATAAGAATTTGCTAATACACAGAAGTTATAGCTTACAATTTTGAATTATATTTACAAATAAAACAAACTTTGCACCAATCATAAAAAGAGTTTAATGCTTGAATACAGTTTTATTTTAAATCTGCAGAAAGTTTATTTGTTACGTCAATATTAATCAAGTTAAATTAAAAAAAAATATATTAGATCAGAAGATGTTTAAGAGAGTTATCTGCAAAGACTAAACGCAAATGTTAAAATTTCAAATCATTCGAATTTCGCTTAATAACTACGTTTAGAGCGTGTATAATATTGGCAACACAGTCGGGGTTAACAGCGCGCTAATAACGTCGTGTAGAAAGGCGTTACCGCCCGGGCTCATCGGGCACCTGTTTACATATCGGGCTCAATTGCGTGCAGTTTATACCTATATATATATATATATTGTATTTTAGGTTTTCACGAGTATAATTATTATTAATATATATATATAATATAATACGTTATAGAGAAAAGTCTAGGAATATGATTTAAATTAATTTTATATTAAGTTTTAAGTTGATTGTGTTGGAGATTTTTGTAGTAGCTGAATAGATAGGTAAAATAAAACATTTTTTATAAAGTTATATAACTATAACAGAGCCAGTGGAGAAATATTAAGAAATATTACAAAATGTTGGGATAAGGAAAGATCGTGTAGAGTAAAAAGTACATAGCAAGGACAATTACATACAGCATCACGGACTATGATAATTGCTATCACACATTTGATTCTTACAAATAGGACAATAAATTTCTAATAATGCAACGCTTATAATTTTTTTTTCTGGAAACTTGGCATTTGCGTATTAGTTATATAATACTGTTATTTTTTCTTTGACAACGTAGTATATATCTTGTAATAATATTTTATGCTCAACAAAAATATTTAAAATTTTGGTTTATTGATGCTAATCCTGTCATTTTATAATTACATTTAAACACAAAAATACATTTTTGTATGTTCGTTGCAATAAGCAAAATTTGTGCAGTTTGCATTTAAACTAAGTTTTTTTTACTCATAGCACACGTGTCAATACTGGATAATTTATACGTTTAAAGTTGCAATTTGTTGTACAATTGTAGAGGTAATTTAACAATTTTTAATTTATGTCACTCCTCTTATATTCGTAATCAAATTTTATTATTATTAGTTTTTACTTAATATGGTCTCTAAACTTTATTACATCTAGTTGCGAAAAGTTTTTACTGAGTACGTACTATTAATAGCCTATTAGAAAATATTAGAAATTACGTAATTTTAATTAAGTTTACAAACAAGCATTTTTATATTTTTATTTTATACTGTTATTACATATTTGATTTGAGTGGTTGCAAATGTAGACACTCGCAGAACAAATAAACCTAGATGCTATTAAGAGTGTGGTCTTTTTTAACAAATTTTTCTTACAACGTTAATACTTTTTTGCACAAAAGTTTCTCATTTATTTATGAGTTTAGTATATATTAAAAAACATACTAAATCATCTACCGAACGTAACGCACCACATATAAAAGACTGGCAATCTAAAATATATTTCTTAATTTAAAATTTATTTTATAGTTTTTTTTTACAATGCTGGATTACTTTTCTTCAAAAAATGAAAATGTTAGTTAAGCGATTTTTTCTATTATTATTATTATTATTATTATTATTAATAATAATAATAATAATAATAATAATATTAATAATCTTTTTTCAAATTAAAGAAAATTGAAGCACTAAACAAAGGTTTATCTATAAGCATATAAAACTTGAAATAATAGAGAAATCTCAGTTATGCTATACTTTTAAAATCAGAGCCTTCTTAATCAAAAGTTATACAATTTTTGTTAAATAATTTATTTAGTTATTATTATAGCAATATTCCTTGAAAACATAATTATAAACCGTTCAAATAACGTTAAAACCAGACTTAACTGCAGAGAACAAAATTTGAAAACTATTTTTAAATTGAACCTAAATAAATGTTAACTAAAAAATCGTAATATTTTAAATTACATAAAAATTTAAATGAAATGTAAACATATAGACAATTTTTGTAACAAAGTAAATGTAAAAATATTTCAAAATTGGTATTTACTTATAATTACAATTTTCAGTTCAAATTTCTTGCTAACAAAACAAAGCTGAAACGTATTTGTAAACCTGTTAGTTTCATATTTAGAACGCTTATACAAGGTAATACGCTACGTATTTTTGTATTTAATTTTAGAATTTGATTTACATTAAAATAAAAATACATTCTGTTATTCCAACGCTTGCTAAAACTTTTTGATGAATGATGATAATAATTGACATATGTAAATATTATTTTCATTTATTATTTTAAGTGAATATAATTTTTAAGTTTATTAATAGATTTATCGTATTAAATTTTTTATTTTGCATATACATTGACTACTTTGTGCAACGGTTACTGTTACAACGTGCAACTTTGTGCAATGAAAAATAGTGATTTTTGAGTGTGTAATATACGAGGTGTATCTTGTAAATGTAAATTAAGGACCTGTTGCATTAAAGAATCTCCTGAAGTTGTTAACATTTAAATGGAAGCAAAAGAATTCAAAAATTTGTTAAAAATAAATACAAAATAATGTTAACGAATAAAGCGTAATTGCAGTTCTAAAAACTACACGTTTTAAGTACACTAGATAATTCCTGTAATATAACGTATTTACAGATGTTTAAATGTAGGTAATGTTATGTAGATCAGTCATCATACTCCAATAAAAAGCAGTAATTCGTTATTGTTTGGCTGCTAGTAACAGTGTTCTACTAAATGAATACGAAATTGTTGATTACTTATACAAATAATTGCACAATCGACTCGTTAAATTTAAAAATTACTAATGGGAGAGGCGAACGACTTAGATGCAAAGGCACTCTATCGTGCATAGACCACATTATTCTGCAAACTTCAAAGAGTAAGACATCAAATTTTGGTATAAAACTTTTTTGAAAAAAGATTAAGTAAGTAATTTGAAGTTGTGTTTTGGTTACAACCGCAGATAAACGTAAACAAGAATAATATTTATTATTTATTCGTTAAGGAAGGACATAAAAACTACTTTTGACTACTTTTTTTTTGACGACAAACGATCAAAACACAATATAAAGGTTATATTAATAAAAGAATACTCGCTAACAATCACTATAAAACTACACCTTGCAATTTTGGAAATTAAATTGTTATAAATGTTACTTAAATTGTTCGTATCGCTATTAAAATTAATATCAAAAAGTACGTTGTAAATCTAAGTTTGTATCTCAACGAGCACTTAATGCCTAAAGGAGATTTTCGAATAACGTCGTTGTTTTTGTAATAAAATTTTCAATAAACAAAAATAATCTAAAAATAAAATATCATTCTACTGGCTGTTAAAAAAGTAATGTAATATTAAATTTGCTCGGATTGTAAACAAAGAACTATTTTAGATTAAAAATAGATTATACAGGATTATTCACTCTATACGGCACAAAATATTGACATTTTAACATTTTTTTTATATTACACATAGATTTGCGCAAGCCCTAAAGGTGTAAAAGTTGCGTTTCTTAAGATGGCATTGAATTGAATAAAATGCGATTAACATCGATATAGGCAACCAACAATACTATCAATACTTCTATTGTCCTATAGATGTAGTATGTATGTTGCATAGTAATCTCTTGTGTTTAAATTGAGATTTATTTTTCGAAATTTTAATTTTGTTTATGTTTATGCTTTGTTTGGAAGCGCCGTAATTACATGTTGAATTTGCAACGACGACACAAGAAACCGGTTTAGTTACAGTTGTTATAAAATAGTTATTTTTTATTTAATTCTTTGGCGTGATAACCAATTTGTTGTATTTATTTAAAGGTCTTCGCTACAAAAAAAACTTGTCTTAAACGGTTGCAATAAATAGTATAGTTTTAAGTTACATTTGTAGAACTTAGAAAAAATAGTAAAAAAACTTCTTAAATTCTGCAAAGATAAAAAATATTAGTTATAAAAAATTTTTCTTCACGTTTAGCATGAAAACCGTTCGTTGAAAATACTTCAAAACAGCGTTGTTATTCTGAATAATGAAAATTGCATGACGTCTCCATTTTTTGAATATAATAGTTTGTTTTTTAATTATTTAATAATAAATATCACAAAAAATTGAAAAATAAATACTTAAGCGTTTAATTTAAAAAAACGCATTAACCACTCATTATTATGTGCAATGGGAAAAATGAGAATCAAATATTTTTTTTAAATTATTCACCGCTCAAAATCTGTAAAATACAAATTGAAGTTTTATTCCTTCATTAGTATCGGAACAACATATAACATTACTAAATTTATATTTTTTTATTCAAAGACTGATAAAGAAGCGACCAAGTAACAGATATCTGCTAGTAAATGCAAACAGCACGTGTCAATTTCTTTGCGATTATCTTATCTTAACGCCCACGGTACACCTGCAAGCAGCCGGATACATAATGATCTCTTTTAGATTCAGGGTCAATTAAAAATCTGCAATAGAGAATCAAACAATGTTGATTTGTTGACGAATAAACAAGCGGCAGGTTCAAATACAAATCATTAAAATACACACCGTATAAAGAATGCATTTTAATGGAAATGATACGAGGAAATATTCGACTGAATAAAAAATGCAAAGATCCGCCATATATATTGAAAGCGAGAGAAGAAAGAGAGAGTATTCTTTTAAATGAAGAACTTAAAAAAATTGAAGCAACTCTAAAATAACAATGTTTTTTAATTAAATTTGTGATTATTAAATTCGGTTGCTTGTTTTCATTACTGTCGATTTCTTGTTGTGTATTTATTCTTATTTTCTACAATTTTTTGGTATTTATTATTAATTTGCTGATGATACTGATAACACTAATTATATGCATTTTATAACAGTTTTAACTCTAAAATTACAGTTAGCATAGTTTTTGACTATTTTGTTGCTACTATAGGAAATTCCTATTCGAAGGGTAGCTTATAAATTTTTAAAAAAATAAAAACTTGTTCTTTAGAATCTAAAATTTAACTCTGGTATTTTAAATAATTATGTAGATAAAAGTTAATAAAAAAACAAAACAAAACAACTTTTGTTATTCATAATAACCATTAACCGTTCTTTAACTTTGTATAACAAAAATTAGTTTATTACAATTTAACATTCCTCATTAGTCTTGAAGCTTTATGCATTTTTAATATATGGGTTTATTTAAATAACTGTACAAAAACCTCTTACTTCGGACAATTTATCTTCTGATACCCGGAAAGAGTTTCTTGAGAGCTTTTACTGTATTAATGAATACGTATATCATTTGTTTTAATAGGTTTTAAATGCTATAAAATGAAGTGAGGTTTTGATCTTTAAAAGTCAAAACAGCTGAGGAATAGAATACGTAGATATACGTAGACTAAATTGTAGGTTATTACCAAAGATAAATGTATGTATGTGTTATTACTATGTGATTTATCAGTTTCAAAAGTACCAAATATTGTTTATGTGCGTGTGACACCTATGAAAATGCCAAACTAAAGTTTTAAAAGAAGCTAGCATAAATTTTAGATGTCACCCTAAAAATGATTTTCCTTGATAACTTCAAAATTATTTACTTAAATTTAATAAACATAGGTTTAACGTAATCTATGATATACCAATAAAGTATTAAATACAATTTTTTGCATATGACTATTACAATTCCTCACTTTTCTTGCCATCGAACAATTCCAAAAATTGAGCTCTTTGTGCGCGTTACCCTGATAATCTATTCATACTTTTTCGTTTAAAATTTGTTTTAAACATAACTAAGGACCTTTAACAACAATTTCATTCATTGAAAAATTCATAAAAATGATTATTTATGGAGTTATCTAGGAATTAAAATCATCCATTTTACATCTAAAAAACATCATTTGAAACGCCATCTTAAATAAAACCTACTTAACTTATTAATAGGGGCTTGTTAAAGATCAAATTAATAATCCCTTCTTATAGGAAGAGAAATGAGATACAACGAATTTAGTTTATTTTGCGAAGTTTCATGTTTGAGATAAAAACTTCATTAGGTTTGGTCCACTGAATTACGAAATTGAATAAACAATTAATAGATAAAAGCACTAAGGCACAAAATAAAACGCGAGTCATAACGTAAAAATGACAACGTAGAACGTTGTATCAATAAAACCTACTGTATACTATTGCATTTTCGGATTTTTCAATTATTAAAATATGTGTTTTAATAACGTTCATAATGCCTAAACCTTAATTTTTTTTTATTTGAAATTTTGTCAAATTATAACCTAACTTTCATGTTTGATATACTTAAGTAACATCTAAGTTCAGTAAACAAAATTTACAATACAGTGTAACAGTACATCATATTTTATATTTTAATTATAATAAACTCTACATCTTATACAGGGCGTTTAAAAATATTTAAGTGGCTATAACTTGATTTATTTAAATAAAACGCTATATTTTGAAGTTTACCATAAAATCCATTTTTTAATTATCTATCGAATGGTGTTAGAATGTTCTATAACTAAATCTTCATGTTTTGGCACTATATTTGGTGTTTTAAAAAAAAAGTTCTAATAAGTTTATCTGTTTATTGTATTTAAAAATATCAATTACTTAACAATTTTTACAATAACGATAATAATGAATATCTGTACAAATGTTTAGAAACTCAAAACGTAATTTATTCCAACAGGCTATAACAGCAATAATAGTAACCAAACCAGAAAGTTGGTCGTCAAAGTGTTTTAAATGTGTTAAAAAAAACATAATACTATCCATACAAAACAACATTAGTTCAGAAACTAAACGGTGATGGTTGTAATCGTATACTTAAATTTTGTAAAGAGATTAATGTTAAAATTTGTAATCAACCAGCTTTTCTTAACTATCTAATCTTATTATCTTATTTAATATTCTAAGTTTTTTTTAAACTAATGAGATATGAGAGGTAAACATACTTCGAAAACTGTACATACTTGGCTACTGCAAATCTCTATACGATCAAGAAAGCTGTACACAACATACACTAAGTTAAATTTTTGCGCAGACCATTAAATGGTGAAATGTGCTTAGAGTTTCTTAGATTTCAACTAATACGATCTTTAGCAATATTTATTTAAATAATTAAATTTATTGTTGTCATTTTAAAATTTTTGCTAATAATATGTGCAATTTAAAATAAACCAATTAAAAGAATATTTTTACACAACTAAATTACTTTAACATTAAATCTTCTTAAATAGAACAAAATTATATTGCAAGTATCTGAAATTAATTACATTTAAACCCAACTAATTTTTTTATAATAATAAATTCAGCACAAAACAAAAATTAAAAAACAAATACAGATATATATTTGGAAACCGTTTCTATTAAGTGGTAATAAAGCTTTTTAAAAAATAAGTTTTTTAAACTAATACAAAATTTAAACAATTAAAAATTTATTTAAACTACTCTTTGTATTAAAACAATGAACTATCGACGGTTTATTAAAACTTTTATTCAGTATATTATTTTTGTACATTGAAGTAATTAATTAAATAACTAAATTTAATTTTAATTTTTAATTTAAATTGATTTGTGTTAACGACTGCATTAATAACCTAAAGATGACTTAAATTGTAATAAAGTCGAAACAATTGTAGTTCAATTAAATTATATAATATTTGGAAGACAAGACTTTCAATTAAGATTTTATATACAATCAGTCCAAAAATTTATAAATATGAATTTTGTTTCATTATAGAAATCTAGTTAAATAAAAACAAAGTTTCGTGTCTACATGATGATGTAGAAATGAAGCTTTGAACAATTTAAATTGTTGTCAATTATTTAATACTCAATAACAATAGAACATTAACAATAGAAACTATACTAGAAGATGTTATTAATGATTTGGCTTTAGACACAATCTGCAAACTTTACGTTTGTTAAGAGTGATTTTACGAGGTTTCGTGCTCTAAAGTAATTGTTTTATTTTACAGACTATCTATTTATTTACACTACAATTTATATAATGATAATAAATAAGATTTTTTTACTTATAGTTTATTTTAATTAATTAATTGAAAATAGTTCATTGGTAAAAGCATCATCAGCATAACAAATGCAAATATTGTTAACAATAAAATAAATAAATGATAATTAAACGTATGTATGTGTTTCAATTTTATTGATAAATACGTCTAATTGTCATTTATTTATTTAATGTTGTAATAATATGCCTCTTATATTATTTCTTTTATTTCTATACTTTATACAATTTCTCGTACAAAACCTTATCTAACTCAACTCTATAGCTTTATATCCGTACTGTAAACGATATGGAAAGAGGTTTTCTTTCCGTACTGCTTTAATGATTAAATAAATTTAAGTTTCCAACACTTAAACTCTATCTGAGAGTTATTTTATTTTACAATACAGTTAATTTCAATATTTATTAAAGGTTAGTTTATAAATTAGAACAAAATGAACAAATTTTTAATGAACTATTATGCATTGTGAATTTATTGTACAGTATTTACAAATTTTAGTTGTAATGGCGCAATTTTCACCTCTAGAAATAGGTTAGTTTTTATATACTTTTATATATTTCAGACGGGAGTTTATTGGCATTAAATTATCTAAAACTTGATTTGCTAATTGTTTTACATCGGACGGAGTGCAACTCATACTTTCAGATTTTATTTTGACAACCTTATTTATTGAATTCAGAAGCTAACACTTAGAAATTTGAAATTCGAATTTGTTAAATGCCAGAATTGCCAACACAATTTATGATTTTTATTTATTAAAACTTTTAGCGTTAATACATGCATAATAGAAAAATACTATGAAAAACATTTGTCACAATTTTCTTTTGCTGCACTCCTTTCAGTCGTCCTGCAAAACTGGTTTTTGTGCGGCAAAAAGTCTCATTGTGACATTTGTTTTTCAATATACATACTATTGTACGGTTACGTGTAGAACCGTTATAAAAGTGTTCGTTTTATGTTCGTAATTTTTTTGAGTAAAATCTGATAGCTACTGAATTACATTATAAATATTTTGACTATATAACTGTTTCAAAAAGCTCAATATACCGTTTATAAAAGATTATTCTAGATCAAAAGCGCGAAAGCAATTTCGAAATGCTGTTAGCATATTGTTTTTTTTTTACTTTGTCCTAGCAATATTTTTAGTACGGATTTTAAATGTTCTTGTTATACGAGCAAATTGTTATGTAATTGCAAATGGTAAATTACAATAACCAACTAGCATAAATTTATTAATAAACACGACTATCTAAACCCAACAATTAAAATGATGCTGATTGAAGAATTTCTGTGTAAGAACATATAATAGTGATTTTGCCATCTATTAGAAACTGTTTTGTCAAACTATTTAGAAGTTAATAGAAGACGAGTGAGCAATAAGAGGTTTTTGTTCAGTGTTGCCAATTATCACATAATTATTAGATCTTAAGATAAGTTTTGATACATTCTGATAGTAAAATATGAAGTAACATTATTGTTTTTACCAAATTATTTCTAAAAAAAAAACATTTATTTTACTATAATTAAATATTATTATAGACTTTATACGCTGCAAAATTTAAATTAGAAACAACTGTACATAGGGCAAATACAACAAAAAATTAAAAATCAAATCAACTACCACATTAATGATTGTAACAGAAAAAAGGTGTAGCGTTACATCATATAAATACGATACATAACTTTGACTTCAACACTCCCAAAATTTTAGATAGAGAAAGTAACTATAAAAAAAGATTATTATCACAGATGATATTCATTAACATATACAACAACAATATTAATTTTAATAACGACACTAATAATCTAAGTCATGTATACAACAACTTAATTTCTAAATGGTAAAGTAGTTTGTCCTCCTGTTGGCAAGTTGTAGTTAGTTTAAGTTTTTTATCTTCTTTAGGAGAGGCAATAAAAACCACTCTAAACTGTTTTTATGGCTACGTTTCGTGCCTCTAGCGTGCACTTCTTCAGGCCACTGAAAATTTATTTACGGTAAGTGAACAACATTACACAAACGCATAAAACAACTAACTGAATTTGTTAACAGGTACAGCAAACAACAAAAACTTACAAGAAAAGGTTACGAGTGGTGGTAGTCCACTGGTCCAATAAGCATACCGTCTAATAACTTACTTAATCTAGTTAACATGAAATTAAGTCAATAATTAAAAGAATTTAAATATATGTACAAAGAAAACAACGGACATTAAAGTTAAACAAACAATATACACTGAATGCAAATTCAAAAATAATTGTAACTATGATAAGGCTAATAGATAAAAATGACCTTGAAATCGCGTACAACTATAAAGCTTATCTTGCAATTTTTGAAATTAAATTATTGTAAATATTACTTAAATTATTGGTGTCGTTATTGAAATTAATGTTGTTTTTATATATGTTGATGTATATCATTTCCGATACTAACCTTTTTTTGAAATTATTTTCAACATCTAAAATTGTAGGATTGTTGAAATCGAAGGTATGTCCAGTGTTAATGTGATGGAGTGCTAATGCTGTGTCTGCTTTTTTGTTTTGCAATCATACCGATGGTTATTAATCCGATTTTTTACTTTTTGTTTGGTTTGGCCGATATAACATACATTGCAATTGGTACAGTCTAGTTTGTAAATTACATCGTGCTTTTCTATTGTGTTTGTTTTGTCTTTAGTTTTACTGTACAGTGTATTATAGATGGTGTTATTATTGTATATTGCTATTTTGATGTTATTTGTTTTTAAAATCGGAATGATTCTATTTGTTAAATTTGGGACATTAATTATTTTCATGTAAGTGATGTTAGTATTAAGGTTAGTGGTAGGATTGGTGTTAGGGGTCGTATTAAGATTAGTTGTAGGTAGGTTAGTTGGTGGCGGGATCACAATAGTTATGTTAGTATCAGAAAGTATTTTGTTTAATATATTTTTGGATAGTTATTCTTCCTTAATATGTTATTTAAGATGTTAAGGTTTTCTTTGTGAAATTGAGGGCTACTCAAATTTATAATTTTATTTTCATGGCCTTGATGACATTAATTTTTTGATGGTGTGGGTGTCTCGATAAAAAGTTAATTGTTCTATTAGAGGCAATTGGTTTAGTATACCATTCTGTGACTAACATATTAGTGTTAACATCCTTACTGAGTCTAACATCTAGAAATGGTAATGAACCCTCTTTTTCAATTTCAACCGTGAATTTTAGATGTTGATTATAACTGTTAAAAATATTTAAAGTGTTTTCAATTTCTGTGTCGGGAATGCATGTAATGATATCGTCAACATAACATAACAAAAGGGTCGGTGTAAATGTCATTTTGTTTTTTACATAATTAAGCAAATCGTGCATTGCAAGACTGGCTAGTATAGGTGATGCTGGGTTGCCCATTGCAGTGCCAAATTTTTGACATACATTCTGTCATTGTACGTAAAATAACTAGAATTAAATAAGAATTCAATAATATTGACAACATTAACTAGTTCTAATGTAGTGTGGCTCTTTAACTCATTCCAATATTCTTTTAACAGTTTTACAGAGAGCTCTTTTGTAATGTTGGTGAACAAAGATGACACATCAAATGAAACAAGCAAATGATTAGGCGGCATTAATGTGTTTTTAGTTTTAGCGATTAATTCGTATGAGTTTTTTATATTATATATAAATAAATATGAGATGTTCTGTATTATATTAGCTATGTATTTTGATAATTCATACGTAGGGGTTCCTATCCAAGATACAATAGGTCTTATAGGAAGTTCATCTTTGTGTGTTTGATCAGAGCGTAAAACTTGGGAGGTGTACTTGTATACGTTGTAAGTCTTTTATATGTCTTTAAGTCAATATGTCCGTTATCGTATAGTTGTTTGCTGATTTTGTTATTGTTATTTTGAAATTTGTTAGTAGGGTCTATGTCAATTTTGGTGTAGATTTTGTCGTCATTCAGTAAAGTCAATATTTTCTTTTATATTCATTTTCGTGAATTATGACAGTAGCATTTCCTTTGTCAGACTTGGTAATTAAAATGTCTTTGTGTGTTTTTGAATTTCCTCGTAGATGTCACCAAAGTCTTAATAAAACGGTCTTGTGGTGTCAAGGTATTTTTGTTTTATTATTAATAAAGTTGGTAATCACGTTGACAACTTTTCCCCTTAATGTTTCTTTTCCTTCAGCGTCATGACTAGCAAGTATGTATTCTGTGTCTTTAATTAGGTTAATTATAGGAATATTATTATAATAGTTATACATAAATTTAGGGGACAACGCTACACATTGGGCGACCTTATCAGGTAGATGTATATCGGTTAAATTGTAAATGCAACCCTGTTTGGTAATATTGCAATTAAAATGTTGACGTTTAAACAGATTCTCAAATTTGTTTTTTAGTTTAATTTTATCGTTTAACGAAACACGTTTTTGTTTATTATTTAATATTTTAGTCAAAATCTGTAAATCTGTTTGACGAAGTACTCTATATAATTTAAGTTTTAGTTCATTAATAATTTTCTTGAGGTTATGTAATTCCCAATACGTAATATCGATTTCTAAGTTCCAAATCGATGTTTTAAAATTATTAAGTAATCTATCTAATTTGTTACTGAACGGGGTGTGTTTTGATTGTATTAAGTATGTGCATTTGAAGAACTGTTGAATGTGTGTAGGAGTAACGAGATTAGACTTACACCTTTTTAGATATACCTTGCGATTATTTAGTTTAGCTAACTTAATGTGCGACTTTTCTATCTGAATGACTGATTTGTAAGTGTAATGAAGACACTTACAAATCAGTCATTCAGATAGAAAAGTCGCACATTAAGTTAGCTAAACTAAATAATCGCAAGGTATATCTAAAAAGGTGTAAGTCTAATCTCGTTACTCCTACACACATACAACAGTTCTTCAAATGCACATACTTAATACAATCAAAACACACCCCGTTCAGTAACAAATTAGATAGATTACTTAATAATTTTAAAACATCGATTTTGAACTTAGAAATCGATATTACGTATTGGGAATTACATAACCTCAACAAAATTATTAATGAACTAAAACTTAAATTATATAGGGTACTTCGTCAAACAGATTTACAGATTTTGACTAAAATATTAAATAATAAACAAAAACGTGTTTCGTTAAACGATAAAATTAAACTAAAAAACAAATTTGAGAATCTGTTTAAACGTCAACATTTTAATTGCAATATTACCAAACAGGGTTGCATTTACAATTTAACCGATATACATCTACCTGATAAGGTCGCCCAATGTGTAGCGTTGTCCCCTAAATTTATGTATAACTATTATAATAATATTCCTATAATTAACCTAATTAAAGACACAGAATACATACTTGCTAGTCATGACGCTGAAGGAAAAGAAACATTAAGGGGAAAAGTTGTCAACGTGATTACCAACTTTATTAATAATAAAACAAAAAATACCTTGACACCACAAGACCGTTTTATTAAGACTTTGGTGACATCTACGAGGAAATTCAAAAAAACACACAAAGACATTTTAATTACCAAGTCTGACAAAGGAAATGCTACTGTCATAATTCACGAAAATGAATATAAAAGAAAAATATTGACTTTACTGAATGACGACAAAATCTACACCAAAATTGACATAGACCCTACTAACAAATTTCAAAATAACAATAACAAAATCAGCAAACAACTATACGATAACGGACATATTGACTTAAAGACATATAAAAGACTTACAACGTATACAAGTACACCTCCCAAGTTTTACGGTCTGATCAAACACAAAAAGATGAACTTCCTATAAGACCTATTGTATCTTGTATAGGAACCCCTACGTATGAATTATCAAAATACATAGCTAATATAATACAGAACATCTCATATTTATTTATATATAATATAAAAACTCATACGAATTAATCGCTAAAACTAAAACACATTAATGCTGCCTAATCATTTGCTTGTTTCATTTGATGTGTCATCTTTGTTCACCAACATTACAAAAGAGCTCTCTGTAAAACTGTTAAAAGAATATTGGAATGAGTTAAAGAGCCACACTACATTAGAACTAGTTAATGTTGTCAATATTATTGAATTCTTATTTAATTCTAGTTATTTTACGTACAATGACAGAATGTATGTTCAAAAATTTGGCACTGCAATGGGCAACCCAGCATCACCTATACTAGCCAGTCTTGCAATGCACGATTTGCTTAATTATGTAAAAAACAAAATGACATTTACACCGACCCTTTTGTTATGTTATGTTGACGATATCATTACATGCATTCCCGACACAGAAATTGAAAACACTTTAAAAATTTTAACAGTTATAATCAACATCTAAAATTCACGGTTGAAATTGAAAAAGAGGGTTCATTACCATTTCTAGATGTTAGACTCAGTAAGGATGTTAACACTAATATGTTAGTCACAGAATGGTATACTAAACCAATTGCCTCTAATAGAACAATTAACTTTTTATCGAGACACCCACACCATCAAAAAATTAATGTCATCAAGGCCATGAAAAATAAAATTATAAATTTTGAGTAGCCCTCAATTTCACAAAGAAAACCTTAACATCTTAAATAACATATTAAGGAAGAATAACTATCCAAAAAATATATTAAACAAAATACTTTCTGATACTAACATAACTATTGTGATCCCGCCACCAACTAACCTACCTACAACTTATCTTAATACGACCCCTAACACCAATCCTACCACTAACCTTAATACTAACATCACTTACATGAAAATAATTAATGTCCCAAATTTAACAAATAGAATCATTCCGATTTTAAAAACAAATAACATCAAAATAGCAATATACAATAATAACACCATCTATAATACACTGTACAGTAAAACTAAAGACAAAACAAACACAATAGAAAAGCACGATGTAATTTACAAACTAGACTGTACCAATTGCAATGTATGTTATATCGGCCAAACCAAACAAAAAGTAAAAAATCGGATTAATAACCATCGTTATGATTGTAAAACAAAAAAAAGCAGACACAGCATTAGCAGTCCATCACATTAACACTGGACATACCTTCGATTTCAACAATCCTACAATTTTAGATGTTGAAAATAATTTCAAAAAAAAGGTTAGTATCGGAAATGATATACATCAACATATATAAAAACAACATTAATTTCAATAACGACACCAATAATTTAAGTAATATTTACAATAATTTAATTTCAAAAATTGCAAGATAAGCTTTATAGTTGTATGCGATTTCATGGTCATTTTTATCTATTAGCCTTATCATAGTTACAATTATTTTTGAATTTGCATTCAGTGTATATTGTTTGTTTAACTTTAATGTCCGTTGTTTTCTTTGTACATATATTTAAATTCTTTTAATTATTGACTTAATTTCATGTTAACTAGATTAAGTAAGTTATTAGACGGTATGCTTATTGGACCAGTGGACTACCACCACTCGTAACCTTTTCTTGTAAGTTTTTGTTGTTTGCTGTACCTGTTAACAAATTCAGTTAGTTGTTTTATGCGTTTGTGTAATGTTGTTCACTTACCGTAAATAAATTTTCAGTGGCCTGAAGAAGTGCACGCTAGAGGCACGAAACGTAGCCATAAAAACAGTTTAGAGTGGTTTTTATTGCCCCTCCTAAAGAAGATAAAAAACTTAAATTAATTTCTAAAATTGCATATTAACTTTAGATAGATTTTTTAAATTTGCGGTATTCTTTGTTTAATCTATTAGTGATTACATTGATATTGAAAATACATTTTTGATTTTACATGTCATGTCAATTGTTTGTTTTGTACTCCAGTAATTTTGTTATTTAAAATTATTTTAATTATTCACATTTTTATAGATGTTTATACTTTTTTATACCTACTCTTACAATTATTGTTAATGTTTGTCTATGTCCTTCGAGTTAAGGTCTACACCATTCTAACTTCTTTTTTTAAGTTAATACGTTGTTCTGTACCTAAAATGGCATCAGTTGTTATGTTTAATATGTCTATTTTATTTGATACTTACAAATACATTTCAGGGCCCTGAAGAAGGGACACTGTGCACGCAACGTTGCCATAAAAAAATCCTGAGTAGTTTATTTATCCCTCCTATCAAAGAACAGTATAATATCTTACTTAGTGAAATCAATATTAAAGGAAAAACTAATCTATATAACCTGTGAAGATTAAGGATTTTAGATAGCAATAATGACAAGTTGGTAAATAAAATAAAAATTTTAAAGATTTTTATAAAACAGAAAACTTTTCACACAATACAAATGAAGAAATTCTTGTAATATTAAACGGCTTTATCTATAGCGGCAAGTACCAAATATAATACACGTATGGAAAGTATAGATCTAATGAATATAATAATTGACTTTAAACACTTAGTTTTATGTGGATTTCTACTTTTTACCTTGCCGTTTTAGAGTTTTTTTTTATTTTATTACGGAACTACACTAATAACAAAGATTGACGTTTACGATATTGCTAGCACAAAAAATTAATGTACACAAGCAATTGTAAATATAATAGTTTCTTTCTTAAGGTAATTGTATAAATTTTATTTAAAAAGTTTTCAAAGTCATAACCGTCATAACTAACATTAGAGTAAGTAGAAGCGCAAAAATTAAAATTTCAATTTTGGATCAAGATTATGACTATAATAATTTTTTACATTTGTAGTATTTTTCTGCGTTATTACCAATTCACTAGTTACCTATTGTATGATTTCAAAACAAAAATTTTTAAATTGTCTTTTTTTACGAGAAAAATATTCGAAATAATACACTTTCACTTTCCTAACATGTGAGGGTAAGTGGAAAGATTTCGTATTTTACACTTGGATTCTTAGTTGGCAGCTTTGCATTAGGATAGTAGTTTCTTTTTTCCTCGACGTTGACCTTTTTCATGTAAATAGCGCAGTGAATACATGACATGACAAAAGTTACTAAACAATATATATCATCCCGTTGATTTCTACTAAAATTTAAATGGTGAATTAAAGAATGTTCATAAAAAGTTCTGGTGCGGTATGATGAACCTACACGTTTTGCAGTTAAATTAGCTTTTGGTTCTTCATTTGTAGCATTATTGGTCGTCTTAGATACTTGTTAAATGTCTACTTGACACGTTACTAATACATGTAGTGTTTATTCCTTACTACAAATGTTACGTTTGTGTTGAGTTGAATTACACATGAGAGAATTTCTTGATTCATTAGTACTGGATGTATTTTTATCAGCCTTCTTAGATTTAGAAGACCCGATAAAGTATACGCGCACAAAACGTTGCCAAATCAAATAATACGTAGCAAATAATTTATTGTTCACTAACAACGTCCTTCTATTGGGATATAAATAAATATACAATAATCAGTAATACCAGAAGAAAAATAAAAAATTAATATAGAAGCAACTACATAATTTCTTAATTCAAATTATTTAACATAATGTTAATGAAACAATTTATTATTGTGTTTTTTTTGTATTTTTTAATATTAATGATTGTTTCTTATCTGAAAATATATGTTTATAAACATAAAACGTCTTTCAACGTCAACAGATGTCATAGGGGCGTATTTAGAACTAGATATATCAATATTTATACCTAAAGAAACATTTAGGTTTCTGTTCAAAATGTTTGAACTTTTTGAAATTTATTGTTATAAGTTAATGCAATGTTTATTTTATTTTTTTAATTATCTGTTTTGTTTTGTATACCTACTAATAATCTATAAATATTCACAAAAACTTTTAATTATTTGCACAGACTCTACCAATGATATTTATTCTAAGTTGTATATTATTATCCTTCTTAATTGGACTTGAAATCGTGTGATTTCTTTAAAGAAGAAAAATCGTGTGTCAGTGTAGGTCAAGACACACCATGTTTCTAGTGTGTAAATGTAAGTGTAATTCTTGTAGTATTAATTACTGATAACCAATGTTAATTTACCTGCCATGTAATAATTACAATTTTTAATTAAACAATGGCCCGATAAAGTGCGCACTTAGCTGCACGAAACGTCGCCTTATATAGACACGTAAAGTGTTTTCATGGCCCTCCTCATAGAAGAACCTTAAAGAAATCGTGTCAAAACACTAATTCTGTTTTAAATTGTAAGGTGCATTTGGTAATAAAAGCAAAGTTTGTTTACATTTACTGACTGTACTATCAAAACCTTTAAGTAATATAATTGTTGTTGCTTGTCGTTATTTGAGTAATAAATAAACAATGGAAAAAATTCACAATATAAGTTTAATTTTATATTATTGGTACATACATACATTAAATAAAATGTGCGTGCTCTTAAAAAACGGGCGATTTTAGAGTTGTAAAGGATCTGTGAGCTTTTTTTGTGCGATTTTTTAAAGGTAATGGTTTACCAAAACGCTAATTATTGTATTACGACAAAAAAAATTTTACTTGCAGAGTTGTTTTAAACAATACATTTCAGCACTACTCAAAATTTCAAAACTTAAACAAACAACACAAATTCTACAACGAGAGCAAGAACCATAAACCGACTATTATAGCACAAAATCTCTCATTTTGTAAGAATAGATTTGTCTTGTTAGTTTTGCTTACCTACTGCGTATATTAAGTGAGAGGTCCTATACCAATTACGTAAACTGTAAGTTTCCCCAATCTAATTAACTACTCATTATTATTATTGATGAGAAAATGTAAATTGTAGAAGAACTCTGAACCTTAAGATATTAACAATAAAAAAAAACTTTTAAAACTTTTAAAGCAAAAAAAAAATAACAATGAAAAACTACCTATACGTAATAACTTTTACATACATTTTTTGTTATTTATAATAATAGATTCCGTTTTTAGAAAGATGTAACTTGTTTATCAATTAGCAGTAAATCAAATAATTCAAAATTATATTTTTCTACGACTAACAGTTAATACGATACATGGTGTGTTTACTTGCGATTAGGCAACGTTGTGCATTGTGATTGTCTAATTTTATTTCCGTACAGGTCAAACTTATTAACGTACAGAATAATGAATTATACAAACATAATTTAGAAGGCTTACAAATATATCGTGCATTACAAGTTATAAAATTTGAGAACGAAATAATTGATTAGTTTAATACTGTAAAAACCATCGACCTGGCAACAACGGAAAGCTATGCTTCCCTCTGGAAGAGTAATCACAGGCTGAAAAGTGTACACAACATTGTGTAAGGGATAGAAATAGTATTGGTCAACAAACGGTACTCACTACTTGTCTAACGACAATTTTGTTTGTTTTCTGTTACATATTCCTACTTCAAGCTAAAGATACATCGTATTTATATTTCATGTTTAACGTTTGATTAAATTCATTTTAATATCTACGTAGTACTTTGAATAATGCTGCTAGAACCGATTCTAAAATTTGTGGTTATAAGTATGTCAATATAAATTGACAAGTAGTGCGTACCATAATAATGAACTAATGTACTTCTTTTTCTACATGTTTGAGACAAACAAACGCATTGCGAAAGTATACAGATTACTCGTCCGATGTTGCCAGGTCGATGGTAAAAACGATTTGGTTTGTAAATTACATATTTTAGGTTATGTTCGCAAACCTTGACATTTAGTTGTGATTTTTTTACAATTAAATATAAGTATATTTTAGAAGTTTAGAATAAATAAAAACTCTTAATTTGCAACCTCACTACTTGTTTTTTTGCAAGGTTTTCTTTTGATGGGAAGGAAATGTTATCAGTAATTTATCGTTGTTGAAGTAAGTGCGGAGAACGCCGTTACCTTACACGAACGAACACATCCTTCACAGTGCCAATTAATCTTAAACTATACAGAAAATCCCGTCAGTATTTGTAAGACGCAGCATTTCGTTGTTATAGTAAATCTTGCTTTCGGATAGATACTGGGATACCGATAGTCTATCGATTGCATTGCACGTAATCGTCAAAATAATAATTTTAACTGCTCGCTAATTAATTTCTAAAAAAGAGATATTTGTTAGCACGTCGAGTGATATTTATTCTTGGCTCGCGCCCTGTATAAAGGTTTAATCAAACAGCAAATATATCCTCCCCGTTATACCGCCTAATTTAACGTAATTATCAGTGATTTGAGACCGTGTGATTAAAATTTTACTTGCCAGTACAACCTTAATGAGATTTGCTAGCAATGCGGACGAGGCCACTTCAAAACACAGTGCCGTGGACGATTTAAATTATTCTGTTCCAGATGCGGTAAAGGAGTGTATTTCTGTGATTGTTCCTGTATACCAGCGGGAAACGATCCCGGCCGACTAGCGGAAGTGAGCTATGAATAGTCATTACAGCCAACCCTGGCTCTACCAGTCCTACAGGATAGAGCAACTGGCTATAGGCTGTAAAACAAGTTTATGCAAGAAAACAAAACGTACCTTTAGTAGCTTAATTAGACACTTGTCTATTCATTCTAGTTACCATCTACAATAATATATTCCGTGCATTAGTCGATACCGGCGCCTCCAAAAGTTACATAGCCTCTTGAGTGCAACACCTAGTAGCGCAAACTATTCAACCACCGAAAAAAAAGTCAACCGAGTGCAATTAGCAAATGGAAAAATTATACCGGCTAGCAGTAATTACATGTTCCCGGTGCAAATAGGTTAGCAAATCCACACATTCGAGTGCCAAGGCTTAAAGGACCTAACGACTGATGCTTTAGTGAGTCTAGATTTTTGAAGTGAAACTTCTTTATCGGCGTTGGAAAAAAATTTACCGTCACATTTTTCGCTTACGCGTCACATTTTCTTTTTTGGTTACGCGTCACATTTTTTATCGTCACATTTTTTATCGTCACATTTTTTAAATTTAAAATATTTAAGGTTAACCTCAGTTTCTGATTGAACGATGACAATGATATTAATAATTCTATTTCAATTAATGAAATGCTGTAATAATCTTAGTAGCAAAAAGTTAAAGTGAAATAATTGTATTATTTGTATTCATGTCTATTATAATAAAATCCTTTTGTTTAAAATTTATCTAATTTTAAATTTAAAATATTTAAGGTTAACCTCAGTTTCTTATTGTAATTAATGGCTTATGGTAACTGAAATATGAAATTGAATCTACAAAAATTAGTTAATTGATTTACAAAAATTTGTATTCATGTCTATGATAATAAAATCCTTTTGTTTAAAATTTATCTAATTTAACTTTATTTAACCAATTTCTGAAAAGTTGCATGTAGATCATTTTGCGAAAAATAAGGCCATAAAGAAGTTTCACTTCTTACATGTGTACACTAGTACACGCCCTAATTTTTTTATTACATTACCATGCCGTTGTTTGAGTGGTCAATCACATCCTGGTCCTGAACGATGAGTCGATTTAATGCTTTAATTCCAGCAGTCCTAGCCTCGGAGGCATAAATAACGTCTCAAAGACTGAATTAACGATTCTAAACCAGTTCTTGCAACAAGGATTAGAGCAGTTTAACCAGTTAAACAAACCAGGCGTAGGTGTCCTCCGAAACCCGGAACCAAACTCGTCAAACAACGGTACTACCGGCGCAACCCGGCAATGCAAGCCATTATGGACGATGAGGTTGATTGCATGCTAAAGGACGATATCATCGAATAATCCAGCCGTCCGTGGAGTTTGCCAATAGTTTGGTGAATAAGAATACCGGAAAATATCGTTTTTGCATCGATTCTTGTCAAGTCAACAAACTCACCGTAAAGGATGCATATCCTATTCTTTTTATAGAAAGTAGTTCAGAAAATCTGAGCAAAGTCAAGTATACTAGTATCATCGACTTGAAGAAAGACCATTGGCGGGTCGGCTAGATCCAGCAAGTAAATCAATTATGGCGTTCACCGTCCCTGGCCGTTGTCTTTCCCAGTTTACACGCCTGCGGTTTGGTCTACATTTTGCGCCCGCAACCTTCCAACGCTTGCTTGACAACGTAATAGAACCGGAGTTAGACCAAAAGGCTTTTAGGTATTTGGACGACGTCATCGTTCTCGATGTAACGTTCCGGGAACATCTAGAGAACTTGCGAGAGGTGTTTCAACGCTAATTTAAGTTTTCAAATCATGCAGTTAATAAATTAATTTGATTTTAAAAATATGTTATTTAAAGTTTGCGCTTAATTAAATGTAAATATTATTGAATTAAATATATTTTACATATAATCAATGTTTAAAATAATAATGTTTTTAAACAATTTAAACAACTTTAACAATAAAAACTTACGTTATCTGTTTATTTTTGTGTTTTAAATTACAACTAAGAGTTGCGTCAAAACTAATTCTTAATGACAACTGTCAGAATCACTAACTTGATTTTTAATTTAAAATTAATACCTTAAATTTTTCGTAAAAGTTTTTATACTTTCAATCATACTTTATTAATTATTAATGTAATGGTTATTGGTTTTATAATTAATATATATTCAAAACTTTTGTTTATACCTTATTATCCCAAAAATCAACAGTTTTTGAGATCTATAGGTGTTTTTGAAAATGTTTACATTTGTAACATCAACTTTAAAAATTCATATCGTGCCAAATTATGAAGTTTAAACTGCGATTTTTCTATCATTATTTATTAAAATTATTATCTTTTCAACAACAAGGTCTAATACATATGCAAGGTGTTCATAATGTAATGCCAAAGTGAACAACTTTGATATGCGTAAAACCCAATTTTCTAAACGGAACGGCATGTACATATTAAGATGGTTAAGTACTCAATAAAATTTGCATAAATTGCTTTAAGGGTTTCCTGTAACCATTTTTAACCGTTAGTGAGCTATAAGGATTTGTTTGATATTAGTACAAATTTCAATTAAGGACTTAGGGCGGTATTCAGAGTCGTGTTTTAAATATAAGATTGTCTTGAGTGATGATTAGTTTCATAGACGTCACATAAGCAAATGCTTGAGACGATCTTAATATGTCGCCTTACCTAAGATAATCTTATTTTTTCTACATTCATAGCCGATACTTATTTGAAATAAGCTCTGTCTTAACAATACATGTATTGATAGTGCTAATAAGACCGTCTTATTAGGGTGCCTAACCACACATTTTTACCAAAGTCATTGTTATTATTTAAGTCAACTACAACGTAGACTTAAACGTGATAAGTAAATTTTAACCATATCATGGAAGTGAGATTGTACGACATTGTTGTTGAGCAAAATGTGGAGATTGAGAAAAATAACAAAGGAATAGTTATTGAGCATATTCCAGGTTTTAAAATATTGAAGAAATGTTAGGAATGGAAAAGGATATTTTTCTCTGAATGTTCAAGTAATTATGTCATGAATTTTAAAATATAATTAAATACAAAAAAAACCCACGTTTGATTTTTTTAATTTAGTAATAAAGAGGAGAAAAAACACGATAAACGATTTTTATATTAGAATTTCTTATATTTTTTTAAAATTTAATTTTATCTAATTTAGCTTTAGCTTTCGTCTCTCGCAGTTTAAAATCATAGTATATTTTGAATAAACATTTCTTGTTTATGTTGAATTAGTTACTCCAATCCTGATTTTTTAAGGAAAATTTAATATGTATAAGCCTTGTTATTCTTATCCTTGTTTCGTTAGTCGTCGTGTAGGAATCGGCATTTATCGTAACAAAAAGTAGCGCGGACTATAAAATTTCAAACGACACACAACGCTTTGAAGCAACTTCTTTAGTAAGATTATCTTAAGTTTTGACTATGCAAACATACCGTCTTAAGGTGATCTTAAACATTTAAGACCGTCTTGCGTAAGATGATCTTAAGCTTTACCTTAAGACACGACTATGAATACCGCCCTAAGACAACGCTTTGAAGCAACTTCTTTAGTAAGATTATTTTAAGTTTTGACTATGCAAACATACCATCTTAAGGCGATCTTAAACATTTAAGACCGTCTTGCGTAAGATGATCTTAAGCTTTACCTTAAGACACGACTATGAATACCGCCCTTAGATTATAAGAAGTTCCCCTCTAGGAGGGGCAATCAAACCACTCAAGATTTTATTATGGCAACGTTTCGTGTACAAGGCGTGCACTTCTTCAGGCCACTGAAATATATTGTGAGTTAGCTAACACTTTTTTTTAGATAACAACTAATATTATTTTAGGTACAAACAACGTAGAAACTTACACTAAAAGGTTAGAGCGGAGTTATCCTTAACTCCAAACGACATGAAACTTGTACACAATAATAATTAAAATTAACATATTAATAATTGTTAAGCTATTTCTAACAAGTTAAATAATTAAAATAATTGTAAATGAACAAATTACATGTGAAAAACAAATAATTGACACGACATGCATAATTAAAAATTCTATTTGCAAAGTCAAGGTAATCGATAAAAGATTAGAACGAAAAATACCGCGAATTTAATAGACCTATCTAAAGCTCTTATGCAATCTTTGAAATTAAATTTAATATCATAAACATCTCGTCAAGTTGCAATCTTGGTATCAATAACGTTTATATTAGTACAACTTCTGTTTTTGAACAAAGTAACCGCGTTTCAAATACTTTCGTTTTTATGACCTAATATAAAACAAGCCCCAAATGTTATCATCCCATCCTAACTTTAATTGTCATATTTTTGCACAATTAATTTTCCTCTTATCGAAACCGGTCTTAAGGCCCCCTTTCACACACCAACATGTTTGCGCAAACTAGGTTAAACAAACCGATTTGCGCAATAATTTGTGCGTGAAAGAGCAAACATTTTGTTTGTACATACAAAAATAATTGGTTTGGGCAAATCTGTTCGGTTTTGATTTTTGGTTTGAGGTTGGTGCGCTGGTTTGAGCGTGAAAGCGCAATTCAAACCGGTTTCTGCAGTTGTCACACGCAGCACCTGCGCATTGGTTCTATTTGCACATGTTGCCCACGTTTTGTCTGTTACGCTCCATGCTGTTGTATCTAAATTAAAAATTTGTAGTGTGTGCCAGTGAATAACGATTAGTTTTAATTCACTGTATGACGATGATGAAGAAAGAAAAACAGTTCTTGACCGAGTATATCAAACTGTACAGATCATTCCCGTGCCTTTGGAAAATTAAATCGAAAGAATACAATGACCGTAATGTGAAATCCCAAGCTTACGAAATTATTATCGAAAAAATGCAGGAGTTTGATCAAAACTGTATAATTTGTGCTAAATTGTTTGAGCGTTAAAGTACATACGTCGACTCCAACATGTTTGAGATTTCGGTTTGTTCAACGTAGTTTGCGCAAACATGTTGGCGTGTGAAAGGGAGCCTTTAGGAGTCCTAAAGGATTAAATAATTTTGCCACCGTAGATAACATACTCTTTTTTGTTTTGTTTTGATTTTATGTTTTTTGTTACAGATTGTATATTATCTGTTGCCGAATTCCAAAGTTCCTAACACCTTTTCATTCTGTTGGTTTATCTAATTTATCTAATGTTTTGTTAATACCGCTTATATTTGATAACCAACTATTTAATTTAAATTCGCCTGTATTTGAAACATTTATTAAATCTTCATGTAAATCAAAATGTTTTTGTTTTGAATTTGTCATCAACGTAACAGTGGTATTTAATAATATTTGATACGAGAGGGTACTTGTTTTTCATTGTCAATTGCCACTTAAAATAAACTTCAAACCGGTAAAAAAAGCATTTTTTAAACCGTAACTGTTAATAATCCATATTCATCAATCGGTTTAGATGTGTCTAACCGTCAAAGTATGCGTTAAAATTGTTTACAACTTATTTTGATCGGAAAATCCAAAAATGCAATAATACATAGTTAGCTTTATTTAAAAAAACACAGCTTTGATACTTTTACAACCTTTGCGACACCCTGTATAACATAAAAATTATTTTAAAAAGTAAGCATAACAAACTATTATACATCTCTAATGTGAAAATTTTTGCAATTCACGTATTTTGGCCACAATATTCCGAGCCGTATAGTGTGAATAACTCTGTATATATCAGAAGAATGCAAAACGATTACATTATCGGCCACGTTTTTAATTGCGTCTATTGCGGACTTGCAAGATTTCTTTCTAACAAATTTTACAATCTTGTGAACGACAATCCCCGGCTATGTGTCCATTATTTAAGCAACAAAAACAAAGTGACAATTCTTTTACTTTTGCCTTTTTTCTTTTAATGTCGTTTTACCTATTTTTGGCACAAAAATATATTAAATGACTATCTCTACATAAATCATAATCTTGTAAAACCATGAACCTGTATGTAAAGTACCAGTCGATTTCTGAAAGTACCGATATTGTTACTTCAAGTAAGATACTTTGTTTTCACTATGAATAAGTATTTTGAAACTCTACTTAAACATTTTACGTAAATTGAAACTAACCCTAATACATAGTAACTTTAGTATAAGTAAATGCTATATTTAACAATTTTCTTGAAATATTATTTCAGTCAGATGTTATCCTCACTTTTTTCTATACAAATAAATCAGCTGGATTTTTTAAATAATCCATAAGTAATAGGCGTATAAACGACGCCAATCAGTATGTGCAAAAACAAAAACGTTTGTCCAATGAGTGTCGTCATCTACTTTAGCAAAACATTTTTTGAAAAAAAAAAGTTTCCATAAGATGTGTCGTCTTTCTACTATACAGTCTTTGATATAATTAAGTTTATTTTAAAATGGTTTAAATATACATTATTAACTTATTCAAGTAAAAGCTTGTGTTTGAGATTTACATTATTATCTAATACTCTGCTATAATATGAAATTCTATGAAATCTAAAAAAAGCGTAGGATTAGTATCCTACTTATACAAATAACTACAATGTTATACATTTTATTGTTTTTTTTGTGTTATTTTTTTTTAAACATTTAGCATTATTTAGCATTTGAACTAGAGTATTTTTTGCTTAAACTTTTTTCCACCATTTATAATAAAATAGATATTGTACAAGTGAAATCAATCACACTGTATAGAATAAAATTATATTTACAGTAAAGAAATTCATAGTATTTCACTAATATATACTAACATTGTCAGAAATTAGAAGTTATTTTTGATACTCAGTATTTGGAACCTAAATAATTATTTAGAAAAGTTTTTTTAAAACAAAATAGGTTTTAAAAACGGTTTATTATTGATACACGCTTAAAGAAATTAGATCACTTGGAGTAACACGCTGTTTTGTGTTTCGCCTACTATTCTTATTTTAAAAATAACGTCAAATGTAACTTGATTGTAAAATCCCGCGCAATGCTACAAAATGATCAATTAGTTCCATGTTTTATGAAATTTCTAAAAAAATTAAATTAAAACATTTAAATTTTTTAAAAGAAGTAAATTGCAATAAATATTCAAAAATGATATTTTAACTTTGTCAAACTGCAGTGATTGCGACAACGTTAAGTAAATCAATGCTAACTAACAATAAAACAAACTGTTAATAATTTTTTCAGGTTATTGTAAATGCAAAAGATTAAATTTTAGGCTTACCGCGTTTCAGACACTTTTTTGTGCTTGTTTTTTAAACAATGCTGTCGCGCTGTAAAATACGTGCACTTGAATGTAAATAACTAATAGATACATTTAAAAACAAAAATATATGTAATTTAACAAAGCAGTAATAATTAATATTAAAGTCTTTATGTAATTATTTGTTAAACATTGAAGTTTCAAGTTTTTGTTAAATTATTTATTTGTTAAAAATTTAAATGAACATTGTTTTGCCAAAATTTACTTCGAATGTATTGGTAGTGGTATCCCGTATAATATATTTATATAGCATACTTCAACGAAACCTTTTTTTACAATTGCTAAATAAGTACATATTTCAACGGCAAATATGTCAAATGCTTAGAATAAAATACAACTTTAAAAATAATTGTATGCACATAAAATGAAAAAAAAAAAGATTTTGTAAGCTTTTGAATAGATTTTAAAAAATTTGTTTTTATTATCAAAATTTAAATATTATATATTACAAAAGATTTCAGTTACTATTATTACTTTATTTTTGTGTATTTTTCAATTTAATTAATTAAACTCTTGCAAATTTTTTAGTTAAAATTTAGAATATTTCCATTTTAATGTGTAAATACAGATGTAAATAGTAAGTTAAAAAGACACTAATGCGATTACCATTCTACGTGTCTACCATAGTCGCAACTAATTTATCAAATACGTTTAAATTTCCGGAAGAAAATTTAAGCTGTCTTTAAACGTCACATTGCATATTTGTTATTTTTTTTTAAAGAAGTTGTTACTTTAAGTAGTTTTAAATCAATATTTGTACGTTGACATTCACACAATATTTAAGTATTTTTAATATTTTGTATTGTAAATATCTTAGATTTTTTTTAATAAAGCATTTTTTACATAAAGTTTTTATTTAAAAAAACCATTAATTGTGACAGGGAAGCCCAAAATCAATTGTAACAATTTTTATATTTTCGCATTTAGATTTGATTGTAGACATACATTTAGTATACCTTTCCCTAAAAGACAGTCTTTGTTTTATTTAAAAAAATTTACTAAACGTCACTAAAAAAATAGTAAACAATGTTTTTGTTACAACAAAACCTTATTATTATAAGCAACTTCAGGCTTAGACCGCGTCGTAGTTAAACACCCAGTCTTTTTAGGATTGGTCCTAGTCTCTCCTTGAGAGTCAAAACAAAAATTAGAACTTGACCTTTGCCGTATTGTCGTTCGTAAACCCAAACCAATTAACGTTTCGCAAGAGATTGCAGTTTGCATCTTCAGAGTGGTAAATGTTCTGAAACAAAATCTAAAGCTGGAAAAAAATTCGTTATATCACCGGTAATTTATCTGGTATGTAATCAATGAAAGCAATAAATCGGGTTCCTGCTCGCTGATGTCGATTTGTAAGCATTAATGTTGATGTCTTTTTCTTTGGCAGCTAATTTCGGTCATTTAGGTAGCGTCAAGTCGGAGAATTGAATTATGCCGGGTTCAAATTTGAGTTTATTGTCAGATTACAAAATAAAATGAATATAATAATTGTGAAACAATCGTATATATAAAAATTAAATTAAAAATAATTAATTAGATTAATAATTTAATAAAACATGCGGCTGTAATTGAGCCCCTTTCTACGGTTTGCTTGTAGTGTACTACAATGGTAGTCCGTACTGTACCCAACTACCTATATAAAGTAGTTACGTCCGTGTGAAACTGTTTTTAAATCTTGATTTAATTAAATAATTTTTGGTGATTACGGGTGGGTGAATTGCGGAGAATGTATTACAGGTAAAACTTTCCTATGTTCAATTTAACTAAATTTAACGTTTTATACTGTAATACGTATCTGACGGAAAATTCCTGTGTAAATTTTTGTGCAATTATTATTAAGTAAAATATTTAAAAATGAAAAATGGTCACAAAAATTTTTGTATTTTTACACTGCTCTATACAGAAAATCTTTTGATTTCTTACAAGAAAACCAGAACATTGGCAGTATCTCATTGGCTATTGCTTTAATTGCTACAGAAACTGTTATAAAAAGCTCTTGTTTATTCGAAATAACGGAACTTACTTGTTTTCTTCCTTTAAGAGCTACCACTTTACTTGGTTTTTGTAGGGTTGTAACCGCTGTCTCGTCGACATTGTAAATATTATGAGATTGTATTTTATGTTATTGTAGGACAAGTTGTCAAAAATTTTTCAACATTCGTTTCGTTAAAATTAACTGCACGAGCATCACTTTGGTGTTCTGATAGACAATAAAGGAAACTTTTTTATAAGGTTAGGTAACCAGTTTTTGATAGCCATAGTTGTTTTATACTTTACTTTACTCTACACTTTTCTGGAAATGTTAACTTTTGTTGAACAGCAAATTGATATACCAGTCTAGACGGAAAGAAATATTATGCTGAATTTAATCATTACAGTTTCATATTTAAAGCATTTGCTTTTTTTCAAAAATTGATCCCCGTTCAAATAAAATTAAACCTACATGATCTAAAACTTTAAGTGAATTTCTTATTGCAATCCAAACATGTTTTTATTAAGTCATTCATAATGATACAAAGAAAAACTTTTGTTAAAATTAAGAGTACAAATTGACCAAATTCAACCAATTCTTATAAGAAATCATATCAGCGATTAAAGTACGTAATAAATTACTATGAAACCACAAGTAAGCATTTATGTTATCACTATTTGTTTCACGCTGGTCTAAAATAAGGTATCAGCAATTTAATTTAAGTTAAGGTTTGCAATATGTGCTAAACTTTTTGCTAAAGCAGTGGCAAAAATAAAGTAACGTGTACCGTGACTGATATAATCTATAACTCACTTCATCAATTAGTGAATGATTGGAAATTATCAGAAACTTACAAGTAAGTATTGACTCTGATTTTGAATATCGTTCACTTTCGTTATATATTAGAATTGTGTCGCAAAGCTTGCATATTTTTAGGCATGTATGACTTAGTTTTATGCAATGAAATAAAATTATCGTGCATTTGCATTTCTTTTAGAGAAAGAAATTGACGTTACATCCATTGAGTGACTAACGGAAAATGGTCTGGACATATTTGACGAAGGTGAATTTGGGTTGATGGTAAAGTTTAGAAAGACAGAAAAAAATAAGTTTGTAAAAGTTAAAAGAAGATTATTTAACTCGGATGGTGTAGATTCGACAAATATTCTATGTGGGGAACATCCAACGGTAACATATAATTATTGTTGATGCGTGTAGATATTGATGTCAAGGACAGTATTATTTGGAACGGTAATATTAGCAATAATTATAAATTTTAATGCAATCAAGGATTAAACTATAAACTGTAGTGATGATAGAAATATAATCCATTTATATTGAATTTAGCAAATAAATACGTTTAAACTATACGCATATTTACTGAAATCTTTCATACTCTGAAACTACGCAAAAGCAAACATTATGAAACTGCTTGCTTAACCCGTAACTACGGTGGTGTGGTCTACCAGACACACTGTAATCTAAAAATGGCAGATGTTTGCGCAGCGTTTCCCCTACCACGTCAAGCCGCTAGCTATGTGATTAGCATGTTAATAGCAGTACGGAACGGACACCCGGAGATTGTAGACGAAATTTTGTAAAAATTACACGAGTTAACTTTCTTGGGTGGTCTCGCAGACCACACCTCCGTAACTACGCGACTGTTTTTTGGTAGTAATCATGAGTGACCAACCGGGCCCTTCCAAGCGAATAAAATTTAGTGATTCTAATTTTGAGGATACCGTAATGCGGTGGTATAATGAAATAGACGAAGATCCAAGTGACGTGGGTTCTGGTGACGAAAATATTGTGAGTGATCACGACTCGTGTTCTGAAGAAGGCCTGTCAATATCCGGAGAAATTGACGCAGAAGAGCAAGAATTAGAGGATTGTATAGAAGAAAAGAAAAACAAGAATAGTACTGCTGTAAATAAATCTCCCGCTAAAGTATTTTATGGTAAAAATAAATTCAAATGGAAATCCGAACCAGATACACCCCGAAGAAAAACACCGAAACACAACATCATAATGCATCTTCCAGGCTTACGTGGACCAGCGATGCAAAGTACTACGGCTACATCCGCACTGATTTGGAATTATTTTATTGATGACGATATGCTGACTACTGTTGTTTATTTTACAAACAGAAAGTTGTCACAAATGGCCGTTAATTACAAAAACAAATCAAGAAGTGAGACACAGCCCACGGATAATGTTGAAATCAAAGCATTTATTGGACTTCTGTTTTACACTGCTGCTTTCAAATCCAATCATGAACATATAAACTCAATATTTGCTACCGATGGTACAGGTAGAGAGTTATTTAGAGCGTGCATGAGTAAGAAGCGTTTTGCAATTTTACTTAGTGCACTAAGGTTCGATAATCCAGATACAAGAGAGGAGCGTAAGAAGACCGATCCCGCAGCTCCTATTTCCGCCATATTTGACAAATTTGTAAAGAACGGTCAGAAAATTTTCAGTATTAAAGCTCACGCTACGATTGATGAGATGCTCATAGGATTTCGTGGCCGGTGTAAATTCAGGATGTATATGCCAAACAAGCCTGTGAAATATGGCATCAAATTAATGGCACTTGTTGATAGTCGGAATAATTATTTCTACAATGGGTATATATATGTAGGAAAAAATTCAGATGGTGATACGCTTTATGATGAGCAAAAAAATTTACCAAAACCAACACAATCCGTTTTACGATTGTCTCTACCAATTCAAAAAACAAACCGCAACATCACAGCAGATAACTGGTTTACATCAGTTGAATTGGTTGATATTCTGAAATCAAAAGGCCTTACATACTTGGGCACTATTAAAAAAAATAAGAGACACATTCCCATCTAATTCATAGCCAATAAACATAGAAAAGTGAATTCCACCATGTATGGATTTTCTGGAAATACCACTTTGATCTCCTACGTACCTAAAAAATGCCGTGCTGTTATGTTAGTTAGCTCGATGCACCATTCGAAGTACAGTGATCCACTGACAAATAAACCTGAAATTATTTTAGATTATAATTTGACTAAGGGAGGTGTTGACGCTCTTGATGAAAAGTGTGAAAATTATTGTACAGGGCGTAGGACGAGGCGTTGGCCGATGGTCGTGTTCTTCAGAATTTTAGACATCAGCAATGTTAATGCATACATAATATACAACTCATACAGGTTTGTACATATATTTTTTTAATGCAAATTTTAAATAAACTTGCTAGTTTCTTTTTAGAGACAACCCTCAAATAGAACGAATAGAATTTTTGAAGTCGTTAGCATACCAGCTCACAAAACCGCAACTCGAAAGACGTCTAGCAAATGTTCGAATATCACGTGATTTGAGAAATACGATTGCAAGAATGTTGGGTGTAACACCAACTACAACAGAATTCCAAAATGACGGCGAAGAAAAATTGACAAACCGGAAACTCTGTTATTTGTGCCCTCCCTCAATTCGTAGAAAAACTGCCTATTTGTGTATCAGTTGTAAGAATCCAATTTGTCTGCAATGCGCCCGCAAAATTTGCGAAAAATGCTTATAGTGACTTACTGCATAAGACTTTTTTGTAATAATAATAATCAATAAATCTTATTTTACTGGTTTGAACATATTTGCACGTACAAATTTCACCATAATCAGCTATGGTCCCGTAGACTACACCTCCGTGAGCGCGCGACAGAACTGTGACCTCCGTAGTTACGGGTTAAATTAATACAAAGTGTTATTACTATTAAACCTATTTATGATAAAAGGCAACAATCAACAGAGATCAGAAAAAGCAGTACTTGTCATAACTATGGTTTTTCTCTACGATAACATTAAGCAACTTTTGAATGAAAAAAGAAAACGCGTTTTCCTAAATTGATATATGATAAAATCTATGCAATTCTTTTTTAAAATGTTTGTTCTAATAAAATAAAACTTTTATTTAAGAGTACATCGGCTTGACATCCAAAATGTCTCTTAATGATATCCATTTAAAACTTTGTGGTGGGGTTTGTAATCTATGATCATTCTTGTCACCCTTTTTTTGTTAAATTTCTTTGAATACTATTTTTATTCAAAACTAATAAAGTTAAAGCACGCTTCATAATATCGGTAAACGGACCTCAGGTCAATACTCATCATCAAACGCAGGGCATTTTCAAAGTATGTACTTTTGTACTTAAGAGAAAATAAAATAATATTATAAATATAAATAAATAAATAAAAAGTTCGGTCGGAGCCAGATGTATCAGGTTACATTTGTACCCGGCTGTAGTGTTACAATTGTTCCCATGCACATTTTTAAACAGAAAATAAATGTTTACCACTTGCAATAAGTATAACGTCAAATGCTTTATACATAACAAAAGCAACAATACTGATGCGTACGCTGTGGTTTTATTCAGCAGTTTTATTCAAAGCTATTTTAAATTATAGTTATTTAGAGTTGCCACTTTTATAGGTATTTACAGTACCGATGATGTTATTACTTTTGTTATAATCCTCCCGTGTTACAACTGACTGTGGCCTTTTTACCGGCCACATCCGTTTTTTGCAACAAAATTAATGACGTTTCAAGTACCTACATCTTCAATTTAAAAAGATCTAATTTTGTTTTTAAGTTATTAAATGTTTAAAAAATAAAATAAAACGTATTTTACTACTTTGATAAAAGTATAGGTATGTTAGAACAAGTGAAAAAATTATCTAAAAAATGCTAAAACTAGTAAGAAATGTATACCAACATTATATTTCTGGTGTCAAAGTTTTTTTTTCAAAAAATGACATCGCATACAAATTCATAAGAAAAATAGAGAAAAATTGTATATAGTTCTTACTTTAACTATATAAGAAACGGAATTGAAAAACAAAGAGAATAAAACTAAACAAAGAAGAAAACAAACGGGCAATCAAAAACGTAAAACCAGAAAAGAAATAATTTGTTAAAAGAGTTCAAACATCAACTAAAAAGAAAGTTTTTGAATCTTCCAGTAAAGAAGAAATTAGTGGTATCAGAAATTTGTGTAACACGACCTGATTTACAAGCATATAATGTGCATTCGGATTGTAACAATGGTAAAAACTAAATATGGTTCCGATGTATTCACCGCGATATGGACAAACCAGACGATTATTTGTGCAATTTCTGAAAATTTGTTTTTTTAAGTTTTTTGCTTTACATTTTTATTATTATATTTTCATATCATTATAACTATGATTATAAGCGACTTTCGGCTTAGACCGCGTCGTAGTTAAACACCCAGACTTAGGCTTGGTCCTAGTCTTTTTTTGAGAGCCAAAACAAGAAGTGGAACTTGGCCTTTACCGTATTGTCCTTCGTAAACCCAAACAAACTGACGTTTCGCAAGACATTGCAGTTTACATCTTGAGAGTGGTAAATGTCACTGAAAGAAAAAGTGAGAGTAAATTCGTCATTTTGTCGTTGTAAAACTGACTTTACGACTAAAGATACCCTGAACACCTGGTTTACATCTGCTAAAGACAAACCGCAGAGTTACCAAATCAGCAGTAGCAGAACACGTGTGGAACTAAGAACACACGCTGAACTTTGACTAATCTAAAGTGTTGGCTAGAACTCCTTTCTACTTTCCTAGACTAATTCGCGAAACTGTGGAAATAGAAAAACAGCCATGTAATATAAACTGAAAAGACGGTTTAACACTCAGCAAATCTTGGCTACTAGTATTATATACTCTAAGACAAAGATCGACCTTCTTGGAAAAGACACAAACACTTACTCCAAGTAATAACGAAGTCAGTCAAGCGGTAACGGAAAGACAAGGTCTGTTAATCACACTAATCGCTATTAGTATAAATATAGTCATTTACACTTTTTCTTTCAGTGACATTTACCACTCTGAAGATGAAAGCTGCAATGTCTTGCGAAACGTCAGTTTGTTTGGGTTCACAAACGACAATACGGCAAAGGCTAAGTTCTACTTCTTGTTTTAGTTCTCAAGCCTAAGTCTGGGTAATTAATTACGACGCGGTCTAAGCCAAAAGTCGCTTATAATCATAAACATAACAACCGCGAAAGCTTAACATTTTATATCATTATAACGATATAAAAGCTTAAGCTTACTATATAAGTATATTTAAGAAGTATGTATGCAACTTTTTTTAACGTATCTTGAGTTACTCATCTTAATTTAACTAAATGAAAGATTCTTTTAATAAACTGTTTTTGTCTTTTTATAACTTTAAATATATTGTAATTGTAAACGTTTTTGTTTACTATGTTCGAAATATGGTTTTGCTTCTTTGTTACCCGTAGTTGTTTTTTAAGTAGTATATTAGTTTTTTATAGTTTTTGTTGTAGTTTCTTACTTTAATTTATTGTGTATCAGAATTTTTGATAACGATGTTTACTCAAAAATAATCAAAATTTTTAAAATTTTTTGAACGTATGACAGAATGTGTTTTCTCTATTTCGACATAAGAATTAGTAATTCTTACACTAAAATTTGTGTAAGAATTAGCAAAATTCTTACATAAATTTTATTAATGTTAGTTTTTTCAAAGTTGGCATCTTTGCACCGTAAGTTGCCGTTACATAAAAAAGAAATCAAAATTATTGTAACTTAACAATTGAAATTCAAACTTTGATACCAATACAAAATAAAAACGTTCTATTAATCTAAAGTTATTTATTTATAAAGGTATAAAGAGATCATTTCATATGAGACTTAAGCTAAATACATACATTTTTAATATCTCAAAGTGTAAGTGTTGCCAATTCAATAAATTACTAAGGTTTCCCAATGTGATTTAAAAATTAAAATTATACAGAAAATATTAAAAATGAATCGAAATAGAGAAGAGAGTATAAAACGCACGTCATAGAATACATTTCAATGATTCTACCGTTTCGTAAACTTGCCGCTGCGCGGCTCGTGTATAAACCTTAGTCTCGTGATTGAAGCGCGTTTATTCTGTAACTTGTGTTTTAATATCTGATTATTTCAAACTGCGGACACTATGTTAACGTTTAATATTTTAATTAAAAAAATTAAATATGTATTAAAAATTTTAATATCTATGAATAATTGGGCATCTTTGACAACTGTATAATTTGTTAATTTTAGTTTTAAAAGCAAAATGGAATAACATTATTTGGGTAAAATTTCTTCGTGAATCTGAAAAACCGACTTATTTTAGCAAAATTTTTAGAAAGGTATAATAAAGAGTATTGACAATTTTGTTAATAGAAGAAAGAGAGTGCAGTTAATGAAGTTGTTAAAAAGGAAGTAATGCTGGCATTCGATTTAGTAAGTTTGTTTTGGAGTTTTTTTAATGGAATATTAAATAGTTTTTGTCTAAGAAAATGTGTAGTTTTTTTTTCTGATGTAAATCTTCAAAGCTCAAAACAACGTTAATACTTCATGAAAACGTAGATATTGTAAGATACCTTAAAATCTGAGCATTTCTGAAAAAACAGTGAATTGCATATAAAGTTAAGTAAGCAAAAACACTCATCAGAGACTAAATAAATAAGTTAATTAAAAAAGCACCGGATCAGTCAAATTTTTATAAAAAATTTAAATGTGTTATGTTTTGTTTTCTAGTTAGATTATTGCCGTAATTAAGATAGCTAGTAGATGTCTTGATGATTCAGGATACTAATTACAGTTGGTAATTGCAATTCCTGTATCAAAAAGAAATCAAATATAATTATTAATTGTAACCTGCATATTTTTTCGATTGAATAGTCCTGATTTAAATTAATTTTTTTTATTTACTGTGTATGCAACTAACTGTGGTCAACTAAAATTTATTTACTATGTTTTTAATTAAAAGTAATTTGTAGATTATGAAATCTATGTAAACAAATACAAATTAATTAAAAATATGATGAGAAGATATATTTTATTTCTTATTTAAAATTACATTCAACTTATTTCAAAACCAGTACAATATATGTAATTATCAGATTACTATTTTGCACCATCTTTAAACATTTATTAATTTGTTTATGTGTTATAATCGTAATAATTTTAACTGAATTCACATTATCTTTAACAAAAAAATTGTTGAATACAATAAAATACGTTCTGCATAACGTGTAAGTTAACCGACTGTAAAAACAGAACAATACGAAAAAAGTACAATAACGTGGCAGCGCGTAACTTTATTTTCAATGAAAAATGAGCAACGAAAGTTTGAAACACAGTTATTAATTGTTTTGTATTGTTGTACCTCAATTACTACTACCATTTTTTTGTATTATATACTTCTAAACAATTTTTATAATTGTACTAATTAATGATTTATTTCATTATGTATGTATAATATAAACCACTAGTACGTATTTAAAGAAAGCAAATTAGTATAATAACAATAATCCATTATCATAAAAATTCAAAATCATTTAAATAGTATACAATGTAAGACGACATCGTTAATATTGGATTCCAAATTTACAAATTGTTAGAGGTTGGCAAGAAGATAAATACATAGTTGATATTTTCGCAGTTAAAAAAATATTAAAATACGTGGTCGTAGTATGTAACGCTGAAGTTCACTTTATTGAGTGTTATTGCAAGAGCTTTGCTAAACATGTTTATATAGAATTTGAATTGTTAAAATGATTAGACAATTTTAAACAGTTATTGCTTAATAAGCAAATATTAGAATGATTAATAGATTAAACTTGTCTTTACATTATTTTCACGTAACACACAATATTTTTGATATGAGTCCTTTTTAGCAATAACAGATTTAAGCACTTTTAATAGCATATCTTGTAAACAAATAAAATTATTTTTGTTTCTGTTCTATAAATTTTTATTTTCGGTTATTTTGTATAAACTAAAAATAAAATTTTTGTAGTGTAATAGTACGCTTTCTTCTTTTACTAGGTCGAATACGATAGCATTGAAGAGCAATAGCAAACTAGAAAATAATGTTTTCTGCGGTAAAACTTTAAATTGCCGTTTACAACTTTATTATGATACGCGCGAAAATCCAAAATTTATGTAATGTATGATCTCATATGCATTAAAGATTATACGTAAAACGTATAATTTTCAATAAATGCACAATATTAAAAATTTCTACTTATAACAAATAAATGTGGTTACAACTTTATTTATTAGTTTAATTACACAATTTATGTTAAAAATTTATTAAATAACACTTAAAAGAAATTGTTAAAATAAATTTAGAACGCGTATAAACAAGGGCTTCATTACATTTTTGCATATTAACGATTTTGGCGAACTAAAATTATGACATATTTTATGCAGTTTAAATAATATTCTGTATAAAAAAAAACATTTAGTATTTGTCAAATAAATAAAAATAACAGAAACGTAAAACTGCGAAAAGTTAACCAAAATATCAAACATTAAACTGAAGTATGTCATTAAAATAGAAGTGTTTGTTGTGATACTGACTTTAATTTTAAATTAAAAAAAAATTATTCAAATTCAACGTGGATTTATTGGGAGGGATTTAACTTTTACCTTAAATATTTTTTGCAGTTTTAATATAAACGTATCACTAAGACAAACTTTCTAATAGAATGAACAAAGTTTATTACACTTTAGCGGTTGTTCAATAAATCGCTAGTAACATTTAGTTTAAAGTAAATACAACTTTAAAATTTAATTGCACAAGTTTAGGGACTTATTTAAATTAGTGTAAAACTTAAAAATAATATACAAACATGTAAAAAGCAACGAGAACTTTAATGTAAGTGAACATACATTTGTAATACTAATTAAAATAATGTAAGAAGTATAAAATTTTATATATTATTAATATTGAAATAATCCTTAACAAAGTATATTTAACCGATTTAACGTAAAAATAACGTCAACTTTGCTTGAATTTTTTTAATTAAACTGCATTTTTGCTGGCATTAAAATGTAAAAAATACAAAATTGCTTTCATCTTATGAAATGTTATAAAAGCCAATTTGGTTTAGGACATACAAATATTTGAGATGTGGAGCAAAATCAAAGGAAACCACAAGTCGATTATCCAATGTCCTTTAATTTTGCATTACTTAAAAAGCTACTCGCTGTTTAGTAATACTTAAAACCGTACAAATACTAACGTTTATTAAAATTATACACCAAGTAAACATTTCGAATAATATAACTTAATATTTGTAATAAAAATCGTGTTTTAAATAAAAAATTTTAAATTTAAAAATGTTGACGTATGTTTTATGTATCTTATTTATTATTTGTTTGTTTTGTATTAACATAATTAACTAGAATCAATGTAATTTAATTTCTATATCTCTTCCTTTGGCGGTGAGAAGAAACGCAGTAATTCTGCAAACGTTTTTTTTTCAGGTAATTTTCAGCAAACTATGAAGACATTTATTTGTCGTATCTCGCAATCCTTTGCATGTAAAATGTTTGATACTGTTTTAGGTCTTTCTTTCAATAATTTTAACTTTTTTTTAAAAGTTGTCTTATAATTAAAATTGCATAATTTATATTTGCATTTTCATGTATTTAGTTTTAATGCATCGTGATTTTTTAGAACTAGAAAGAAGGCTGAGAGTCGTTTGGCAATTTTACAAATTTTAAAAACGCACTTTAACATAACTTTTTTTAACAGTTATAAACCAGTTATTAATGTAACAAAAATTCAATTCAAAAGTATTTGTGATTTTTAAAGTAGTGCAGTAAGAAATAACTCAAAATGAGAACGTAAAAAATACTATTTTTATAATACTTGCGTGTATTGTAAACGGGGTTGACTTAAAATTGACTTACTGTATGAATATAAAATATTGTTAAATGCGCGGAGCCACAGCTAACGAGTCACAAACTACTACGTAACTTTACTAACTTTAAAAAAGTCTACGGCTCTTTTAGACAAACGCACGTAATTAGTGTTTACATAACAGTACATTAAATTGCTACTTTACGGTCACGGACATAAGTTGAAGTATTATTATACTTTGTTTGAATGTATTAAACAATGTTGCTTGATGCGAAGTAATAACATTCTGCTGAAGTTTTATTGTTTATTATTTTAAAACGAATATACACAACGTTTTGATTGCTGTGGTATCTGCAATCGTCATCAGGTGAATACTGTACAGTATAATTATACAATAAACAATGAAAGTTCAGCAGAATGTTATTACTTCGCATTATTATACTTTGTTTATTTCCGCGTGTAAACAGCGAGTTCAATTTTTAGAATCACAATAAAATTAGTAACCAAAGATGAATGACTTTAACTTACTAGCGGCCCTATTCTAATTCACATCGTTAAAAGTTAGCGCTCACTAATATTAACGATATCGCTAAATCGCCTAAATGCTATTCTAATCTTTACGGAGGCGCTAAAAGTTAACGATACTGTCGCTAAAATTTACTGTTAACCACTCATTTTAAAGACGACAAATTCGTTGCTGTTAAAAGTTAACGATTACGAAAAATGTAAAGTTGTTGAATAAACTAACCTTAAAACACGACTCAAGATGCTGTTTTAATTTATTAGTTCAGAAATATATAATATTAAAATAAAATTAAAGTGTAAATGTTTATAACATTGCTTTTGTAACATTGTTTTACTTTAAAGAACAATTCGTAACATTTGTCGAATCTTTTTCTTAAAAGCTTTTTCGATGTAAAAAGGTGTGTTTCATAAAGTAATTGAAATATACTAAAATCTGTTTAGATCTGCTGAATTAAGCATTTATTAAAATAATCCTAGTTTTGATCAGATGACATTTATTTGTTACTAAACACCTACATACATAGATGTTTTTTCTTTCTTAGAACATTGATCTGTGCATCATTATTTAAAAGATTATGTTTAATTGTTTTTATGTATTCTTATATTATCTACAACAAAAATCTGTTTACATACTACAATACTCAGTCATTTTTCTCGATTCTACTGATTATACATAAAAAATTAAGCATTTACCAAATACGGTTTAGTATCCTACACTGTATCTGTATGAGTTTTTTAGTTTTACTTCAAAAATTATAAATGTAAAAATGAAAAACAAAAAAAAACGTTTACACCAATGTTATCGTCATCACTATTTTTCAATGTGTGCTCATCGAGTATTATGTTCTTGCAACTTGCTAAGTAACAACATCATCAATCCACAAATTTCTGTTATAACTTTTTCCTTCAAACCGAACTCAACAAGAATTTTCTCGATTATCTGGTATAGCACGATAATTAATTTTCTGAACTGAAATCTTCATTCATTGATTCAAGTACATTTAATGAAACCGTGTGATTGTTTTTAAGATACTTGAAATTGTGCAAACCACTAATGTTTTCGAAGATATTAATATTGCCTGCTGAGCTTCTAAAATTTCTCTCCTAATAAAAACAACAATACTTATGTAAAAAATAATCTTTAAATATTTAGATATTTACCTTAATTGCTTTAAAAACTGTCGATTTTACATTCACAGCTTGTTGGGTTGCCGTATATAAAAGTAACAATCATACATACACTAACAAATTTCGTTTATTAAAAAACTACGGCGTTATAAATTATATTTAGACTTTCAAACATAAAATTTCTTTAATTTACTAATTATACAGTTTATTTACATACTCTAAACTTGCTTTAACCTACAAATCTGTCATAACAGCTGAGAGAAAGGCACTGTTGCCACATTGTCAATACGTTAAAAATGTTCGTCGTTAACTTTTTAGCGACTTACGTTTTAGAATAGCTTTTAAAACATTGATCGCTAAAATTGACGCTAACTTTTAGAAGTTAACGTTATCGTTTATTTTAACGATGGTAAATTGGAATAGAGCCGGATGAGTTACGATGATAATTGGGCGTAGTCGTTCCGGCTCAACCTGAGCACGAGATACTACCGACATCGTGGATTGCTTTACGAACTTACAAAAAAGTCTCATTTCAGTATTTTTTCTAGCAATTTAGTGGTACCTTACAGAAACAAAGCTAAGTCGATATAGCAAATTGCACACTATGTTAACGATAATCAGTAAGGTACTATTAAGTAACAACCACAAACATAAACAAACGTCACAATAATCTATTCACTGTAGACACAAGACCCATAGGTAACATCTAGGCAAACAATTACGTTCAGTAGGTGTGCAAGCTCGATAGATGAGATTGATGGAAAAAGCGTCAAAAATTCTAAATCTACCCGCGCAAAAGACGGATAAGCTAATTATTATTAAAACTATTTTGTAATATAAATATTTTAAAAATATAAGCAATTTTTTAATAAAAGTTTACAGTTTTTTTTTCCATTAATTTTTTTAAAGAACTCTAAATAGGTTTGTATTACGTTATTATATTATATTAAAAAAAAATTAAGGGAAGCTTTTGAGAACTTTAAAAATAGAATTTTTTTTTTATATTATAATAGAAATAAATGTACATCCTAAAAGTACTACAGAGTGTTAATGAAGAAATATTTTCTGTTACCTAAAGAGTATTTTAAATTAGATATAATTTAGTTGAAGCTTATGCGGATTTCTTGTAGCAGTCGTCTAGCACTTATACATAGCAATTCTAATCTACTTAAACGACTTTGTAAAATAGTAAAACAAAGATATATTTTAATTAATCTCAGCGTTGAAAAAGATCTTTCAGCAGTGAATGTTATAATTGGCAAAAATTCTAGAATATATAATAGTACTTATATGTTTACAAAGAAAGTTCTGTGTACAAATTTATCAATAACAGAGAAACGTTTTTCTTTTTGTTTAACCACTTTATTTACAAATTCTTAGACCAACGCTAATGTGAAACCAGATAGGTAGTTTTCCAAAAAATTTAATGGCGTTAGCAATATCTTAGTTATCAAAATTTTGTTAATTTGACGAAATCAAACAGTATAAGTTAAGCTTTCTGTAACACGATTGTATTCTTCTGGCGATTTTGATGATACGTTCTGTACGATTCTCACAGATCTATGTCAATACATTTAATAAATTAGTTTTTTAAACATGATAAACTTAATTTTTTTATACATTTCAAGAATTTTATAACACCTGGCAACGTTTTGGTAAATTCATATTTTTCAATTTCAGTTAAGTTTAAAATCTAGTTTTAGATTTTCTATTTTATCTTGGAATACTGTATATCTCTTTGCAAAATCTTTAGTAAAAACAGATACAGTAACTTCTACAATAGGTAAAAAGAGCTTAAGTTTGTTTTCCATAAATATGAACTTGCACTCCTTTAAATTGTCTTGACATACACTAGCCGAAATCTGGAAGTAATAAACTAAATTTTTAACTTTATTACAACTGTTGCTGAAATGTGAATCACAATCGTAACGATTATTTACGTAAGAAATATTTAAATTGTAAACTTAGTAGTTGTTTTAACTACTTTACAAAATAGGTAAATTGAGTGTGTTGTGTGTCTGTACATGCAGTAGAACTTAAAAGCATGACGTGAAATGAAGTGAGTACAAATTTCCCGTGTTCACCCCTTGTATCTGTGCTCGAAATAAATCTATCTAAACAGTTTATTTAAATTAAAATTAGCAATGTATAGTAATTCTCGCGTAACATTTTCTAGTACAAAAATTCTTACAAGATGTTTAGTCTACCTACTATTTAGTCTTTAGTTTAAATAAACACCACACAAGTTTTTGTTTGTGTATAAATAGAGAAATAAAATCTTACGTGTATAAAATTAATTGTAATGAATGAAACATAAATTAACCGGAACAACCAAAAAACGATGTAAATAATAAACATTATAAACAAAAACTAACACAATTAAAAGAAAACTATTATATTTAAAATTATGTTAAATTTTTGGTTAAAATTTGACATTGTTGACATTAGTCTAATTAGGTTTAAATAAATGCCATGTAAATCTCTATTTATATATAAATAAACTTAGTAAATAATTACTAAATTACTAGTTTCAAGGTCATAACAAAAAACGTTTATAAAATGTTTGTGGTATTAGTATTAGTTGTCAAATTTCTTACCTTGTTTTTTAACATATGATCAAATCTTGCAGTTTAAAATAGTAGCTAAAAGTAAAATAATATATTGTAAAACGGGTGTTACAATGACGACAATTGTCGTGCAAGTAAGTTTGCTTTTATACTAGTTTTGTATTTTGCCTAAACTTACATTATTTATTAATTAATAATTCTAATTTATAGCAGCAATTTTTGATATATTAAATATATATTTGTCAAATTTAAAAATATTTAACATTTTTATTATTATTCTGATATTTTTGATATTGTTTAGTCAATACGTTGACATGACAGTTAGTTACTATTAACTTTATATATTGCATACATAAAAATTACTATTTTCAATTATGGAAAAGTGCACTTTGTGACAGTGTTTTTTAAAATAGTAATTTGTGTAACAAGCGTCGAAAGTAAATCATAGCATACCGAAAAATACAAAATTACAGTTATAGAAAGTAGTCATTGCGTGTGCAAAATAGAAAAACTAAATTATCTAATAATAACTTGGCTTTCTTATTATTATTATTATTATTATTAAATATTACATTGTTTTTGTTATACTACTGTTATATTTTGTAACAAAAACAGTTTTAATATTTAAAAAAAAAGTAAATTAATATAATCATACGTGCTTTTACGTAAAACCGTTTATCTTTAACTAATGATAATATAATTTATATACAAATTCAATTTATTTTAAAAAGGCAATTTAAAATGATTTAGTATTATTAACAATAACAATTCTTGTACTTAACATTAATTTTGCAAACAATTCTTTGCATTTACAAGTGCGTAATTGTAAACAAAATAATCGATTTTATCAGTTATAAAATTTGACATTATGTTATTTGAAATTCTATAGCCAAGTTTAATTAAATTTCTTAAATAAAGGTTTTTATAGAAAAGCATGGTATTATTAAATTTTTTAAAAATTAGTTTTACTTAATTTTCTTGTAACAGTAGGTTATAATTTGTTCAAAAAGTCCAATAAATTTATCTAACAAAATTTTACAGGTTTTTTAATGCGTGTCTTATTTGAATTTAGAATACTACGTTTTAAAACATGTTTTAGTATTTTTATAAATGAATGGGTAGTTTTAATATAATTAAAATAGCTAGAACATGTTTTTTATAATTATATATATTTAATATTACACTATTTGATAATATTGTTGATTTACTTTGTTCCGTTTTTAATTTTTCTGTATTGATTGATTTATAAAAGTTGTTATATAAAGTACCATTTTAATACATTTGTAGTTTTGTTTCACGTTCTCTTAAAAATACAGAAAAACTTAAAAATTCAACAAAACAATAAAAACAATTTCATTTTTTTTAATAATAAAAAAAGCATTTTTTTAAACATAAATAAATAATTCCAACAAATAAATAACAGTATAACAGAACGTAAACGTTCTTACTTTTGTGTTAGAATATTTATTCTAAAACACTTGCACCTTATGTGCTTTACATACATTTTCATTCTATAACAAGTAATGAATATTCTAGCACTGGTCAAACAAAACAGGATACTTCTGAGTATCAAAACTGTTAAATATAAATGTGCTTACGCTCGCGCTCAGAAATTTCCACTCGTATTGAGTTTTTATTTCATTTTTTGTTGCTACTTTTAGTAGAAACCGTAAATAATGCCCATGTCACCGTTAGGACAATCTCCAGGAAATGTAATTTGTTATCGAAATCTGTATCACAAATACTCCGAAAAAGTAAATATTATCTTTATAAGTTTTAACTAATACAAAAACGCAAATTTGTGAGCAGATAATTGCGATTAATAATCACAGCTTAGATTTTAAACAGACAAAACTGCAGATACTGGGCATTGAAATCCTTATTGGACACAAGACTGTCACATTCTTGGACCTTTTTTTAGTTTGCAAATGCAGTCAAAAATTTCTTAGTTGTTTTTTTAATAAATGGCTTAGACGTAGATGTCCTATTAAGTGACCACCAAGATAATCGAATTTAACCCTATTAAAATTTTTTGATATGATTTTTTAAAATCTAAATAATATGGATTACCTAAAGCAGAGAATACGCCAGATTTTTTCCACCAGAAATGATTAAAAACGTTCAACGTGAGACAATTTTTCGATGTATTGAAGTGAACCAACAAACCATTTACTAAAATACAATTATTATTTCTTTTGTATGTTTTATTATTAAAATTCATTAAGTTCTTTTTCATATATTTCAAACGTCATTATTCTAAAAAGTGTTGATTTAGAGATATAGTATGTTATACAAAAAGTGTTTAGCATTTACCGTGCAATTCAAAATCTGCATAATATACAGGGTGTTTTATTGTAAGAGCAATGGTGATTGCATATGTTGTTCTCGAGACACTCTATATTATTTTCATATGTCAAAAAATCTGCAACTAGAAATACTAATCGACGTGTCCGAGCCTGTTTCCTGAAAATAATTATCTGAATTTTAAACAAATTTGTTACTTTCATTATGAACGCACAGTATTAGTGCTTACTTAAACTTCCCCAGTTAATACGTATGTTTCTGGTACATATATAAAAAACTCGACAAAGTATCAAAAAAACATTACCATTACATACACGCATTTGATATGTATTTATAAACATTTGTAGCAATACAGTTATACTGTATGCGTGTTGCCAAAAGGTTATACATCAACAAAAGTACCATCATTAAATTGGATACTTTCATTTTATGGTAATTATAAATTGCATAATATTAAACGTGTTTTTTAAAATCATAGTCGTTATAATTTGTTTTACTTACATAGTTTAATTTTTCAAAAAACATTAAATATTATTAATATATTTACTTCAAAAAATATTAGTTTTGTTTTAAGTTTTGATAAAAGATACTGAATTAGAAATTTCTATTTGTAATTTAATTATCTTAAAATTAATTTTTAAATTAAAAATATTTTTATTAACTGCTAGAAACTACGCTTGAAAAAGTTATTATAGTTCTCAGAGGTTATATGCCTCAACACTTTGCTTTTCGCGATATAATCTGGTCGCTAAGGCTATAATCATACACTGTTCAACTTTGATATATGACATACTAGTTTTTATTATTATATATGATACTATGTTGTGAAATAGCACATTTTCTGATTGTTTTAGAACAGTTAAAAAAAATTTTACCTACCAGAATCAACAAATATTATGTTGTTTAGAACGTTTAAATGGTTAAACCTGGGTTAAACTAATTAATTGGATTTTATAATGTAGGTTACTTAAAGTTAGCGCGTAATTAAATGTAAATATTAATTAATAAATTAAATTAATTGCATTTTAAATATACATAATACTCGAAGTAAGAACATTTTTTATTGATTTTAGTATAAATTCACGGATAACGAATATGTTATATAAATAATTCCTAAGTAATTTTTAACCGATAGGGATGGCAAAATATTTCATCCTTTAAAAAATGAAGTTTGTTGTATCATAAGTTTTTTAGGTATAAACAAACAAAATCATTAATTTTTTGTAACGTAAAGCTAAAAGTTTTAAAAATAAAATTGTGTAATTTATAATTTTCAAATAGCAATAGTTGATATAGAATCTCAATCTGTATTGCTTAATCAAACAAAACTACAATTATAATAATATGCTTAAAATTTTAACAATATTTCATTCATTACGGTATAATAATATTTTTTTCTAAAAAAAAGTATTAGATAGCGTTTAGCAAAAAAAACGTATATTAAATCTAAAAATGCAGAATTTAATATTTTTAAAGAATGATTAATCGTGCATACAAAGGTTCTATTGTAAGTAACATAATCCTTTAAAATTCTTAAATATTTAAATATTTAGATAAAATTATATACAATTTTGTTCAAATAAACGTTAACAATATTCGGCATTAAACAAGCCAAAACTCAATAAAAATATTAAAATTTTTTTTAATGAAAAACTTCCAAATCTAATCTAAACCGTTCTTTCTTTAATGGTTACTTTAAAACCGTGCTAAAGTTATAATTCATTTAAAACTGTAGTTTTACTTTTTTTTTATTAAGCCACATGTGTAAAAATATTTATAAATAATTGATTTAGGTTAACTTATTTAGATAAAAGTCTTAGGTTAATTATTTTTTCTATGAGTTTCGTTATTCAATGGTAAATCTACTCTAACGGGCAAAATTTATTTACGCTAATTATTTACACGTAATTTTAGATAGGATTATTATAAATATAAGTTATTTTTAATACAATTACCACTAATAAAATGTATAGCTAACAATATTTAAGAAAAACAACTTACAAGTTATTTATATATGACTATCACTAGACATTTATGAACACTGTTTGCGGATTTATTCATCTACACTATTTATTTACACACGTATTTATTTAGACCGACAAATTTTTATTACGCAAGGCTAACTTGCAACTTTTCTTTTATATCCCCATATTATATGCTACTAGAACATTCGGTTTCTTTCGGTCATCCCATAGTTTTAAGATTTTATCAATCGCTAGTTGCTGTTCGTAAATTATCTCCCCGTCTAGACTTTTTTTTAAATACTACTGTAATCTCTCTAAACATCTCAAGATCTTTACTCAAGCAGTCTGTATGCAAAGGCGTAATCTCTTTGTGTTTGGAACAGGTCTTGTTGCGCTTTAGTTGTAACTCTGAACATAACTTATACAGAACCCCTATGCTCATAAACTTATGTAAATTTAGTTCATCAACTTGATTCCTGGTTCGGCTTGTTATTACTTTAGCTTGAACCTGCTAATGTTTAGTATTTAGTAGTAGTGTTTTTTAATGTTCATAGTAATTTTTTGTATTTTTTTTAGTTTGTAATTAATAGCATTTAGGACATAATGGTTTTGTGTGTTTTATGTAGTTGAAAAGTCTAAATAAGCAGGTATTATTAGAAATTCCATTTTAGAGGTTTTTACACAATATAGGCAGACCAAACCAAAAAAAAAGTATACATTGATACCCCGCTTAAGTTTTTCTTAGTTTAATTATTAAAAATTTGAAATATTCTACTAAATTAACTATACTCTGAAAATTGTTTTTTTTTACTTTAAGCTAATAAAGGTGTTAAAAATTAAATTGCATATTGCTTAATTGCGTAGATCCACAAATCTCCACTTAAATAATTTTCTTAACAAATTACAGTATTTGAATTTTATAATTATGATTATACGTCTGTAACATGGTAATTGTAACAGTTACTTTTTTTTTCAAAATGTCAGCATAAATTCAAGTAATAAATTAATTTAATCTTTTATATTAACATACAACTTGTTGATCTGAAAAACTTACATTGTACAATTAATGCTAAAACTTCAATTTTTAAGTAATCTTGATAAAGTTTCCATTTTCATAGTAGACTAAGCCACTTCCAGTAGTTCCACTTTGTACATAGAAAATAGATGTTTTTATGTTATCTCTTTATATAATAACTTAATGGTTAAAACCCACCGTTCTAAGCTTTAAAATCATATTTGGTTTTTACTAGCAATAGAACTTTTTCTCCGCTTTCTCTAATTTTTTTTTACGCGTGCAGATGCTGCAATGTTTCTGACACTTAGCTCTTTGTCACTATCAAGTACAATCTGTTCTTTGTGTCCTCGACACTCTTTAAAGATTGATTAAGAAAACCGTTTTCCTGTTTTAAGAAGTTCGACTGCGCCTAGTATGCTTTGATTTTTGCCCAAAACATTAACTTCTTCCTATATTGCTCCTCGGCCGTTTGATTTCTAGTTCAAGAATGGTTTTAATGCGGAATTTTTTTTATGTTCACGCAACTGCTCAGGTACCCACTTGTCATCAACCATAGCAGTTCATTAAAAACACTATTTTTGTAGTTACGAACAATGGCTGCAGTCTGCCGGGCATGGTCTAGTTTCTTAGTAAAAATTTGCATTTATACAAGTATTTATAAAATTACTTTATAAACTTGGCTACTGCTAACAATTTTCTTCTAGTCCCGCAATAATTATTTTGTGGTCTGGAAAAAACTTTGGTAAAATAAGCGATGACTTTTTGTGTCTATCTGCGAAACAAATTTTCTATCTTTTCTTAGATAACTTAAAATTGGATAAATGACTATGGCCTGTTTACATTGATGAACAGCTCTTTTGCAATCTTAATTTTAACTTTTAATTTTTGCTTTTTATTCAATAAAAAACTTGAACAAAGGATTTGATAAAATTTTGTTGTTTACAAAAATGACAAGAACTTTACGAAAAAGTTTTGGTGCTTTGACAATAAACAAGAAAAATTTAACCAAAAAAAATATTTATTTAGGCCCTGTTTAATTTACTAACAAATAAACACGTAAAATTCTAGTCTAACTAATGCAATAGTTTTTTAAAAATTTTGATCACGGCAGCCGTATTTTTATAAAAACACAGTTTATAAATAATCACGTTTAAAGTTTTCAGTTTATAAATTTCATAGTTTTTCCAGTTCATAGTAGTATAAAGTGTTTTCTGCATCTTAGTCATCTCCAGAACGTCAAGGTGGTGTAGTTGGTGCTGTCTATGAGCCATTTTTTGTTCTCTAGTGACCGTATGCGCGCGCTGCTAAGCAATTGTAGCTCGAGTTTTGTCGTCTTCTGTAATGTGATCGTAAGCATTTTGGCCACAGGACACCGGTTAATCCCTCAAAATCTTCAGAAGAATTGTTACTTTTAGATTTCCTGATGAAACAATGTTGTTTTGAAACCAAGTCTTCTTGTATTTGTTGGTGCAAATATAACACTGCCGTCACATGTTGTGAATTTTACAAACTCTGACAGAATGGACAATATTTGAATAAAATTATCACAGTTTCATTTTGCCTTTTTTTGTTTGGTCTTGATTTGCGTAATTTTGTAGATGTTATAATTTCCGGCCAAAATTCTCATAATGATGTAGTAAACAACGTGTTCATGTCGTTAAATGTCGTCGTTGGTCACCAAAATCATATTGTTTTATTGAGGACATTAGTCGCAAAACCACATAAAAATGAAAAACTACTTGTTTTTACCAAACGCGTTGTTTTTTACTGAGTTATCTTGTATGTTCTAATATCAAGTCTATTTAAAATAACTTAGATATTTCAATTGTACTGACTATTCTTTATTATGTTATTGATAAAAATGCTAATCTAAGAATACCTAAACAATTATTTGTAGACAAAACATATATAAATTATTGCTTTGCATCAAAATAAACAAAATACATTTTTAATCAATAAGAAGAAAAGTTTCATTGTATATTTAAACCGTAAAACCAACGTTTTAAAATAAAAATAATGTCAATTCTTGGTTAGAACAAAAAAAATAAATTTATATTGCATTAGATTATAATATGATTTTATTAAACAAATGGTTGTTACTATTTCTTGATATAGATTAACTCGTAATTTTTTTTAATCGGTTAAATCAAAAGCAGCAAGATTGTAGATTTAAACATTCTGTCTTTAACTTTAAAATAATACTAACAAATATCAATAATTTTATAACATTATTTTTTTGTTATGCAATACAAAATTACGGTTAATTTTCTTATTCTATTAGATATATTTGCAAATGATAACGTCGCGCGTGTGATTGCACCTCATTTGTTTCACACATTTTATATGAAATCGTATTTTCTCGTAAAACTACAATACATAGAAAAAACCTTGTTAAACATTTTTAAAACTGTTTGTATTTTTAAGAAAAATACGTTTGCAAGAGTTATATTTTCAATTACACTTGTAGCTTGATTAATAAGTAGTCTAAAAGTATTTGTTAAAAAAACCTCTGCAAATAAATTGTCATCATTTTTCAACAAAACTGTTTTTAAGACTTTGTAAAATTATGCTAATATTATTATCTTTAATTGTCATAATTGTGATTGTAAATGATAATAATTAATATAATCATTTAATTAAATACAGTCGTTGCCAGAAAAGAATATGTTTATGTTAAAATCTAACTGCTGGTTAAAAACTAAAATTTATTAAATATCAAATGTTGGCGATACTAATTGTTTTTAATACAAAATACTAACCTATAAGATTTTTATATGTTCAAAAACAGTTGTTTTATATATTCGATAGCACTGAAAGTTTAAAATATTAATAAGCGGTTTATGACAAATGTCAACTAATGTCAATCAATAATAAAATCAGCTGAGCTATTTATTCACAAACTTATCTCTGTTGTACTAAGAATTTTCTCTTTTCATTTAAATAATGGAACGTATTTTCTTTATTTCGGCATGAAATCGTATGTAAAATGGCGGAAAGTGAAAATGCTTTGAATTTGCTTCCCGACAAACCATGTAAGCATTGCAAAAGTATACCCAAATTGGGTCTAAAGTGTAAAAATTGTGGTAGTGTATTGCATCCTGGATGTGTAATATACATAAAAAATGTTAAGTTGATTAACGATAATCAAGTAATATGTTGTGCAAATAGTGAAACCGAACAAGTTGTCGCTATCGAACTTTGCACCAATATTAATGCTACGAATATCGTCAACAACGGCGACGTAAGTTCAATCGAAATTAAAATTGTTATTAGCTCACAAAGACCTAATAATTAACAATTAGCAAGATACAATTGAATCGTTAAAAGCTCAAGTAGGATTATTAAATACATTGTTATCTTCTACTTCTCTTAATACAGTAGCCGGCTCTCTTCAACAAACTAGTAACTATATTCAATCATACAGTGCCGTCATCAAAAATCAAAATCCGTTAAAAAAGAATGCAATTGAAATGCGTGGAAATAAATCAAACGTAGATAGTGCATCCAAAATAATACTAACAGATCACTCAAAATCCTTGAAAACTGCAAATAAACAAAAATCAAAAATGAACGAAATACTTAATATAAATAGCGATTTACCTTTAAATAACTCACAATCTAACAATACGGTACTCGATATAGAATTATCACCAAACAATGTTAGTTTCGTAACGGTTTCTAATGAAAGAATTAAAAAAACCAAAATAACTTTAGGAACGAACATTGCCGAAAATGAGAATGCAATTGTAAATAATAACAATGTAGAAAACGACTGGTTTTCGGTTGTTAGAAAAAAACCTAAAGCACTTAATCGTAAGTACAATCCAGGAACGTTTGGTTCATGTGAAGATAGTACTTTAAAAACAGCTGAAAAACATGTTCATTTACATGTCTACCGTTTATCTGTAGATTGTACGGAAGACATGTTAATTGACTACTTAAAATCTAAAAACATCAAAACTGTTAAATGTAATAAACTTACGGCGAAACATCCAGAAGAATATTCCTCTTTTAAGGTATCTGTTGCTGAGAGAGAAGCTAGATACTGCAAAGGATCCAAAGATTTGGGCTGCAGGTGTAATCATTAATCGTTTTTTAGTGATTCGCTCAAAAATACAGAAACCGGAAACATAATTCAAAAGTCTCCTGTGTTTAACATAAATACAACCAATAAAGTCATAAAATTTAAACTATTTTATCTAAATGTACAGTGCATTCGAAATAAATTAGACTTACGAGAAGTGTTCTTAAGTGACAAAGATTATGATTTAATTTGTGTTAGTGAACACTGGTTATCTCAAACGGATCTTACAAACGGCTTAAAAATTGGTGAGTACGAGCTAGTGTCTGCATTCTGTCGAAGTAAAGCAACACACGGGAGAGTTCTTATATTAAGTAAAAATAATATAATTGTTAAGGAACTAAACACTGTTAAGTTCATGTCATTAGAATCGCATTGTGAAGTCACTGCACTATTATGTAAAACGTTTGATATAGTTATTTTTACAATTTACCGTTCGCCCCTAGGAAACTTCAAAACTTTTATGAATAATCTGGATAGTATCTTAAGTATATTGACTGATTATGCAAAAATTGTTATAACGGGAGATTTTAATGTGCACTTTAATACCATTGATGTGCACTCAGTACAATTACGTAACTTACTGACTTCTTTCGGATTTATTCAAACAATCTGGCAAGCAACAAGATTAACCAATTGTTTAGACAATATATTTATTAATTTTAATATTTATAATTTTACATCTGATATTGTTGATTCGCATTTATCTGATCATCTGGGACAATCTATTACAATTAATTGCGTGTCTAAAAACGAAATGTTTCATATATATAGCATCTACAGGCCAATAACAACAGTAGGACGTAATTCCCTTTTTACTTTATTAAAAGAAACAAACTGGTCTGATATAATCAACATTGACGACGACTCTAACGAGAAATTTAATTGTTTTTTCAATCATTTCTACACTGCATTTAACAAAGCTTTTCTTGAGCAGATGGCTAAAACACGACAAAACACCTACTGCATAAAATGGTTTAATCAAAATCTAAGAAGCATACGCAACTACTACCATTTAGTCTGCGAGTTGTACAGAAAATATAAGACTCTATAAGGTCTATCTAGGTTTCTACTATCAAAACGCAATCAGAGATGCTCGCATTTCGGTCAATGATACTGCAATTAATTCTGCGCGTAACCCTATAAAATAAATGTGGAATATTGTAAATCGATATAGAAAATCTAAGCCGAACACAAAACCCAATATATCTGCAAACGATTTTAATACATATTTTGTAGGACAGACATCATAATAAATTAGATCCCATCGATATCTGTAAATTGAAAACGTCTAATCTTAAAAAATTTAAATTTGAATATACTTCACATATTAAAATCAGAGACGTACTACATTCATTAAACAACAGCAATAGTAAAGATTTGTATAGTGTTACTGTAAATCTTATAAAAAGCAACATAAGCTTATACGTTGAACCACTCGTAAAATTAGTTAACAGCGCTTTTTTAGATGGCGTCTTTCCGGAATTGCTGAAAATTGCGACCGTCACACCTATTTATAAAAAGGGCGATGTAAATGATGTAAACAATTATCGACCGATATCAATACTTCCAGCATTTTCAAAAGTATTTGAAAAAGTGATGTATGCGCGCATAGCAAAATATTTAGAAAATAACAATCTTCTTCATAAACATCAATTTGGTTTCGGATCGGGACGATGTACATCCGACGCAATACTATCGTTTGTCAGCAACACACTAGACTGCTTTGAAAATGGTCAATACTACAAAGCAACATTTATAGATTTGTCTCGTGCTTTCGATGGTATCTCCACAAAATTCTTTTAAATAAACTAAAGCTGATATACGGGTTCGATGTAGTCAGTTTATCGTTAATTAAATCATATCTGTCAAACAGAAAACAATCTGTTCGTATAAACAATAAAAATAGCGAAATGCTTAATCTCAGCAAAGGTGTACCACAAGGTAGTATTCTAGGACCGCTTCTGTTCTTAATTTTTATTAACGATTTGCCTACATACATACCAGAAGAGTGTACCCTTTTACTATACGCCGACGATACTACCATGTTAACTAAACATAATAATCTAGATACATTAATTGAAAAAGCAGATTACTATTTTGACTATGCCAAAGATTGGTTTCAAACTAACAATTTAAGCGTAAATACAGCTAAAACCGCAAACTTAGTGCTGTCCTTAAAAGCTATTAACACAGAGAACACCGACTTTGTAAAATTCTTAGGAGTTTACATAGATTCTAAATTAAATTTTAATAAACACATCGATTTCATTGCCGCAAAGTTAGTGCTAATTTGTTCGTGCTTCGACGACGTACAATGAGGTGTCGTTTCAGACACTAAAGAACGCATACTTTGGTCTATGTCACAGCCTACTATCATAAAATACATAATTTTTCAAAATATGGTCAAAGTCAAATATTTTAACATAATAAGAAATGAACATTGAATTAAAGTATGCAGTTAGAAGCAAATAAAAAGGGGTTTTATAAAGATTTACGTTTTTCAAAAATTGCGATGTTAAAAAGAAATAGTCAACTGTTTAAATGTTTTTATTTTAAGAAAATTAACTTTATTGGCTAAAATATATATTAAGTATAGACGATTGTTATCGCTTACCTGACATTTGTACAAAGATAAACAATAGATACTCTTTAATGTTATAGTTTGCCAGTTTCTGAGTCAACATTGCAAATAAAAACTTGCGCCTTCATAAATGCTTTAAAGTGTACATAACGCCTTCTATTCGTATGAAGAGTTTATAGACTTTAATATTTCGTAATATTATATAATAGATTTGTATAATGACTTGTGTAAGCATATTTCTTTTTTGCAAAACATAAAGAAACTTTATTATTATTATTATCATGAGAATTAACGATCTTTAAACTAAAATCTGTGTAAGAATTAGCAAATACTTACACGAATTTTAGTAATGTTAGTTTTTTTAAAGTTGGTATCTTTGCATCGTAAATTGACGTTACATGTAAAATAAATCAAAATTATTGTAAGTTAACAATTGAAATTCAAATGTTAATGCCAATGTAAAATAAAGACGTTTCGATCAGTTTCGTAAACTCGCCGCTGCGCGGTTAGTGTGCGAAACCCGGTCTCGCGATTGAAGCGCTTTCATTCTATAACTTGTGTTTTAATATACTATTCTAAATTCGCACTGTGATGCCGCATAGATCATTTTTCGTGACAACGACTACATTAAACTTTCTAAGCAATAGTATATTATACACCATGGTTGAGAAGTGTAAGATTATAACCTAAGCGCAAGACGCAAAGCGTTGAGGGTTATAAGCCGCGCAGGCTATAATCATCTTCTCAAGCTTATTTTATATACAATTTTTTTCACTACTAGAGTTAATAAAACTTTTTTACAAATTTTAAATTCAAGATGATAATTTCAAAATAAAAATCAAGTGAGGTGATTGTAAGTGACGTAATTTTTAATTGTGATTTATAACACAGAAATATATAGATAACGTAAGTATTTTTTGCTAAACTTATTAATATTGTTTAAAACCATTATTACTTTAAACATTGTGTTACGGTAAGATTCGATTAGCAACACAATTTACAAAAATGCAATGGCCTCGGTGGCTCGGTCTTAGTAGGCACAATGGGGTGGGTAAGTTAAGAAGAGTAAAAGTGGAATACTTATGAATAGTAAGGAGCAGAAAAAGAGAATTATAATTAGGGCGCCACGTAAGTTCTTCAAAAGATAGGGCTGATAATCAGAACTACGAAGGGACTAGCAGCTTTAAGAGTGAGTGGCAAAATAAATAAGCTAACAATAGGCTTCACTAGGTTGTATTGAAACAAAAAAAAATTATGACATAAATGTACCCGTAGGGGTGTATTGTACTACAAAAGTAACTTAAATATCAGATTAATTACAGAAAAATTATATCTAATTTACCTTTAGATAACAAAAAAAATATTGAAACTAAATACGTTAATGAACAAATTTGAAAGTAATTCAGGATACGAGTGACACAAATAGCGAGCAAGTAATTAATTAATTAGTAAAACATACCTTGAGTTAACTTCGGGATGATTTCTTTAATCAAAGAGCATTCCGAGGTGTCTTATCTAAATAAAAGGAATTGCACAAAATAAAAAAACAATAAAAAAAAATCGGTTGAACCGAACATAAAATAGTAATTAATCAATCGCAGTAAGAGCAATCGAATGCTGAAAGAAAATAATAATCTGAATTTAAGTGAGTATAAAAAAATTAGTTAAGGTAAATGAGATTACAAAATTATTAACAGTTAGACTCTTAAAATGAAAAAAATTGAATAAGTAACCAAAATTTAATGTCAAATGATAAACAAAACAATATTTAAGGTGAAATTTAAGTAATTAACAGTTATGACGTAAACAGATCGATGACGTAATCGTATAAATTAAAAGTTAGTGAAACCGGTAAGTAAAGGTTGATTTAACTTATCGTTAACTCGAAGCCGGACTGCAGTTTCTTTCGCTACGGCGTTGACCGGATGGAATGAGGGTAACACTTCACGATGACTGTGAGATGTACTAAATGGTAAACAATAATTTATTTAAGGATATCGAAGACGGAGATGACGATGTGGAAAAAAATAATGTTCAAGCGTCGGAGGTAATTAGTTCTTAACACTGCACTTGAATGCTTTTATATCCGTAAAAAGTTACGTACAATGATTATTGGAGATAAGCAGGTGATCCCAATCAATCATTTATTTGTCGATGACCCGTCGACTGGCAATCAAGAACGTAGAACAGTGAATCACAGAAGAAATCTCGGGTCGATTCATAAAAAACGGCCTCACCGCAAACGAAGAAGGTTTATTTTTTTGTCGAATGTATAGTCACGTGGTACAGTAATGCAAATTCCTTATGCAGACTTAGAAAATCTGTAACGAATCTACGGCGACTTGCAAGGGTAGAGGGTAGATTATTAAATGTTTACAGATGTGAAATATTACGTCATCGAACCGTGAAGTTTCGAAGTTAAAATTCCTTCAAAGTAAATAAAATGCAGATCTATAAGTAATTAAATTACGCGGAGCGTAACAATTGATTATATCTAAAATATATTTAATTTAGTTAAAATGCACATTTAGTTAAACACGAACTTTTTGTAAACCTAGCAGTAAAAAAACTAGTAGTAGAAAAACATTTTTATTTTTTGCTAAACTGTTTTAAATAATTTTAGATAAAAAAGTAGTTTTAATTTTTTATTTGCAATAAATAAGATAAAACTATATTGAACTAGATATATATGTTTGATTTTACTTTGTAGCAGTTTGTTTTATTGTTGCAGTCAATTAATACAGGAATAAGTAATGTTAAAAAAAACTAAATGCCGTATGACACTATATTTATTTCAGTACTAAATTCCGTACTGAAAATTTTTGCATTGAAAAACGCAGCGAAAAAGTTTGGATTTCTCATTTCATCATTTCTCGCCAATTAAAAATTTTTATAGTTGCAAATACTGATGACAATGCAAACATTCTCAGCACGTTTTTTTATGGAAAAATTATACTTATACATTAGCATATTGTATAATGAGTAAAGAATGGTTGTCATTGCCAACTCGTACGAGTTGGCAATACACATTCCTTACGAATTATACACTATACTTTCTCTACGACTCTATATTTAATTAGCAATCAAAGTTAAACAAAATTTAACAAAAAAATAACGCAGAAAATATATAAACTAATTTAAAGATTTGTTTTGGTAATACCTAAAATGACAATTAGAAAATTATGTCAAAACTTGTATTTATTTTATGTCAACTTGACAGCGTTTATACTGTTAGTCATCTGTTACTATTATTTTATTCTTGTTTTTTATTCATCTCTAGTTAAAGAAATTGTGAGTATAATTTACTTACTTTAAATGCATGCAATTTTAGTAACTTCAAATCATTTAGTAATTGAATTTTTTTAATACATTAATTTCAAGCATAAGTGCATAACCTAATATGAATGAGCTAGATTAGTTTAAAAAGTACTACTGATTCAATGACAACATTTTGCTTTTACAGCCAGTAAATAAAAGAAATCCATTTATGCGAAGCCTGAATTGTTAACAATGTCGTCAAGTTCTGACAAATGTTGATATGTGATAGTTTTTCCTAGAAGCTTCAACCGAATAACATTTGGATGTGATTTACAAAGTAAATGAGGTAAATTTGTAAATGCTTAAAGATAATTTGTAATCAATAGGTGTTATTTTTAAGAATGAAGCTTTCCGAACTAAGAAGGTAATAAGAACATCGTAGTTAAAGAATTAAAAAAAATTCTTTTAGAAAATGCAAGATAGTTAATTATTGTAATGGATCAAATATGCTGTAATAATCTTTACTAAAAAAATAGTTTAAATATGAGAAATAAATTAACAAAACACATTGTAGGTAAAAGAAAACAAGTGATTCAGTGCTTTTGCTTATAAGGACATCAAATTTATAATTTTTTTAATGTATAAGCCAGTGGTTTACATTAGTCTTGTAACAATTGATTGTATTTATGTTTATCTTGTGTTATTTATTATAACGTAAGTACAAAGTGTTTGTGATTAAATTTTTAAGAAGGTAGCGACAATGTGCAAATACATTATTTTTACAAAATGATAATATAATATGTAGTAAAAGTATACATAAATCTTTATGAAAACGGCATTAAAGGATAAATAATAACAAATAGATATCAGGCATGTGCGGAACAAACATTTTGATATCTTGCAACTATCGATGAACGCCAAAAGATAATTGGATACTTCTCAATTGTCATGCAGTTTAAAAAAAATTGATAAATGTTCTAATAAATACTAACTTCTTTAAGTTAATTTGTGCATGTTATTATAAAATGAATAATTTTATTTTAAGGGTTAAATTACTTAATCTGTTTAACACACTGCAAAAATCCGGTAAAATACTGTTAATATTTCCTTTCCATCAAAAGAAAACCCTGCAAGAAAACAAGTAGTTAGGTTGCAAATTACAAGTTTTTATTTATTCTAATTACCTTGAGCTTCTAAAATATATTTATATTTTATTACAAGAAAGTCGCCACTAAACGTCAACGTTTACGAATATAACCTAAAATATGTAATTTATAAAACACTTATTTTTTTCTGTAAAACTAAGGCATTACCTTATACATGAGACTCAATGATTTCGTTTTCAAATTTCATAATTTGTGAAGCAGAGAATATTTGTAAAAGTCTTCTTAATTATGTTTTCATAATTTATTATCCTGTACGCTAATAGGTTTGACTTGTACGGAAATGGCTTTGACCTGTACGAAAATAAAATTAGACAATCACAATGCACAACGTTGCCTAAGTGCAATTAAACGTACAATGTATCTTATTATCTGTTATTCGTAGAAAATAGTATATTATATATCAAGGTTGAGAAGTGCATCATTATAAACTAAGCGATAGGTTATAATGAACTTCTCAACCGTGTTATATATACAATTTTTTCCACTACTAGAATTATTAAAACTTTTCTACCTGTTACTAAATCAAATTTAAAATTTAAGATATTAATTTTAAATTAAAAATCAAGTCGCTGTGATTCTGACAGTTGTCATTAGTTTAATAGAATTAATTTTGACGTAATTCTTAATTGTGATTTAAAACACAAAAATAAACAGATAACGTAAGTTTTTATTGCTAAATTTGTTTAAATTGTTTAAAAACATTATTGTTTTAAGCATTGATTATATCTAAAATATATTTAATTCTATAATATTCACATTTAATTAAGCGCGAACTTCAAATAACTTACTTTTTAAAATCAAATTGATTTATTAGTTGAACGATTTAAAAACTTAAATTAGCATTAAATAAAATCTCTTGCTGTTAGTACGCAGTTTCGTAAACTTTTTTTCTTTGAAACTGTTGTAGTATTATCAGAAAATGTAAATATGTTCATTATTAACTACTAGTTAATAATGAAGTATTATTAACCTGCGCTTAAAAAAGTACAACTTCACGACCTACTATTATACGTAATAATGCAAGCGTATACAACTAGTAGTGGAAAAACAATTTTTTCTAAACTTAATTGATACGTCAATTTAAAAAATAAGACAAAATTAATAAATTAATTGTTATAATTCATTATATTACTTTCAACAGTTATCTTATATTCGTTTATAATACAAAATTAACATAAACACTTTTATTTTAATTTTGAAGTCTTTAAAAATAATAAATTATTTGAATTTTGACACATCTAAAATATACTTTGATGTCAATTTTTGAAATTTAAAATGTAGAATTTTTTTTTGTTGCAATAATATTTGATTTACAACGTAAAAATTGTATATTTAGTTTTTTTATTAAGTTTTACCAAATTTCTTTTAATGTTTAAATAAAAACTTATTGTCTTACTTTAATTAGCAATAAAATTCTTTGTATTTATTTTAAAAATCAAAATACTTTTGTACTTAGGTAAATTAACAAATGCATGTTTTGTTAAACCAATTATTAGAAACAGTAACGTTTTAAAATTAATAACTTATTTTAGCGTAGAAAAAATGTTTCATTATTTATTTTGTTGTTTTAAATCTTGTTTAAAACTTGTTGCCTTTAGTTTTTTTTATATTCATTATGTTTAGCTATAAGCTTATACTTTGTCGTTACGAAATTAAAGAAGTTTCATACACCACAACGCTTGTTTTTTAAAAAAGTTTCTATTTATTTATAACTTTGTGACTATTTTTTTTATAAATGAGTAATTTGAAATGTCAATTTTTTATCCATGCAAATTAAATAATAAAACAAAAAAAAACTTGTTTTTAGTTGTTATTTAATATATTTGATTAAAAATATTGTTAAAACATACACTACGTAGTCTTTGCAACCACTCATACCAAATCTTAATGTATAAGAGATTATTTGTTAAATATTTTGGTATGTTTAACAATAAAAAACTATTGATAAAATTTTAATAACAATTGCTAATAAAATGTTTATTAACTAGACAATTTACTTTTTTCTGTAACAGATGTTCTGGCGTGTTATCCCAGAACACAAAATCGATTTAGTTTAGAAACTTCTGAAATCATTTGCAAAATGTATTTTCTAGTTGAAAAACAAATTCTAAATAGTTAACAATTACTTAACGTAAACGGTAAAATATTAGTTTATTTTTATAGACGGGTAGTTAGGATCTAACAAAGATAGATGGCGAGGGGCCAACACAAGCCGCAACGGTACTTACAGTGGCGTACAATATACTATTACACTAGGCACTTCTAACAGCAGCGCATAATTCAAAAATGAATGGCATTCGACTTAAGAGGGCCGCGTCTAATGTGTTTCTGTTCAATATGTATCGTGGCGCTGCTATCGATGTTGATGTAATTTTTTAATAGACTGACAAAATTTATACTACTAGATGTCGTGAAATAAGCAGATAGACTTCTACTTTTTTATAAGATGATATTCTGCTATTACGCGATAGAACATAGGTCGATACCACATATAATAATTGTTGAAGCAAGCCATCGTACGTACGTCGTAAAAAGAATTAAACTTGTCGGCTTAACTTTTACATTTCAAAACACGAAAATACAAATCTTGATAATTTAGAAAACCAATAATAATTTGTTACAAACAAAAAAAGTTTTATGGTTAATTGTGACAACCCGATAGGTACGTACAATCGTGTGTGCAAACGACTGACAATGTAGATAACAAGAATTAAATTAGAAAAAATAATACTTACAGTTCAGTAGTGACACATTTTCAAAAATTCTTAAAATTTTCTAAAATAAACAAAGCCCTACATACGGTGTTATCACGAGTAAACTTCCTTTGGTTCATACGATTAATAAAAAAAAATCAAATACGCCGAGTTTTCTCCAAATTAATTATATTATTCTATTAAGTGGTATCCTACATTACGATTAGAATTTTATCCAATACTCAAAAGTTTTGATACCTTCAACGAAAGTGATGTGATGTCATTATAGAAATTTTCCCAGTAAATGAACCATTTTAACTATCTCAACATTGATAGAACACGTGTGGATATTCAGAAAAGAAAATGACAATTACGGAAATTAATTTAGTTATTTAATATTTTGTTTTTACCATTAATAGTTTGAATAAGCTATTAGTTAACAACAGAGACAAGATTGACATTTTTACAAATCTGGAGTTTATCTATTACAATGTAATCATTGTGAAATTTGTGGTTGAAACTGTGAGGTTTTTTAAATATTGTGTCAAGAAACATGTTTTAAGTATTTGCAAAAACATATTGGGCATTAACTTAAACCCAAAATCTAATTTATATAATTTCATATAAACATTATATTAAATCATCAATTCCCGAAAATTTGTAATAACTTCGATAACTGTTTAAATGAAATCAATAACTCAAATAACTTTTAATTTTATTTATAAATATTTGGATGAGTTGGAAATTTTTGCCCTAATTGATATATCTTGTTAGTTGTTATCTATAGTGTTTGTAACCTTTTTACATTATTTTTGTTTTTACTTTTAATAACACCAGTTTACAGTGTATCTAAGGTTTAAATAAAAATATGCACCAATGTTTTATATATGTTTATTGATTACTAAACTAAAGTCGGTTTGTTTTATCACAAACAACATTTGCACGATTTAGTAATAAAAATTATCTAAATATTATGAGCATATTTGCATAATTACCGTTTTTGCCACATGTACAAGTTTTTATATCTCTTTATTAGTTATCTGTAATAAATGTGCGTCACAAGTATATAATGTTGTGTAAGTTTAAACTCGTTTGAACGCCTACTGACTTGTTTGTATAGTCGACCCATAAAGTCTATATTAATGGCACCTATTTCATGCAGTCACAGTACGCGTTAAGTCATTTTAATATAGCAAACAGAAAGTGTATAAATAATCCGGACGTATTTTGTTATATATGTGGTTGTTTTGTTCCTGTTAAGTTGAAAAAAAGTATTACAAGTTTTGTAAAAAATCTTATTATGCTTACTTTAATATAAAGCTAAACTATTAGGACACACTGCGGGCACCGCATGAAGTAAGCAAATGCATAAAGAAAATGGAGTAAAGGAAGAATTGAGTTTTTTTGCCATTTGCTTTTTTTTTTGACATGAGCCAGTCAGTCATACTGAATATTACTTTTTCCTTGAAAATCTTTGATAGATGAGCGAAAAAAAAGAGATTTCATCAATACAGAAAAAATAGAACAGAAAGATAAACATAACATAACATAAGTTTATGTATACATATACTCAAATGATGTCCAAATAATAATAATATTAATAATAATTTTTCTAATAACATTGCAATCTTATCAACGTTTCTTGTTGAGTAGAATAAAGTTAAACACGTTCGTAAAAATCAATGTTTTTGTATTTGTGAGATTGTGTTATATCAAGTTGTGATGGAAAAGTTTTTAAATCATATTTTAAATTACAACAATCAATATCACCTATTAAAATTCAAACCTTGCAAAAAAACTAAAATTGTGTAAACCAGTATAATTTAGCGTGTGTATATGTTATGTCTTTTGACGTTCATCAATGGATTTATTGCAATCCTATAATTTGTTATTAAAATTAATTTTGTAAAAAAGACATTAAATTTCTTTTTTTGGATAAAAACTTTATTAAATTTTTGAAAGGATCCATATTATTGGTGTGCAAATTTGAAATTGAAGTGAAGGTCGAAAACCAATAATTAAAAATAATTTTTTTATTATTGGTTTTCGACCTTCACTTCAATTTTAAAAAAATTTTATTGATTCTTGCTCATAATTTAGTTTATTTATTTTGAATAATAATAATGTTTATTTTGAACAGTATACAATTTTTATTTGATATATTAATAATAATTATTAATTTACTTAGTATATCATTAATATTTAATGTTTCAAAACAAACAATCTTAATTAAATTTACAAAAGTAAGCGTTTACTTGTGTGTGAATTTTCGCTTAGTCTAATATAATGGCACTGAATATTTATGGTTAACTAATTGATTGAAAAACATATACTCTTACAAAATTACAAAAACTAAAACTAGACACTACTTCAAATACTTTGAGATAAAAGATTTCAGAATTCCAATTTTTTCTTGCAACATCCACGTTTTAATATTGTTTATATATTTTTTCATTGGTATACTATTTCTTAGCTGCATCGGTATCTGATTAAAGATGCGGGGTCCCAGGAATTGAATTGACGTTTGGTCCATTTTCTTATTTGCGTTTGTTATTATAAGGTTTTCGTTTGCTTTAATTGTAGTATCGTGATTGTGACTTATAATTTTTGTTGTTTTTTTGTTCTTAAATTGGTATATGAGTAATTTGTAAACATATATTTCTCTAATAGCAAGCATTTTTGTTTCATAATACAACATCTCAGTAGGATATCTATATACTTTGTTAAAAAGAATTTTGAGAAAACGCTTTTGAATTACTTCCAACTTTCTGAGATGCGTACTGGCTACTGTTCCCCATGCTAAGATTCTGTATTGAAGATGAGGATATACTAATCCATAGTACACATTCTTTAGATTTGATTGACTTAAGATTGGTTTTAAAGTTTTGAATTTGACTAGGATTCCTCTAAGCTTTTTAATTAGGATATTCATATGCAAATTCCATTTCAAGTGGGCATCTATTTGAATTCCTAAGTACTTTAAATTTGTACATGGTTCTATTTGTACTTTATCTATAGCTGACACCCTGATTTCTAGTTCTTTAAATGTTGGTGTATTGTAATTATGACATGTAAATAGAATATATTTGGTTTTATTAAAGTTAATTGTTAATAGTTTGCTATCAAACCAATTTTTGATTTCCAATAGGTCATTCTCTGCTTTTTGTTTGAGATTACTCCAGGTACTGTCTTTGTATAATATAGCTGTGTCATCAGCAAACGATATGATTTTTCCTGTCGATTTTAAACAAAAGAGCTCATTTATATATATTAAAAAGAGTATGGTACCTAAGACCGTACCTTACCTAAATAACTTAAAAAAATAAACATTTTGTTTATTAATAAATGCATGTTATTTATAAACAAACTTAAAAATGTGAAGTTAACAATTTAAACTTGTAAAAACATTTATTTGGAATACTTTTTCTTTAAATCTATTGTTTTATGTGGTTTAGCTGCCACATCTGCTACTCATTTAAAGCAGACCCGCTCTAGGTTAATTTATGGCCGTAACATATACAAAAAATAACTAAATGTTTTTCTACTGTTAAAAATACATCTTTTTTTTTTAATTTTAAAAGGCTTAAAATACCTTCATAAACAATATCATTAATAAAAAATTTTAAAAAATACTGTATTTTTTAAATATTAGAACACCTATATTTTCTAACAAATACTTTCTAAAATTAATAAATAATTAACTGTTAGTGGTAATCAATACACAAAAGAAAAAGTTATGTAATAATCTTATAAAGATTCTTTTAACAAAAGTGTAATGTAGTTTAGAAAAGCAGTTAGCATCTGAAACCTACTCTAATAAACTAGGATAATAGAAAAAAAAACGCTGTTTCAAAGAATTCAATTTTATACTAAAATTTAAAGTAAAAGAATAAATAAAAATCAATCAACATCTACACGGTTCAATTTAAATCACTACATAAAAATTCTGAAATGTTTTATTTCATAAATACACTGTGTTAAATGTTTTCTTCGTTCGTGGTACCTATTGTTAGATTCTATATAAATCATGTTTTTTGTAAAATATTTTTTTCGCAGTTTTATCATGACAAAAAGAAAGCAGAAACATGTTTAATGTTTATTTGGTTTTATATTTGAGTTGGAAAGTTTATTTTCTTTTTTTTAATTTATATTTAAATTTCTATTTATAATAGAAATGTGTTGTTTTAAACTAACTCGGAGTTTTCTTCCAGTTTGACCGAGATAAAAAGAATTACAAGAAAATCAAAAAAAAAAAAAAATGTAAATACCAGATTTACCTAAACATGAAATGGTTTTTTTTTCTAATCTTAATATTGAATTTTTTCATTTTTGCAATAAAGGTAATTTATCTTAAGAATCATGAAATTTTATAAATACATCGTCTGTCTAATTATAATTTTTTTACGTGTTTAAATGAACTTTTTGATTTGAGCACTTTACCCCTTCTTAATCCTAAATTTTAATTTTATAATTTTTTTTTTTAATTTTATTTAACTTTTATATCATTTCTGTCTGTGTGTTTATTGATTGTTTTAATTTGTTATATTTTGACATTTGTTAATTTAATTTTTTTATAATAAGTATCTTCTTTTAATAATTAATTTTAATATCCATACTTTTAATATTAAAGATTTATTGACAATAACATTTTATAATCTCGAAACATGTTTAATTAAATAAAGAATTTAAACAATATATATGGAGAAGACTTTGTAATAATAATTCATTGTGTATATACTACTCCACTTTGATATGGATTAGTTTACCGTTATAAAATATACAAATACTGTATTTTTAGGATATGTAATATAAGTTACATATTTTAATTTATTTTTATTGCATGTTCAAACTAAAATGAAAATTATAATTAAAATTGAACTGAGTTTAGTTTTCATGGACATTAAGAAGCAATAAGTTGTATTCTTATTTCATTCCTTTCTCTCCCCACCAATTACTAAACACGAATCAAAAAACCCAATTTTTCAAGCCAAGACGTAGCAATAAATCTATTCCTCGATATGTATATTTGAGAGCGTTGTTAAAGTTTGTTTAATTATTAAAGCTATAAATAAATTATATTATAAAATCAAAAGAAATTGTGTAAAAATTACGTAAATAAATGAAAATAAATAAAAAGTAATTGTTCCAATTATATGAATAATTGTGAATAATATCTAAAAAATGTTGTTTTAGTGTACTTAATTTTTTACTAAATAACGTCGTTTTTTGAGTCGTTAAAGCGTTATTATGCAACATAACGTTTTGATATATTTTTTAATTATTGAATACAATTTTGCAAATTTTATCTTATTGATATTGATTTAAACTGTTGACAAATATTGTAGCTATAAATACAATTTTTTTTCTGTTCTAAAGTAAAATACCGTCTGTTTATTTACATTAACTAAAATAATATTTTATTTGTAATTGGAATTAGTACTGTGCGCTTTGCGTAAAACTCGTTGCGCAACGTTTATTGTTGCAGAAGATATAATAAAAGCAAATGTCGTTCAAGTAAGACGTATTCGATATAATAAAAATTTAAACCTTACAAGTACGATTATTTCCAAGAAATAAAATTAATGCAAGTAACAAGAACATTGGTCCAATCGAGCCGAATGATAAAATAATGGTTACCAATTTGTAACGTTCCGTTATGGTTTGGTTTTAATTTAAAACAAAATTATGTTTTAATAACAACACGCCACTGCTTTTATTCAGATTTTTGAAAATATTGTTTAATTTTGGGAGTGGGAAAGAAAAGGAAAGGAGAGAGTGGTTACTCGTGGCAGCGTTAACACGTAAGTTGAATCTTTCCTTTAAGTGTTATTTGCCTAAATTTTTAATTAATTAATCTATTGATTTGTCTATTCTTGTGATAAATCAGTTTATCTTAAGATTCAACCTACAGTGAAAACTATTGTTGCTTATTTTTCTCAATTATTAAATTAAATAATTATTCTATGCAGTTTGAAACCAAATTAAATCAATCCTTATTCTGGTCATATTAATTGCCGTAATTAGAAAGTACCAAAAACAAGATTTTTATGCACTTTGTCGAATTGCTAAATGATATACATTTTTATCACGCTATTTTTCACCTTAGCGTTGTGTTATCGCCTGGTATCTCGGCGAACACTCAAACCGTTGGTTTTGAAAATTTCCATTAATTTATATATACAAGAATTGAGCAGCAAGATTACTCTTTCTGGTAGCACTTTGATAGAAACCTTTTTTTGGATCAAGCGAATGGTAATTCTGCATTTAATTAGTAGTTTGGTATTCATATTGCATAGATGTTTTAATTGTACATTATACTCATTGTTACTTAGTTATCTGCTGCCACAATTGACCTCTGTCTTAAATTTATGTTAAAAGTTCAAATTAAAATCATTAATTTTATTTATGTATAAAACAATACAATTTTTTTGTATTTGAATTTAAATTATCAGGTCACTTAATGTATTAATATTTGATTTATTGCATTTACTGTGGTAACAATTTGGTTTACTTTAAACTGAGTTTTAGAATCGATTACTTGTGGCTCTTTTTTTGGAGACCAGGTATACCTCGTCGCAAATATAGTTTGAATTCCAGGAGTAGCGAACGATTTCTTCCAGCCAGTTGGTACCATCAATAATTTTTTAAGTTACATTCAGGCCTGTATAATTTAATTTTCTATCTTTTATTTTTATTTGAGTTTGTTATTAAATTTTAATTTTGTTTTACAACTCTTGTTTTATTGATAAGACAACAAATACCCTCCAGTGCCGTGGATGATAAGACTTGAAAATATTTCTTTAAATTTTATTTTAACTAGTATTCTCTGGTATACGTTGTATGCCTGGCGCCCAACTCAATTTTCACGTCTTATCATACCTCGGGTTGTTTCATTGGATGCCCAGCTCTCTGGCTTAGCCGAGCCTGTTTCAAATATTCAAACGAAGGTAGCGTTTATTACCGAATTTAAACCATGTGGTTTTTTAAAGTATCAGCAACTACAAGTCTAGAGTAAGCGATCCTTTTCTTTCCTTAACGTTTTACAGTTACTATTATCGTTCCTATACATATTTATTCGTTCGCAATCATAAGGTCGTTTCTACTATCAAGTTATCGTATTTATATGCTTACACGAAATTATCATTTATGCACAATTTATGCGTTATTATTGAATTTGTAAAAATTTAATTTGTACCTAAAAGCAATAAAAATGTCTAATTTATCTGGGTTAAAAAAGAAGCGCGGTACCGTAAAAAGGCGTCTTACTGATTTTGTTAAGTACATTACGGAAAAGAGATTAGAATCGGAATCGGGCGACATTTTAGATCGTCGGACAATGATCGAAATCGAAAGTAGATTAGAACGTATTAATACCGCGTTAGATTCATTTTATGAAATTAATTCAGAAATTGAAGAAGTCGATTCTTCAAATGTCGAACAAAAACAAAAATTATTTGAAAATGATTTTTATGCATCCGTTGCAAAAGCTAAATTATTAATAGAAAGTAACATTCCATTAAATACCTCTCACCAACAATCTAATAATATTTCACAAATTTCAAGAAACGAAATTTCGTCAATAAAATTACCAACTATGAACTTGGCAAAATTTAAAGGTGCTCACACAATTTGACTTAAATTTTGAGATATTTTTCATTCGATGATTCATAGTAATGAATCTTTAAGTAAAGTGCAAAAATTTTATTATTTAAAGTCGTCTTTAGAAGGCGAAGCAGCTAACATCATTAAATCGATAAAAACTTCTAACGATAATTATGATATCGCATGGTCGCTTCTTTGTGAAAGATTCAATAATAAACGGCTTCTGGTGCAAAATCAAGTTAGCGGATTGTATTCCGTTGATCAAATCTCAAAGGAATCATCGGTAGCGTTGCGACAAGTTATCAATGATGTAAATCATCATTTACGATCACTAAAAAAATTAGGTATGGAAACAGGTACTTGGGATCCAGTAATTATCTATTTTATAACAGCGAAGTTAGATGCTGTTACAGCTCGCAAATGGGAATCTCAAATACTTGGTTCGGAAATACCTACGTTATCTGAATTACTAAATTTTCTTAACAATTGAGCGGATATGTTAGATAATTTAAAACCTAAACCTAATGATTCAAAATCGAGTAAACCCATCATAAACAGTATGTTTTCTAACGTTTCGTGTTACTTTTGCAATGATTCGCATACTATATATGTGTGTGAAAGGTTTAAAGCGCTTCCAGTAGATAAAAGAATATCCAAAACAAAACGGTTAAAACTATGCGTTAATTGTTTGCGTCCAGGACATTTGAATATTTCATGTAATGCGTCGGGATGTCGAATATGTAAATATAAACATAATTCACTATTACATTTAAGCAAACGAGAAGTTCCTGAGGAGTTCTTCTGTCGACAGCTTTAATTCAAGTACGAAGTGCAAACGGCAAAATGCACACTTTACGAGCTTTATTAGACTCTGGTTCACAGAGTTGTTTTATCACAAACCGCGCAAGCAATCAATTACAGATTAAAAACAATTTGGCAAATCTAGGTGTTATAAACGGTATTAATAATACACAATCAAATATAGAAGGTAAATGCAGGTTGTTTATTAAATCTACAAATACTTCGTATTGCATGAATATTGATTGCTACATTTTACCCGAAATTTGTAGTTCGCTGCCGCAATTAAAACTTGACATAAATAATTGGAAAATTCCAAATGATTTAGTTAATCATTTATCGGATCCAAAGTTGAACGTTCCAGGACAGATTGACATTTTATTAGGTGCAAATGTTGTTTCAAAAATTATGACAACAAAGCAGATAGATTTAGGTAAAAACAGTCCTACTATTTCAAGTAGTCGGTTAGGCTGGGTATTATCGGGACCTGTTTCTCTAAGTAATTCAGTAGATACAAGATGTAACCTAATACAAACGAGTGAAACACAACAACAATTATCCCGTTTCTGGGAAATCAAAGAAATTTTTGAGTCCAGGCCTTTATCCGCCGACGAGTTTTAATGCGAACGACATTTTATAATTATTCGCGAGATAGTCAAGGTAGATTTATAGTTAAAATTCCTCTGAAATCTTCGATAGATAGTTTAGGCAATTCTAGTATTGATGCACAGCGTAGATTTTATTCTTTGGAACGTAAACTAAACGCAAATTCTTCATTAAAAGAATTATATTGCGATTTCATGTGTGAGTATGAAGAGATGAATCATATGACTCCTCTTTCTGTTAACCGAATTGATAGTCCATTATATTTCTTACCTCATCATAGTATTTTACGTGAACATAGTAAAACCACAAAGTTACGTGTAGTATTTGATGCGTCATTTAAAACGGATTCTGGTTATTCGCGAAATAATATAGAACATATAGGTCCTATAGTTCAAGATGACTTGTTTTCAATTTTGATAAGATTTCGACAACATTTAATTACGATATCCGCGGATATAAAAAAGAGGTATCGCCAAATTCTAATCCATCCCAATGACAGACATTTACAAGCTATATTTTGGCGATCAGAGCCCTCAGATCCGCTTCGCGTTTTTCAGCTAAATACAGTTACCTACGGGACGGCATCCGGATCGTTTTTGGTTACGCATTGTCTTCTAGAATTGGCAAAATTAAACATAAATTCTTATCCTGATGCATCTAAAATAATAGAGCATGATTTCTATGTTGATGACCTCCTCACAGGCACAGATAATCTTGAAAATGCCAAAAAATTATGTAGTCAAATAGATTCTATATTAAAAGGCGGATGTTTTGAGCTTAACAAATGGGCTTCAAACAATAATGCAATTTTTGATAATTTTCTCGAACGCAGAAACAATTCGAATAAGTCAATTTTAATTTCCAATTTCAAAGAGAACACTAAAGTTTTAGGTCTTCACTGGTCTCCAATCGAAGATTCTTTATTTTTTAAAATTCGGGTAATTGGAAATAAAGAAATAATTACTTAGCGTACCATTTTATCTATAGTAAGTCAGATATTTGATCCGTTAGGTTTACTTTGTGCGTGTTTAATAACAGCTAAAATTATTCTTCAACATTTATGGCAAGAGCGTATAGATTGGGATGATGAACTTCCTATAAATATAAGATCTCGATGGCTAAAATTTAGTACTGATTTAATTCTTCTTAATGATTTGCGCATTCCAAGATATATTTTACATGTCCCGTCGCGCTTTATAGAAATCCACGGTTTTGCGGATGCCTCAGAAAGGGCATATGCAGCTTGTTTGTATCTAAGATAAATAGACGAATCTAGACAAATTTTAGTTAAGTTGCTATGCGCTAAATCAAAGGTTGCACCCATTAAAACATTAACAATCCCCAAGCTAGAATTATGTGCAGTTTTAATTTTGTCTAAATTAATAAAAAAGGTACTAACCGCGTTGAGACTTAATATAAACAATACGTATGTATGGACTGATAGCACTGTTGTATTAGGTTGGTTAGGACAACCCGAAAACAATTTGAAGGTCTTTGTTGCACATCGCGTTGCTCAAATTCGTAACTTAGTTGGTAACGTTACATGGAGGCATGTTCCCACTGAAAGTAATCCTGCGGATTTAGCATCACGTGGTATATCAAGTACTTGTATGATTAATTCAGATCTTTGGTGGCACGGGCCACATTGGCTACGCAAGGAGTCAGAGTGCTGGCCTCAATTAAATATTAATAAAATCGAAAATTTACCAGAACTAAAAGTAATACCGCCGGTTTTATTAGTAAATGTAATCAATACACGCGAAATTATTGATTTTAAAAATTTTTCGACTTTGACGCGTTTACAAAGAACAGTCGCATATGTTTTGCGGTTTTTAGACAATTGTAAAGCACCGCGAGAAATGAGAAAAATAGGTTGCTTAGATGCACGTGAAATTTCGAGATCTTTGTTAATTAAGGTTATACAAATAAATAATTTTGCTAATGAAATAAAGGATTTAAAACTAAATCACAAAATTGATTCTATATCAAAAATTTTGTCACTAACGCTGTTTCTGGACGATGAAGAAATTCTACGCGTGGGAGGGCGACTAGAAAACTTGGAATTAAAATTTGATGTAAAACATCCTATATTATTACCAACACATAATCACGTAGTAGATTCAATTTTTGAGCATGAACATGTTAGATTAGGCCATGTAGGACCCACACAATTGCTTTGTTCAATACGGGATAAATTTTGGCCACTTAAGGGCAAAAACGTTGCTAAACGTATAGTTAAAAAATGTGTTCGTTGAAACTCCATTAATGAGCGCATTACCGGCAAGTCGTGTCGTACTTAATTTTCCGTTTCAAACTACTGGTATAGATTACGCAGGCCCATTTTTAATAAAAAATCGAAAAGGACGCGGTGCCAAAACTTCTAAATGCTACATTTCATTGTTCGTATGTTTTTGCACTAAAGCTATCCATATAGAAATTACAACAGATTATACATCAGAAGCATTTGTAGCGTCACTTAAACGATTTATTGCTCGCAGGGGCAAACCATGCGATATTTATTGAGACAACGCTAAAAACTATATCGGAGCAAAAAACGAACTTGAACGGTTAATTACAAGCTTTGAAACTAATTCAATTGTGACATCTTATTTATCGTTGGAGAGTATTAATTGGCACTGTATACCTCCCTACTCTCCCCATCAGGGCGGTATATGGGAAGCAGCCGTAAAAAGAACAAAATTTCATTTAAAACGTATGCTAGGTTTCGTGAGTCTTACATTCGAAGAATTCTATACAATAACTTGTCAAGTAGAAGCAATTTTAAACTCCCGTCCACTTCTTCCCTTATTTGAAAATCCCGCTGATTTAGACGCGCTAACTCCGAGTCATTTTTTAATTGGTCGAAAATTAACAGCGTTGCCAGAAAACGATTACACCAAAATAAATGCAAATCGCTTAATCAATTTTAGACGCATGCAACATTACGTTCAGATGTTTTGGTGTCGATGGAAGAAGGAGTATTTGGCAACTTTGCTACCCAGAACAAAATGGAAAACTCAGGGAAAATCTTTAAAATCCGGCGAAATGGTGCTAATAAATGACAAAAATTTACCTACTATGCAATGGCCGTTGGCACGCGTCGTTGAACTTCACCCAGGTCAAGATGGTATCGTTAGAGTAGCTACTATTCGAACTTCACAAGGGCTAACCAAACGGGCTGTGACGAAACTCTATCCATTGCCCATTGAAGAAGATTAAGAAGAAAATACATTTATTTAGAATATTATATTTACGTTGGTATTAATTATCTTTTCTTTGTTTTGAACATTATATTTACATTATCGTACTTATTTTATTATATTTGTTTAATTCGTTTGTCATACTATTTGAAAGCCCATGTACTTTCAAGGTGCGGCCATGTTTATTTACATTAACTAAAATAATATTTTATTTGTAATTGGAAGTAGTATTGTGCGCGCTGCGTAAAACTCGTTGCGCAACGTTTATTGTTGCAGAACATATAATAAAAGCAAATGTCGTTCAAGTAAGACGTATTCGATATAATAAAAATTTAAACCTTACAAGTACACTTATTTCCAAGAAATAAAATTAATGCAAGTAACAAGAACACCGTCTACATTCACTTGTAATATGCTAAACTTTCTTAAGTATTTAATATCGTTAATTAAAGTTACTAATTTAGTTATTAATAATGTAAATAACACATCTTTAAAGTTTTATAGTATTAAAGTTTCTGGTATGTAAATTTTGGCCGTTCAAATCTCTAAATTGTTTTCAGTTGAAGTAATATATATAGTATATAATTATTAAGCTTAGATAAATTACAGCTGACAATATTCAAGTTACCAGCATATTTATACGAATAATTCAATAAAGATAAAATTTCATTTTAACGACTAACAGACTCATTTTTTTAACATTGCCTAAGCAATCATGTTCTAATCTTTTATTCATTGTATGTAAAATTTTGGTTTTTAAACAAAACTAATATTTTTAATATTATTTACTTTTATAAAATGGGAATATTATTAGTCATTTACGTAACAAGTAACATATTAATATTATTAACGCACGTATGTAAAAAAATATTGTAAGTGCGTTAATCATATAGTATCCTACCTGGATTTTATCTGCAACCATAACTGTTATTGCTATTATTATGATTATTTGAATAAAAATTGTTAGTTTAAAAAGTGAATACATAATACAAGTAATAAAAATTTGTTTAGTTGTCACTAAATGTCAGCGTCTGGCATTAATTTATATAAGCGTAAAGATTTTATTATAGTCCTCGCAATTTAACTTTCGATGCACGTCATTAATGACGTAAAATTCATACCACCCTATTTATAGCAAAAATTAAATAAATACTGAATTGTCTTATGGAATTTTTTTTGTCACGTTGTTGGTGTGCTTACTAAAGTTGCAGCGTTGTTGGCATCTGTCAAATTTAATTTGTGTTTTTTACGTCAAAGTAATATGTCAAAGTGCTTATTGTTTTTTATAATTATTTTTGATACAAAACTGTACTATTTTGAGCTTGAACGAGATAATGGTGGTCCATTGATATCAGTAAATGCTGTGCGAGAGGTGCCCTTTTACATAATATTTAAATTGTGGTAATACATACATATACTCTACAGTTATTTCTGTATGTACCGGTATGTACGAGGTTCTTAGATCTCCTCAAAACGTAAGCGTAGTACACCTGTTACGAATGTAGAAACATTTAATGAAAACGTAATTCGCAATGTAATATTAAGAATGTACGAAAACAGTAAGTTTACATGATAATACCGACAACATGGTTGAATAACTACGTCACTGACGTTAATGACGTGCATCGAAAGTAAAATTGCGAAGACGATATTAATGTTTACAATATGTATATGAGTTTTCATATAATTGTATATGGTATATATTCTTTAATTAAAAATGTTTCCTTTAAGCTTAATTTTATTTAAGATATTATTAACACATTAATGCGATAATAAAAGTCATTACCACATTCTAAAAAGTGCCAAATCATTAACTGACAATTATAGATAAAATAAATAAAAGCACTACTTTTGTGTTAAATTACATGTTAATAGAGTTTTCTGATTATTATACTTTTTAATGCATTCTTTTAAATTAATGTTTATGTTATTTGTTATATAAGTGATTCATACTAGTAAACAAATTATAATCTACTAATTAAACTTATATATTTTTTAAGTGATGTCTAATAGTATATTGTATAATAAGTAAGGAATGGTTGACAGCTCACATTCCTTACGAATTATACGCTATATCTTTTCTACAACTCTATATGTAATTAATAAAAATTACAAAAACAAATAACGCAGAAAATAAATAACTAATTTAAACATTTGAGTTGTTAGTATCTAAAATGACAATTATAAAATTATGTGAAAACGTATTTTATATCAATTTGTTAACGTTTATACTGCTACTGTTACTATTATTTAATACTTGACAATTAGATATCTACTCAACTCTAGTTAGAGAAATGGTGAGTAATTTACTTGCTTTAAATGCATGCAATTTTAGTTAACTTCAAATCATTTACTAATTGAGTTTTTTTAATACATTAATTTCAAGCAAAACTTAATATGAATGAGCCGGATTAGTTAAAAAGTACTAATGATTCATTGACAAGATTTTGCTTTTCATGTCAGTTAATAAAACAAATCTATTCATGCCGTAGTCTGAAGCATGTAGATGTGACTTACAAGGCAAATAAGGTAAATTCGTAAATAACTAAATATAATTTGTAAAGAATAAGTAAAAGACTTAGGAAACCAAACGTTGAAAGTATAATTAATTACTAATGACCTTCTAATAAAATCATCATTGACCTTGACGAAAACGTGGCCGGAGTGTTTTTTGTAAAAGTTTTTTTTTCTCTCACAGTAATTTTTTTTTCTTTCTCAGATTTTCTTTCCTTTCTTATTTTACGTCATAGCAACCGGTAATTTTTTATGCGTCATAAAGATGACTTTCTGATTTACTCACCATTGAACTCAAAGGGAACGTGAATAAGTTGTTTTTGTAAAAGTTTTTTTTTTCTCTCTCTCACATTTTTTTCTTTTTCATTCTACGTCATCGCATAACTGGTAATTTTTTATGACTCACGAGGACGGACAGTTAGAGTAAGAAAGCAAATATTTTTTTAAAAAAGCTGCGGGTAGTCGGATTCGAACCAGGGTTTACTCTATTACAAGGGGGCGAGTTTAACCACAAAGTTTGCTAACGTTAAACGGTCAATTGCTGTACACAATTGGTTTTTTAATTACTGAACAACAAGATTGACTTGTAAAATTTAAATTTTATTAACATATAATTGATAATTATATCATTTTTTGTACAACATCCTTCGTGTTGGGGTTGTTCGGAACTTCTCTAGTGGTCGGTACTTTCATAATCTTTCTCTCTTACTTTCAGTACTCTGTAAAAAATTAAAATTTTTTTTTCTAAAAAGATTATGTTGATTATAAGAAAAGTAGCACAAAAACTGTTGCATGAAAATTAGTAAAAAAAAAAGAAATAAATTTAAAAAAATTACCATAAATTCCTTAAGAAAGATTAATGTAACTTGAACGTATCAACTGCTGCTTTTTAAACGAGGAGTTAGTTTAAACAATAACGTTAGAAATTAATTTACAAAAAAATTGTCAAAAACAATTTTAACAAACAAACTTAAAAATCGCTAGAATAAAAAAAAATTAATTTTTACATTTTAATCTAAATTTTAATCCGGTCAATACTTTACTCGAAAAGTAAAAACAAATTGTACTAAAATCTACTTTTTTTAATTTGAAATAATCTCTTCTAAGGTATAAGATTGCATGCGTTTAAGCATATAGGGTTAATTAAAAAAATAAATAAAACTAGTTACCATTGTAATACACAGAACCACTTTAATTTAAAACATTCTTATTAGTACGCAGCTAAAACTGAACCAAATGCGATTGCTACAATACAAGAAAGTGTCATTGACAAAAATAAATTTTTGCAATTTTTGTTAATTAAAGTTTTATGATACCTACCTGCCGATTCATACAGGTCGCTGCTTATTTGAACAAATGAATTTTTCCAATGACATGTAATTAGTGTAATCATTAACCCGAATACAATTTGTTAGATGTAAAATACAAAAACTTATAAGTATGGTTAGATTATTACAATAATAGTGAGGTTGATTCTCCGAAAAGTAGTACAGTTTAGGTGGAGTCAATAACATTAACACAAGTAAAAAATATTTAAAGAAGTTAAGTTTAATTGCACTGCCAAATAACAATAAATTAAAATTTATATTGTTTTATAATTCACCGTGAATACAGTTCCAGTGTGATTTTTGAAAATTTGACATTTCAGCGTTAAACTTGTAAAAACATTATGTAAATTTTGTATAATATAAATTAATTAAAACACAGTTTGTTTCTGTAATTTTGTTTAAAAATTACCTAAAATTGTTAGATATTTCTCATTTTAAACTGTTTTAGTATATATTTTTTGAATTTTACAATTGATTTTCTAATAATAAACTATACTATAAAAGTTTAATAACTATTAATAACGTTAAAAATAATTTCCATTGAGTCGTTTGTTGAAAACATAAAAATTAGAGCAATTTATAATTATAACATGAAATTAATTTGTGAAAATGACTTATTTTGTGTCAGTAATGAGTAATATTATTGTGGTCATTATAGCCTTTAACAATTATATTTCTTAGTATCGATCAAGTTTAATTTTTTAATACGAGTTATTACTATGATCAGAATCTAATTATATGATCTATTAATTAGATGTTTAGTTTTTTTTTCTATTTTTCAAACTTAACAGCTAAATAAATTCATACAAAACCTTAAACTGTCTGTCTGTAATATTTTTTAAATTGATTATGTTGTTATTTTATGTTTATTATTAAAATGGAACGGTGTTTCTAAATTATAATACTAAATAAGCTAAAAAAAAAGAACATACTTAAATTTGCCGCTATTTAAATATTATGTTTAGTTGGTAAAACCTCTTAACTGTAATTTAAAATAATTATTATCTCTCTTAAAAATTTGAAATCGGCTTACTGCGCGTCATATGGTGTCTGATTGCCATTGCTCTGGTTCACAACAAGTTGTGTATCGCTATTTCATTTTGAATACATATTTTAAATAAACCTTGTTTGAATGTAATTTATTATTCGCTGAAATTATGGTTTGTACAGTTTTTAATTGCAACAGTAATATCAGGAGAAAGAAGTTTAGACAAAAAGTTTACACAAGTAAACAAAATTTATCTGTTATGTTATATGTAAATTTTTCTAAATAGAAGAAAGAAGTTAGTCATAAAAATAACTACTAAAACGGTTTCACACATTATGTTAACTATTAAAAAAATTATAAAAGGTAACATAACCATTTTAAACGCCGTTGGTGTAGACATTAAAATTTTCATAATTGATGAAAAAAGTAGTCCTGTTATAGCTTTAGTTGTCCGCCACTGTGGATTAGAGAACAATTTGCTTTGATTTGCTTAGGTCTATTTTGTATCCTTTATCTTGTATATTCTAAAGTGACACTATATGTTGTTTAAACGTTACAGCATATCTTTTAAAGATTTATTTATTTACTTTTAAATACAGTGCTACCAACTTAATATAACAATTAATAAATTGACCTCGTATGTACAAAACAAATTTATAAATATGTATCTATCAGTTTTGTTTTGCCTATTAAAATTAATTTGTACATTTTTTGTATTTTTAATAAAGTTTGATGATACTAATAATTTGTGAAAAAATTTAAATGTTACGTAGGGACCCATAGTGCTAATACTTTAAGTTTAAAAATCCTTAAATTGTAAACACGTATTATAATATTGAAATAACGGTTTACACTAGTGCACACGTGGAACAACTATGCTATTAAGATTACATCAAACAAAAAAAAGTATAAAGAAGTCTATTAGTTCGTTAATATCTCGAACTTGCTTCTCAATACAAAACTCTAAATGCATATGCCAGATATCGGTTATTGTTTAAACAGATTCAGTTTTAATTAATTTAGCAAATGTTAATATTATTTAAACATATCACACCAAAAAATTTAGAAAGAAACTGTCAGATATAACAAAAAAGTTTTCTTTTTCTTAGTTACAATCTTCTAAACTAATTACTGAATTTTGAACGAATGGTGAAATTAAACATATGATGTTATTTAATTATATGTTTAATTTCACCATTCACCAATTGTTGACAAATAAAATACAAAATTATGTTACTCAAATATTATTTTAATAACGTTGTTTAGTTTCGACGTTAACCACAGTTCTTATAAAATTTAATAATTTATTGAACAAAGTCTGTAATCTTTATGTTAAGAAATGTATACTGGAGTTATTAGACGTTTTTCTTTTTGTTTTTTAGTTAACTATTTGTTTAGTAATTTGTTCTTTTTCTTCCTCTTCTTCTTCTGCTTCTTCTTGTCGTAAGCCCTTGGCTTGTTCTACCCATTTTGCTCCGCTTCCTGAGATGTGGACGTCTAGCACTCCTTCCATCGTTTGGGCGGGCGCCCTGGCAGACGTCTTGATAGTGGTTTTCCATTCCTAGCGATCTTAGCCAACCTGCTGTCATCCATCCTGGATACATGTTCGTTCCAACCGCACCTTCTCCTTGTAATTTGTTAGTAAAACTTAGTGTTGATCACAATTTTTTTTACGCAAAGTATTAATAGTAAATGTTGTAGTATACAACAATTGACCGTTTAACGTTAACAAACTTTGTGGTCTAGGAGTTAGACTCGCCGCTTTGTAATCGAGTAAGGTTCTAATCCGAATACTCGCAGTTTTTTTTAATAAAAATATTTGTTTTTTACTCAAACTGTCAGTCCTCATGACGCATAAAAAATTATCAGTTATGCGATGACGTAAAATAAAAAAGAAAAAATGTGAGAGAGAGAGAGAGAGAGAGAGAAACAAACTTTCACGAAAACAATTTATTCACGTTTCCTTCAAGGTCAATGGCAAGTAAATCAGAAAGTCATCTTTATGACGCATAAAAAATTATCGGTTGTCATGAACCTAAAATGAGAAAGGAAAGAAAATCTGAGAAAGAAAAAAAAATTCACTGAGAGAGAAAACTTTCACAAAAAAAACACTTTGACTACGTTTTCGTCGAGGTCAATGATGATTGCATAAGTAAGTCGTTAGAAATTAATTATCGCCTAAGGGTTTGCTTCCCTAAGTCTTCTACTTGAATAGGTGTTATTCTTAAGAATAAAGCTTTACGAACTAAGAAGGTAAAAAGAACATCGCAGTTAAAGCATTAAAATTTTTTTTTTTAAAATGCATGATAGTTATTATAGATCTAATATGCTACAATAATGTTTACTGCAAAATCAGTTTAAATGTCAGAAATGAATTGTTATACATTGTAGATGGAGACAAGTAATTAAGTGCTTTTGCTTATAATTGCCAGGAACTTGGACCGGACCGATATAAAGCCAAAAACCGGACCGAAACCGGTGTTTTTAATTGGACCGAACCGGAACCGAAATTTGTCCAAGTAAAATTTACCGAACCGGTCCGGAACTGTAATTTGTTGTTCGGTGTTTTCGGTTTTGTTTTCGAAGCTGTAAACACTAAAAATAAATACAAAACAACGTTATCACATAAGACGTAGTTAACTTAAGTTGTTATTCTAAGAATGTTCAGACATGTTTAAATAATATAATGTTACGTAGGTCAGTCAAAATTCTTCAATAAATAAATAAGACTGCAAAAATAAAGCTGAATATGTAGAACAACTATTTTTAGAGTACAATGATAAAAGTTTTCACTATAAAAAATCGTATTGTGAAGATTCAGCGAATAAATTTATGCATAGAAACAAACGTGAGAAGAAAATTGATAACATAAACCGAAATTATGATTACTATGAGCGGTGTTTTTCTATGTATTAGCATACGTCCGGCCTGTTCTTTAATAAAGTGATGATAACATTACCCGATTGATAACATTATCCGCGATTTCAATAACCAGCGTGCATTGTATATTAATAATTTATTTTCTGCGAGAAAAATAGCTGGTATCTTTTTAATATGACTCCAGTAAAAACAAATAACAGATTGGAATTATTTTAGATGCGCCAGATTACAACTTATGCTACGTATCTGAAAATAATACGTTGGCACTGAAACCAAGTCGAAAGATTTTTGTTATTGCAACCACTTACAAAGTACACGTCGCGGTGCAAAACTAACGTCTGTTAGCTATTGAGCTTGTTGGATATAATATACGAACGGTATAAGTGTGCAGAGAATAACTTCTCAGAATATGGTGTACACTACTATGGAATACGTTAATTTTGCTAGTTAATTTTTTAGTGCTATTTCGGGAACAATCTTCTACAATTTGCAGTACCTGTACATACTAGAACATTAAAGAAAAACAAGTATTAAAGTTTTGATTTTATTGAAAATATTTATTGTTTTACTTATTCTTCAGCTGTAAGTACACGGAGTAGTCTCGCCCACAATTTTTGTAGGTAGGAATAACCAATGATTATGAATAACACTTTCAATCTCACACACACGCCAAAATAAAGTTTCATGAAAGCTATTTACACAAATAATTTAACAACTTAAGAAATCGATGCAAAAGCGAAGCAGGTTGTCGAACTGAGTTATAAGAAAGCTAAACTTGGTAATTATACTTCTTACATTGCACTTTTTTTTGTTAAATTAGTTGAAGTCTTGTTTTGCTTGCTACAAGATAATTGTAAACGCATAGAAAAAAGTACATTTTGTTAAGTTCGGTCAGTGTCAAAACAAAGAAATGAAGATTGATAATGATTTATTTATTGTAATTATTTTATTAACGATTTATTTTGTAGATTATTGAGAATTTAAAAAAAAACAACAATACGTTTTTAAATGCAGAGCTCTCAGAATTTACCGCATAGTTAAAGTCAACAGTGAATCTCCACTTATTTAAGTAGCGAGGACCGGTTGAAAACGTTCCCTTGAGCTTGTAGTTGTAGAAAACATGAAACATGTTGTATTACCCGTCATACCTATAGTCAAAACATAATAGACAAAATGACGATAACATAAACTGATGACTGGTCATAAGACAAAGTGACCTTTTGAACGAATGAATTTAAGGTTTACAATAAATATGATGAGTATGTAGAACATGAACACATTTATATAACTGTCAATAATTGATTTATCATCTAATGTTTGGTAAAGAATGGTCATGACACTAATATTTTCCTAACTTCTGTACGCCTTTATTGAGTTGTCGAATATATTTATTTATTTAAATATGTAGTTAAATTACTGGAACCGAAAAAAAACCAAAAAGTACAAAAAAAAACAAGAACCAAACTGTTTGTGTCTATAGAAACCTAAATTGAAACCGGACAAAACAAGTTACACCAGAACCGTGCCGGAACCGTTATTACGTTTCGGTCCAGGTCCCTGATAATTACATCTAAATATTTAATGTTTTCAATGTATAAACCAGTGGTTTGTGTTAGTCTTGTAACAATTAATTGTAGTTATATTTATTTTGTGTTATTTATTACAACGTCTTTATTTATTATCTTAAGTATTTATGATTAAATTTTTAACAAGGTAGCGACGAGTTATGAATAGACTATTTTCATAAGATTATAATTTAAGATATGTAGTAAAAGTATACATAAGTATTTATGAAAATTGTATTAATATTAAGATAATTAATAACATACAGATATCAGACATGTGCGGAAAAAACATCCTGGTATCTTGCAACTATCCATGAACGCCAAACAATAATTGGTTACTTTTGAATTGTCTTGCAGATTAAAAAACTGATCGATGTTAATAAATACTAACTTTTTTAAGTTAATTAGAGCATGTTATTACAAAATGAACAAGTTTATTTCAAACATTGCATTACTTAATCCGTAGAACATGCGAATTTCAGTTTTGTTATTTTTAAACAGCTGATCTTTATAATCATAACATAATTATAACACTGCGAAAGCAAAAGTTTGATAAATTACTGTTGACATTTCCTTCCTGTCAAAAGAAAACGCTACAAGAAAACAAGTAGTGAGATTGCAAATTAAGAGTTTTCATTTATTCTAATTACCACAAGCTTCTAAATATATTTAGATTTAATTACAAGCAAGTCACCACTAAATGCCAACGTTTGCGAATATAAGCTAAGAGATATAATTTACAAACTAAACTTTTTACGCTATATAACTAATACAATAGAATTTACATGACCTTCAATAATTTTGTTTTAAAATTTTATAATTCGTGATGCACGAGATATTTGTAAATGTTTTCTTAATTATGTTTTAATAAATTATTATTCTGCACGTTAATAAGTTTAACCTGTACGGAAATGACTTTGTTTAACCTGTGTGGAAATGAAATTAAAGAATCACAATGAACAACGTTGCCTAATCGCAATTAAACATATAATGTATGGTATTATCTGTTATCGTAGAAAAAAAATGTTTAAGATTTACATATGAATTAGTTAGTCCAAAATAGTGTGCTAAAATCTACAATTTACTGTAAACAATTTAACTTTGCAGACATAATGTTTTATTTTTGTTATAAATGCCGTTGCTTAAAAACTATTTACTTATTATTAATTAATAATTGAATGTAAAAGATCTGTATTTAGTACAAAAACATGTAGTAAAAACTATGTAATGTAACAAAAAACATCAATAAGAAGTAATGTTTAAAAATTAATATTTTTAAGCTATTTAGAAATCACGAATTGCAAAAAAAATTAATAATTTATAATCAAAGACAATCGTCCTAAATAAACGTATGTAAAGAATAAGAAAGTACATTAAAAGTGTACGTGTTATATTATATTTTACTACTCCTAACAGTCATAAGATACACTTTGCTGATTTGCAAACAGGTGGTAGTAGCAAGATTTCGGCGTAATCCAAAACAAATTTTGATTTGTTATGTAAGCTGATCCTAACAATGTTACGTTTAGATGTGTCTGAGAGTAAAAATAACGATATTGGTTTCATTTAAAAATTGTCCAATTCTTTAAAATAATATAACAACAAAATAACCAAATAATTTAAACAATCATATTAGTATAAGTATAAAGCATGATGTCTTCAACGTTGATGAGATAGCCGTTCAAACAACGAAAACAAATTATTATACCGATTTTAGCTGAACGAGAAATATTTTGTACTGCAGTAATATGTATGAATGCTGTCCGGTAGTTGTATTTCTGCAATTCTCATAAACCCCGCTCGTTCGCATAAAACCTCAGTTTTCAAATGAAGCAACTTTAGAAATATTTGTTGTTTGTCAGCCAAGAGGCTGTATGCAAATTAACATACACAGAAACTATTAGTCTAATTGACAAGATCAAGAATATCTTTAGCTGTTTCTCTTATGGTTCTACCTTTAAAATATTCTAGTCAATAAGCAAAACATTTTTACGTAATAATACTTTATTTGGAAAAGCTTGTTTGCTAGCCGCTGAACAACCAACTTCGATTAAGAATTTGAGAAAATGAGAATGCATCGGATAAATTGACATGCCTTTACAAATGATATGTTTTGCAGAAGCATGCCAAAATTTGTTCACAAACTCTACTTTCTTCTATTTCTAGGATGCAAGTTATTCAAACAACTTTGGAAAAAGATAATAAATAAAAAAAAGATAAGATAAATCAAGCTCAATTGTATTTTTCTTTAATAACAATTCGACTGCATCCAATGACTAGTAATAGAAATAGAAGTACTAAGTTCTAAGACACGCAAATGTGAGAAAGCAGCATTCGTGACTTGCACGCTCTATAAAATCAAATTAAGTAATAATTTGAAAAACTTAGAAAAAACAATCATAAATATGTAGTACCAACATTATATTTTTGGCGATTTTTGTTTTTAGAAAAGTATGTGAATTTGCAAACGACAACACAAAAAATAATTATTCTCATCCAAAGTTTCATAGCTTAAAGTTCGTTATGGTATGGTTTACTTTTGACGCTTGTTACGTAAATTACTATTATTGTCGTTCTATATACTCAAAAATCAGAATAAGGGATGAGTAGTTCAGTGCAAGAGATGAATGTACGAAACCTGTGCAGGCATAAGTGAACATGTTGATGTTTTTAAAAGTGATTAGGTATTGTCAGTAAATTCACTATTTAAGTTTTTTTTTATCATCTTTGTCTGTCGTTATTGAAGTGTTCTTTTTTAGACATGTGTATTTTTGTTACTCAAATCTCTATCCTATTTTGAAAATACTAGTTGGCGTTTTATCAAGCTGTGTCTGTAAAACAATCAACAACAATAATGTCTAACTATTCAAAAATTTCTAAATTATAATTATAACTATGCACAATTTTGCAAACGTGCTACCAAACAAAATGTAATTTAATTTTTTTATTTAGACATCAAGTACGCTTACTTTATGACGCCTAGAAAAACATAAAAATGTAGTGTCCAGAACTATATTTTATGAATTAGAACAACTAAATTAAACATATAAGTAACATACTACAGTGCATGCCGCTTATTGGAATCACGGATAATTTTTTTCAGTCGAATAATGTTATCACTTTATTAAACTATAGCCCGGGCGTCTGTACTACATAAAAAACATCGATTATAGTAATCATAATTTGGGTTTACGCTATCAATTTTTTTGTCAGGTTTGCTTCTGTACATAAACCTAGTTTGCATGAATTTTCATAATACGCTTGTTTAGAGTGAAAAATTTTATCTTTGTACTCTAAAAATATCTGTAAATACACGTTATCTTCGAGAAGAAAACTTGGAAAGCATGCGGTTTCATAGAATAACAACGTTATAAAACTACCCAGCTAGCAATTTCACGTAAATTTGACGTGAAAAACTGGTAATACTCAACGTCGAATGATCACAAAAAAGACGTATATATGACGATCTGAGGACGTGAATATGTCTCAGCCCATTGACGTCATTTTGTAACGTCAAAAGACGGTAATGATAACGTCGAATGACGTTAATGATAACGTCGAATGACGTTAATGATAACGTCGGATGACGTTAATGATAACGTCGAATGACGTTAATAACGTCAATTGACGGTAATACTGACCTATCTGGGTGGCATGGCTTCGTAGAACGCGTTTTACAGCGCGATCACATATTTATATTTAAGTGACAACATTTTGAAAGATTTATTTAAAATGTGAAATGAATGTAATCAAGGTCTGAAACACGTATTACAGGAGTAGTCGCGCAACTTCAAACATTATTTTACCTACACGTTATTATGGAAGGTATTCAATAAAAGCATTGTTAACTGTTAAATGTTATATTTGATATTAATTAGAAACAAAATATAAATTCATTGGATTTTAATCTACTATACCTATAAAAAAATAACACAAATGTAGAATATTATAAACTATCTACTTAATAACGAAAAATTAACAATTGCGTTAAAAAACGTAAAAATAAAATGTTTTATCAAAATGTCTACATGCTGTGTAGTAACGGAAATGAAACATAGTCTCTTTTAAAGGGAAAAACTATGCATTTGCCTTGTATGTTATCTAAACTTAAAGTAATCTGAATCTCTGATAAAGAACCTAGTCTAAAAATATTTAAATGTTTTGAATCTAGTGGATACGTATATAAACTATTATAAACATTAAAGAATTTGCCAGTAATTAATACTTTATCTTCACAACGGGTAATGCTTTCAATTTGAAAAACCTTTGATGATATTATGCAATAACTATCGCATTTCGAATATGAACAAATACATAGTTTAAAATTTTTAAAATCAACTTTCTTTATTCTATCACAATTATTTATTTTATTGTCGCTAGATACCGTAGATTGAAAAGGAATGTATGCATTCCACTCATGTATCCGTCTGTAAACCTGCTCAAGTGGTTTGTTAGGTTTCTTTAAAACACGTTTCAATTGACCCAAATAGCTTTCAAAAGGAAATGCAGAAAATGTATCAAGTGGTCCATAAGTCTGTACATCATTACTAATATGTGTTAAAAGGTGAACATTATATACAAGAAACTAAAGACCATACAATTTTTCACAGTGACGAATAAAAGTATCGAGATATTGAGATGTAAGTTTACATCCAAAACGAGATATATGAGTTTTTGAACACAATATAGTAATACTGCAATGAAGTAATAAGATATTTTCATATACAGCAATATTAACATGTTCACTTAGAATAAAAGGCGCAAGGTACAATAAAAAAGTGCGATATTCAGTGGCTTTAAACCGCGATAGATCAGAAAATGGTCTTGGCTTCCTATTAATTTCAGAGGGAATAAATTCTTTAACGGCTACCATTTTTTCGGATAAATTTAATACTAGTTTAGCTGAAAATCGAGTTTTCAGTTTTCCGTTAATCCAAGTAGTTAATAACTTTCGAACGACTCCTAACAATACACAGTGCATATAGTCGATTGGAAAGTGCGAAACTAGACCAATTTTTAAGTGGAGCAATGGAGTAGTTGTTTGATGATAATCTTCATCTGTGCCAAGTGTAAATGAATGATCACTTCGTTGACTTGCATGTAACCCTTTTAATATTACTCGTCCATCTACATATTCTCCATGTTCAGTACACTTATCACATGATGAGTATCCACTATCTGACTTTACACCTTTCAAATAAGTCCTCGCTGGTGCATCACAGACAAAGCTATGAATTATAAGACTGTAATGTTTATTATTAAATTCAAATCCTGATTCTAAAAGAGGAACAATTTCATTTATAAAATCTTCCAGATACAAACTAAGTGGTTTTGGTTTTGAATTACCACAATATATACCAATAGCAAATGGATTAGAAGGGAATTTTTTTATTAACCTTAGAATTGGCCAAAATTGGGTAGATGCACTATGAAATAAGGGTAACCCATCAACATTAAAGCTTAGAGAAATTTCTTCTCCAACAAAATTTAATTTGCTGATGTACGATTTTAGTGTACCTAACAGTCCAAAGTGACAATAATAACCATTTTCAAGTTTTTTCATCTTATATTTAAGAGGTGTTTTCAGTAGCGTTCTTGAATCTAACGGTAATTCAGGGTGAATAGGAGATAAATTGTGAAGCAAATCCGTTAAAGCAGAATGTGGTACACTAGGATGCTCTATTGCCCATTTTCTTAAAGTTTCGGTAACATTTATACTTGTAACAATTTCTCCGCTATGATCAGAGTTTTCAGAAATGATATTGCATAAATCAACACCAATGCTAACATTAGAATAATCAAGTTCGGTATAATTATCAACAATAAAATTAGGGGTCTCATAATTAGAATCTGATTCAACAAAAATAGGATCAATTTCGACAGTAGCAGTAGTTGTGTTATTTATTTTGCATAAATCATCCAAATTACAAGCAGTTCTTCTGTACATTTGTCGTATTTCAACGTGAAGTTTTGGTTTACGTTTAGCTCTCAATCTTAACATTATAAGTTAATTAATTACTGGCAAATACACAAACGTAACAATCATAAAACATTTAAGTACAAAGTACCCTTCTTAAATGATAGAAATAACTAACTAAAACATGGGTTTTTAATAAAAAACCAAACTCACTTTCTTTTTAATATATCTGCTTTTGCTCGTTGTGGAGCATGCTTCAGCTACACTTTAATGTAATCAGAAATTTGACGGTCAGTTTGATTGGTTGAGTTTTGAACTGCACCTAAACATTTAGTATTAACTTTTAATGCTATAAAGAACATGTTTTAGAAATTTTCATAATTCGTTTATTTTACCTTACCAAAGAATCAAGATGACTTTTTTCAGTTAGATAATCTTCAAATTTCTTCAAATCCTCTACACTCCCTAAGGGAAGTGGGACTGGAATGTCTCCTGGTAAACTCAACAGTAACTTTGGTGCCTTGGATTCAAGTAGGCTTATAATTTGTTTGTTTTGTTGCTTTAAAATTTCAACGTCAGTAAATAACTTATCCAACAACCCTAGTAATAAGATAGTAATATTAATAGAAACTAAGGTGTGTACTACAAAAAAAATCAGTACTTACTGGAATCACTAAACGGTTGTAAATTCCTATTAATACTTGATTGAGAATTTGGAGTGAACAACTCACTATGGTAAGTTACAGTGCTACTATTGCTGGTTGCAGGTGAATTCAAAACATTCTCGTTCAGATGTGTGGCAGTGCCATTAAGAGGATTTAGAACTGATGAACAACTTTGAGGTGCTCTATCTTCTAGAGTGTTGTCTGCACAATATTAAATTTATACAGTCAATATGATGTACACACAAATATTTAGCTCACCTAAATTACAAGTAGACACTACTATCGGCTCAAATCTAGGAGGTCTGTTTTCATTGCAATCTTCTTCAAGATTACTCTCATCACTGCTGTTCAAATACAGTCGTTTTGGTGGACGTTTAATTCGTGCTTTTTTAATTGGCTGTTCTGAATTATCGCTTTGAAGATCAGAAGTATCTTCTGCGAGTTTTAATTTTTTCCTTGCTGCATCATAGTTACCTAAAACCCACAAAAACTTGTTAGAGATATGTGTATTTACTTAATAAAACTAATATTGCAATGAGATATATCTGTTACTAACTGGATTGATAATAATTTCTTTTAATGGAATATGATTTCCACGAAATCTCAGGAGATTCTCCATTTTTTAAAGCCTTATTAAATAGACTTGGATTTTTGTAAGGTGGCCAAAATACCTCTTTCTTCTGAGGAGTGAACCACTTACAATTAACAAGAGCCAAGCCACCTCCATCAGCATCCGTAAACTCGACAACACTGTACTCCATTTCTCCAACTTGCATAATCTGAACGGTGTGTACACAAAAAGAATAATTTTATTCAAGCTTAGCAAGTTAAAATTGTTCATTCATTACAAAAATGCATTATTCAATAATTGCAATTAGTCATTATGACTGCATAAATCTGCTTTAAAAATTACTTTAAAACACACAAACAAATTTATTTATTTACCCTAAAGATTATTGCAGTGTAAATAAAAAGCACAGCTTATTGTTAAGTAAGTTGTGTAAAAAGGAATGTATATACTTACATTACAAGAGGTAGCTTTAAAACACTTCAAAGCAATCGTTTAAATATGCATCATTAAATTAACAAGTAAACATGGCGATGTGATGGCGTCACAAGAAGCGTGAGCTTGCGCTGTATGTGTATATCTAGATCGCGTGCAGCAGAATACGCGTGCGCAAGACAATTGTGAAGTTTCTAATTTAAATTCAAATTAATGAACAAATAAATCTAATAATTTAAACAGTATAATGGTATTAAGTATTTCAGAAATTACACAAAATAAATAAATAATCTAAACAAAAAGTGATCATCAAAAATTCATGCTTAATAAAGTAATAATATTACTATTACAATTGACAAATGCTATTACTAATATTCATAGTACAGCATATTTTTGTGAAAGTAGACTAAATATAACCAAATATCACGTAAAATTTCACGTCTATAAATGTCGTAATTTTTTTAAGTCGTTTTCTCGTAAAAATATGACAAATTATTTACGTGAGTTATTGCCGTAAGACGTCGACAACGAAAATTCACCAATTTTTCACGTCTTATTTACGTCACTCTGCTAGCTGGGTACGTCTTATGTCATTATGTGATAACGTGTAACGTTAAAATAAGAAATTAGTAGTTCAATTTGCGAGTAGGAAAAATGTCTCGGTAGATATTATGAAACTTGTCAGGATCTTTCTGCTCTTGCGCCAGACTGTCACAATTGCGACAGCATATCCGGAGTTCATTTTACATTAAATCTTTGTCGAGTTCATTTTACTTGTATGCCCGGGTTAACCTTTACCGTTAAATTGTGTCACGCTGCAAATTTCTAATGCGTTTATTTGTGGAAGGTTGAAACGGGGTAAGTGGTATACAATTTTCTTTATTGAGGGTTTAAATTGACACCTACTAATTTTCTATAGCGGATTTTGGTAGTCACCAATTGTTCTGCGTTATCAGTCAAGATAACCAACAGGTGGTTTTATTCGGAATATTCCATGACGTCGAAGTATTGATACGTCCTTATCACATCCACCGACAAAGGTTGATAACCGCCAGGACAATCCTTTCTTTTACAAAGACAAATATGGAAACTTTAATGGATTAAGTCACAGGGAAACTCTGCGCACTTACGTTCGTAATAATTGGATGCTAAACAAACCTTTTTATTTGTGTTAAACGTATATGCCCGTTCCGATCTGAGTTTAATAGTATTTTTTTAGGTGCACCAAATTCGGAGGTTAGCTAACAGTCCGAGTGAGGTCCAGCTTGTGAGTATTACTACTTTAAATTTGTTATTTGTGTTTCGGGAAATAGGTCGTTGAGGGCCGTACGTGCATGTTAACTTAACACAATTAATTGTATTTTTGCGCGTCGTTCGTGCACATCGAATCTCGAAAGCTTCATTTGCTTGATTTATTTACGACTTAAGGCTTTGCTAGGCAGCTCATAAAATTTTTTACTGCGCCTACCTTTAGTTAAAAATGCAACCAGTTATGCAAAACCTATCTGTTACCTGCAGGGCGATGTATGACCTTCACCAAAAAGTATTCACATTGTATTGGAATTTGAGCTTTATCGACAAGTAAAAATAAATTGTTTTCATAAAAATATTGATATTTAATCATAATTCTAGAAATTTTTGATGACTTCAAGTGTTTATAATTCGTTAAAGCTGTGTCATGATAGAAGATTTTTTTTTAATTGTCATTATTTATTCTACATTTGAGGAAATTGTATAGTAATACAAAGTGAAAAATATCAAGTTTCACATAATTATTTAAAAAAAAAGTTCTCTCTTGACATGTGATAACATGTCCTTATCACTATGACGCATCCATAATTTCTTCAAATCGCAAAATAACATTATAATTTACTAAAAACTAGAGGTATTTTTAACATTGTTCTTATGGCAAAACGGTGTGTTGCCTAACTTTCTGTCCGGATACCCCTTAAGTATATGTATTTATCTAGTTAGACGCTATTGTATATAATCATCTAGTCCGACAAGGGCAGTTTGTTGCACGGTGTGTTGCTCGCCACTCTGCACAATTTTTAAGTTAGTCAACCTGCGTGTGAATTTTTTCAAGAACTTACATTTCTATAATTGTTTCAACTTCTGTGATTTAATAAATATATATATATTCGGTGTTATTACTTGTGTAATGTTATTTATTCTTCGCTTACTACGAGGCGAGTTAGACGGTTTCCCTCGACTTTAATTTTTCATCGTCTTGGCGCTTTTTTTTAGATTCACGTTAAAATCACACATAACAAAGCCTGCGATCCCTCTCCGAATAAGCTGTGCTGGCCGTTGCTTTGTTTGGTTATGAGAAGACCGGTGGAACTTTTTATTTTAACATCTCAACTCTAGAAACCCGAGTTTCTCGTAACAAACGTTATTTTGTAGTGATTTTTACTTTTAGTGTCAAACTAGTGAAAAGAAATGTGTAGTTCTCAGAACAGTTTAATGGTGCACCAGTTCACCTCTCTTATTGAAGAACTGAGATTCTAAAAAGTCATTATGTTATAAATAAATTCGAAAATAACTAAAATAACTTGGTAATATTGTTATATGTACCTATAAAAAATAATATTTTGAATAAAAGTTTAGTGGTTTCCAGAAACAATTTTTTTACAGAATGAGTCAATATTTTTGCAAATTAACTGTTATTCTAAATAAAAAAAACGTTTATTGTTCTTAACTGTCATAAATTTTAATTTTTCGCTATTGTAAACCGTCTTTGACAGTTTTGGCACACTTGTCAACATAAACGTCAAATTATTTTTAAAAGATTTTGAGACTTTGTAGGCCTCCTAGTCTCTGTTCGAGCAATAAAATGTTGTATTCAACTCGTTTCTGTCTAAATTGAACGCTTTTTTTCCCTCGAGGACTTTTTAAACCCTCGTTTCACTCGGGTTTAAAAATGCCCTCTTGGGAAAAAAAGCGTCCAATTTACACAGAAATTCGATAAATAAACTACTATTTTACACGTCATAAAATAAAGGTTTTTTAATGTTTGTTTAGTGGATCGCAAACAAACCAATTTTTTCTCTGTGATTATTTTCTCAATTGCTTTTATTTTGTGAGTTTTATATTTCTAATATAGGATTTTTAATTTTGTGCAAAAAAAAGTACTCTTGTGGCTTTATTAATATTTATTTAACTTTCAATTAACAATAAGCCCCACCGATAATTTTAAGTTTTATTTAGGAAACAAAATACATTATTTTTAGAATATGTACACACTTCACATTTATAGTGATTTTTAGAGATAAACAACTTAGATATAAAAAAAATATGCTACAGATGACAAAAACCGATTAAATAGATTAATATCTCGTATCTAGTAATAAGATAATTTACGTTGGAGTTCAGTTATGTCATGTTGTTTTGCAGCACGAACTAAAGATAAATAAATGCAGACTAAAATCCTTACTGTTACTTCTGCCAACTATACGCTTACGCTATTCATACCAGATATTATAGAGAAATTTCAGTGATTTAAAAACCAAACTGGTAAAATTTGTAAACCATTCTTTAGCGTTGTATTTTAATATTTCTTTTTCAAACAAATTTTAAAATTTCTATAATAAATATTTCAATGAAACGCCCAAACCCGATTTTTCGAAAAATCTTTAAATAATATAAAATATTTATTTAAAAAAATAAAAAATCGAGCTTGGACATTCCATTTGTAATTATATACAAAATTCTCTGAAAAAAATTCGAACTCAATCGGTTAATAAATAAGCTCAAAAAATAGTCTACAAGTTTTACCTGTTGATAAATCAGCCTTAAGTTTAATAGTTTTATAACACTATGGATTACTTTTTCAGCTCTTCGATGAGGAGAGGCATCAACACACTTCAAGTGTCTAAGAAGTAGCTACGTTCCGTGCGGCTGCGTGTGCAATTCTTCAGGCCTCTATTTATTAACAGTTGTTTTACAATGGCTTAGACAATCAAGTAAATTCATTTGTTAATTAATAAGGTATCTTAAACTACAGTAAAATTGACACTTACGTTTTAGACTTATAAAGTGATGTGCCTAGGACTACACTTTGAAACGGCCACAACAATAATTAACATTGAGGAATAAATTAACTTGAAATATAAGAATATACATATATAACAAAACTTAAACACTAACGAACGTAAACGTGACAATTTATAATTTTTCAGTCAAGGTGACAAAAATTGATAAAACCTTGTAGACTAAACTGGGAAATTCTTACATTAGCTTATGTTAGTGATTAAATTTTTATAAATCGTGTTAAGATTTTGAGTGTCATGAAAGACAAAGAAAAGTAATCAATTTCTTTTTTAAATAACATAATTTTAGCTAAAATTATTCTACTTAAAATTTTAAAAAACAACTTTGTAGACTAAAGTGTTTTCAAAAGTTTAAATCCAAAGAAAAACAACAAATTTTTGATAACTTTGATCACATTTCTGGCGAAGCTTAAAAACTATTTATAACCGGTTCAGTAAAAAACATACAAAACAAACGGTTAAGAGACGATAAAACAACAAGCAGTAAGCGTGTTTTTTCAACAAAATATTTTTTGCAAAAGACTAACAAAATGCTGTTGCATAAAAAAAGTGCAAATAAATGAGCTAATAATACGGTAATATGTTCAGAAGTCCTAAAGTCTTTCTTTCTTGGAGTAAATCAAGTAAATTTCTACATTGATACAAGTTCAGAGCAAAACACGAATATTTACAATTACACATTATCGGCGATAAACAAAATCTTAATTTGTTTAAGATTTTTCGCTACAGGATCGTTTCAGCAAGTACTAGAGGATCAAATTAATGAATGTAAGTCAGCCAACAGTTAGCAGAGTAATTCCTGTAGTTACTCGAGCTTTGGCATCTTTGCATGAAGAATTTATTACAATGCCAAGAACAGATGAGACCCGACGTAAAACTCAATTGGATTTCTATAACATAAACCAATTTCCATGTGTTATTGGAGCAGTAGACGGCACACATATAAAAATTCAATCGCCGGGTGGTTTAAATGGAGAATTATATCGTAACAGAAAGGGTTGGTATTCATATAATGTGGAATGTGTTTATGACGCAAATCTAAAATTTTTACACATAATTGCAAGATGGTCTGGCTCCGTACACGATGCAACCATTTTCTATGATTCCCCATTGCGAATTGATTTTGAAAATAATTTATATCCTAACACTGTACTGTTAACACCAGTGTTGAATTCTAACACAGTGCATGAACAACGATACAATGAAGCACATATTAAAACACGCAAGGTTATTGAACGTGCATTTGGTATTTGGAAAAGAAGATTTCCTTGTCTGTCGCTAGGAATGAGATTAAAAAAGCAAACAGTACTACAAATCATTACTGCTACAGCATGTCTACACAATTTATGTATTATTTTAAAAGATGAACTGCCAGATGAACTACCTCCAATTGAACAAGTCGACCTTAACGTTAACGAAAATAAAGTATTCAACGAAAATGTTAACAATAATATATATAGAAATATTTTTATAAATAATAACTTTCAAATAACAGTCTAACAAAAATTTTCATTAAATTGTATTTATTGGATTTTTATAATTATAAATTGTTCATTACTTTTTTTAATTCAATTTATTTTAATTGAACTTCTTGCATCAGCAATTTTTCTTTTAAAAGAAATATCTTTCGATCTTCTTCGTTGCCTTTTTCTTTTCTCGTCCATTCTCGTTTTTTAAGCATTACTTCTTTTTGTTTTATCTTTACTTCCTCTTGTTTTATTTTCAATCTCATTTTTTTAAATTCTATATCTAGATTTCTATTTGTCGTTTTTGTATTTGTTAATTTTCTAATGCGCTATAAACAATGAATGCAGATTTTCTTTTTTTAGCCCTCACATTGCTTCCTGTTGCTACAAGTTCTTTCAAAGCAATAGCAATAGGTACCTCAATAATATCTACTGGAGTATCGGTGCAAATGACAGCTTGGTTATCGGTTTGATTATCTATACAATCAACAGGACTCTCAATGGCAACAGACATCTATCATTTGTATCGTGAATTGTTTCTTTGATGTCTATTGGTACAAGTTCCATGGTGTGGTATTGTGAAATACTGTCGAACGCATTGTTGTCAGGGCGAAACTGCTCTTTTAACATACTTATCAGTCTTTCCCCAGAAGGACCCAAATTTTTTGTAAAACTGCCCCCGCCAGTCTTATAGAATTCAGCCTATAACAATTAATATTTGATTAATTCTCGATTACAGCATTTTGTTTTAACTGTGTTCTAACACAAAATCGCTATGCTTTGGTACGAGCGTCAATAGAAGTATTTGTCTTACCTTATCATCTGCATTTTGCTTTCTTGTCTTTCTTTTAAAATTATCATAGCACGTTTTAAGTTGACCAGCACTCCTCGAAGCCCCTAAAGCAGACGCATTGAATTCATCGGCAATTCTTTGCCAACAATAATTTTGTCTTTTACTGTTGATCCATCAGTCTATAATTATAAATTACTTAATTTTTATTTAATGAATAAATATATAATTATTTTTAAATTTTATTAATGTGAGTGTCTTTTAAATAAACTAACGTTTTTGGAATTTAGATAGACTTGTCAAATTTTTGACTTTTAGTATATTAATTCCGATTTTTGACTCAAGGTCACAGTTCACGACATAAATGCCTCTAGTAACCACACCAGTTTTTTTAATAAACATTAGTACTTTGAAGATAGTTGTTGTAAACTTTACTTATATTTCTGTGGCTTAGTACAATCTCGATAAATATTTTTTTTCCTAAATTACGAAAACAAATATTTGTTTATTTCTAAAACATGCTGTTGCCCTTATTTAAGTTTTCTTTTATTTTATTTTTAAAACTTCAAAAGTAGCTGGCAATGGCTCTTTTATGTTTTCAAATTTAATTGTATCACGTGATCTTAGCCGATAAAATTTGCATTAAAAAACGCAAATCAAGCAGTTTTATTTAAAAAAAAACGTACAAGAATTGAACATAGTAACAGTAGAATACAACTAACTACTAATTACACTTTAAACTCATCTTTTGATTTTTCATCATGCAAAAAAATCATGCAAGTGCTTGCTTATCTATTTCTTATCCATGTTAAAGAAACAACATTATTTTCATTAAAATAATCTAGAGTTACATCTCTTAGAACAGTGTCCTTTACCGTTATACTCGTATGTATTGTACTTTAATGTTCGGTTAATTTTTTTACAGAATTACATTAATAAATAAAATTCTAAATTTATTATTTTAATATACTTTCTTCAAATTTTTAACTTGAAGGTGCAAATAAAGCAATTTAAAGTTAAGAACTAATTACAAAAGCATTTAATTATTTACTGTTATAAATATTAACAATACAATTTGTAAAAGAATAAGAAGACATAAAAACTGGTAGTTATCAAAAAATCTAACAAATGAAAACCTAATAAAATTTTCTTTACAATTTAACAAAAATTGTAATTGTGATGCTTAATTTTAAATTAAGATTAAAATAATAATAAATATTACTTAAAAGACTTTTTAAACTAATAGTAACTATTGTTTCAGGTGGATGCGTCAATTCTATTACCACATGGTGACAGAAAAAAAACAAGTATTATCGTGTTATACTAATATAAAAGTTATTGTTTTAAAAACTAAATAAAACTACATTTTACATATTGTATAGGATTAATTGTGTAATTATTTAGTGTATAATAGTTTAAAAGTAAATAACGTTAAAAAATTGGGATGGAAAACGTTACAGACTTATCGGATTTTATTGATTTTTCTAATATTAGTAGAGAATCAATTTTTGAGCATTTTTTAATTAAACAATATGATATTATATTATTGTACATTCCCGTGTTTGTGTTGGCGTTATCTGCTAATCTACTAGTAATTGTTGTTGTCATCAAATACCACTACATGCGAAGGTAAGTGCTAGCAAATAATATTTTTGTTAATGTTTTATACACGTTATAACAAGCTGCGCTAAATACAACATTACAAAAATATAGCCATATTTATCATTATAATTACTAAACATTTTTACTATCAAGATTAGTTTTCTTAATTTGTTTATGATTAATGAATTTTAGTACATATTTAGAAGTAATGGTCAATTTAAATATAATGTAAATACTAGCAGTGCTTTGTTTGGTAAAGTTTTATGTAATACAAACAATTACTATTGCTTCAAATTTTAAATCTTGCATATTTTTACAAACGGTTCATAAAAATACATAAAAGCGGCAAGCCTACCATATTAAGATTGTTTTTATACTAATATAAAAATTATTGATAACCGTTTATAGTTAACCAATAAATTAAAAATTACATTTATCAGTCAATGCAGTTTGTTTTGTATTTATAATTTGCTATATAATAAACAATTTGTAATTGTCACGAATTAGACGACATGTACCATTTCTACATCGTATGCCCTATTTACAACCACGTCAGAAACAACTAATATTAACAAAGACAATATTCATGATATGATTAGTAATTTAAGCATCTTAAAAAAAAGTTTTAAGTTTTATGTAAGCAAAAAAAAATATTTGCTTGCTATACTATAAGTTTATATTAAAAAATGAACTATAGTATATCCAAGCAATTAACTGTTGCACGTCATCAATAAGTTACTAGGTGGTGATGTCATGTACATTATTATCATGTATTTGCTTGATTAGATATTTAAAGTTAATTTATTTATTTTAGCCCATAAAATTTCAATTTTCTAAAAAGTACAGATCACGATTATTTCGTTGTTTGTAATTTGTAAATAAATTTCTGTATGCATGTGTCAGGTGAATATAATTTAAATATCGAACATTTCATTCTTGTGGCAATAAAAAAAATTAAATTACCAGGTCGTGTTAAAACATATTGTTACTGTTTTGCACACTGCGTAAACTTAATTGAATAAAATTTGTACAAACATGGTTATATATTTTATTTGCAAGAAAACCGTATAAAAATTCCGGTTTAACAAATATACATAATTTTATCACATCCTTTTATTTGGACATTTTCATAGATTTACATAAAGCTATGCTCAAGTGTGCCGTTAATATTACAACATTTTTATTAATTTAGTCTATGTATTCGTATACAGAATGCCCTAAATTGAATAAGTCAAGATCTGGAAAACTATAAGATCTACAAAATCGTTTAAATGGAAAATGTTTTTAGTGTTTATTTTGAATCGGGTCAAGAACATTTAAAATTCTATACAGTTTAAAAGTTATTAAAAAAACTGAAAATCGCGATTAAAAAAAACTCAAATTACTCCATAATTATAAAAGATAAAAGAGTGTTTAATATAAAACTAACATGATTTGATGAAGGAAACTTAAATATGAATAAAATTTAATATGGCGGTTTCCAAGATATTAACAGCAACTTCCGCATTCTAAATGGTCGCCATATTGGATTTTTACATAGTTGAATAGCATTTTTTTTCTTTTCAACGCTGTATTCCAAGAAACGTTTTAATTAATAGTAGTTTACGTAACAAGAGTCGAAAGTAAGAAATAGCATACCGAACGTTAATGCGACGCGAGGCCGCACGGCCGAGCGTTGCATGTGAGTGAGTTATGCTATGATTCTTTCGACGAGAGTAATGTACATTATTTTTTGTGTTGCCTTTTATAAAATCACTTTTTTTCTGAAAAAATAAAAAAAAATTAACAGAAATATAATGTTGGTACTACATTTATTACTAAATCTGTCACATTTGACATTAACTTTAGCATCGTTTTTCTTCAATTTTAACTGAATTTCAAGATTTTTAAAATGATTTTTCCACCTGTTGCATACTCGTTCTAATATATTAATTGACTTTGAACACTTAATTTTATGTGGATTCCTAGTTTTCATTTTGCCACCCTAGAGCTTTTTTCGTTCATTACGTAACTACACTAACGAACGAATATTGACGTTTGCGATGTTGGCAACACAAAAAATTTATTAAAGATATTAATTATTTCAATTTTAAACCAAATCATGGAGGCACCAAAACAAATGATGCAAATGAATATCTATCATAGTTAAATTAGTATGATAAATTGTAGTACTTATCTATCCCAAGTGTTGAGACAAATAACTGATATTATTTGTTAATGCATTTTTTGTGTTTAAAATTGACAACCTAATAGACAAGAAAGGGCTTTATACACTAAAAATCAAAACAGTTTTAAAAAGCATATCTTAAATAAATGTGACACTATTACATTCAGTGCTCTAAGTTGGCCAATCACATAAGTAACACCAATTACAATGTTCTGTAGATATTATATAGTCACTAAATAATTAGTATAACGATGAAACTATATAAATTTAATTGTAATTTTTTATTTCTATTTTCATTTATTAAATTTTTACAAGCAATTTTTTTTTCAGAAAAAAAAGTAGTTTTTGATTTGATAATGTAGTTTTTGGAGGGTTTGTAATTCTTAATAATTCAGTTTAGGTATCCGTAAAAAAGATGAAAAGGGGTTAGTGAAAATTTAAGTTCCAGAAGTTACACTATTTTGTATATTTTACGTTATCGACGTTTTACTTGATTCTGTGTTTAAATTTCGTAACAAGGAATTGTGTGATCGTCTGTGTGCGTGCGACACAATTTAATTTTTCTTTTCATTCTACAAATAATTTTCTACAAAAAAGATTCAATAAAACAAAGTTCATCTTTTCCATTATTTCTTTTTTAAAAATATTTAAACGAGTATTATATTATTTTATTTTTACTTTTATTTTCTTACAACTCTCTCATAAATTATTGTCTTTAATTTTATTGTTTAATTAACAGGCTACATGTTTTAATTTGTGGCCAACATTAGGCTTATATATTATGTATAAAATCAAATCTTATCTTACAATAAAACTTACTAGGTTAAAATTGCAAAATTAAACTTTAAATAAAAAAATTTAAAATAATTATAAAAATATGAAAAATAATAATAAAAATTAAAATAAAATTAAAAAACAATAAAAATGAACTTACCAAAATTTAGTAATCAAAATAAATATTATTTGCTATCTGTAATATTCTAGAGATTAGTGTGTAAATCTAAATCCTGATTTACAACACAAAATAAATAGATAATGTAAGTTTTTTCTGCTAAAGTTACTAAAATTGAAGTAGCGTGTCGTTTTAGTGGGAGGGCAGAAAAGCAATTTTTAAACTTACGTCTTACTTGATTACCTAACTCTGTAATTTTTAGTTAGATATCGTTTATTTTAAGTTTTTGTTTCTTTTACGCCCTCATAAAGCCCTTTACGAAAATGGTCAAAACGTTGGCAGCTTCGGTTACAACATTTGTAGAGTAGGAAATAATTATATATCTTTTTTATAGTTAAAATTGTAGTTTTGTAATAAATGCGTACAGTGCTGTCATGTAAGATTATTGAACTAGTAATAAATTATTGAACTGTATTGAGCATCAGTTGCCGCCAATACAGTAAAACGTAAGCGATTCTTTAAATTCGCGTTAATTTATTTCCTTTCACAAAGCAAATGTAAGTTGATATAAAATCGGGTATAGTTAATAGAAGAGATAAGTAGTATGTATGTAGGAGAACGTGGATGTTAGTGGAGGGATTAGTATAATATATTACAATAAAACGGTAGTTAAGTGAAATGATAGTTTTTTAATACGAACTTTATGATCAACCCGAACCCAACCGCTACATGGCGTCCCTGTCTAAGAGTAAAGTTAAGTTAAAAGTTAAAAAAAAAATATTAAAAAATATAGTGAATATGCGTAATAGCCAAACCCAAAAAAAATTATAGTATAGGCAGCAGGTACAGGAAGCAATGTTGCAACAACAGGCACAGAAATTTGGAGTAAGACTGACTACATGCTTATTGCAATTTTTGTTTTGGCAGCCATACTAATAGCATATTTAATTGGAAAGAAGATTATTAATTCAATGCATGTGATAGTCCGAGAAGAAATTAACATTCACAAAATAAGAAGATCCCGGGAACATGTAGATGAGTAGTGCCGCCAACAATAGTTATTAGTGCAAGTGTCGTGCTTGTTTAATATGTGCGTGAAATGAGAAATATTAACGTCGGGATTTAAAAATTAATGGGTAGAAGTTAAGTCTTTCAAAGGAAATGTAATTAAAGATAGTCAAGAAAGACGTGAAAATGTAGAAGTATTAAATACTAAGTTATTTCAAATTTAAAAAATTTGGAAAACTTTAGACGATTTTAGGCTAGAGACTTTAACAAAAGTACGCATAATTTAGATAGTACTGAATTAGTTAAAAACTATGTTAGTGAAATTATTGCTACATTAGGAGACTCTGAGGACATTTTAAATAACCCATTGGAATCAATATTAAAAGTAAAACCAAACGACGTTTTAAGTTCAAAAATAAATCTAAATAACGTATTAATTATGGGGGAAAATTTTGATTTGAAAACCGCGGGCAGTTTATCAGTTATGAATGGGTGTGAAAATGTAACTAAGCAATTAATTGATGCAATTGAATTATACAACTCTATTAAACGAGGAAGGAAAAAAATATTTGAGACGTGTTGACTAAATCTTGATCGATGATAAGACCAAGATTTTTTAAATAGTTTTTGATTTCTACAGATTGATTTATTCTTATTGATATGTCTATAACCTTTGATTTTAGGTTTTTTTACCAAAAAGCATGACGTAGCTTTTACTGATAATAATTTCAAAGTCGTCTTTATTTGAATATTTAACAAGGTTTTCTAGATCATAATTGATAGCTGCTGTTGCGTTAGAAGCATCATTTGGATAAAAATTATAATACAGTTAGGTCATCAGCATATAAAAGATATTTATAATAAGTTAAAGATTTAGTGGTCCTAACACAGAACCTTAAAGTACACCAGAAGTAGTAGACAAAAAATTTGACTTTTATTTGTTTAAAACGACTGCTTGAAATCGATTGGACAAGTTGCGGTTCAAGGTATCAAATGCTTTTAAATAGTCATGCATCACAACTAATGACAAGTTGTTGTCAGATGCAGTCAGGATTTCGTCAGTCAAATATAAAAGAGAAGTATCCTGTATCATTTCCTAAATCACGAATGCATTTCTGGAAGAATAATATGTTCATTTTTTAGTTGTGAAGCTAGTACTTTTTTTTAGAATTTTTGAAATGCAAGGCAAAATACTTATTTGTTTTAAATCACTAAAATTTTTAGGATTTTTAATTTTTGAAATAGGTATTACGTGCGCAAGTTTCCAGCAATCGAGAAATTTAGATTTTAATATACAAGAATTAATAATGTAGACAATAATTGGCAACAAGTAAGGACAACAAAGTTTTAGCATATTCGCACTTAAATCGTCCGAACCTACGCTATTCGTTTGAATACTGAGAATAACTCGCATCACTTCTTCTCCCGACACAGTTTTAAATTAAAATTTTTCTAAATTTGTGCGTAGCACGTTACTATTGTAATATTATAACAATTCGTTATTTCCACTTAAGGTATAAGATTTGCTAAACGTGAGCAATAACCACTTTAGAAAATATTATTTTGATTCAAATCTGTTCGATCGCATCGGAATTAGAAATACATTTAAGTTAGCAAATTTCAAACCGTTTTTAATGTAAATACCTACACCTCCCGATGTTACACTTTAGCGGTCTTTTCTGACAAATTTGTATCCCGGTATATTTACAGACGTTTTACTAACGCCTACAACATCAAAATTGTACGGTAACAAAAATTCACTTATCAGACACACGTTCGCGTTCGTGAAAACTTTTGATAGTGTGTCACGAGTTTTTGTTACTTGACGAGTTTGATAATAATATGCATAGAATTATAGGTTCAGATTTTTTAAATTTTAAATTTTCAGCAACTTTTTATGTAGATTGTAAAATACAGATAACACTTCCGTTAGACTCATAATACCATAAAACATATACAAGAGTACCACCCGTTGTGAAGTAATTAGGTGTGTAAGATCGAATTAATGTAAAGATTGTTTAATCTTTTTGTCGCGGGAAGTATAAGCAGACCGGAAAATAATATGATTAAATTTTTCAAAGGCTAAGATAAGTTAACATAAAGTTAAATCCACTGAAATGTAAGTTTTTAAGACGCGAAATTTTTTATTTAGGGCACATCATTTTAGTAGATGGGGTTTCCCCAGATACAGAAAAAATTAAAACAATCTCCGACTTTCCAATACCCAAAAATTCAAATGAAAGCAAACGTGTTGTAGCTTTCGCAAACTATTATCGACGATTTATACCTAATTTTGCTTAAATTGCTTTTCCGTTGAACAATTTATCAAGAAAAGTAGAATTTCAATAAACACAAGAATGTCAACAATGGTTCCAAATTTTACAGAATATGGTTAAAAACCGTCCTATACTACTTTTCAAAAAAAGTCACGATGTACGTAAAACATCATGTTTGTAATTAAATGTGTTTATTTTTTATTTTAATTATATTCAAAAATTACTTGACTCGGTGTGAGCGAGCCTAATGAAGTGTTCACCCTGAACACGAAACGTCGCAAATTACTGAAGTAGTTGCTTTCATCCAACCTCCTAAAAGAAGAGGTCATTAATTTGACCAAATTTTAAAATTAATCGTTTACCAGGAGGCGAACCGTTCTGTTAACAATTCGCGTTAATTCATTTCCTGTGTTTAATCATCATTTACAAAGCATATATAAATTGATATAAAATCGTATGTAGTTAATAGAAGGGGTAAGTAGTATGTACGAGAACGTGAATGTTAGTAAAGAAATTAGTACAATATATTACAATAAAACGGTAATTTAGTGAAATGATAGTTTTTTAATACGAACTCTATGATTAACCCGAACCCAACCACTACACATTAACACGGTTCAAATCCAAAAGACGTTTTAATCTTAGCATCTAATTGTTTGCCCAGATTTTAGTTGAAGTTACAAATTTTATTTCGAGATTCGAAGTAGAACTGCTTTTTTGTTTGATTAACACTTTCTGTTCGTATTAAAGAAGACAACTGCCTAAACTATGTTGAAACGAATTTTTTTCGGCTTGTTCTTGTTCTATGTTTAAATATTTTTAATAAAACACAGATAAACATAAATTAACTAATGTCCAAAAAGAGTATAATATTTTGTGCAAAACGCAGGCGTGCTTGAAGACGAGCTGAGGTAAGTTTTGAACTAATCGCAGATGTTTTAAAGACCAGGTTACTTTTCTGTAGTGTTTGTCTTGCTGTTCACTGACTATTAGCCATTTTTCGTGTTTTGCGGAGTTGTTGTTCCACTTGAACCGTATTAAGGCGACAATTTCTTAATGTTGTTGACACAATAAAGCAGTCATCACGGGCCGTTGTAAACGGTTTTCTGCCTGTTCCATGTCCTCTATTAAAAGATTCAGTCTTCTTATGACGTTGGCACACTCTTTGAACCGCTACGAATGCCAGTTGCCTGGCAGCAGCTCGCTGGCTAAATCCATTTTAAATTAAAGCAATTATTTAGGCGTTTTTTTGCAATCTAGTATATATTAAAATAATACACTTAAAAATAAGTCTATTTATAAAAAACGATAATGTGCAAATTTCAATTACAAAAGCAATAATTTTAATCGTTGACAATTTTGTTAATCTTGTTATAACTACCACATAAATACGTTCCATTTGTTTACCAATTGCTACGTATACAAGCAATGTTGGCAAATTTAAACTAATATCTAAACACATTAAGTTTTTATTTTGATTTGATAAAATGTTTCTAAAAAAATATTGTTAAAGGCAAAAAAAAGTTTACAGTGGGCCGATTTCTATGCACACAATAAGTGTACAATAATACAAAGTAGATATGTCAAATACAAACGGTTTACAAATATATGTGCAAAAGCAAATTGTATCAATAATATAAAAAAATAAAAAACAAAAAAATTATTTAAAAAAAATATTTTTGAAAAAAGTATTTTATTGTATGATAGAAAAAAAAACGAATTGTGGTTTTTCATCTTTTGTTGCTCGTGTGAGAAGTAGCAATTTTCACCTTATAAAAACAATATTTTTGCAATTTTTTTTATTTTACACTTTATGCGTTTAGCTAAAAGTTCTATGCTTTGGATTAATACCCGCAACGATACTATTAGAGAATCTCATAAAAAAAACGTTAATAGTTATTTACGTAACAAGTAATATGGATGTTATCAATAGAGGAACTAAGGGAACGAGGTTTACGGAATTAATCCCCCCACTTTAGACTTTGACTTTACAATTCCTTTTTGATTACTTTTATTTATTATTACATTTGTGTTATATTTTTAATTATATAAATTAGTATAAATAATTTCAAAATAAATTTTTATGAAATTACATAATTGCAGCAAAAACAATGATTATAGTAACTTAACATTTTTTATATATAAACGAAAACAGTCTTAATTGTTTAAAATGATCTTTAAAGCGTTTTTCAAATAATTTTAATTTATATATTGTAACCACATTCATCAATAAACTAAACCTAGAAAGCATTTTTATTAACAATAAAATTACAATCCGTTTTTGACAAAACTTACGTTTTTATCGGTGATAAAAAAATATGTTTTTGTATTGCTGTTAAAAGAATAAAAATAACAAAGTTAAATAAGATTTTTTTTTATATAGAATCATATATCATCTACAAAAACCTTTTTTTTAAACAAATTATATTATTTCAACATCGAATTTATAAAAAAGTATATTTAACAAGTTTTTCTGTAATGTCAAATAATCACTGCAAAAAAATTAAGACTGGTTTATAATACATCAATCAATTAACGTAGAGTGTAAAGTATATGAATAAATAAATAAACAAAACCAGATTAAGTATTAACACTAATATACAATTTGTACATTTTTTTTAAATAAACGTATTTGTCATAAACGTTGTAAGCACGCCAATAACTATAATAAACGCTACAAAAGTTTTTGGGTCGATAATAAACAAAAATATGAGTTGGAAACAACAAATAAAATCTGTCACAAAAAATTGTCCTATAATTGGAGTGCTTTCTCGAATAAAACTCGATTGAAGAAATAGCTTCTATTGTAAGTTAAACACAACTAAAAATAACTTTATTATACATCAACAATAAATCTTTATATGACAAAACTTAAAATTTCAACCAATTATACATATATACTCAATACTTATTGCTGTAAAGAATTATCTCAAAAATTTTAAATTAAAATCGAAAACTAAGTCAATAATAAAAAAATACCATCTTTATACTAGTACTTGTATTCATTGAACCAATAAAAACAACTAAATATAAATCTACGAAAACTAAAAATAAAATATTAGTTTATCGTAACTATAAAAATATTTAAAAATCCTAAATTATAAAATTTTGGTTTGAGTTTAAATAATACATAATGTAAATATGATAGATAGTACCAAGACGAGGGAGTTTCCATGTCTTGAGATATAAAAGACAATAGATGGCGTGATAGTTTAGTAACATTGTAACATAAATTAGAATTTTGATTTGTCTGTATTCGGTTTTGATCTGTGAAAAATTTTATCTAAACGAGACGACGTCAACTTGGCTAGCGTTAATGTCTATATTTATAAAATGCTTTTATATATTTATTTTCGTTTCAGTTAAATAGGTTTTTATACTTCTATATAGAGTTGAACAAAATTTGATTAAACAATAGTAACTAGCAAATTGGATTAATTGATTTTTATAACAAATTATTTCTACGGTAGATAGGAGTCACTTACTAAGTCTCATTTACGAGTTTTGGTGTAAGCAGCCGTAATTGATTGATGGTTGTAACTAAATTTAAATCATACTTTGGCTCAAATGTGGTCGAATAATTGCAGAAACCATCTTAGAAACCAGTGGACAGTTGTTTTGTCCTATTTGGACTCCTCAGCACTGGAATACTCTAATGCAACTACAACTATATAAAACAAATTGCATAGTTTTATCCCATTCGGGTGTTAAATTGATTAATAAATCTGAGGCTAAACGCCATCACGTAGGAACAGAGCTACGTACGAGTTAATCCACATGTAGGAAACTATGAAGTTGTTAGTTATATAGTAAATATTACAACCGCGAATTTAAAAAAATGTATTTGAATTATACGCGGCATAATATTTCTAACTGTACTACGCAAGTGCAAAAATTTGTTTATATAATTGCAGAAACCATTATTATGCCGCATATAATTGAAATACATTTTTTGAAATTCGCGGTTGTAATATTTACTATCTAACTAACAACTTCATAGTTTCCTACATGTGGATTAACTCGTACGTAGCTCCGTTCCTACGAGATGGCGTTTAGCCTCAGATTTATTAAGAAAATATTTGCTGTATATAATGCGGTCAGTCATCAACATTTTAAAATATACGTTAATAGAATTTAATTTTTTTAATCGCTTAAGTATTGATGTGTCAAATATTAACAACATATTTTAACTGTTTTAAAATCCACAATGAAACACAATTATTTTCTTTTAATTGTATTTTCTACATTCATCGACGCGATATTTAATATCAACCATAAACTTATATTATTTTTACATATCAGGTACATTAAATCAGCTTGTAGTTAACCAATGTTAGGTTTTGTATACTGTACTTATACGGTAATTCCCACATAACCAAAGTTAACCTTAATTGTCTAAAAAGTGATCATACTTTAACCTGAAAAGTTGACAAGCATGTGGTATCTTTATCGTGCCTTTTAGTCATTCATAAAAGTTAGTTCTACCGCGTGTCCTTAATGGTTAACTTATTCACAACAAATAGTTATTCCTAATAATACGCCAAATTGTAAACGTAATGGTTACTTTTTGTATAAGCTTAAAGTATAAAATATGGCGACCTATCTCGTTTCTTACCCACAGAGGTTGACTTTTGGATAACTTTTCAATAGACAACTTTAATTGTTACTCAAAAGCCGTTTTAAAAAGTTAACTTGATGGTAACCATAAAAATTAACCTATTAACAGCTTTCAAGTATAAAATGAGACTACTTGTTTTTTACTAACCCTATAAGTTAACTTTTCGATATCTTCTCAGAGAGTTCTAATTAATGTCTTGAAAATGTTATACAACTGACATCCTACAAAATTAATTTAATGTTAATCCTAAAAATTAAGTTTTTAGTAGCCTTATAGTACAGAATGAGACTACATGTCTTTTTAGTAACCACATAAATGTTATTTTCGGTGAGTTTTATAATCAATGTCTATAAAAGTTGTGAAACAGACATTCTAAAAAGATGTTAATCCTAAAAATTAACCTTTTAGTAGAATGTTTTTGTGTAGAATAAGACTGTATCGCGAAAAAACGTCCTCGGAAGAAAAATCACCCTAAACCAAAATTACTTTTCTATATTCTAATAGTTACCTCTTACTATTATTACGACTTACAAGGAGGAACTAAGAAATGAATTTACCAATTGCGTTTCTGATTTTTGGTGATTCTCATGGCAAAAAAGTACCTTTATTTTGGTTTTTTTGTGCATTACCGCTTAGTTTTCAGATTATGAATTTTTAAAGAATTGATCAAAATCGTCAGAAGTTAGTTAGTCGCTCCGTAAGCTCTAATTACAACAAATTCAAGGGTATGTTTTTTTAAATAGACAAACACTTATTTTAAAAATATTTAAAAGCACTGCAGATGGAACCTGCAGTCATTGTTCCGCTAATTATTTGTTGTAATTCTTCTAAGTATATAGGATCCGTAGTTGTATACGCTGAGACTAATTATCTTAGAAAAACTTGTATTTGAAAAAAAACATTTTAGTGGAGTTGTAAGTGTAATTGATTATTATTAATTAGTGTTTGTAGGTTTAGTTACTGCTTACATTTATAATAAAAATCTAGTTGGCTAACAATGAAATCCTTAGAAGTAAACTTTATTTAAGTTCCACCATTACCCTCGCACAACAGTTTTCTGGAATGTACTATTTTAATCCGATTATCGTCATAAACATTGTTCTTTTTTGTTTGTAGCCTAATGATTTTTTAAATTTAATTTCAACCTAAAAATTATTTTTTTTAAACAAACTTTTTTATAATTTGTAATGTGGATCGATACAAAATCGTATTGACAATAGTTCAAATTATCGCCCTTAAATCGATAAAAATCGATCAAATTTTTCTTCAAAGGCGTTTAGCAGGTTAAAGAGAAAGTATTAAAAAACGCGATGGCATCTTAATGTTGATTGTAAAAACTTTTTTTGTCGTTTTTGTTTCATCCGTTACGGTAAATGATTAATTTAAGAACTTGTTTTGCATTGCGGCTGTGTGTCAACTGGGCACCAAACAATAGCCTATATGGATAATCCCTGTGTCGGTCTCTTCGACCATTCAAGGTCTTTTTCTTAGATATTGCAGTTTTAACGGAAATTTCATTTAAAGAATCTCATTCTGTCGATGCTGACAAAATTTTTTTAAAACAAATCGTTATTACTTTGAGCAGAGTTTAATATTCATTTCTGCTTTAACAAATCCGTTAAACAATTACAATATAAACTTGGCCTCTTGATAGCAAATAAGAAAAATGAATTTTTCCAAACGGACATACCGAACAAGTTTTGTATTTAAGCTTCTTTAATATTGTGACTCATAAAGGAGCTATATGCGCATCAATATCCAATTTTAAAAACGTAATACAGGCAAATTTTAGTGTTTCTTATTAAAGGATAGTTTATTTGCGATAAACGGTAAAAAAGTATTATTAATGTCGAAAGCGACAATACAATAATTGATCTAGTGCTTCAAATGAACTTTCTGGAACTAATTCAACAGTTTTTTATTATGTAGCCATCATTAAAAAAAAATTAAATTTCGTAAAAAAAATTGTAACTTAAGTTTTCATGTCGCAGTTAACAAGAAGGATATGACATTTGTACTGATTATTCTCAACTTCTTATTTAACCTCTTGAAGCACTTTTTTTTAAAAAAAAAACCACAAAAGAATCGTTTTTTTAAATTTAAGAAAATACATTTTTGAACTTTATTTTGGCCAAAAGTAATAACTAAACACAAAATAACTGTCTATAAACACTTATCTTTGCAGTTTTATAATTTTTACATATTACATTACAAAAAAAGTCTTTCACTACTAAATCAATAATAATTTTCAAAAAAAACGTTTCTTTGTTTTACAACTGGACGAAAAGTAATATTACTCTAACATTTTATAGCTTACAAGACAGATGTAAATAAAAAAAATCAAAAAGACCATTTTTTTCTTATTTCCTATAGCGATAGCGCTCGAATTAATTCGAGCGTGCCTATTTTGGCCCATTTAGCGTAATAGATCTAACTCGTGCATGCACGTTACGGGGTTAATTTAAACTTAACAAAAATAGATTTCAAGAATCATTGAATTAACATTAAACAAACGCCCACCGTTTGTAAAATTTAAAATTATGTTGTTGAAGTGGGAGAGAATGGGTATAGTAATTTAAATAACCACCGGGTTCTTTTAAGACTAGTTTAAAATTGAACGTCGTTTTTTTTACCTGCTAGACAATCGTTCAAGTTTTGTTGATGTGCGTGTTGTACAAGTCGAGTGTTAACTTCGTGTAATTGTGTTATACTAAAAGTTCCAGTTATAAAGGTAAAACATCTTTATACATATTTTTAACAGACACAAAAGAACACATAATTCATAATTGCATATGAACGGTCAGTATACAAAAAGACATAGAAACAGGCTTTCTCTAAATTTTACATGTTTGCCCTGATTTTAAAATACCCAGATTTTTTACAATTTTCTAGATCGCTGGTAACCCTTTAAAAAATCAAATCAAATATAAATATTAGTGGATTAGTTAAGTATTTTTTCTAATTTCAGCTTCCGTAAAATGAATAGTTTCCACAACTACAGAAATGGACGTTTTAGTGGCGACAAAGGTGTGGATTAGAAAATCAAGAAAAAGTGTGAAAGAGGGTTAAAGGCGATGACACTTATTTTAGATATTTTTAAATTTGTAAATAAATAATAAATATATATGTATTATATCGTATCGTATAAAATCTGTTTTTCAAGACTTGCACCTTTACTTTAATGTGTTTTATTTTCAAATGTTAACTATAAGATATCCGTTAAGCAGCCATTAATCGTTGAGCAACTGAAAAAATAGTATTTTTAAGCAGTTTTAAAATCCAACAATTATACATCTTTTACAGTTAACTTCAGGTTGATTCTTGAATAAGTGCAAAATTGTATATTTTAAACAGCTTTAAAATTAAATAGTAAAATACCCATTTAGATTAACTTTAAGTTATCCTAACGGGTTGAACGTTAAGCAAACAAAAATTAGTATCTTTTAGGCAGTTTTAAATACCAACCATTAACAATCACTTTCGATTAACTTTAGATTACCCTAACAGGTTGAACGTTGAGCAAACAAAAAATGGTATCTTTTTAGTAGTTTTAAAATTCAAGTATGCACCGGGCATTTCGATTAACTTTAGGTTAGCCCAACAAGTTGACCAATGAATAACTAAAAAGAAGTATCTTTAGAGTAGCTTTAAAAGTGGACAATAAGTTGTCCGTTTCGGTTAATTTCGGGTTATCCTAAAAGGTTGACCGTTGCATACACGCAAGGTCAGTATAAGAGTATCCTATGGAGGGATTAAGTGGGACATAGTTCACCATTGGGTGTACTTTTGGGTACTCTATGATCACATTTGCCAATCCAAAGCGGTTACCTTTATTACGACTTTTGGTTACTTTTGGCTGTGTGGGTTATAACTTGTGAAATACAAAAACATAAATATTTTATATACTTATCGATTTGCACTATATCCAAAAAAAATGACATTTTATAACTATATAATTTGATAACGACGGAAATTTTCGGTACAGGTGTAACCGTGTAACAGTTAAAATAAGAAAATGACGCCTTGTAAACAATATAACAATAAATAGATTGTGCAATAAATAATTGTTTCTACACTTTTTCGCACAATGGGTATAACAAGTTTTTAATCTGTAAACATTTGGTGCACGCATTTGAAGTTGTGAAAGCAACAGACAACTAAAATTTTTGATTGTCTCTATCAAAATGTGATATAACTATGAATCGAAAAAGACAAAGTCATTCGATATTGATATTGTTTTTAATTATCAAAAAGAATTATGTAAAATATTACAAAATGTAGCGTTTTAAAACTTTTCATTTCGGCATCTGTATATACATAAGTACCACAATTAATACTTAATAAAATTACTTAAAAAAAAATCAAAATGAAACAGAGGAATAAGTTTAAATTTGTCATAAAAAAACATATAACTAATGTGCTCATTCGATTTTATCGCTTTGGCACAATTAAAATTAAAAAAGTTTTTTTTCACATCTTGTAGAGTTATGCGACGGTTTCCAAATCTAAAATTTTAACACTTTTTTTTCACATTTTTCGACGAGATAGAGTTAGTAGATTATGTATGTAATACATAATATCTGAAGAACGAGTTTTTTTAAGAATACTTTCAAAAATATTTTGATTGGCTCCGAGTTTTTGTTGAAGTATAGTTCGTAACCGTTCGTATCTTGACGACGTTTTAGCAAAATCTCACGTGCCATCTTCAAGTAGAAGATGACAACTTATTGTAAGACTAGATTAACTAATGAAATCAGTTGCGGTATGTTTGTTGGACCAGTGAACTGTCTCCACTTAATAACCTTTTCTTGTAAGTTTTTTGTCTATAAGTTTATCTGTTAAAAAAATTTCCTTAGTTGTAATCTATTGTGCTATGTTGTTCACTTACCGTCAATAAATTTTCAGTGCTCTGAAGAATTGCACATTTAAAGCACAAAACGTAGCTATAAAAAAACTACAGTGGTTTTATTTATTGCCCTTCCTAGGTGAAGATAAAAACAACTATCAATCACAATCATTATAGATAGGAGGATAAGAAGCATTATTAAATAATTTTTGTTTCTGTCAAAATTATTAGTGTTGTTAAAATTAAATTTAATTGTACGTTTTAATTAAAAAAATGTAAACTATTATCATAATTTGCTAGAGTAAATGGTATATGTATTTATAATAAAATTTACCCTAAAAAAATAACTATCATGTTTCATGATGAAACTTTTATGTTTAAAGTAAACTATAATATTTATTTTTGTTTATTACAATTTAATTGCGTTATTGAGTTAATATTTGTTAGTTAAAGTTTTGTATTAAGTAATTGAAACGCGCATTCATTTATAAATGTAAATCAAAAACCCATTTACATAGTTGTTAATATAGAAATAACTGATTGCTCTTAAAATAAAATTTTAAATGGTAGCAATTTTTTATTTTACGTCTTGCTATTTACTGTAACATTAAATCGTTTGTTAGAACGGAGAAATGTAGAAAATCTGCTGTTACAAACGAATCGTCGTGCTTTTCTAAAAAACGATTTTCTTTGAATTAAACGAAACATTTTATTGAACAGTATCTTTTTCTGTTTTACTTATTCTTAATGCGCAAAATGTAAATATCTCTATTTCTATAGTATTAAACTTATTATGTATGCAATTCATACAATAAAAACCCTCTCTTTAGAATATTAAAATAATTACAATCATTCCAAATTTAAAGAAAAAGTAAGTTATGACTAGTTGAATTGTTTTAACCATAAAAGAAAGATTACGTAACTTAAATAACTAGAAATGTATTTTTTTGTAGAACAGTAGAATAAAGATTTTATTATAAACGGCATTAGTAATTGTTATAAAATTAATAAATCACAATTAATATTATAAAATACACTGATAAACTGCCAATATTAAATTCTGTGGAAAAATCGTTACAAAGAATCATTTTATTTTAACACATAATTATGAATATTATATATAGATTATTAAAGTAGTTGATTCTAACAATAAATTTACAATTTGGTTAAAATGTTTAGTCAGTTTAATGTCTGTATCTTTATAATTACACGAAGCGCTTTTGATCAAATATTAAACAAGATGATGATTAACGGTTGAATAAGAGTTTAATGATACAATTTGAATGCTATTATTTAGCTTTTAGTTAGATAAGGTTTTTTAAGCTTTTGTACCACTAGTTATCAAACATCGTTGTTACTTAGGTTAACAACGTTCCAAGGTACTGCAAATGTAGTAGTAATAACGGGTCAACTACCTAGTGCATTCAAAATGACTACTTAAATAATTAAAACAATCAAGACAAATTTCAATAAACTCAGAGCGCTAATAAAATAACATTACATTTAAATTTTTATTAGTTTATAAAGAAAGAATATACGAAGAACAAAACGTTTCTTTGAGAGTGAAACACACTTTGAAAACAACAAAACGTAGTCACATTTGAGTATTTGAGGGTAAATTTTTTTATTTAATTTAAATTAAAACTGGTATTTGTACAACAAAATGTTATCAGACTAAAAACATCTTTAATTATAATTGTAAATACCTATAAAAGCTGAAAATGTTGTGAGTTGATTTTAAACCCGCGTTATCCCCAATAGCTTTTACGCTGTCGTTTTATCTAGTAGTTTTATTCAATTCTATTTTGAACTACGCGGGTTTAAAATCAACGTTTTTCGCCTTCATAGCTATTTACAAATATCGTCAATACATACTATTTTATCTTATGCGATTGCTGTGCCATCAACCTTCGCTAACTTTTAATTATGTTTTGCAAATAATAATGTGATTCATAAATTTGATTTTTGCAATTAATAAGTTTAGTGCGTTTTTTTTGTTGCCCATTTTTGCAAGGCGTTTGCTTTTAAGCAAAAGACAGTGATTTAAAAAATTACAAAAGAATACTATTGTATTTCTAAGTAGAACCTGTTTCTAAACAAAAGTTTAATCTTATCAACAAATAAACTTATAATAAAAGTTGTTTAAAGTGTACAAACGTAAAAAACAAAGAAGTAATTTATATGTAAACATGAATGAGGTGTTATCATAAATCTTGAGCTAATGGTTATACCCATCGTATGTGTATATAAAGCTATAAGGTTTGCTGATGCAATTGTGGAAATTACATTAGATTGTATCTTCTAACTCTGATGAGCACCAAAAAGGAAATACGACTATCCAGTAGTTCACTTGGGTAGCATTTGAACAATTGCATTAACATTGCTTTAACTGTGGTTTTATTTCGCAGTTTTATTTAAAACTATCTTGAATTACACGGGTGAAAAATCTACTTACAACGTTTATCACCTTTATAGCTATTTACAGTTATGTTATTGTTTTTCCATTTTTTTTGTTTGTGGAACAAAAAACATGCGCTAAACTTTAATAAATAAAAGTGTTAGCTAGAACTCATTTCTATTTTCCTAATCTAATTTGCCGACTGTGTAACACTTTCTCTCAGAAGAAAGTCAGCTATGCAAGAATTCGTAAATCAACACGCTTATTGCAATGATAAAAAATTACTAATATTTTTCTATCAGTGATAATTATAACTCTAAAGATGCAAGCTACAATGTTTTGCAATACGTTAGTTTGTGTTTGCAAACGACGAAGTGGCAAAACCCAAGTTTAATTCTTTGTTTCAACTTATAAAAGAAAACTAGAACCCGTAAGTTGGAATGTTTCATTACGACGCGATCTAAGCCAACAATGGCCTAGAATCTAAATAAAAGGGTCGGTACTGACAATAAGGGCCGGTTGTATAATGTACGGTTGACCACAGGTTGAGACTGAACCAACGGTTGATTGCAGGATTGCGTTGTATAAAGTACGGTTGGAATCAAACCGAAGGTTGAACCGACGGTTTCGCCAACCGACAGGCCAAGCAGCGTTTAACGTAGTCAACCGACGGTTGAAACAATTTAAGGCTGGAAAACGCATGCTTAACTTTGTAGATGTCGATGCGTGTGCGGTGCGCGCAGAAATATTACGGCAAAGCTAATTTCATTTCACTTCACAATTTTTTTTCCGTCTAATAACCTAACCTCTACTTGCATTTTCCGTACTAAATTTTTCATTTGTTAATTTTTTCTATTTATCATTACTAACAATTATCCTTGCTATTAATTTACCGAATTATCACTGCTTTCCAACTCTTCACATTTTCATACCTAATTTTACCTACCTTTTACCTGTATCCCTCATTTGTCCCTGCAAAAAAAAATCTTTTTCAAGACTAAAACCACAGAAAACGTTCTTTGCTTTTGTTTTATAAGTATAAATTAAATCTACTAATGTAGAAACATCAGCATCACTATACACAGTTCTTGTACAGCGTGATCCAGCTATGTATAAATTGTAAGTAATATTTAAATTAAAGCGAACGATGAACAAAAAATACAAAAGTAAATATAATAGTAAGGTTAAGTAAGAATTCGTATACGAATATCAATATACACTGGTAGTTATTTTGCTTATATTTCAGGTTTAGTTATTTTTAAATTTCTCTCATTGGTCCAAACGCTAACTACCACGATGACCAACTTAAATAAATAATTTTCAACCAGTGGTTACTCAACCGACGCCAGGGTAACTTTTATACAACGGAAACCAAACTCAACCGTCGGTTGGGATTCTACCTGCGGTTGACTAACCGTCGGTGAACGGAAGGTTTTATACAACTGGCCCTAAATGAAATAAAAATATTGTAAATTGTAATAATTTATTATTGTTACCGGTGGTTGTAGGTTTTAACGCTATCTTGCATTATCCGAACAAGATTACTCTAGTAGCGTCTAAATAGGTATGACGCCCTTACATTTTAAATTTTTATGTTAAATTAAATTGTAACACAATTTTGTACTTTTTATTATAACTGAAATCTTTGTGCTAACAATCACAATCCAGTGTACGAAAGTATTGGACATCTTTATATGTTTTTCATGTAGATCTTTAAATTAACCTGACTGGTCAATTTGAATAGATGGATTTAGATATAGAAGTATACGAACATAACATAGAGATGCACTTACCTTTTGTATCCAAAGTTATAGAAACCTACAATAATCAATTTACGATATTGCCAATATTAGTGGGGTGGCACAAATAATGTTATGACAGAATACTTGGCAAGTTCGTAGAAACTTTTTGTAATATCGTCCTTAAAGACAACGTTTTTGTTCTATGTATTATAGTTATGTTTTATGAAAATATATATCAATGGATCAAAGAATTAGATAGAGCCGGAATGAATATTATCAAAAATTTTAAATCTCATCAAATTTGCGAACTATGTAAAGAAATATGGGAATATTATATGCGGTAGTATTCACATCAATATTTGATTGCAAGTTATACAAGAGCTACGGAAAAACGATAGTACCACAAATGCTAATTTAAATTTTTTGAAAAGTATCATAATGTGAACGATTCGTTAGTTAGTTATGCATCAGCCGCTTTAGTTTTTGAACAAATTGAGGTCTTACTTTATTTGGTAATTTTCAAATATTAAATTAAATAAATAATACGAAAATTGTTTTAGCTTTGTTACATTTTTTTTATAGATAAACTAATATCGTTTTGAAGGTGCAAACTGCTTAATATATTCTAAATTGTTATTGTAAATTACTTGTTAATAGAAACTGCAAGAGTATAAAAACAATTTTTTCCACTACTAGTTGTATACGCTTGCATTATTACGTATAATAGAAGGCCGTGAAGTTGTACTTTTTTAAGCGCAGGTAATAGTAGATTACATACCGAGGCGGAAAATATTCCATTTCTGTCGAGAGAACTATAGTTTACCGAGAGGCATAGCCTCGAGGTGAACTAGTTCTCGAGACAAATGGAACACTTTTGCCAAGGTTTGTAAACAATTTTATTCACAATCAGCCATTAAATAAAATAAATAACATAAAACTAATAAAAAATGAATGAAAACCTACTTCCAAAATATTATCGTTTATTTCGGTAAAAAATTAAAACGTAGTAGGCACACTTCACAATTGACATATACGTATTTAATTTATGATTGTCATTTTATCGAATTAGCTAAAACATAACACACACGAATTACAGGTTCGGAAAGTGTACATTACTGACCGCGAGGTTTCATTACATACTCGTTTTTTTTAACCATGGAAACCGCTCACTTACCAACCTTTAAGAGGTTCGGGAAACTGTACGTTACTAACTGAGTGTGAATAAATAATATTTCATTATTAACTAGTAGTTAATAATGAACATATTTACATTTTCTGATAATACTACAACAGTTTCAAAGAAAAAAAGTTTACCAAACTGCGTACCAAGAGCAAGAGATTTTATTTAATGCTAATTTAAGTTTTCAAATCGCTCAATTAATAAATTAATTTGATTTTAAAAAGTAAGTTATTTGAAGTTCGCGCTTAATTAAATGTGAATATTATTGAGTTAAATATGTTTTAGATATAATCAATGCTTAAAATAATAATGTTTGTAAACAATTCAAACAACTTTAGCAATAAAAACTTACGTTATCTGTTTATTTTTGTGTTTTAAATCACAATTAAGAATTACGTCAAAATTAATTCTATTAAACTAATGACAACTGTCAGAATTACTGACTTGATTTTTAATTTAAAATTAATATCTTAAATTTTAAATTTGATTTCGTAACAGGTATAAAGGTTTTAATAATTCTAGTAGTGGAAAAAATTGTATATATAACACGGTTGAGAAGTTCATTATAACCTGCGCGATTTATATCCCTCGACGCTTCGCGTCTCGCGATATAATCTATCGCTTAGGTTATAATGATGCACTTCTCAACCTTGATATATAATATACTATTTTATACAATTATAACAGGCTATTAAAAATAAAGAAAATGTATCGTTGCGTATACGCGTGTTTAGAATGTTTTTGTATGTATACATGTGTATATGTACTTAATTTTATTTGTTGAGGTTTTACTTGTTTTTTCAAGAAATATGTGTTTTTCATTTTCTTATTCTTTAAGGCTTTATTTCTATTTTCTGTATTTAAAGTTGCCTACTTTTAAACAGCAAATATTTATCCTAAAACTACCTGCAGAAAACAACTATGTTAATCCTCTCTAATCCTTCTATTATAACCGAAAAGGTAGGGTTGTGACTGTGACTAGATTTGTACATTTGTAAATTTATTAGAAAGCAGTCAAAACTCGAAAGTTCATTTTTAGTACATATTAAGTTTAATTCAGTTTTCTTATTAGTATAATAAGTTCGTTTTTAGGATTAATTTAATTTTGTAACATAAAATCGATTAGGTACACGTACGTTTTAATTTCGTTAATCAAACCAAAAATCGGTCTACGTACCCAAAGAAATTTAACTTGCTCAGGACGACGGAAAAGCAAAAAAAAGTTTTTAAAAGAAATCAGCCGCTATAGACTACAAAGGTAAGAATAAAAAATGTAGTAGCCGTAGGTAGATTGGACAACCCAATTACTTAAATTTTAATAATACTAACTAATTAATTAAGGTTTTAGGAATACTGTACGTTCAGATTTACAATCAAAAAACGTTACCGTGAAGCGTGATGATAGATTTATGTATATTGACATGCAATATTCAGAACTGCTCGATTTAGATGTAGAAAAGAAAACCAATGCTATTAAAAAATCTGAAATTATTAGTGGTCGTCGCGTTGTTGAATTGATTCCGTTTATACAAGCACTAAATTTATTGAAACACGAAGGATGTGGTTGTAGTTTCTTTAATAAGGACTTAGTTTCTGAAAAAAGAATAGGCCTTAAGAGTACTTTAATTTTTGTGTGTGATATGTGCAACAGAAAGCAAACTATTTGTACAGAAGGTGAAGCTGCCAAGGACATAAAAAAATCTACCGTATGTGGTGCGCTTTCCATAGTGCTGGCCATAGTCAACTGAGTGAACTTTTTTCATCTCGCAATATACCAGCCAAGTCATCTAATAAACATCCCAAGTGTCAAAGTAAAGTAGAAGAAATGATACACAAAGTCAGCTGGAATGAAATGTTAATAGCAGGTGCTGAAGAATCACGATTAGCGGTAGAAGCTGGAGATGTTGATGCAGATGGCATTCTTTTTACTACTGTTATCGTCGATAGAGCCTGGGCGAAGAGATCGTACAAAACTAATTATAACGCATTATCTGGTGTAGCAACTATAGTCGGGATTAGGACTAAAAAAGTTCTGTATATGAGTGTAAAAAACAAATATTGTAGTTTATGTGAAAAATGTAAGTGTAGTGGCAAGGAAACTCCTGTGCATAAATGTCATAGAAATTGGATAGGCACATCTACATCTATGGAACCAGCAATTATTTTAGATGGTTTTAAACGTTCTATAATCATGCATAATTTGCGATACAAATATCTGATAGGAGACGGTGATAGTAGCGTATACAAAAAGATACAAGAAAGCAAACCATACGGGCCAAATTACCACATTCAAAAAATCGAATCTAGAAACCACATGCTGAGAGGTTTTTGTCAAAAATTAAAGGAACTTACTAGACAACCTAAAGTAGATAGTTTTGCAAATAGAAATTGCCTTCGATGGCGCTGCTTCGGTAATTTCTTTGCACTGTGCAATTCTTGCATGCACTTCGTTTGTAATGAAGAATGGTTGAATTTTTATAGAATTTATTTACAAGACACTTTACATCATATTCGTACAAGCAATAAACGCTTAATGAGTTTTATATTTCTTAGCAACCAGTACTTAAAAAAAATGAATTAATTGCGCCTCCTATCAGCGTAGCAAACAGGTAAAAAGGACCGAAAATACAGAAGGAAAAAAATATTGATTTTCAATAGAAAAAATCGGTAACAGTAGACTCAAATATTAAATCGTTTATTAGGAACAACATACTAAGATTTATAACTGCTATTGTAGGTGCTGTCAATTTTATTTATACACAATTCCAAGAGTGCCCAATTTTTAACGAGTTTCAAAGTGCGCTGATGCGCGTTGGCAATAATTATGTTAGCCTGTTGTTTGTCGATAACAACAGTGTAAAAAATTATAATTCCGTTGTTAATAAATTAGTGGGAGGGAAAAGAATAAATTTTTGCAAACGTGGCTCTTATGAGGCTAGATGCAAAGCGGCTGCTACTAGTTTTAATAATCACGGCTGTTTTGTAGACATCGTACAGAAGCAGATTAGTGGAGGTGTGGTGGGAACATTTACTAAGAAGTTTTCAGAAAAAGTAAAGTGAAGAATTAATAACATTTCAAAAAGGAAAAGAACTGTTTTTAATGAAGATACTGATTACGATGCTGTGTTAGACTGTGTGCCCGATAAAAATTAGTACGAACTTGCCATGGCTAAAAATAAATTTTTAATTGAATTGGCTAATATTAATCACGAGAAAATATTAAAAAATACTGTAGGTCAAAATTCAAATCCGGTTTGGCATAAAGAAAGATGTAATAGATTAACAAGTAGTAATTTTGGATTGGTTTGCGTCAAAATACGAACACTAAAAGTTTGGTGAAAAGCATGTTAAACAAAGTACCTATAAAATCAAAATCCTTAGAGCACGGAATAATAAACGAAGTTCGCGCACGACAGGCATTTATCCGAGCAACAGGTTTAGATGTAATAGATTCTGGACTTTTTATAGATCCCGAATATCACTTTATCGATGCATCACCTAACGGACTTGTAGGTGATGATTCTATTCTTGAAATAAAGTGTCCATTTTTGAAAAGGGAACATGGAATTGTAGAATTCGTCGAACAAAAACTTTTTACTTACTGCGAAAAAGTGAAAACAGACAATGGTGATGTAATTAAATTAAAAAGCAATCATAATTATATGTACCAGGTTCAAGGCCAAATGCATGTGGCACGAAAAATGCATTGTTATTTTGTTGAATCTACAAATAAAGATATACATGTTGAGAAAATTAAATACGATCATAATTTCTGGCTTGAAAACATGCAGGAAAGATTGATTAAATTTTACTTATTTGCGTTATTGCCAGATGTTATTGTTTCTCGACGAGCTAGAAGTATGCCAACTCGGGAAACAAAATGTAAAGATTTATAGTCATCTTGTTAAAATAATTATATTTGAAAAAATGTGTTCCTTATTAAACATATTAAAATTAGATTCACTGGTTCGTTTGTTTTCAGAGTTCTTGAAATTTCATAGTCACATAAAAGCACTGACCTTTTATATACTGGTCAATGCATAAAAAACACTCATTAGTTGTGCCATTGGCACAAAAAATCTCTTGTAATCCCTTGCCACCTACCTGGCAGGTATTTTATTTATTTTGAAAGTGAAGTTATACTAAACAAACGTAAGATGATTTGCCTATTTTCAATTTAATTGTTATCATTTATCTTGTAAATTAGAACTAATAAAAAAAATATCTCAAAGCCCTTTATTGCCGGTTCATTAACCCCAAAATTGCATAAAAATTGTGTACAAAAAATTTGTTATTTTATATTATCATACATACAAAAAATAAACAAAAAAATTCAAACTTCCTTTCCTACCTGTTCTCAAGTTACCTGACTCGTTAAACCCTCGTTATTTTATAGAAAGTTAAATGTAATGTTGGTTGCCTAAATTCACTTTAATTATTGTTAAACAATGAGCAAATGATAAATGATAGAAGAAAATACTCATTGTAGCTTACTAGATTATGTTAATACCTTTACGTTAGTATAAAATATACCTCGATTACCATAAAGATAACTTAACTGTGATGTATAATTGTTTTACTTTATTTTATTAATTACACGTAAAGGGTTTTAATTACATACAAAATGTCATCGTGGCGGAGACATATAATACACTCAAAATCATTCTAACAATTGGAATGGTTTTAAAGATTATTAGTAACTCTTTAAACACGTTTTAAAAATTGAACGAGTAGCGTAGAGCCTTAAGATGCGCAATTGACACACTGGTGGTAGACTTTGTAATAATAAAATTGTTATTGTTTTTTTTTAATAATTAGCGGAATTGTACCTTACACTTTAGAATCCTAGCAATAAATACTATATTTTGTATTATAAACTGTCGTTTGTCAGGTATTTACCCAAAATCAAATTAAGTGTAATGAAGCCAAACAGGTATACCGTATCTTAAGTTAATAGTGTTATCCATTCCAACATTACACAAATTTGTATAGGCTTGTTCGAGACGTATACGAAAATTTGTATTGAGCTACGCTTCTTATATTATGTGTAAGAGGCTATTTTGTTTGAGGTTAGGTATAAGTATGCTGCTAGTTGTAAAATACCAAGATTTCCACGTAAAACGAAGTTTTGAGTAATTTGTATGTAGAGTATAATGACAATAGTTGTTATACTTCTAAGCACCTGCTTTAACTCGCATAAACATAATGTATAGTATACCGTTGTTTGTAAAGTTTATATAAACTGGCCTATGGCTAAATCCGCAACTGCCTTAAGAAAGGCAAATTCGCCGTAAAGCAATTAAGAGAAGCTATTTTCCGATACATTAGCAGTATGAACCCAATAATACATTGTCAATGTTTTATTTAATAGTTTATTGTTAGACAAATATACGGGTTGTTTTTTTATTTTGATACTATTTCTGTATTTTTCTTTACACCTCAGAAATTTTATATTTTCTGGCACATCAGTGTACAGTGTTGCTCTATGATATGAACATATCATTTTTAAATAGAAAAAAACAGAGCTTAATATTTAACAGCTGCTTATACAGTGCTTTTTTTTTAAACTGGCCATAGGGTTTTACATGTTAATTTTTCGACCTCGTGTTAGATACCTTTTTAATGAAAATTTTAGAAGAATTTCTACACTAATATCAAGGGATATTTTTTGTTGTAATTTAGAATAAGTTAGTTTTTAAATAACTTTAGAAATATCTATGAAATTATAATATTTTTACAACTCATTTTGGGTGATACTTTATAATGATGCTCAAAATAGTAGGCTGAAAACAATTTTGTTGTGTCAGTCATAACGTGGAGAAGTCTGTTCTGATTTACATAACTGGTCATAAGTTTCACATGTTAAGTTTTGTACTCTCTGTAAGATACATGCAGCTAAAAGTTTAGAACAATGTGTTTAAAATTGGCTACGGTGTAGTTTATTTAATTTTTTCTTTTACTGTTAGCAGAAATTTTTCTGTTGTAATTTGTTTACGCGTTCATTGGGCAATTAATAAATTATTAAACAAAAAAGACAATTAAGAAAATCCGATTTGTTCATTATTTATGATCATAAAACCTAATTTTATAACCGTGATAACTTAAAAAATACCTAACAAACAATATTGTTGACAATATTGTCGAGATTATTCCACTAGTTGAAAAAAATAATAAAAGCATTTAGGAAAGTAACAGAACTTAATAAATTATAAAGAATATATCGAATGCAAACAAATATTAGTAACAATTATTGAACGAAAATTAAGTTAAATGTTCAAAGTGTCCTCCATATGCGGCTAAACAATGACCAAGTCTTTCATAAAAATATTTTCTAACTTGACTTAATTGTCTAGGAAGGACACTTCTACAGGCTTCAATTATTTTGTTTTTCAATTCATTGATGTTTGCTGGTCTCTCCTCTAGTTCAAATACTCGGTCACTTCCCTAGCACTGTATGCAGGAGCACCATCATGCTGAAATATAATATCATCGTTCGAAAAAAATGCAGCTACTGCTGGGCCAACTTGAGTAGATAACAATTCCAGGTAACCTTCAGAGTTAAGATTTCCTTCTATGAAAAATGGGCCTATTGCTCGGTTTCCTATAATACCTGCCCATACGTTAATTTTTTCTGGCCACTGCGTGTGAGTTTCTTGATGAATTAGAGGTTTTTGTCGGGACCAAATACGTTTATTTTGTTTATGAACAGAACCACTCAACAAAAAAGTGCTTTCGTCCGTAAACAGAACTGCATTTGTTAAATTGGAAATTTCATTAATTTGCTCCATCCAGTATTGACAAAATTCCATTCTGGGTAGGTAATCTCGTGGCAGCAAGGTGTAGACCTTTCTTATTTTATAACTTTTGTACTTCTCTTTCCGTAAGGCCTTATGACAGGTACTCATGGACACATCAAATTCTTCGGCTAAACCATGTAAAGTTGAAAACGGAGCCTCCTCAACGGTCAAACAAATATTTGTTTTTACTTCTTCTGTGAGTACCTGAGGATTTCTTCTTTGTTTTATGTGCATATTATTAACACAGCCCGTTGTGCAAAATATTTTGTACAAATTAAGTATGGTACTTTTACTTGGCACGCCGCGATCTGGATGCGTTGCTGCAAATGTTGCTACAACTTCACGGGCAGAGTTCGTCTTCACATAAGCAAGAACCAATTCAATACGTTCGTTAAACGTATACACAGGCATATTTAAGGACAAAAAATTAATTTTGTAAATCAGAACTGACTTATTCACGTTATGACTGACACAACAAAATTGTTTTTTCAGCCTACTATTTCGAGCATCATTATAAAATATCACCCAAGTTGAGTCGCAAAGATATTACGTTTTCAGAGATATTTCTAAGGTTAATTAAAAAATAACTTATTCTAAATTACAACAAAAAATATCCCTTGATATTAGCGCAGAAATTATTTTAAAATTGTTATTGAAAGGGTATCTAACACCAGGTCGAAAAATTAACATGTAAAACCCTATGGCCAGTTTTAAAAAAAAAGCACTGCATAGTTAAATTATTATTTTATGTTGATGTGTGGTTGTAAGTGGACCAGCAAGTCCAAAAAAGTTATTTTTTATAAAATACGGTCACGACATAATGCAGTTATTGCTGAAACGATGTTATTAGATATTAAAACTTATACATCAACTGAACATATTAAAAAAAAATTAGGAAAAAGATACAGATTGTGTTAATACACAAAAAATAATTGATCAACAAAAAGCTTTGAGTAGCGTAAATGACAATTAACTAAAATTAAATCCTAAGCTATAAACTAATAATGTGCGACTAGCATTTGTAAAATAGAATTAATACATTTCAATTCGAATAAAATTTTATGTGCTTTAAATGATTAGGAAAAAAACGTTTAATTATTTGTTACAAAAATAATTAAAACTAGATTATAACACAAATTAGGATTCTTAAAGCTTTTTGGTTACACTTACAACTAAAGATAAACGATAATAACCTTCATTTATTTCGAGATGTACCATGGTGTTGGATCTCAAAGGTAACGCTGATTTAATGGGCGGTAAAGGTAACAAACAAAACACGAGAAAAAAAAGAAGAAGAAGAAACAACTTTCAAGTGGTAGCCGATGATTAAAGCATTTAATTCTTCTTAAACCGCAAGACCGCAAAATTGTTATGCAACGATACGAGAAACCTACGACACAAAAAACTTTTTGCTTAAATAATAAACTTTCTTAAAGATGTTTTATAACAGATTTAAACTGAACAAGTAGTTCTCAAAACACAACTATACCTGTTTTCAGTAACGGAAAAAATTAAACACTTAAGATAAATACCAGAAACTGCAAGATTTCAAATACCAATTAATGTCTCCATACATTAACGTCAAAACAAGAAAAATGTTAAGTTACTAGAAAAAAAAAATTAAGTTAAAGGCATTATCGAAAACATTAGTGCTTTAAAACTTAAGGATTCTTTACAAAGTTTAAATTCTACTAGAAATTTATAATTTCTTATCAAGCAACTAGTCATGTTTAAAAAAAAAGTTACTTACAATGCAAAATAAAATTATTGATAAAAAAACACGTGAGCAACTTTGAAAATTGCATCACAAAAAACCAAATAACCGAAATAATTTTAAATTAAAACAAGCGTTAATTAACAAAAGTTAACCGACAAACTTAACAATCATCATCATTTTACAAGAACAAAGACATTATTATTGTAATGACGCATTTGTACATAAACAATTAACATAACAATAACATAAATTGATATTGCAGGATAATTGGGAGGAAGATTTACTGCACGCATTGATTTTATTGTCAAAGTTATCTACAAACGCATAGAACAAAGTTCTATTAAATCAGTAGCAAAGTTATTACTTCGATAAATTTCAGTAGATTCAAAATATATAGTTAAATCAATTTTTTAAGATGTTTAACAAAAAAAGCTAAATACCTAAGCTTTTTCTTGAAATTTTAAGTGCTGTAATTTTTAATGTAGCATTTAAAAGCAGTTAGTATTATTTACTAGTATCGGTACCAAATTAACATCTACCTATACTTACTTATAAAACTTGAAATATGTATACAAATAAGAGGTAAGTATCAAAAACATCTTACTAGTAACCAGTGGCGGCTTCTCTATTAGGTCATTTGGTCAATGACCCTCCAAAAAGGAATAAGAAAGGTATTTTATTTGCTTTAAAATTACTGAAAATTTGCGTTTAAATCAAATTATCAGCGTTTAAATTTCTCGCGTTTAAATAATTGTCAATTTAAACGCAACAGAATCTAGCTTGCGAATTTGCGAGGCTGACACGAACTTTGTCCGCACTTACATTATAGTACGATGATAGTTATTCTAATCAAGAGTGAGACACACAATACAATTTTCTGCGAGTTAGAAAAGAAGATAAGTAAATGTTAAAATTCGTTCCCTGGGTTTCCAGCCGGCCGCCTACGCCAAAGATAATACTCAGTGCAATTATCTTTGAGTGCAATGCTATCATTGCTTACGTGACTTACGTCATCTATCGTTATCTTCGCAGCACGTGTGTGTTAAATACAGATTTCTTATCACATATGACAGTAGTTTTGTTTTATAATAACTGTGGTACAAGACGTTAAAAAATGAATAGCTAATAATTGTTTACACATCTAAATTTAAAGTTAATGCTCGCCCTCAGCCTTTACTTCAAATTCGACCAACCAGTAAACATAAAAATAAAGAAGTTTACAGTAATTCAAGGATTCTGTATATGATTCGTTAGATTGGATTTGTGGAATTGAAATAAATAATAGATTTTAGTGTTTTATATTTACTGTTTTCAGATGATGCATTAATCATTATGTTGTAAAAATAATGTTACGGATTTATAGCATTTAAAAGAAAAAGTAAAAATCAATTGTGAAGTCAATTAAAGACTATAATCAAAAAGTTTGTAAAAACTAAAAATAGATACATATATTAAATAAAACAATTGATTGACTTTACATATGACTACAGTGGAAAGAGAGCGATATTTCTCTATGTTAAAAATTCAAACATTTCTACGCAATTGGCAATACTATGAGATAAGAAAGATGTGCATTTCTATGCTAAGCATTGAAAAATCATTGTAAATTTTAATGAGCTTGCTATTGATTATTTTGGTAATTGTAATTATAGACGAATATCTTAAATGTTAAACATAATTGATCTTAAATATAAATCACGTTACTGTAAGAATGTTTTTTAGCCTTTTTGCGATCATTGCGTTTTTTTTTAAATGACCCTCTTGTATGATTGACCACCAGCCGCCACTGCTAGTAACTATTTATTGTTTATATTAACATGTACATTCAAATTCAAGAAACTTTTAAATCACAATTGTTGGCTGACAATATATCCAATGCCCAGAGCTCAGTGATTGTTAAAATATTATTATAACGCACAAAACAGAGCATGCAGTACGAGTTTTAAACGTAAACATAAATCTCTTGAGATTAAAGTAGATATGTAGTTTAGTCTACGACAAACATTTTAAAAATTAAATATTACCTTTTTTTAAGGGTACGCATGACTATGCATTTGTTTTATGGATTTGCTCGCGGAGCACTTAAAAATAGCACAGTTTGAGAAACCATCTATTGTCGGATGTAAGTTTCCTCTAAGTATCTTTATTGGTCTCTATCATTTGTCTTCTGTAACCAATTATAACCAGTTATTCCTTTTATAACATCCGTCTATCTGTTGTGCATATGCGTTAGATGACATTGTTTACAATTTTACAAATAGTTTAATAAACATTTAAATAAACATATTAAATTGAATTTAATTACAGACGAAGCTTGGTTTCATTTAAGTAGATATGTAAATAATCAAAATTATTATTTGACCAATTTACACATTTTGTAGAAACAACATACTTTAAAGTTAGTGTATATGTTACACTCAAACGCCGAATGCCTGAAATTTTTACAAATTACGCGTTGTGGATACAGTAAGATACTCACATCGCGGTGTGAGCATTTTATTCGGACATTGGCCGAAGCCAAATACCCAGAACGCGTTCTGGATAAACATATGTGCTCAATTGCCGAACTAAACGCGACCGTCGGAGATTGAGCAAATTGATAATACTCACAACGCGACGTGGACAATCGCTTTTGCTCAGAACGCGTTCTGGGTATTTTTAGTTTGCGCAAATGCCGAATAGCGTTTCCCGCGGATTACTGACGTGTAGCTCGAGACATGCGATCCCCTCACTCCACTAGCTCTACCATTTCATCTACCATCAGCAGTTCACTATCGCGATACATACCGTTGATTCAAAAATAAGTTTTTTAGTCAATTTACATACGTAGTTAATATAGAAAACTATAAATTAGTACGGAGGGTAGAAAAGTTGTCATTGGATTTAATGACAGCCAAAGTCAATGATCTATTGACAAGTGACGCTGTCAAAATCCCAACTATAAAATAGGTTAGGAACAATGTCAGTACAATTGTGAAAAACAACATCAGAACTAGCGGACAGCTGTTTCGTTCTTTAGGAACTCGTCAGCGCTAGGATACACCGATGTTGTTAAGACCTAATGTTAGTTAAGTAAGAAGTTTAAAGGATTTAAAAATACAAATTCGTGGAAACGTAGATATAAGCAATTGACATTGACAAGGATTTATGGTTATTTCAAAGCATTTTGTAAAGTATTATAATACTCATCCTAAAGGACAGGAAACTTGTTATTGGTAGTTGTTAGTTAAATAAAAAGGGTGTTTGACCCCTGCTACTTAAAATGTACGTTGCGCGTTCAGCTATATGCAACACGTTGATTTTTATTGAATAAAGTGTGTATTTATAATATTTATTTTGTTATACTTAAAAACGCTTAAGTATCGACATTGGTTCTTCGGAAGCCGGATTCTATACAATAATTTTACATACGGTTTCGGTAGAGGTGAAGTGTAACGGTTTATCGCAAGATCTAATTTCTCGGTAACAACCACCACGCTGCCACTATTCGACGTACGGTTATCGCAAGATATATGTTCTCGATAACAACCAAAGTAACAAGAAATTTACAAAACTGCATTCAACGGATTTAAAACATCACCGGTAAGTGAATCACATTTCCTTATTACGCATTTTCTATTATTCACAACAAACATGCCTCAAACATCGACTGTCGATGAACATGCAACAAAATTTAAAAAATTAGTAACGAAACGCGAACGTTGTAAAGCAATAATCACAAAATTTAACACGTTTCTAATAAAAATTAAATCAGAACCATTATTAACCGACGAAAACATAGTACAATTAAAAACACGGGCTGAAGTATGTAATAAAACTTTCGCTGACTTTAATATAATTCAAGAAGAAATCGAGTTATTAGACGATAGCGAATATCAAACAGTTTAGGGTGACAAATTTGAAGAGTTCTATTTCGAAACAGTAGCTGAATCAGAAATATTAATTCAACAGCACACTAGAGAAATCGCGTCTTCGTCTAGATCAGAATCAAACGCATCTCTTAATCAAACTTCATCGCACATTAAATTGCCGAAAATTCAACTTCCTACATTCGATGGTTCATTCGACCAGTGGATGAAATTTCATGACACATTTGATTCTGTGGTACATAAAAATGACACACTTAGCGATGTTCAGAAATTTCAATATTTGCGAAGTAGCCTAATAAAGTCCGCAGCGGAAACCATAAGTTCATTCTCGATTAGCTCATTGAATTACTTAATTGCGTGGGAAAGATTATATAAACGATATTACGATAAGAAATCAATAGTAGAAAATCATTTGAAAACGTTGTTCGCGTTACTTCATGTTCAAAAGCATTCAAACCTATCACTTAGAAGTCATCTTGACAAGTTCATAAATAATGTGCAAGCATTGGAAGTACTAGGACATCCTACAATCGATGATTTATTAATTTTTATAGCGGTATCAAAATTGGATAGCATCACTCGGGATAAATGGGAAGAAAGGACTGTAAATATAGATTTTCCTATCGTGCATTATCTTACAGAATTCCTACAAGAACGATGTAGAGTTTTAGAATCTCGCGTACACAAAGAACCACAAATTCAAAGCAAAACATATGTTAGTCAACCGTGAAAAATAAAAAACAGCGGAACTGCACCAAATATAATTAAATCTTACACAATTTCTCAACAAATTTGCCCTCATTGCAAAGAACAACATCATTTATATCAATGTAAACATTTTCTAGAGTCAAATGTTGATGCAAGATATAAAATCGTAAATGAATTAAAATTGTGTTTAAATTGCCTTAGAACTAATCATCAAGCACGATTTTGTAGAACTGGAGGATGTAGAAATTGTAATGGTAGACATAACACGCTTTTACACAGAAAACCTTCACATACAAATCAAATAACGGTAAACGTAGTGCAAAATCATACTGAAACGGTAAACAGCATAAGCGAAGCATCAACAGCAAACTTGGAAACGGAAGCAACCCCCATCAGTAGTTATTCGGCACAAATATTTTCACAATGCGGTGGTCAAGTGCTGCTGTCAACCGCCGTCATTGATATTGTAGATAGTCCGGGAAGTACAATGCAATTTCGCGTACTATTAGATAGCGGTTTGCAATCTAATTTTATAACGGAATCATTAATTAAAAAATTGAATATTGCGACAGAAAAGGTGAACATACAATTAATAGGAATCGGACATTGTAATACGGAAATCAGAAAAAGGGTTAAGGCAACCATTAAATCACGCATAAATAATTTTGTTGTTGAACTGCAATTTCTTGTAATACCAATCATTACACAGCAATTGCCAGCAATCGATGTGCCGTCAAACAGCATACAAATACCTGCAAATATTAAACTGGCGGATCCACATTTTAGTAAATCATCACCAATTGACGGTTTAATAGGAGCAGAATTATTTTGGCAATTACTTTGCGTTGGACAGATAAAATTACCATTTCATTCTAACCTGCAATTACAGAAAACCCAATTTGGTTGGATTGTAGCAGGTCAATTGAATAATTTAATATCAAATCAAGCCTACTCACACGTATTTGAGTTGCCGCGAAGACAATTTAAACACAACAATGAAAAGGTTCTGGGAACTTGAGGAACCAACACAAAGGGATCAAATGTTAACACAAGAAGAACGAAGTTGCGAACGAAATTTCAGTAAAAATATAACCAGAGATGAGTATGGGCGATTCATTGTTAAATTGCCATTCAAGAAATGTATAGAACAATTAGGACAATCGGAATCCATGGCATTAAACAGATTTCACTTATTAGAAAAACGATTGAACAAAGACATAAACTTAAAACAACAGTACAAGGACTTCATGAAGGAGTACGAAGAATTAGGCCACATGACAGAAGTTGAAGAGAATTATGAACTCAAAGACGGTTATTTTTTACCACATCATTGCGTCATAAAGGAAAGTAGCAAAACAACAAGACTGCGTGTAGTGTTTGATGGGTCCTCCAAGACAACAACGAATCTATCGTTAAACGATACTCTACTAGTAGGTCCGACAATACAGAGTGACCTTGTTTCTATTATGTTAAGATTTAGAATTCACGCATATGTAATTACTGCAGATATCACAAAAATGTACAGACAGATTTTGATCGCAAAGGAGGACAGAAAGTATCAGAAGATCTGGTGGAGGTATGACAGCAACGATCCAATCAGATGTTACTCGTTAAACACGGTGACATATGGAACTGCATCAGCGCCATTTTTGGCAGTTAGACGTCTAAACGAACTTGGTAATCAAGCAATGAAAACAAATCCACGCGAAGCCACAATAATTCAACAAGACTTCTACGTTGACGACTTAATTACAGGAGCTCAAACAAAGGAAGAGTTATTAGACATATACAAAAACATTACCAACATTTTATTGCAAGGTGGTTTTGAACTTAGAAAATGGAGAACAAACAACAAAGAAATGACAAATCTAATCCGCCACTCGAATAAATCAGAAACAATAATGAATTTCGACAATGATGAAACCACAAAAACGCTGGGATTATTATGGAATCCTACAGATGATTGCTTGCAATATTCAACAAATATTATAACAAATATTGTGACGCACCGTTTTATTTTTGAAGACATCTTGCGGACAAGATAATAAATTTAAAATGCAATGAAGCGAAAATATGTAATTATGTTAAAATTTTTCCGAGTTCAAGCAATGACTAAAATTCTCTTACCTGGATAAATTATTCCAGTGGCGTGTGATCGTCTAGTTTAATTTACTTTCTTAAATTAAAGCTTTGGTATTTTAAACCTGGTATTAGGGAATATTTGGGGTTGTGCTAGTAACACTTAGGTTCTTTTTTCCAAGCGATGTACGGTAAGAAACAAAAAGCAAGCAACAAAACATTTAACTTTATTTGACACATTGAAATCTTTGGAAGACCGAATGTCACATTCTTAAAGCTCAAATAAATAAAATTGCTTTCACAAGTATATTAGGCGAGGAAAGCTCGAACAATTGAGATTCACGTCCGTTGACTTTTACTGACTTTGTCGTAGTTGAGAGCTTTCTTATAACGGAAACAATTTTCGAATTACAATAAGTGTTAGAGCAAAAATAGAACTAACAGAAATTTAGCCAGATCTTGGTTAGATATGGTAGATAATTAGATAAACAATTTATACCGCGTGATCCCTGGCAATTGCTTCTCAATATTCTAAATCGTTGGCGCGCATTTCGAACGCAATAGAAGCAAACGATTACATACTAGATTTTACCCGAGTTTTATAGCGGTTCACCGAGCCTCTGCTTGTAAGATTATGACACGATTCGAGCTATGTTGCCTTTCAGATGTAAAAGTTTCAAAGTGGAGATTTCACCTTTGGAAATTTGCCTCCACAGTTTACAAACTGGACTTTTTCAACAGTTTGTCGCGTTCGCGATACCCTGTCCCTGTGATATCTAAAGAAGACTTACAGCAGACTGGACTCGCAATAAAACATATCGCGACGCGCAATAATTAATGTTTGGACTCAATTCTTTAGGTGTTATCAGCGTAAACTTTCGGCGCAAAAGAAATGAAACAAATTTTAAAAACAACACGTCAATTGCCAAAGACAAAACAAAATTATATTAAACTTGCTCTCACCGTTTCCAAAAGAAAACAAATGTTTAAATGTTAAGATTGATGTTAGATAATTATTCTCAATTTTATCGCGTTAGACAGTATCTCAATTCATCGCATCTCTCGTACAATAATCAAATAAACTTATAAATGCACATTCAAATAAATGTAACTTAATTTCTGACCTTTTTATGTGTGGCGCCTATTCCTTAATTGTAGACCAAGTACCGCGACTTTTTTAGGTCTTGACTGGACGCACGTTAACACTCACTTAATCAATGTGTCACTTAACAGCTAACAAACGATCCGAAGCGTAAAATTTAAGTTAAAATCTATATGATATAAAAATAAAATTGAAGTTAAACAAAATTTTCTACAAACATCTCTGAACACTAAATTATAACACGTTTACACACCGAAAAGGTTTAAATTGAAGCCCGTAGTTAATTTAAGTAAGTTAAGTAAAGTCAGTCACTCTTTTCGCGAGACGTGATCAAAAGAAACTCCCGTATGCGGTCCGCAATCGAATCAATCAATGAATCAATCAAGCAATCTTGTTTTTCTTCGCGTTAGGGTTTTTAAAACTTTTGTTTAAAACTTCCTCCTCCTACATTGTGCGCAATTTTGACTTATTTCTAAAATCGCCTTTTTTGATTGGATAAGTTTTCAAACTCTCTCAGTACCAAATTTGCCAATTGGTTTCTTTCCTTTACTCATTCTTTCGAAGGCGGCGTCATCCCCTTTTCTACCCTTAAGCTATTACCACGTTGGTACTAGATGACGCCGGGTGTTTCAACTAAACTAAATTTTACCGATTTCGCAACTTGCTTTGTAATTAACAATGAACTAAGGCGCTACTGACTATAAACATGCATTAAATAGTTAAACTTTACTTTAACATAGATCATAGGTTCAATTTTAACTCATCTATAACGCTAATAATTTTTACAATTGGTTGCCTGTTTATACAATTTCAATCTTTAAAATTTTTACTCAAATTTTGTTTTACATAGTTTCGTTCTTTACATTGAAAGCGTTTATGACTTAAACTAGTGATTACTGATAGTTTTACTTATAAAAATTGGAAAATTAGACTTCATAAATTATTATCTTGCTTAAACGTATTTCATAATCTGAACATAAATTAGGGGTTTTGTCGAACATGTGGGTTTCGGTCGAGTCTTTTTGATGATCATTGCGGCCTTTTTCGGACAAGAGTTGCTTTGTCGCTTTTGTAATATTATACCAGGCATTTGAAAGTGTTGTTCTTGTAAACTAGGCCTAAATCGAAACCGCCCGATTTTTCACATTAAAATGATTTGCTTCATTTCTTAAGACTTATTCCCACCGCGGTGGAACGAATCAACATATTAGCCTGCAGAATATGGTGGTTGTATGTTAGCGGATTAACTTGTCACCTTCGTCTCGATTCACTGATAACAAATAGTTTTTTTTCCTGGACATATGTGGTTACTTCGGCTTTATTTTATGACGTTCTCACACTGTCGGTCCGTTTCAATATGAAAGTCACGAAACGATGCATATTGTCTGCAATTTCACAACTTTATGATCCGTTGGAAATAATCGGACCTGTCATTGCTAAGACAAAAATATTAATGCAAAGGTTGTGGCAATTAAAGTTAAATTGGGACGAATCAGTGCCAATGAACATATTTTCAGCTTGGGTAGAATACTACAATCAAATACATCTATTAAGTGATTTAAAATTACATCGCAATGTCTTGAAACACAAAAACTATTATGAAATAGAACTACACGGCTTTTGCGATGCTTCTGAAGCTGCTTATGGTTGTTGTATTTATATTCGAACTACAGATGGAAAAAATAATTACGGAACACAATTACTATGCTCAAAATCAAGGGTAGCGCCGTTAAAAGCCACATCGTTACCACGATTAGAACTTTGTAGTGCATTACTCTTAGCTGAATTACAACACAAGGTTAAGCAAGCTGTATCCATTCGATTTAATCGGGAATACTTTTGGACCGATTCAACAATATCTTTATGTTGGATTACTGCGCCATCAAAATCGTGGAAAACATTTGTGGCAAATAGAGTAAGTCAGATTCAGCAACTTACAGAAGTTTCTGCCTGGAGACATGTTGACTCAAATAACAACCCTGCCGACATCATATCCAGAGGGTCAACGCTAGAAGCATTACGCAATTTAGCGTTTTGGTGGCATGGTGCAAATTTCTTAAATTACGAATCATCACAATGGCCACAGCAATTAAAACTTCCAGAAGTTACACAAGAAAGAAGATCAGAAATATCTTTAACAACAACAACCTTAGAATCATTTAATTTACTAGAAAAATTCTCTTCGTTGGTTATGCTAAAGCGAGTAACAGCATACTGCTTACGTTTTATACACAACTGTAAGCGACAAAGAGAAATGCGAATTTATGGGCAATTATTAGTAGAAGAAATACAAGAAGCAACGGTAAAAATCTTAAAATTATGCCAACAAGACGAATTTAAGCAAGAATTAAATGCATTATCTAAAGGAAATCAAATCAGTAAAAAAAGTAAATTACTTTCATTAAATCCTTTCATCGATGATAATGGATTAATTCGCGTCGGTGGACGTATAAAAGAAGCTAACCTATTTTATAGTTGGGATTTTGACAGCATCACTTGTCAATAGATCATTGACTTTTGCTGTCATTAAATCCAATGACAACTTTTCTACCCTCCGTACTAATTTATAGTTTTCTATATTATCATAGGTGGTATTTTTACAACAGGATGGCGTTCCAAAAACATTTTAAATATGTTGGTAATGCCTACACGACATAAAAGAGTACGGTTGTCTGTCAGTATGGTTGTGGAAACACATCGGTGTATTCTAGCGCTGACGAGTTCCTAAAAAACGAAACAGCTGTCCGCTAGTTCTGATGTTGTTTTTCACAATTGTACTGACATTGTTCCTAACCTATTTTATAGTTGGGATTTTGACAGCGTCACTTGTCAATAGATCATTGACTTTCGCTGTCATTAAATCCAATGACAACTTTTCTACCCTCCGTACTAATTTATAGTTTTCTATATTATCATACGTAGTATTTTTACAACAGGATGGCGTTCTAAAAACATTTTAAATATGTTGGTAATGTCTACACGATATAAAAGAGTACGGTTGTCTGTCAGTATGGTTGTGGAAACACATCGGTGTATCCTAGCGCTGACGAGTTCCTAAAGAACGAAACAGCTGTCCGCTAGTTCTGATGTTGTTTTTCACAATTGTACTGACATTGTTCCTAACCTATTTTATAGTTGGGATTTTGACAGTGTCACTTGTCAATAGATCATTGACTTTCGCTGTCATTAAATCCAATGACAACTTTTCTACCCTCCGTACTAATTTATAGTTTTCTATATTATCATACGTGGTATTTTTACCACAGGATGGCGTTCCAAAAACATTTTAAATACGTAGTTAAGTTTTATGTTCAGTGCTATTGTATTAAAATGAAAGAATCATTTTATAGCAAGTTGATTGATGTATTCTCCTGTAACGAAAGTATAGTTAAGATTATATATTTACAGAAAATAGCTTTATATGAAGATTTTTTAGTTTATTGATAGTAATTTTTAGTACCCGGTATGAACAACCTTTGATATGAAAAGCCTATTTGATTTACCTTAATTCTAGTTTAAATAGAACATGATTTCCTATTTTGCATGAAAAATGTTACTACATTACTATAGTAGTATTTAAACTAGTTATAAAAGTCAGGACAAAGTAAATATTTCCGGAAATAAATATAGATACAGCTAATTTAAAGACATACCTTAGTTCACGTGTCAACCCTAACCCAGATTGTGTTAACCATACAGCGACACAATCAGAAATATCTATTTCAGTAGCATTACTTCTGTGACGTCTAACAGCGTTTATAATTAATCGATCTATCAGGAGGATTTAAACACTTCTTTTTTCTATTTTCCATGTAAACTATACTGATTTGCCATTTTATTGGTAAGAATTTTCTTTCGTATATTAACAGTCAAGGGTTGGACATCACTACCGCCAATTGTTATCAGTTCATTAACCTAAAAATTTATAAACAATAAAGATGATTAATACATCATTATGCAGCAATATTTTATTAAAATACAAGTCCACTTGGATTTTTTTTTCAAAATTTTCTAAATGTGTATGGTTTGCTAGAGGAAATGTTTTGTATAAATCTTGCACAGTAGCTGGTATTTCCAGCACTGTTGGTGCACTAAAGTGCTGAAAACTTTCTAAAGCACATAATCGACTTCTAAATCTTTGCAATTTGTTCAATACCAAATTTAATTTTTGTCTAATCTCGGAAGGAGCAACTAGAAATCAACTTTAAATCGTATTGAATAATTGTTAATTTTTTACATACTGATGTCCTGATTTCAATCATTCGATCATTTCGTATCGATACTGATGTTGCAACACGGGAGCTATTCCTTTCTGAAGCACATTGGGTATCATCTGAGTAACATGAAGAAGGCTTGCTACAAATATTTTCCTTAAATTTTTGTACAGATGATAGTACACTAGGGAAAAAAGACAATTGTGATTTTCTCGAAGTAGGCTCATAATGCTTATCGTCAGATTTCTCAATAAGTTGTGCATATTTACGTTTACCAATTACTCTAATTTCATTATTGTGAGGCGAGTCTTCCTTTATATGCCTTTCATGTCTACTTTTCTTAAGGTCATTTGATTCTGTCAGACAGTAATAGTGCAAAATCCAGTTTACCCTTGCCAATCTCATATGTAGCTAAAATAAAAAGATTTAAATACATACAATATGATAATAGAATAGTTCAAACTTGCTTCACAAAATATTTTGATTAATTTGTATTTAACCCAGTTATGTTCTAACGTTTTTTTTATCGGATATTAACTTATTAATTTGAATCTTGTCTTTTGCTGGGGGGCCACCAGCACATAATAATACAATCACTACCACCATTGAATTATTTAGGATTCGGTGAACACATCTGAAAATTCAACCACATAATAACTCATTATATATAGAATGTGCAATTATCTGAAAATAAAATTTAAATTACTGTATGCAAAACACATGTAACATAACAATAATCTTACTAAGTTGTGTAAAAAAATAGCACGGCTACAAATTCTGATTTGGTGTAGAGTGTCAACCAGCCTTTATGTAATTTTGTAACATTACCAATAACTGTATTTGAGGATTTTGTTAACCTATTAACAATGTAAATATTTAAATTCTCTGAACTACAAGGAACAGAATATAAATCACATGTATTAGTAAAACACTGCCCAAAAAATATTATTTTTTTTATTTTTTCGGTTACTAACGATATTAGTAACACGAATAATATCTGTTATCAAGGATACAACTATCTCTAAAATAACGAAAATCTTTTTTTTTAATCTTATATTGTTTTACTTCATTCCCAAACACGAAATCAGTAGTTAATGGTCCTTCATTCTGAGGTTTCAATAAAGCGAGTTTTTGCGTTAGATTATTATCGTTTGAAAGATGTTCTCTTTCAGTATACCTGCGTACCAATTGCTGTAGTGGTTGATTTTTTCTTCTAATAAGCTTTTTAAAAAAAAACATGTAACTTTCAAATCTGAAAGCACTGAAATTATCAAAAGGATCAAATTGCTTAATATCTTCTGAAATATGTAACAAATTATGAACATTGTGAGAAATTTTGTCTTTTTCATATAAAATTTTAAAGGATGTTACAAAGTGTGTTCATAGATAGTGTTATTATCTTGAGTAACATTAGGATTACACAATATTCTTATTGCAACGTGGAGTGCTAAAAAAATTAGATATATATCTCTACTCAAATATTTTTCTAAGACAATGGGCCTGACATATAATAAAAACGAACAAATTCAGTTGCTTTCCAGTAGTGCACATCAGATAAAGATTGAGGTTTCCGTACGATTTCCTTTGGTGTGGCATTTGAACAATTCAGTATATTATCTGATATTACATTTACTGTAACTCCTGGTATTATGATTGAAAGGGGTTTTCCTTATAACTAGAGAAAAATCATTTTCTTTACAACATCTAAACAAATAAAGTGCAAGTAATCTAATAAGACGTTTGAAATAGAGTCAAAATTCAGAATATTTAATAAAAGACTTTTAGAACGTTAAAAATCTTCATCATAAACCTTTTTAAAATTTACTCCTTTTCTCAATAGGTTGCACCCTGCTGAGTAAAATGGAAAACATATCCGATTGTTAAAATACTCTCCTTCAATTTTACATTTTGTAAAACTGCTGTAACCGGTGTGGCCTTTTAAACATAAAATTAAAAATTTTGCAGGTGCATCACAAATTGACGCAAATATTTTTACACTGTATGTTTTTTTATCTATACTACAACCATGCTGAACTAAATATGTGACCTCATTAACATACAGTTTAAGGAAAAGATTAACATCTGCAGGCTTTTCATAACCATAGTATGATCCTATTAAAAATACCTTTTTAGTAACAGTATCTGAACACAATATTGGCCATAAGCATGCAGTTGAAGAACGGAAGATGGGCAATCCATCAATATTTATTAAAAGATTAATTTCGTATGTACCTTTATACTCTTTAGCATTACATATATTTCTCACTGCACGCTCTAAACCTAAATGTGCATGTTCACTTTTTGCAATACATTGAACATTTGTTTCTTTCTGTGTGTGAACTAAACTTTTTCTATCTTTGGGCAATAAATAGCTTGTGCATTCATTCAAAATATTTAATAATGAAGAAACAGCATTTTGATTAGAGTGATATGATAGTGCCCAAACTGCAAATTTTTCTCTTAGCAATGTTGAATTACCCTCTGTGAAGTATTTAATGTTACAGTATTTTCCAAATTTTTCTTCGATTCATTAAAAAAAATCCCATTTCCTTTGTGTTGTGCAGTTCCGTATCAGATGTGATTTAAACATCAGGCTATATTCGTAGATGTACCAATTGTCAATGCATTGTCAGCGATAGATGTACTGTTTTCAAATACACTATTAGGATTGAAAGATGCAATTGGTTCAAATTTACTATGTTTACTGCGTACTATGTTAGATACATTTGATAAATCAATGACTTTTTTATTCTTTAACCGTCTTCTATTTCTTTGCGAAATGTTATTATAATTCTTTAATTTTGTTTTGCCCATGGTTGTTATACTAATGATTCTATTAAAATTTTGATTTAAAAGCCAAAAGTCGACCAAGATAGGATGAAAGTTAGGTCCGTGAAGTTGGCCGTACCCAGTCGACGGACATAAAAATACTTTGCCTAGAAATTTTGTGCTAATTTTGTGCTATTTATTGCTGATAATTAAAAATTTTGTGCTAGTATATTTATAAAGTTATTAACAAAAACAAATGGGTATGGCCAATTTCACGCTGCCATACCCAGGTAATCAAACTTAAATTTTCTTACTGAATAATTTTGTGCTATTTTTGTGCTATTTATTGCTGATAATTAAAAATATTGTGCTAATATATTTGGAAACACAGTAAACACGGATTGAAACTGTTGCAGTCACAAAATTAAAACAATTGTTTCATTACGTTGTTTCGTGTTAGTTCCATTTTTATATCATTTACATGTAACTGACAGTAAATAAATTGAAAGAGTTCCGATTTTTCACAATCAGTTTTAAACCGTTTCAGTACTTGCAATTTTTATCCCATAATCAGCAACCGTCTAAAAACTGATTTATTAAAACCGAATATTTTTTGAATAACTAGAATTGTTTGAAGATCGATTAAATAAGATTGAATTATTTTCAAAACAGTAGAATCGTTCTAGGAAAAACGAATACTTTGTGATTAGTCAGCATTAGTCATTGCTATACTTTTGATTAGTGTCGTCAACGCTTGCGCTGCAAATTGATATCTTTTCACTTGTTCGGTTGTAGTTTGATAAGTGATGCTGTGTGTACAATTACGAAATGGAACAATAAACGGTAAGTCGAAACATTTTATTATAATCCATAAATGTAATCGATATTATTATCATTTATGTTCTTTATGTATCATATTTTAATTTGTATAAAAAAAATGTAAATTAACACACATAGTTGCGTTAAGGTAGATTATTGCGTAAATCTGATGATACTTTAGGATTTATAATTACAGTTCAATTCTTCAAGTTTTCTATACGATTATGTACAGCTAAAGGTATTCACAGTGTTTTTATAACTTTCTGATGATTGCTAAAGTGATATTTATATTAAGTTTGTGTTGTTTTTGATTAAAAAACTGTAATTAATTTTGTGTAACTCTATGATTATGTATGTATATAAATGAAATATTTATTTTTATGTTACAGATGCGGTTAAAAGTTGCTACCCAACAGTAACTGATGCAGTTTTCGAGGCTTCCGTGAAAAGACCACATCCAGAAAAGTTGCAATATGTAAAAAACTCAATGTGATATTGTATTTGAAAATATTTATTGTGCAATAAAATTTGAAACGTGCATTCGAAAATGTATTATTATATTATTGAAATAATTGTTTTAGTTCATTATTGAAACAAAAAAATCATACATGTATCGATCATTTAGTATCAGTTCAAGAACGAAGCTTTTAAAACGTAAACCGAATGCAACATTTAGTTTGTAACAGATTTGAATTTAAAATACCGAAACTATACTGATTCAAATAAGTGAAACAGCGATGGACTTATAGCTATTTTATTGCAGTTAGGTTTCTTTTATGTTTGAAACAAGAGTGAATTATAATTAAAATGTTTTGAAAAATGAAATAAAGGTTGAAATGACTTACATTTAGCCGCAATAGTCAAATTACCCACAAAACAAGTTATAAATAGTATATAATACAAAATTCTATTTATAGCAAATTACTATAATTCTGTTCAGCTGTTCTCTGTCGCTAAAACGATGTATTATTAACAATATTAAAGTTGATAAATTGTTAGGCATCATTAAAAAAATTTAGCTTTCTTTGAAATATTAGTGCTCAAAAGTCTTTAAAATTTTGTACATATGTAAAAAAAATAAATGACCCTAAACGCAGGTACCTTTGGAATCTTTAATTTTTTAAAATGTATTTGAAACACATTTTTAAATACATGTATTCAAATACTTAACAACACTAGTCGTAAGATTAATGTATAAGTAACGTATTATTGTATTTGTAACGTTATAAATGGACATCATCAAGTAAAATGTGTTTATTAATAATAAACTCTACAAAGTTATTAGTTTCAAGCATTTTTTGATTATTAGTACAGCCAAATAGTACAAAATTAGAACAAATTATGTTCACACGGCCGTACCCATATGTTTTTGTTAATGACTTTTTAAATATACTAGCACAAATTTTTTAATTAACAGCAATGAATAGCACAAAATTACCACAATATTATTCGACGAAACAATTTAAACTTAATCATCTGGATATATCAGTGTGAAGTTGACTATACACACTTATTTTTGGTAATAACCTTTTAAATGTACCAGCACAATATTTTTAATTATCAGCAATAAAGAGCACAAATTTAGCACAAAATTATTCAGTAAAAAAATTAAAATTTGATTACCTGGATATGGCAGCGTGAAGTTGGCCGTACTCATTTGTTTTTATTAATAACTTAATTAGCACAAAATTTCTAGGTAAAGTATTTTTATGTCCGTCGACTAGGTGCAGCCAACTTCACGGACCTATGGAAGTTTACGTAATTTTTTTTGTTAAATTAAAATATGAGTTATAACTTACAGATATAAACTGCAATAGTTATGTGCTCTGCAATAAAATAAGCATTATAATGAAAGTTCATAAATAACTGAACAATGCAAATGGCACAACTTGCACATTAAATGCAAAATACTGCTTATTTACAAATAACTTACCGCGGCTTGATGTTACAATCGCCATGTCAAAAAAAATCGAAATTGATACTATCTATGTGTAATAAGTTTTAATAGGTATTAGAAGAATTCCCCTTGTCTTAAGAGTAGTTTTTGTTTCAATTCAAGCAGCTATTCCTTTTGATTTATTCTACTTTTATTTTTGAGGTTATAATAAAAGCACAATGTAATGGGCATAGTATTTCAGTGTGATTGTTAATAGATAGTAATTATATAATTAAATATATGAGTATACTTACATAGAAAAGTGATGCACTACTAATTTAAACAAAATATTCATGAAATCGCCAGTTCACCTTTCATTCGATTGATGAATTTGAGCTTTGAACTTGTGTTTTGCTAAGCGCGCGAAATGAAAGAGACGAGCCATGCCGAGAAGGTAATCTTTCGGAAAAAATACAATATGGTAATACGGTTGCCGATGCTAACAAAAATAAACAAAGCAGCATGTTTTTTCTAGGTAATAATGTGGTTGACTCGGCAATCTACTGAGATCCATATCTATACAAATAGAGTTCAACACTACCAATTCTTTCTTATAGATTAAATTAAATTTAACTACCAATTACATAACTTTGTAAATATCATTTTTCAAAATTTATAAAATTGATTCAAATACTTGTAAATATTTTCGGCTATGCCAATGAAATGTTGATGTAAGTTTTTTGTTTACGGTACATAGAAATATTTTAATTTACAGTTTTCATAATATTACGGAAATATTCCCGATAAAATGCAATATTTATGAACGGTTGTAATATTTAAGAAATATTTCTGAAACTTTTGGTGCTATATGGGTACAGCCCGTCATGTAATCGTATGTATTACTCAATGCCGTCATGTGTCAAGATGAAAACATTAGACGAAATAAATTAAATTTTAGTGATTGATAAATTTATTTTAATTAAAAACTGGTTATGTATATAAAATGATTACTACCTGATTAAAAACTTGTTCTGCATATGAATAACGACGTCAGTTGCTTTATGTATTGTAGATTTTTAGTAATTTTATTTCACTTTTTGTAATAGAGATGTTGATCTGTATTTTAATATAATTAATTAGTTTAGAAATTTAATGTTTTGTAATTTTTCCGCTACGGAGTTTTAGAGATATAATGTTTTATTATTATAAATAAATTAAAAAAATTAATTTGTTGACATTAAAAACGTTAAAAATTAAAACTATCAGTTTTTAAGTTTATTTGTAACGAAACATTGTTATTTATAGTGATTAGTCTGGCAAATTTACCACTTCATCCACAAAACCTTGTTTGTTTAATTAATTTATCGTTTTTTACATATTTAATTGAGTGAATATTTAAAATGTTTACGTTAAGAAATGTGACAAACGGATGTTAAATACTGTTTTTATTAGTCAAAAAGAGCACAAAAACCGTTTAATTATACAAGAAAAAGTATTTATTTTGTAATTATAATAATACAAATAGAAATGCTCTCTTTCTAGTGTAATTTTGTATGGATTACTATGGTATTTTCAACAACTTTAATTATAATTATAGCAGCGATTTTATTAAATCTTAATAAGCTGTATAATTTGTGCATATTAAATTTAAGTTTTATTTATTTTGGAAGCCTGTATTTTTGTTTAGTTTTTTAATGGTGATTTATTAAAATCTGACTCATTATTTATTTTTAATGCATTAAGCAAATTCGGTTACTTACTATTCACATTCTCATTTCTCATTTGTCAAGTGATAAAAACATAGTTTATAAATTTGATGTATAACTGAAAAGTAGTTACAAAGCAACAGTCGTTAGTTCCACTAATACCTATAACTGCGTGGTAGTTTTGTAACGCGTTTGCTTCTGTGTTTGAGACGGTTTACTTACAGGTAAATAAGCGGAAAAAGTAAATAATTAAAACAAAAATACATACATACTGGTTTAACGTATCTACAAAGAAAAACCAACTAAAACTAATAAATCATACACTTAAATAAAATAAACTTAATAGTAATTTAATAAAATTGTTTAGTTTTGTATATTATTTTCAATGGGAGTTAAAGTATTCCTTTATAGCGGCCCGCGGTTGCCGCAATTCTTTCGTCTGTCAAACCTACAAAAGAATGATAATATGGCGTCACTTTAATATTTTTTTATTTTTGATTTATAATTGCCAATTCCGGCAGGTGTGAGGCGCTGTTAAATTAAATTACCTACTGAAAACAGGCATTAACGGTAGAACAGACGGGTAAGTACAAAGAATTCTTAATACTCCGAGTGGAACTTATGTGTTTTTTAATTAAATATTGCTACTGTATCAGAACTATGCAAAAAGATGCGGTGTGTTGTTTGAATGAAGTGCACGTCGATCGAACCACCAATAAAATTAAAAGGGACTATTTAATTGAACAATTAAAGTAGTTAATGCTAATTTCAATATAAACGACTATGAATGAATGCAATTCAAACCAATAATTTTAGTGCGAATGATACGTCGCGGTACCAAATGAAAGGTTTGTGTTTATGTAGCAATATTTGCAATCCTCGATAGTTCTTAGCCGAACAAATACCTAAAGGCGGCAATTAACCAGTTTCAACAATATGTAACCACAGAGTAAGTTTAAACAACACTATTAGTATTTATAGTCAAAGCTTTGTTTCTGACCATACAAATAAAAGAAACGTTATTCAATTAACAATAAACAATATACGCAAATACAAAACTTCACAAAACAACACTTACTGAAGTACGTTCGGCTAGATGAAAATAGGTGAAATGAAACGATAATTAATGCAACAAGCAAAGAAAAAATCTAGGTTAACAGCCGTTACAAAAAGTTCTGGTTATAAGTTCTTAATAGAAAATTCTTCGAAAACGGCTTTATGGCTTGTGCAGCGGCGTTTATACCCTTCGGATCTATTTTTATAGAATCTTTTGAAACGGTAGCTTAGAAATCATCATTATTAAAACTTGAAGTCTGGTTTATATATACTAGACGTTTATTGTTTGGTCTCATAGTCGTCTTGATTTGTCTACGTTTTTTGGTCGTCTATACATTCAACACCCAGATATTAAATTAACTATGGATATTGAAACTAATGATTCCCTTCCATTTCTCGGCGTTTTTGTGACTCTCGACGGATTTTCAGGGCATTCTGTTTATCAAAAATCTACACGGACAAATACCTTTTTGCTTTGTCTCATCATCATCTTGCATCAAAACGTTTTTTATTAACTTTTAGGTTAATAGCGTGTTTTTCTATTTGCCAACCTAAGAAACTAAACTCGTCATTTTATTAGAATTTTAGTGAACGATTGTTAAATGAAGCTAGATACTTAAAAAGTTGTTAATCGTCGTCTGCATTTACGTGATCAAGTACCTAAAAACATTTCGACTTCATAATAAAATCTAAAATAGGCATTTTTACCCTACACTCATAAGATTACAGAAGTAAAAATGGTAATAAACCCATATTCAACTCGACAGATAAAATCTCTCAGATTTTTCTTTGTTCAAGGTCAAATTTTTTACAATTCCATTTCCAAGTGTATACTAAATTCTTTGTTTCTGTAGTTTAGTCTGCATTGATGATACCGGTCGTTCCTTCCTTACACGCATTCCAGAACATTAATATTTATAAAAAAAGTCCTATTTCTAGGTTTGCAGTTGATGAACATTATTTTATTACAGGTAACAATAAAGATTTTAATAACGTTTTGGTGATTGCAAAATCTCAATTCTTCTTCAATAGGAAAATTCAAGAGAGCATAGACATCATCAAATACCTCTATATCTTTAATCGAGATCATGGTTTTGAGCTATCTTCTTTTTGGTTACCGGTCATTACTTCTTTATTGAAAACACTTCTCTATTTAACCGTAACTCAATCAGAATCGCATTTAACTAGCCGCGACAACACTTTTTATTTATATACGTAAACTACTTTTTCTTAAGTAACTTCTATAGAGCTTAGAATTTGGCTTGGTTTAGAAGTTTGCCGTTTGCTATTTCAGGTTCATCATTTCCTTGTTTACCTTTTTAGAGTATAAAATCTAGCTTGCTTTTAAGGTTAATTACTTAACTTTTTAGAGGCTTTTAGTAATAGATTTTAGTTGCTTGTTTAAATTCTTTCAATTTTTCTCTCGGCCCAAACGCAAAAGACGTTCTCATTTTAGTATAAACTCTGGCCGTGGAAGCTTTTGCTTAGGATTTACTCTTCTAAACGCGTCTATAATGAGTAGGGGCCGCAAGCAACTTACTACGTTGTGGACACTTGGCATCTTTATTTATTGTAACGATTATTTTTTGTTACGCCTTTTTTCTAAGTTCACAAATTGCATTTTATGTGTTAGTTACACTTTATCTTTATTTCACTCAGCATACAAATTTATTTATTTATTTATAACATTTCTTTGCACGTAACATAAATTTCTTTGTTTTTTGTTATAATTCAAAAAATCATTACGGATTTGTTAGTCTGTTTTAAAATTATAAACTAATGTCGTTTGTTAATTACATAACAAATTAAATTATTAGATTTGAATTAAAAGTAAGCATTCTCACAAATTCTTCTCAAAAGCTTTACTACCGATAAAATTGTTGGTAAATTAACGACTTGTTTTTCGTATCCGATTAATTTTTTTTACCGATAAAGTATTAATAAACTTGTCACTGGTCACAATTAGTACTTTAAAGATGCAGGTTGCATAAATTAAAGTATGTTGCAAAATTTTTTTGTTGTTTATTGTTTTTGAGATTTTTTAAAAAATGAATTTTAAAATTTTAATTTTTTCTAATTATTTCATTTACCTGAAAACATTTTTTTTTAATTAAAAACATCTTTTTATTTAAGTTCTACAAGTTACCTTTGTTAAATTTGTAATACGTCTCCAAGAAACCGTTGTCAACTTACTTATATGACCGCCACAAAAGTGACACGCTGTATTCATAATTATTATTACTAATTTAACAATGTATCAGACATTGTAGTTTTGTAGTGAATTATTGAGAAAACGGCAAATTTTTGAACTTTTGTACAGTTTAAAAAGAGTACGAAGGCCATGCAAAATAAAAGTTAATGTTAAGCATTTAACAAACTGACAAATAAAAATCAATCCCAAAGATAGCAATGACAGAATGACAAAACAGGGTGGTATTAGGGATTCTCTGAATTTTATTGATACTCATAGAAGAAATATAATATAATGGTAAAGTTTCTTTATCCTCCTTAGTTAACTTTCATTTAATAAAAAAAATCAAGAATTTAAATTTGTTAATTAGTTAATAGAAGACTACAATTCATTTCATGATGAACTGCAACAACAATTGCATTTTTTAATAAAAATATTGTAAACCGATAAATTGTTGGTTACCAGTTCTGGAAAGTTAAACAAAAAGAATCAACATTATTATAGAACAGAAAATCTCTATTTAATAAAATAAGTTAAAACACAGATTCGGTACTTTTTGAATGTTTGTGCTTTAGAACAATTTTTTTAATAAATAGTCGTTTAGGTTACAAAATGTCATTAATAATACTTTGAAATATAGAATGGTTTCAACATGCTGATGCAGGTCCTCAAAACGCTCGAATAGTAAGAAATTATTTTTACAGCCACTTTCCAAATTTATAGTTGGGAACATCTAGCCCTGCAGCATGACCACTTTAGATTGCTATTTGTTAGGCCGGTAAAAGACAACGTGTGTTTAATGCTAACTGAAAACGTGATAGACTTGTCTCAAAATAAAAAAAAATCAATTCTATTTGTAATGTAGAAAGTCGATAATATCAGTATAAAAACTAATCAAAGATATAATAGCGAAGGCTTCCACGGCCGGAATCTATACTAACATTAGAATGTCTTCCGGGTTTGGGCCGTGTCATAGTTGCAACCGAAGCTGCCAACGTTTCGCCCACTTTCGTAAGGGGCTTCATCAGGGCGTGAGATAAATCGCAAAACTCAAACAAGCAATCGAAATCTAACTAAGAACTTCTCAAAAGTTAGGTTATCCACTTGTAAAACAAGCCATAACCTAAACTATGAAAAGGTAAGAAAGAAAACGATAACCTGAAAAAGCAAACGAAAATCTAACAAAGAACCACTACCGAGTTAGGTAATCAACTTGTGAACCAAGCCAGATTCTAAACTCCGTAGAAGTGACTTAAGAAGAAATGGTCTCCGTATTTAAAGGAAAAGGATCGTCACGGATGATCAAGCTCGGCCCCGAGTGGGTTACGGTTGCTAGGGGGCGTGTTTTTGATAAATGACTAATAACCGGGAACCAAAGAGGGATAGTTCGAAACCATGATCGCGATTGAAGTTATTGGGGTGTTTGATGATTTCTATGCTTTCTCGGAATTTCCTGATGAAAAGAATGGAGATTTGGCAATCAACGAAACATTATCAAAATCTATCTTGTGACCTGTAGTAAAATGATGTTCAGCGACCGCAGACTTGGAAGTATACCTTTTTCTTATACAACGATCATGTTCTGAAATGCGAGTAATGACGGAACGACCGGTTTCACCAATGTAGACTAAACCACAAGAACAGGGAATTTGGTATACACCTTGAGATGAAAGTGTAGGAAATTTGTCTTTGGGAGAAGGAAGAATCTGAGAGATTTTGCCTGTCGAGTTGAATATGGGTTTAATACCATTCTTACGAAGGAGTTTCCCTATTTGATCTGTAACCTTGTGAATGTAGGGTAAAAAGGCCAATTTCGGGTTGGATTCGGGAGTCGAAATGTCCTTAGGTAATCGAGTACGTGGATGTAAACGACGATTAATAACTGAATATCTCGCTTTACATAACCATTGTTCACTAAGGTTCTAGTAAGATGACGGAGTTCTGAGTCTAGATTCTCAGGTTGACAAATAGAAAAGGCACGATGGACCAAAGATTCAATAACAGAACGTTTCTGTGCAGGATGATGATGAGACGAAGCATGAAGGTATCTGTCCGTATGGGTGGGTTTTCGATAAACAGAATGGCCTAGAAGTCCGTCGGGCTTACGAGTCACAAGAACGTCAAGAAATGGAAGAGAACCATTACTTTCGATTTCCATAGTAAATTTGATATCTAAGTGTTGATTGTTAAGATGATCAAGAAATTTAGACAATTCAAGATGACCATGAGACCAAACAATAAACGTGTCGTCAACATATCTAAACCATACTTTAGGTTTTAATATTGATGATTCCAAAGCAACTGTTTCAAAGGATTCCATAAAAATGTTAGCTACAACAGGTGATAGAGGAGAACCCATAGCAGCACCAGAAACTTGTTCGTAAAACTTATTATCAAATTGGAAGTAAGTAGAGGATAGACACTTTTCAATAAGAGGAACCAAACTCAAGTCCTTGCCATGTTGAGACAGAATCTGTTTGATGATAATAAGTGAATCCTTAATAGGAACTTTAGTGAAAAGTGAAGTAACATCAAAGCTCACGAGAAGATCTTGGGGTTCAAGTTTTATAGTTTCTAGACGTTGAATAAAATGCTGAGAGTTGAGGATGTGAGAAGAGGTTTTACCTGTAAACTCGCAAAGAATGTTGGACAAAAACTTGGCTAGCTTGTAAGTAGGAGATTGGATAGTACTAACGATAGGTCGAAAAGGAATACCTTGTTTGTGAATTTTGGGAAGTCCGTATAGACAAGGAGGTTTACAATCTGATGGGGTAAGTCGACGTTTAGTTTCAGGAGGTAGATTGGAAGATTTGATGATTTGGCTAACCTCGCGTTCAATCCTGGAAGTGGGGTTATGGGTTAGAAGAGCGTTTCAGAACATGATCGTTGTATAAGAAAAAGGTATACTTCCAAGTCTGCGGTCGCTGAACATCATTTTACTACAGGTCACAAGATAGATTTTGATAATGTTTCGTTGATTGCCAAATCTCCATTCTTTTTCAACAGGAAATTCCGAGAAAGCATAGAAATCATCAAACACCCCAATAACTTCAATCGCGATCATGGTTTCGAACTATCCCCTCTTTGGTTCCCGGTTATTAGTCATTTATCAAAAACACGCCCCCTAGCAACCGTAACCCAATCAGGGTCGAGCTTGATCATCCGTGACGATCCTTTTCCTTTAAATACGGAGACCATTTCTTCTTAAGTCACTTCTACGGAGTTTAGAATCTGGCTTGGTTCACAAGTTGATTACCTAACTCGGTAGTGGTTCTTTGTTAGATTTTCGTTTGCTTTTTCAGGTTATCGTTTTCTTTCTTACCTTTCATAGTTTAGGTTATGGCTTGTTTTACAAGTGGATAACCTAACTTTTGAGAAGTTCTTAGTTAGATTTCGATTGCTTGTTTGAGTTTTGTGATTTATCTCACGCCCTGATGAAGCCCCTTACGAAAGTGGGCGAAACGTTGGCAGCTTCGGTTGCAACTATGACACGGCCCAAACCCGGAAGACATTCTAATGTTAGTATAGATTCCGGCCGTGGAAGCCTTCGCTATTACATTAACAATCTCTACGGGGAGAATATTTCTTCTAAAACCTCCGTATTTTCCAAACTTCGCCACAAACTCGCCAAACGTTTGTGCAATTTAACCTTTCTTAGTCGCTGTCGTGACCACAACATCATTCCTACATTCCTCAAAATTAAGTTCCACATTCAGACACGTTCTTCTAAAAACATCCTACACCGTGCTAGTCTAGCGTTGATGCGCGAACGGATTAAGCAAACTAGGCGAGAGTTAGACACCATTTCGAAACAACTCTTTTATCTTCATCTTGAGTTGGCCAACACTCTATCCCCGGATGATTGGAAATTCTTTGACACCATTACTTACCAGCAGTCTGATACCACTCTACGACTAACCACTGAAGGTCATCTCAAAAAGTTTCAATTATTGGAATCCAAGAATCCTAAAGTTTCTTCTACTACTAACTCAGTAAAGACGGTTGTCAATTTATCTAGTTTGGTTCTCACTTCAGAACAGGAATCGGTGCTCTCTAAGGGTTTGAATTTTGCGGTTGCACCCAAACGTATTCCTAAAGAAGATATTCTATGTGCTGTTGAGTCTTCTATAAGACATCTTCCTCGCCACATCTCAGATCCTATTCGTATTAACACTGGCAAAATCCTTGAATCATCTAAAATTCCTAAATCCAACATTTCTAAGTCGGAAGAGTCAGCTCTAAAAAGTCTTCGTAAGAACTCTGATATTATTGTTCTTCCAGCCGACAAAGGCAACGCCACTGTAGTTTTGAACCATATTGATTATGTTACGAAAATCAATTCTATTTTGTCTGGAGGAAACTTACGCTCTCCTAACCCATACCCCCACTTCCAGGATTGAACGCGAGGTTAGCCAAATCATCAAATCTTCCAATCTACCTCCTGAAACTAAACGTCGACCTACCCCATCAGATTCTAACCCACCTCGTCTATACGACTTCCCAAAGTTCACAAACAAAGCATTCCCTTTCGACCTATCGTCAGTACTATCCAATCTCCTACATACAAACTAGTTAAGTTTTTGTTCAACATTCTTTATGAGTTTACAGGTAAAACCTCTTCCTACATCCTCAACTCTCAGCATTTTATCCAACGTCTAGAATCTATAAAACTTGAACCCCAAGATCTTCTCGTGAGCTTTGATGTCACTTCACTTTTTATTCACTTATTATCATCAAACAGATTCTGTCTCAACATGGCAAGGACTTGAGTTTGGTTCCTCTTATTGAAAAGTGTCTATCCTCTACTTACTTCCAATTTGATAATAAGTTTTACGAACAAGTTTCTGGTGCTGCTATGGGTTCTCCTCTATCACCTGTTGTAGCTAACATTTTTATGGAATCCTTTGAAACGGTTGCTTTGGAATCATCAATATTAAAACCTAAAGTATGGTTTAGATATGTTGACGACACGTTTATTGTTTGGTCTCATGGTCATCTTGAATTGTCTAAATTTTTTGATCATCTTAACAATCAACACTTAGATATCAAATTTACTATGGAAATCGAAAGTAATGGTTCTCTTCCATTTCTTGACGTTCTTGTGACTCGTAAGCCCGACGGACTACTAGGCCATTCTGTTTATCGAAAACCCACCCATACGGACAGATACCTTCATGCTTCGTCTCATCATCATCCTGCACAGAAACGTTCTGTTATTGAATCTTTGGTCCATCGTGCCTTTTCTATTTGTCAACCTGAGAATCTAGACTCAGAACTCCGTCATCTTACTAGAACCTTAGTGAACAATGGTTATGTAAAGCGAGATATTCATAGAGTTATTAATCGTCGTTTACATCCACGTACTGATTACCTAAGGACATTTCGACTCCCGAATCCAACCTGAAATTGGCCTTTTTACCCTACATTCACAAGGTTACAGATCAAATAGGGAAACTCCTTCGTAAGAATGGTATTAAACCCATATTCAACTCCTGACAGGCAAAATCTCTCAGATTCTTCCTTCTCCCAAAGACAAATTTCCTACACTTTCATCTCAAGGTGTATACCAAATTCCCTGTTCTTGTGGTTTAGTCTACATTGGTGAAACCGGTCGTTCCGTCATTACTCGTATTTCAGAACATGATCGTTGTATAAGAAAAAGGTATACTTCCAAGTCTGCGGTCGCTGAACATCATTTTACTACAGGTCACAAGATAGATTTTGATAATGTTTCGTTGATTGCCAAATCTCCATTCTTTTTCAACAGGAAATTCTGAGAAAGCATAGAAATCATCAAACACCCCAATAACTTCAATCGCGATCATGGTTTCAAACTATCCCCTCTTTGGTTCCCGGTTATTAGTTATTTATCAAAAATACGCCTCCTAGCAACCGTAACCCAATCAGGTTCGAGCTTAACCATCCGTGACGATCCTTTTTCTTTAAATACGGAGACCATTTCTTCTTAAGTCACTTCTACGGAGTTTAGAATCTGGCTTGGTTCACAAGTTGATTACCTAACTCGGTAGTGGTTCTTTGTTAGATTTTCGTTTGCTTTTTCAGGTTATCGTTTTCTTTCTTACCTTTTCATAGTTTAGGTTATGGCTTGTTTTACAAGTGGATAACCTAACTTTTGAGAAGTTCTTAGTTAGATTTCGATTGCTTGTTTGAGTTTTGTGATTTATCTCACGCCCTGATGAAGCCCCTTACGAAAGTGGGCGAAACGTTGGCAGCTTCGGTTGCAACTATGACACGGCCCAAACCCAGAAGACATTCTAATGTTAGTATAATCAAAGATAACACATTTTAAACAATTTATGTGGTAATAAATACGTTTTTTCTAACTGTACTATTTGGTAAACTAGTGCGAGTTAATTGTATCTTGGTCTGGATTGTTTCTTTAATTTTAACTTTTTTTCTAAAGCATACACCCGGATGTTCAGGCACTAAAAAATATTAAAATAAGCAGGCAAAAGGGCATTAAAAAATTTAAAAGCAATCATTTATGAGCATTAAATAGGCATTAATAACAAACTGAATTTATAACACCTTTTAAAAACAATTAACAACAACTTTATGATTTAGCAGAATTACAATTAACTATAAGAAGTTTTTTAAGGTTTTCGGTAGTTAAACCTTGTCTTCTATCAGATAATATATACTTTAATTGTGACAATGATCTTTGCAAATTTAAAACACACAGTTTCCATTTTTTCATAATCTACATGATTTGTTACATTTGTATTACCTGAAAGAATATTGGCTAAGCTTTATACCATCTCAGAATCTTTATTTGCTGCAAATACAGCTTCACATTTCTTTTTTATAACACGTCCCTTATTGCCAGAAACACTACAAATCGCACTAATAGCATTATTTACAGTACTAACTGCATCAGTTAAAAGTAAATCTCTACTTTCTAGACTTGTTATTGTACTAGAAAGTAGAGAATAATTAGCGGAAATAAATGCCAAATCGGTTTTTAGGTTTTTCTTTTCTAAAAGTGTTTTTACCATTTTTATTGAAGCCGCCGAATCTTTATCTAAATTTCAAATTATTTTTTTAATTTTTGCCAAATTGTTAGCATAATAACATGCAGCTGATATCCATGTACCCCAACAAGTCAGTATGGGTTGTGGTGGCAGATCAGTTCTAGTGCCATTTCTTTAAAAATTTATATCCTTAATTATGCTTTTAGAAAAATCTTTTTCACTGAAGATATTAACATATCTACATCGAAAAATTGTTGACGAATTTCTTACACGATGTAGTCCATGAACTAAGCACGTTAAATGAATCATACGTGGAAATAACACTTTGAGAGCATTTCCTACTTTTTTCATATAAGAAGCGGCGTCGCTTGAAAACATAAGAACGTTTTCGTGTTGAATTTGATCTGGCCACAAAGTAAAGATAGTGAATTTGTGAATAATCAAGCATTTGTAGAACCATTTGCTTTTTCAAGACAATCGGAGTTTAACAGGTAAAGCTTGGAGGTTTGATCTTGTTCGAGAGATCCAACATTAGCAATGTGCCTGCAGAATTAAATTTTATTTCTTTTTGAAATTAACAGATTTATTAGATAATTTGCAAAACAGCACATCACCGTCAGCCGAAAAAATGTTACTTCCGAAATCTCGCACAAATTTATTTAGCTTGTCGGTTACAGAAGCCCGTAAATTCGGCATTGTAAACTGAACGTTATTACAGCAAATTGGAAGTACAACTTAAAAACCATACATTTTCATAAAAATCACATTGTTCCTGCATTTTTAAATGACCATTTTGTTTTGTTTGTAGATAAAAAGGTAATGCGGATTAAATACAAAAAGCAAGCCGTTGCAACCGGGCTAGGAGTTTAAAAGTAATGGTGACAATAACATTCTCACAGAATTTAGTTTTTGTTAGAAATACAGACCTGTATAAACCACTTTTGAAAGTTAAATAAATAATTTTTTCTCAGGCTGCAAATTCATAGAAATTTTACAATCACTTTTCTGTTATTAAGTATAAACATAAAAAAAAACAGTTGGTTGTAGGTAGGTTACCGACCTTAGGTGTGTTTAAATAGCGTTAACTTATATGAAAAAATCTAATTTTCTAAATTTAAGACAAAATAAGCGCATTTTACAAATATTCAGATTTTAAGGTATCTCTTCTAAACCCAGCAAAAAACGCAAATTGTTTTTTCTATCAAATAGTGTTAAAATCTAATAATGGCAGACAGAAATAAAATCAATATTAATATTCAAAGCTAAAAAAACTTCAATAAAATCAAATAAATTTAAATTATTGAATTGGCAGTGGTTGCTAATACAAAACTGTAAAGTTTCATTACTTTGAAATTAATAATATTAAAACTATTAATTAACTAGAAATTTTAAAAAGCATAATAGCGCAATTTGCCAATTTAAACACTTTCTTATCTTTTATAGTTCTCGAGATGTCAATAGTAAACAAAGAAATACTTACCACCTCAATACGATAGTCGTAATTACGAGAGGTGTCTTACGACTCATACTTGACCAAACAGAAAATTAAAATAATATAGTATAGTTGTTTCACTTTTCCAATTAAAAAAAAATAGCGAATTCTTAGAAAGTCGGTAATGTTAATCTCTATACCGTAGGTTATTTATACCGTCTACAATCAATCCAATGGTATCTAAAAAGGGAATTGTGTAGACGTTTTGCCGGATGAAAAAATAAAGCACTAAAAGCGTTTTATACAAGTTTTTATGTCGATGAAGATTTAAGCCAAACTGGTATAACAAATATGATTTATTATGAATAACAAATGGTGTTTTCACCTCGTGGCAATTTCCACGTATTGAATATTAGAGAAAGAAGTATACTGCAGGTGAAATTAGTTGGTATTTGTTAGTTCACAAAACGACTGTTCTCAATTAAACATTGATCAAACAGTCGTATAAGAACCACCAACTGAAAACGTAGTAAGTAGTCAGTATAGTTGTAAAAAACAACATTAAAGAAACGATGGACAGCTGTTTTGTGAGCTAACAAATACCAACTAATTTTACCTGCAGTATACTTCTTTCTTTAATATTTAGTACGTGGATATTGCCACGAGGTGGAAACACCATTTGTTATTCACATATGCTACTCGGATACTTACGAGATATAACTGCAGTAGTTCTCAGTAATAGTTGTGAAAACACATTAGAGTTATCACGGTGCTAAGGAGTCCCAAAAGGACGAAACAGCTGTCCATCGTTTTTTTAGTGTTGTATTTCACAACTATACTCACTGCTTACTACGTTTTCAGTTGGTGGTTCTTATACGACTGTTTGATCAATGTTTAATTGACAACAGTCGTTTTGTGAACTAACAAATACCTACTAATTTTACCTGCAGTATACTTCTTTCATTAAAATTTAGTACGTGGAAATTGCCACGAGGTGGAAACACCAATTGTTATTCACATATGCTACTCGGATGCTTATGAGATATAACTGCAGCAGTTTTTAGTAATAGTTGTAAAAACACATTAGAGTTATCACGGTGCTGAGGAGTCCCAAAAGGACGAAACAGCTGTCTATCGTTTCTTTAGTGTTGTTTTTCACAATTATACTGACTGCTTACTACGTTTTCAGTTGGTGGTTCTTATACGACTGTTTGATCAATGTTTAATTGACAACAGTCGTTTTGTTAACTAACAAATACCAACTAATTTTACCTGCAGTATACTTCTTTCATTAAAATTTAGTACGTGGAAATTGCCACGAGGTGGAAACACCAATTGTTATTCACATATGCTACTCGGATGCTTATGAGATATCACTGCAGTAGTTTTTAGTAATAGTTGTAAAAACACATTAGAGTTATCACGGTGCTGAGGAGTCCCAAAAGGACAAAACAGCTGTCCATCGTTTCTTTAGTGTTGTTTTTCACAACTATACTGACTACTTACTACGTTTTCAGTTGGTGGTTCTTATACGACTGTTTGATCAATGTTTAATTGACAACAGTCGTTTTGTGAACTAACAAATACCAACTAATTTTACCTACAGTATACTTATTTCTTTATGATTGTTATTTACTTTTTGTTTTTTTTATATCTTTGTCATCTTAGGTTTGTTTTTTTAAATTTATTGTGTACAGGCTCTGCTAATACAAAGAATTGCAAAATTTGTTTACCAAAGATGTGTTAAGTTGGTAAAAGTTTTTTACTTCTTATAATGATTAGTGTTGATATCGACTTGTAAAAACACATTTGTTTGTATAAGAAAAGTTTTATAAAAATACAATTACAGTTATATAATGACTCAACAATGACTCAATTATAGTTAATTATATTATATTACTCTTTTTTATTAGAAATTGTTAGAACAGACCATCTTACAGCAGCAACAAAACAAATTAAACTAATTTTTTACAAAATATTCAGTAGGTTACTGCTAAATTTGTATTCTATGTAATAACTATAAAACAATATTTTTTAGTTATTTGTATAGAATTTCACTACTAGAAACACAAAAATTACATTAATAAAAGATAAATTCGGTTTTATTAATTTTTTAGTATATTAAATAAAATAACATTTTAGGTTTACACACAAAAACCTTGGTAAAATTAATTTTTATTGTATCATTACACACTAAAACATAAGCTAAAACTGTAAATAGCTGTAAAGACGGAAAATGGCATTTTAAATAAAACTGACAATTTGAATCCGATTGTGCAATTGCCACCAAAGTAAACTCTTGCTTTTGTAAATATTTACAGTTAAATTTAACACGTAGGAACTTATACTACAAGATACGCACCGAAATATTTTGAAGACTTCTTGTAGACAGGATATTAAATATGAAAAGCAATGAAGAAAAATGGTGTAATCAATTTAATTATGTTAAAGCTTTTTCGAGTCTTGATCAATGACTAAAATTCTTTTATCTAGGTAGATCATTCCAGAGGCGTGTGATCGTCTAGTTTAATTTAGTTTGTTAAATTAAAGCTTTATTTTAAGCTTGGTATTAAGGAATATTTGGCGTTGTGTTAGTAACACTTAGGTTCTTTTTTTAGCGATGTACGATAAGAAACAAAATCCCCAAAACATTTAACTTTATTTGACACATTGAAATATTTTCAAGACAGAATGTCACATTCTCAAACCCAAATGAATAAAATTGCGTTCACAAGTATATTAGGCAAAGAAAGGTCAAAAAATAAAGATTCACGTCCGTTGACTCTCATTCTTTTGCTGACTTTCGTGCTTGAAAGCTTTCTGATAACGGTGACAGTTTTCTAGTTACAATAAATGTTAGAGCAAAAATAGAACTAACTGAAATTTAGCCAGATCTTGGTTAGATATGGTAGATAATTAGATAAACAATTTATATCGCGTGATCCCTGGCAATTGCTTCTCAATATTCTAATTACTTGACGCGCATTTCAAACGCTACAAAAACAAACAATTACATACTAGATTTTACCCGAGTTTTATAGCGGTTTACAGTTTATCAGCTTCTGAGATTATGACACGATTCGAGCTATGTTGCCACACCCTGTCAGATATAATAGTTTTAAAGTGGAGATTTGACCTTTGCAAATTCAACTCCACAGTTTACAAACTGGACTTTTTCAACAATTTGTCGCGATTGGGATACCCTGTCTCTGTCATATCTAAAGAAGACTTACAGCAGACTGGACTCACAATAAAACATATCGTGACGCGAAATAATTGATGTATGGGCTCAATTTTTTAAGTGTTCTAAGCGTAAAATTTTGGCGCAAAAAAAGTAAAACAAATTTTAAAAGCAACACGTCAATTGCCAAAGACGAAACAAACAAACAAAAATATATTAAACTTGCCTTCTCCGTTTACAACAGAAAAAAAAAGTTTAAAGATTGAGATTGATGTTAGATAATTATTCTCAATTTTATCGCGTTAGACAGTATCTCAATTCATCGCATCTCTCGTATAATAATCAGATAAACTTATAAATGCACATTTAAATAAATTTAACTTAATTTCTGATCTTTTTATATGGCGCTTATTCCTTAATTGTAAACTAAGTAACGGGACTTTCTAGTCCTTGACGGGACGCACGTTAACACTCACGTAATAATGTGTCACTTAATAGCTAACAAACGATCTGAAGCGTAAAATTTAAGTTAAAAATACTAAATAACAACACGTTTATACAATTAAAATGTTTAAATTGAAGCCCGTAGTGCATTTAGTTAAGTTAAGTTGAGTAAGAAACTCTTTTCGCAAAATGTAATCAAAACAAGAACTCCCGTATGCAGTCCGCAATTCACCACTTTTTTGCTTTGCGCTAGGGTTTCAAAACCCCTTGGTAGCAAATCTTCCAATTGGCTTCTCTCCTTTACTTATTCTCCCGAAGGAGGCGTTATCGTCTTTTCTACCCTTAAGATATTACCACGTCGTTACTGGATGACGCTGAGTGTTTCAACTGGAATAAAATTTACCGACTCCGCAACTTTCTTTGCCATTGACAATAAACTCAGGCACTATTGACTATAAACATGCATTGAATGACTAAACTTTACTTTAACGTAGATTCTTTGTTTAATCTCAACACATCTATAATGCTAATAATCTTTACGGTTGCCTGCCTGTTTATACAATTTCAACCTTTACATTTTTACTCAAATTTTGTTTTACATTATTTCGTTCTAGGTTGATAACTCTTTACATTGGAAGCGTTTATGACTTAAACTAGTGATTACTGATCATTCTAATTATAAAAATTGGAAAATTAGATCTAATAAATTATTATCTTGCTGTTTAGTCAAACATGAGCGTTTCGGTCGAGTTCTTTTTGGCGATCACCGCGGCTTTTTTTTGGCTAAGGGTCGCTTTGTCGCTTTTATAATATTAAACCAAGCATTTGAAACTGTTGTTTCTTGTAAACCATGCCTGAATCGAAATTGTCTGATATTTTGTATTGAAATGGTTTGTTTTATTTTTTAAGACTTATTTCTACAGCAGTGGTGGTGGTTGTATGCTAGCGGATTAACTTGTCGCCCTCGTCTCCCTTCACTTATATTAAATAGTTTTTTTCCGATATATGTGGTTACTTTGACTTCATTTTATGACGTTCTCACTCTGTCGGACCGTTTCAGTATGTAAACGTGAACGACTTACGTTATTGTAGTAGCATTTGTGATTTTACATTATAACAAGGATAGAGCCTATCAAGTGATTTCATTCCGTAAGATTCAATTAATGAAATACGTTATGAATCAAAGTTTAAGATAAAAAAATATAAAATACACATTTGTCGATTACTAAACATACATTTGTACTACACTAATGTGATTAGAGTAGTATAAGCACGTGCAAAGTTTAAAACGTAAATGATATAGTAAATGACATTTGTGTATCATTTGTATTTTCGTGTTATTTTATATCTTTGCTTGTAAAAATTGATTATTGCTGTTCTCTATTACTTCAGAAAATCTGTTCTTATCAGAACAACTGCATTCAATACTGGTTGTTACATCTCGTAAGTACAATATTTTTAAATAACTTTTAGTTAATTTAGATTATGATTTTAGGTTATGCCTGGCAATCAATTGAATAGTCAATCCCAAGAGATGGATATTCATCTTCTGGCATCTTTTCAAAAAGAAAAAGAAAATTATTTGTTTTTAGAGGGTTGCAATCGCACCTAATATTTTTAAGCGAGCATTAAACGAGAGAAATTTGAAAATCCGGTTTTGTAAATTTGTAAATGTTTATATAACATGTACAAAGACAGTAATAATTATTAGTTTTTTAGTTATATACTTACTTATAAACTTTATTGTAGAATAGCAAGTTAGTACATTAAAGCACAATTTCAAAAGCAACGAAATCGTTAATGCCAGTTATATTTTGTTAAAGGTTGTATTAAACGAGCTGGGATTTAAATTTAGAAAGGATTATAATCGCCGCTTTCTTAGATGAAACCTGCATTTACTCAAATGGTAGTAAAAGGAAATCTTGGCAAGATAAAAAATGTTGGATTATACATATCATAGTGTTTGTTCTACATGTTTAATTGTAATTGTCATTTAATTATACTTATTTATTGATTTTAATTATTGACTTCTAGTTGTCCCATTTTTGTTGATTACGCTTATGTTGTGTTCATGTTTTTGACACTTCGGAGCAATTGCTAAAATTTTCTATGTAAGTTCTTACGTTAAGTGTTGTTTGTTACATCTGTAATTAGATACTGTATAATTTATTTGATCAGTTAGTTGTAGTACTTACTACAATAAATTGCAGTGGCTTAAAGAAGTGCACATTTAGTGGACAAAACGTCGCCAGAAAGAAAAACTGAGTCTTTTTTTATGCTTTTCCTTGAACGAAAAATTTCAATTTGTTAATAAAAGTTAAATAAAGAAAATAAATAAACCGTATCATTTTATTTTATAATTATATTTATATTTTATATAAAATTCGTTTATACCACTCTCACTTTTTAAAGAATTATGACTTGTCAATTACTTGAGTGTCACTTCCCTCAGAAAAAATCTGTGTTTATTGTTTTTAATATTGGAGTGATTGAAAACAACAAACATGCGATTAGCTACTTACAACAGAAATAACATCTACAACATTCTGTACACAAAAATCAAAGATAAAACTAACATGCTTGACCGACATAGTGTTGTCTATAAAATCGGTTGTTTAAACTGCAATAATTGTTATGCAGGACAAACAAAACAAAAAACAGTTAACCGATCAAAAATCACAAACATGATTGTGAAAAGAAAAAAACTGAATCAGCGTTAGCATTACACCATGTTGAAACGGGGCACAATTTTGATTTTAATAACCCTTCAATTGTAGATGTTGATCCAAATTACAGAAAAAAATTAATAACGAAAATTATTTTCATAACAAAACATAGTAATAATGTAAATTTTAACAATGATACTCAAAACTTAAGCACTATTTATAAGAATCTTATCACTTAGATAAAATAATGTAAGGTTTCCCCAGCTATGTTCGTAATATTTTAACTATTAACCTTGAATTGAATAATTCACAGTATTGTAACCAATTTTATTATTATTAAAACTAATTAATTTATACTAAAAATATGTACACATTTAAACTAACCGAACTAATTAAATCTAAAGAAATTTAATAAAAACACTATAATTTATGTATAACACTATCACTTACACGAAGATAAGATAAAGTCACACACTTGTTTAACGCTTATTGTTTACGTTAAAGTCACGTACCAGGTTATTTATCTCACACGCGTTTTATACTTATTTATTTAGACTTGAATAATTTTCTTAACACTGCCGTTTTCGAATTACGGAAATAACTGACCTCTGATTTGTCTGCACCGAATTTATACACTTTCGCGAAACGTTCGCCATTGTTCCACATCCTTCGGTGAACGTTCTGGAAAATGAATAAAACCTTGAGAAGATTCTTGAATTTGAGAACGTTTCAGTATGTTCTAAGTCCACGTTTCTTACTGTTGTGTTGTATTGTTCTTGTGTACAATTAAATTATTTTCAATGTTAGTTCATGTGATTATTGTCTTTACAGTGTAGGTCAAGACACACTATTTTTTTAGTCTAAAATGTAAGTGTAATTCTTGTAGTACTAATTATTGATAACATATTTGAAATTACCTGCCATGTAATAATTACAATTTTTAATAAAACAGAAGCCTGAAGAAGTGCGCACTCAGTTGCACGAAACGTTGCTTTACATAGACACATAAAGTGTTTTGATGTCCCTCCTCATAAAAGAACCTTAAAGAAATCGTGTTAACATAAATTCATTTTGTTAAATTATTTATTTCAATCCAAGCGTACAACATATTTCTTACATCTCAATTAGCCTTCTCAACCGAGCCTTGCAGATGGTTATACTTTGGTTTTCCATGCACTGTTTTTACCTTATTCTACATTTTGCAGATTTATTCAATAACTTTGTTTGGAAATTTTCTGTCATTGTTACTGTGTAATATAGTTGGTACTCGAAAAATTATAAATATTTTCAAAAGCTCATTTTAGCTCATTTGGTTTTAAAACTCTTAGTTGATTTGTAAAGTATTCTTAAATTTGAATTTATAATCACCATCTGCTTGTGATTTCATGTCCACTAGATTAACCTGGTACCTTAAATTCAAATGACTGCATTCAATTGACTGTACAGCAAACCTTTTCTTTGGTATGTTAATTTTTTTTACAAGAATTACAAAGATTTATATATTGCACGATAAATTCTACTATAATGTTAAATTTTGTCTTAATTTTTTTCATTGTCTTATTTTATCTTGCATAACCGATTTCAATATGTATTTGGAAATGATTTGAAAATGTTTGTCAAAAAACATGTAGTACCTATATAACTGAAACATTTTTATTTTTAACAAGTTGAATGAGTTTTTCAACATTTCAAATTTTTATAATATTTTATCTAGTTACTCGTTGATATTAGTCAAGAGTTTTGCCACCTCTCTTTTTTTTAATTTTTGTAACTTTTGACAAAAAAATAACACTTATCTTTTGTAAATAACTATTTATTTTTATGTTGAATTTCGTATTTCCACCTATAAATTAGATCTTCAGTTGCTTTTTTTCTCTTCTTAGAGCCTTCGATTAGGTGTGGAATTTTTTATTTAATTAAACAACCGTAGTTGTAATTACGGCGACGTTTCGTGGTCTTTGATGTGACCACTTCATCAGGCCAAATCACTAAATTATCGATTGTCTTTGTCCTAACATTTAAAATACAATTAGAATACTTAAAAACTCCAGTTGAATTTACATTAAAATAATCAGTCACTTAATTAAAATTTAATTTACAATTTTTGTGGTGTAACCATCGAAATGTATAAATGTGTCACACATCGAAATGTATAAATGTGTGACACATTTATACATTTCGATGGTTACACCACAAAAATTGTAAATTAAATTTTAATTAAGTGACTGATTATTTTAATGTAAATTCAACTGGAGTTTTTAAGTATTCTAATTGTATTTTAAATGTTAGGACAAAGACAATCGATAATTTAGTGATTTGGCCTGATGAAGTGGTCACATCAAAGACCACGAAACGTCGCCGTAATTACAACTACGGTTGTTTAATTAAATAAAAAATTCCACACCTAATCGAAGGCTCTAAGAAGAGAAAAAAAGCAACTATTTATTTTTATGTTACTTCCTTTTAACATACATTTATCATTAAATCGCGTATTTATTTCTTTCAAATTATGCATTGTACTTGTAGGTAAAATTCCTAAATTAAATATTAACTACATAGTACGAATATTTAAAATAAATACATTGATTTTTTTATTTGAATAATAATTATAACAGGTTACTAATAATAATCGATGAATTAGTTTTACTATAACATATATGTATATTAGATTTTAATTTTTCTGTATATCATATCCTTGAAGACCGCAGTTTACATAAAAAATGTTACAAAAGACTAAATTGTTCGGTTAATATAAATCACGTTTCTAATAAAGCAGATGTTGCTTTTTATTCCATTAGTATGAATTATTAAACAAACGATAAATATTATGACACGCATAAGCTAACGTTCTAAGTTTATTAATTGTTTTCTAATTATCAAAATTATTTATTCTTCCTAAATTTTAATTGTAATTAAATTTTTGGTGAACGGTGGTAAGATTTTAAATTTAATATAATTTAATAAAAGTCAAACCTAAAAAACAACAATTGCTGTTGAAATATATAAAAATATTTTTTTATTACCATCTAAAATAAATTTTAGAGCAAAAGCAGATTTTTTAAAAGTTTAGCTTGGCTTTGGTTAAATACAGTCGGGTTAAATAAACAATTGAAAAAAATGTTCTTAATTTTTTCGCGTTAGACAGTATCTCAATTCTCGTAAAATAATTAAATAAAATCCCAAACTCACATCAATATACATTTAATTTAATTTTAGACTTTTTTTACGGCGACTATTCCTTAATGTGAAGATTAATTTGTCACTTAATAACTAACAAACTTCATACAAAACTTAAAATTAAAGTTAAATCTACACGACAAAACAACATCAAAGTTAAATAAATTTTAATGCAAATTTTACTTAACAGTAAATCGTGGTCATCACACGACTTTCTTATAAGGAATAATGAAGGAATATCTGCATATTTTTTTAAGGTTATGTTGTCATAAATCCATTTTGTAGTGATATGTACACGTTTGTATTCATTTCCTAGCGTGCTATAATTTTTTTGAAATTTTCTCCTCGATTTCATTAAGGTCATATCGACTAACCCTTATATTTGTGCGCCAGGATTCGAAAGTATATTATATTTGTGAATTTATTTTAAATTACAAATTAAATATCTGACAAACTGTTAATGTTAGAAATTTTTTTATTTGAATAAATTATTAGGAAAAATTATCTCTATAAGAAACTGTAAAAATAATTCGAATAATTTACAAACGTACAAAATTATATAAAAAACTATTAAAATGACGGATACACCGACTTCCGGTTTCTTTATCAGACTCATTTTTTAATTAAAGTGACCTATTCATATGTTTTACATCCGTATTTTAAACTAAACTTTTTACCAGGCGATACATCTTTCAAAATATTTTTGATATTTGTTATTAAATTTTGAAAATTCTTACGCAAAACGCTATCTGGTACACCTTGTCATATGTTCTGATACTAGAAATATTTTAAAAACGCTTTGCGGACATATAAATCGAAATTTTCAAATTCCTTATGTTAATCTGTATGCTTTAAAATTTCCGGGACACACGGTATAAATAATTTAAACAAATATAAAGAAAAATTTTTATTTTTTAACGTATCTTGCTTTCCCTTTAAGATATGGAATTTTTTTTTTTAAAAGGCAGGATTCGAAGCTAGGATTATATATAGAATTTACTTTAAATTATAAATCAAATGTCTTATAAACTGTCATTGTTAGAAAAAAATTGTATTTGAATAAATTGTTAGAATGAACTCTATAAGAAACTCTAAAAATAATTTGAATAATTTACATACTTCCAAAATTATATAAGAAAAACTGGTAAAATGGCGGATACACTTACTTGCGGTTTCTTCATCAGACCTATCTTTTGATAGAATCGAGAAAATATGAAAAGCCAGCTCCATACCAAATTTCAAGTTACTAGGACTTTTGGTTTGAGAGTTATCGTGGGTACATCGTTACACACAGACACACACACACATACCCAAATTTTTTATGTCAAAAATACATTTTTTTGATTCATGAAACCTTGAGACGTAAAATTATGCAATAAAAATTTTTTGAAAAAAAAATGCGATTGCTATACTTTCCTTATAGGTAAGTAAAAAACAACTTGTTTGAGAAAATCAAGAAGAAATTGAAGCCCGTAATTAATTATGTAAGTAAGTGAAATAAGTCAGAGTTTTTAAAAATTACCTTTAAAATTCTCTCTTTAATCTTTTTTCTGATTGGTCTTTGAACCTTTTAACTACAAAATCTTTCTCATTTTACTCAATTTGTCGACGGTGGCGTTAAGACACTTTTTTGAGCCTTAAAATATTACTACGTTATGTTACTAGATAGTGCATATTCTATCTGGAATAAAACATTTCCGTAATTTTATTTAATTTTTTTTCTATTAACATTAAACAAGAGTGTTACAGACTATGCAAAATGTACGAATTTAGTAAAAATGTGTGTGGCAGTATTGCTTTAAGTAGCTTCCTGTTTTTTTTGTCTAAAACTTATTAATTTAAAACATGCCTGCATCGAAACCGTCAGATTTTGTTTATTATGACGATTTGTTTCATTTCTTTAGATATATTTGATGTTTAATTTGAATAATTAAAAACTATAAAAAATTTTTAGTTTGTATAGAAAAATATATCTACATATTAAAATGTATATTTCATTGTATATATTACATGTTAAAAAATTTAGATTATAAAAACTACTGCAATAAACACCTATTATTAACATAATAATGATTTACACACCGTGTTTCAAGAAAACTTACATCCAGTTGTGTATGAATTAATCCCTCGTCACATTATCAAATAATTTGAGAAACTGTTTGTTTAAATTGAAGTAGTGACGTCACAACTCGTAATTTGAACCATGCTTCAAAATACGTGTTCACATTTAGTTTGTTCAAACCTTCATTTATGGTTCAAACTATCAAATATTGAGGTTAACTGTTGATTTTCAAATATGTATCAAATGAATACGAAACAGGCGAAAACAGTGCCGTGTTTATTGGGTTTAAGTTTGTTGGCATATAGACTGGTAAAACGTAAAACCAACAAAAAGAGATTGTGGTCAAAACAATGGCTATTGAAAAGAAACGAAACGGCCGGTCGAGGTCTGTTAGCCATGGTCCGAAATGAATTAAAACAGAGCGACTTACATAGTTATCAAAACTATTTGCAAATTGATAGTACCAGTTAATAATTTATTAGAAAAAATTTGGCCAAGCATAACAAAAAAAATACACGTTTTCGACAATGCATTAGTACAGAAGATATGTTTTAGCTCAATAATTATTTTATTATTATTTCAACAATCATAATTTATAGATTGATGGTTACTTTGCGATATTTAGCATCAGGCGAAACTTTAAGAAGTTTAAGTTATGGAACACGAATTGCACATAACACATTAAGTGTTATAATCAACGCAGTCTTTCTTGCTATTATAACACACTTAGAAAGAGGGTTTTTAAAGGTAAATATTTTAAAATCATATATGCTTCTTTTGTTATATATTTTTTTTTAATAACAATGAAAATAAAGAAAATCATGGGGAAGCATTTATTTAAAAGGATAGAAGAATAAAAGGCCAACATTTAATTTGAATTGTCATCCAATTATTGAAACTCTAATAAAGTTGAAATTAATTTTCTTTTACAACTATTTCCAATTTTTCTGTTTTTAAATTTTTTTAATTTGTTTGATAAAAACGAGCCGAATATCACCTGGTCATCCTCTTTTGTGAGGTTTGTTAGTGTTTTTTCGATGCGATCAAAAACTAGAAGAGAATCCTCATGATCCCCCTTTCGTTTTTTGTAAGAACGTACAGTTTTTGCTTGACTTGATTTTGAGATGTCTGATGTAGCATTCTCATCTTCGATATCATTGACGAAATCTTTCTGTAAATTGAAACTAATAACATTAAAATTTTAGGTTCCACAAACACCACAGAAGTGGATAAATATAGCAAAGGATTTTTACGAACAATAAAATTTTCCTAATTGCTTAAGAGTAATGGATAGTAAACACATTATATTTCGGCCATCAAAAAAGGACGGATCCTTTTATTATAATTACAAGGGAACAAACTGTATTGTGCTCTTAGCTATAGTTAGTTGATGCCCATTACAGATTTTTGATAGTGGATATTGGCCGAAATGGCAAAATAAGTGTTATACACAATTATACTTGGATTTGATGATAGTTAACAAAAACAATTTCAAACGCTTGTTTAAAAATAATTTAAAACATACGTACGTATTATTTATAAACTGAGTTTCACATATTAAAATCTCTTACCTCTACATTGTAGCTCTAATGCTTCATACTGGCCCAAACGTTTGCTCTCATCGTTCATAATGAAAAATCGAAGGTTATGGAGATGACATTGCCAGAATCATTTGCATTTCTTCCTCTCTTCAAAAGGTTAAAATTTCCATCAAAATACGTACATATATCATCAATGTTATTTGTATGTTTTGACGTCATTGCAAATCTAAGAGAAACAAAATAAATATGGGTTTCTTATATTTCCTTAAAAAGTTTTAAATTATCAAGAATTATTTAACATTTAAGTTGTAGAAGCATCACATGATAATGATATTTGTAAAAAATGTATTTAAATAAAGAAAATGACAGTAAATTAAAGTGTGAGTAATGGCACACATAACCTCAAACAGAACAAATAACAATTTAACGTTTTATGTACGTTTGAAAATGTGAAACTTAACTACAAACTATACAAGTAAGGTTACTTGTACAAAATACCTTACTTACCGTTGCTATTAATAAATTAATATCACTTTAAATAAATAAACAAAAACGCTCTATAGTACAGGCTTTTCATTATGTCGTGAACTGTGACCTTGAGTCGAAAATCGGAATTAATAAACTAAAAGTCAAAAATTTGACAAGTCTATCTAAATTCCAAAAACGTTAGTTTATTTAAAAGCCACTAACATCAATAAAAATTAAAAATAATCAGATATTTATTTATCAAACAAAATTGAATTTACTTATAATAATACCTAAAGACCTATTTACAATAAATACAACGATAAAAGCAAAGATAGGTTAGAAAAAATGTACCACGAATGTTTGTAAGACGGATAATAACAATATTTTGACATATAGAGACTACAACGCCACAGTTCACGAGATCCTGAAAGACGTCTAAGACACATACGAACTACAAATGTTTAGAGCCACCAGTTGCATTGCTAGGTATCTAAACCCGATAGTGACGTAATTACTTTTTTTTGTCTATATGATATGAAATCTTTTTATCAATGTTTCATTAACTCCTGTAATTTGGGTATTCAACGTTTAGTGTATATCTTAATATCATACAAAACAATAAAATATTGATGCAACTTAAAATCTTACACACAGAGAGAAATCTTTGTATATTTTATCTACAATTGTTAATCAAAAGTACACAAATTGGGTCTGAAAAAGTGACAAGACCAATTTGTGCAGTTTTATTGCATTCATTTGTGTAGATTAAATTGTACAGTTTTTTTCATTATATATAAACAATTTTTATATTTCAAATTGATTGTACCGTATCACAATTTGTTTAGAAACTGATCTCAAACGGATAATAAAGTTTTGCACAATGTTTTGATACTTTTTTAAAACTATGCTTGAAGTATTTTTACCCAATGTCTAATAGCGTTACGTTATCTAGATCCATATTCTCTTTGGATAATTTTGCACAATATTGTGCAAATTATTATTATTTCATTTAGCTTTTTATTATACAACTTTATGCATCTTGGTTAAATGTTATTTACTTAAAAATAACATATATTGGGTAAATTGTCAATAAAACGTTACAAATCTTAAGAGCATTATTTATTTATATTTAAATGGTATACATAGTTTATATACTTATTTTTTTCTTCGAGGGATATCTTAAAATTCCATTACTTCTTGTTATCGATTCACTCCAGATTTTTTATAAATGTGGTTGATTTGCCCGTTGTTACAGCAGCTAGTTTGGTTGCCTTCTCTAAAGGGAGAATTTATCGAAAAACTTTACAACCTTTTTAATAATGTTTCTTGCTTCGAAATGAATGGTTTTCTTCGATTTCGATTTTATGTTGATAAATAACAGCTGAAACAACACAGAAAGTAAGTAATGTAAAAATCTCCATCAGAAATTAGCTGTTGTTCGTAGAATTAACGCTGAAATTAAATACAGAATTTAAAGTAATAATTGAGGTTACAAACAAAGGTTACACTTAAAAAATGTTAAAAATACACTTACTTTGTTCAAATAACAGCGTTTCAAAAAGTCTTGACAAAAACTAACTGAATAACTACGAATTTTTCAGAAAACAGGAGGTAAAGATGTAAACAAACACAACGCAATCAAGGAATTTTGATTGTAGACATTTTTTCAAGCGTGACGGTACTTGCTAATTGTGATTGGTTGAAACATTGATTGCTTCAAATTTTTAAAGTTAGTTCACATATTTTCCGGGAGAGGGAACGTTCACCATAAAAAATTACTGCTATTCTACAGTTCGTTCAATTTTTTTCTTTATTCCGAGTTTAAAAGAATTGCATAATCTTATTCTAATATATATTATCAAAGCTGTATTAGAAACTAAAACAAAATTGTGCAAAATACTAGCACATTGTTGTCGAATACAAAACATACTAAAGTTTATAATATTTTTCAAACAATTTGTTAAATAAAACTTTATAACCTATTTATCCAAACGTATTAAATAAAAGCGTGCAAGCCTATGGTATAAATATAAACAATTGTAGTAATATCATCAACAATACAGTTATGCACAATGTTGTGCAAAATTGTGATACAGCATTTCTCTCTGTGCACGCAGAAAACATTTTTGAAAATAATTTCTAAGTTATCAAAATTTTGATTAATTGAATTAGCCCTCCGCGTTCTAAGCGGAGTATTTTCACACGCTATGGCAACACTGTTTTGATGTCTTTATATATCTAAAACCTAAAATCTTAAAAAATTATACTACATAACGAAATACTCTATGCTAGCCAATGGCTTTGTATCACAATAAAACAGATGTCACATGTTATAATTGCCTTTATAGTGTCCATTACAAGTTCAAAAACTGACAAAAAACAAAAAAAATAGGCGTAGACTATTCCTTTTGGAACTGTTAAGACAACTAATTATTTTTTATGTTCGAGATCGCTTTGCAAATAATAGTGGACTCGAGAGTAACATTATTGAAAATATAAAAATCTTGTTGCAAGAAGATAATAATAGTTCAAAAGATGCTCAACTACAATCATCTAAATTAAATTAAAAGGTTGGGGTATTTATGCACCCCGATAGAATACTACGTAACATTTAAGAAGTCGCGGAGGGTTAGTATGAAAATGTCATCTATAGATACAAAATTTCGCGGTTTTCTTGGTTACGATTATAAGCGACTTTTGGCTTAGACCGCGTCGTAGTTGAACACTTACTGTTTTTAGACTCGATCCTAGTCTCTTCTTTAGAGCCAAAACAAAAAGTAGAATTTGGCCCTTGCCGTCTTGACGTTTGTGAACCCAAACAAACTGACGTATTGCAACACATTGCAGCTTGCATCTTCGTCGAGTGGTGAATGTCACTGAAAAAATGTACTTAATCTTTGAGATTACAGAGATTAAGAAATTTTTAGGTTACGCTATTTTAATGACATTGAATAATAGTAGTTTACGTAACAAGAGTCGAAAGTAAGAAATAACATCACGAACGTTAATGCGACGCGAGGCCGCACGGCCGAGCGTTGCATGTGAGTGAGTTATGCTATGATTCTTTCGACGAGAGTAATGTACATTATTTTTTGTGTTGCCTTTTATAAAATTATATTCTTTTTTGAAAAAATAAAAAAAAATCAACAGAAATATAATGTTGGTACTGCATTTATTACTAAACCTGTCAAATTTGACATTAACTTTAACATCGTTTTTCTTCAATTTTAACTGAATTTCAAGATTTTTAAAATGCTTTTTCCACCTGTCGCATACTCGTTTTAATATATTAATTGACTTTGAACACTTACTTTTATGTGGATTCCTAGTTTTCATTTTGCCACCTTAGAGCTTTTTTCGTTCATTACGTAACTACACTAACGAACGAATATTGACGTTTGCGATGTTGGCAGCACAAAAACAAATTTTATTGAAACCGTTTTCAACTTTTAATTTCTTTTAAAGATTAGAAATTTTTGTTTCAAACATCTCTAAACGTGATTTTATTTTGTATTTTTAAAATGTCATAGTGATTGCGTAATTTATCTAATAAATTCTTTTGAGTTTCTTCATCATGTATATGTTTCCGTTACAAGCTGAGAAAACAATTAAACTCTTTAATTACTATCACTCATCTTTAAAAAAAAAATCAAAACATATTTATCAATGTAAGAACTTATAGCAAAAGAGTTTATATTTTTGTTTACTTTATTTGTTCACTTTTAATTTTAATTGTGTAAGTAATATTGTTCATGTAGATAGTAAATCCTCAAAACGTTGTTACAATTTTACTCAATACTAAAACTAATGATTAATTTTTGTTAATATTTATATTTAAATTACATAGTAAAAATACATTTACATTACATATATTAGTAATTAAGACTATTAAATTTAAATTAGATCTATTGAGTGTTAACGTGCAGATAGTACAATAGGTAATAAATGTTATGTTCGCAAATAAGTACGAATAGTATCTCGTTAATTTATGTTATAAAAACCTGTAAGCAAGCTAAGTTATCGTGAAATTATAAGGAAAAGCGGTTTAAACCTCCTAGTGTTCGATTATACCTAATAACATCGGTAAACTCTTTATTGCATAAGAGACGTAATAAAAACTACTTTATATGTTTTCTTTAGGCGACGTTTCGTGGATCTGCTGTGTCCACATCTTCAAACTAACTAAATTTATTAAAAAGAAAACAACATATGTATGTAAGTAAAACTTAGATGTGAATCGTAATTGTTAAAAACATTCAAAGTGTTTAAAACCTCATGTTCAAGAATGCAGGTAATAACATCATTTACATAACATAACATGAATGTGGATTGAAATGATAGTTTATTTAATACATAATCAAGTAAATCGTGCATAACCAAACTAGCTAGAACTGAGAATGCTGGGTTACCCATTGCAGTGCCAGTAGATAAATTACATCTTTAAATATAAAATAACTAGAGTCAACTAAAAATTTAATGATGTCAGTATAGTCTGACAACTCAATAGTGGTATGACTTTTGAGATCTCTCCAATATTTATGTATTCATTTTAACACGAGCTCTTTTGTGATGTTAGTAAATAGTGACGTAACATCAAACGAAACTATAATGTAACTAGACGGAATGATAATGTTATTAATTTTATCAACCAGTTCGTGAGAGTTGCAAATATTATACTTAAATAAGTAGAAGATGTTATTGACAATACTTTTAATGAACTTAGATAAATAATAACTCGGTACACATATGCACGATACAATAGGTCTAACTGGGTTGACATCTATTGAATTTTAATTAAACCATAAAATTTAAAAGTTATACTGGTTTATGTAACTAGTTTTTTATATCTCATTAAGTCAATGTCTTCATGTTTAAACCATTTTTTAGCTAATTGATTATTTTTGATTTGAAATTAGGTGTTTACGTCGTTAAGTAAGTAAGTTATAAATTTGGTCGTCATAGCTGTCGTCTCTTTCTATTATAATCGTAGCCGTACCTTTGTCAGATTTAAGTATCAATAAATCATTGTAGACTTTTCGCAAACGTTTTGTAGAATTTATCAAAGTTTGAACAAATAAATCATGTGCATTTAAGTTAATTAAATTTATTGCTCATATATTTTATATCACACGACCATAAATTTATTGTAATGTTAGTGTTTTAGTTTCGTATTGTATTATTGTGTATTTTTACATTAATTGTTTTTTGTTATTTATTAAAATTGTTATGAATGACGTTGTTTGCAGACCCTTCTACATGGTTTTTCTTTTCCGTAAGTAATTGTCGTATAATTATTAAACAGTCTTTTATAATAAGTAGATTATAAGTTTGAAATTTTTACCGAATTATCACTACTTATTTACTTATGTTGTTTTCTTTTTAATAACTTCAATTGGCTTGTAGAACTGCACACAACAGATCTACGTAACGTCGCCTAAAGAAAACTTATAAAGTAGTTTTCATTGCCTCTCCTACGTAATAAACAGTTTACCGATCTTATTATAATGTGAAATATTTGGTTTTAAAAAGCTAAGTTCAACAACGACAAGGTTGTTATAATACTAGTATAGAACGATAGAAAATAGACGATAAGCAATTATAATTAACCTAAAATATGTTGTTTTCACATATACTGATGTTAAAAAATGTTAGGTGATTTAATTGTCACTTTTATATTCGTGTAATGGCAAAACCAAATCTCATTAATAAAATAGTAATAAGAACAATATTACTCTTAATTAATTTTTGAAAGATAAAGACTAACATTTTTTTAAAACGTTTAAAAATTGTGTTTAACTTACACTTAGTTTGGTTAATTTTAATTTTGAGGAAGACGGATATTTTATGTTTTTTTTCGTAAAAATAACATATTTCATTGTAAAGACCAAATGCACCAAAAAAACTTTTATGGCCATTTATTTCAAACGCATCTATGCGAGTTTAGACTGAATAGTTTTGTTACTTTAGTGAGAGTCTTTATTTGAGCAAGCGTTTTCATTCTTCCATAATTGTCTGTAGCGGGTCTCGATAATGTTGTGTGGATTATATTTGTGATAACACTATATGTACGGTTAATTCTCTTTAAAAAAATTTTAGGAAACAATGTTAAGATTGCACTAGCTAGCGGTGTACTTTGGAAGAAAAGTAACTGTGAGTATTGTACTTCTTATTTTTAATTTCTTGTTACTTTGTTCGGTCAGTTATACTTCCGACTGTACGCACATACGGGGTCGTTATCACAATTAACTAACAAGTTTTGTTTTGTGTGTAAGATCAGAATAAACGGTTCGCTGTGTTTCACGACTTTGTCGAGACTTGTACTTTCGGATGGATTACAATGTATAATTACAAATTGTTTTTTTTTGTTGTCGGAATGTAAATTGTATAGGCCAACAAATTCGCTTTATTGTACGATGTGTTGCCCACCCGCAGAAGATCTTACCTAATATTTTGTATGTGAAATCGAATAACGTTCTAGCATTGATGTAAACTTCGTTTCTTATCTTTAACCGTGATAAAATAAACATACTCTTCTTTAATACACATGTGGCGTTTTTATTCTCTTACGGCTCGGGATAGATCTAAACTGTGTTTACCCACTCATTTTCTCTCTCCGTTTTAGCCTTTTTAAATGTTATATTTTAATTTAAAATAAAATGAAAAATAAACAATTTAGTTTATGTATAAATTTTAATATACAATTAATATAATCATACATTAAATATATTGCTAAACTGTAAACTTGTTGGTTTAGTTTTTTGATTTAGTTCTTAATTTTCAATATTTACTAATTTTATTTTTTTCTAAACAATAGAAAATTAATTTCATTTGGTGATTTATAATTTTATAGCTAACTAACAACTCTCATGTATTAACCTAAAACTTATCAATGCGTTTGATTTTTTGTGTTAATTTTTAAGCATGCTGATTAGTTTTGCTAGGCAACTTCTAATCCTAACATGCATTTACTTAAACGAGTGCAGTAGATCGGAATGTTTTGAATCATTAACTTTACACGACAACGCTACTAAATCAACTCAACAAATTCTACTTGCAAATATTTTTGTAGATTTATTATAGCGTAAATTAAATCACATTTTTAATATTATTTTTACATAATTTTATTTGTATTATTATTTTATAATTAGAACTATAATACACAAAAAAACTTTTAAAAGGTCTAGTACGTACCGCTTACAAAATAAAGACATTTAGGTACACCTGTATATTATAAATTACTGTTTATGCCACAGTTTTGAGCCTATAACAACTCAACTCTTTTTGCGCTGCCAACATCGCAAACGCCAATATTCGTTCGTTAGTGTACTTACGTAATAGGCGAAAAAAGCTCTAGTGTGAAAAAATGAAAACTAAAAATCCACATAAAGCTAAGTGTTCAAAGTCAATTATTATATTAGAACGAGTATGCGACAGTTGGAAAAATCATTTAAAAACTCTTGAAATTCAGTTAGAATTGAAAAAAACGATATTAAATTTAATGTTAAATTTGACAGATTTAGTAATAAATGTAGTACTAACATTTTATATCACTGGTGATTACGTAAGTTACTATTATAATACTAGCAAAATAAAATTGCGGCCATCTGTAAATGTCAAAATAAATAAATTTATTCAATTTTAGACAATGATTAAATGTACTACGATAGAATATTTTTAATAGTAAGTTTATTTTTGTTATTGCAAACTAAAATATTATATTAATAGTAGTTTTTGTGTTGCCAACATCGCAAACGTCAATATTCGTTCGCTAGTGTACTTACGTAATGAGCGAAAAAAGCTCTAGGGTGGCAAAACGAAAACTAGGAATCCACATAAAATTAAGTGTTCAAAGTCAATTAATATATTAGAACGAGTATGCGACAGGTGCAAAAATCATTTTAAAATTGAAGAAAAACAATGTTAAAGTTAATGTCAAATTTGACAGATTTAGTAATAAATGTAGTACCAACATTATATTTCTGTTCTTTTTTTTATTTTTTCAAAAAAAAAATGTAAATTTATAAAAAGCAACACAAAAAGTAATGTACATTACTCTCGTCGAAAGAATCATAGCATAACTCACTCACATGCAACTACTATTACGTAACAAGAGTCGAAAGTAAGAAATAGCATAACGAAAGTTAATGCGACGCGAGCCCGCACGGCCGAGCGTTGCATGTGAGTGAGTGATGCTATGATTCTTTCGACGATAGTAATGTACATTATTTTTTGTGTTGCCTTTTATAAAATACATTCTTTAAAACAAAAAAAAAATCAACAGAAATATAATGTTGGTACTACATTTATTACTAAATCTGTCAAATTTGACATTAACTTTAACATCGTTTTTCTTCAATTTTAATTGATTTTCAAGCTTGTTAAAACGATTTTTCCACCTGTCGCATACTCGTTTTAATATATTAATTGACTTTGAACACTTATTTTTATGTGGATTCCTAGTTGTCATTTTGCCACCCTAGAGTTTTTTTCGTTCATTACGTAACTACACTAAGGAACGAATACTGACGTTTGCGATGTTGGCAGCACAAAAAATATATTTTTTCTTTGATTAACAATAAATTTATTGCTGTAAGACACTTAGTAATTAAACACAAATCATTACTAAAATTTCAACTGAGCTGCTATGCTACCATTCAAGTTCATTACAGAACAATGAGTCTATCAAACGGAATATTTTTTCTCTAAAACTTATTAATTGTTTTTGTTTGACACTATCTAATTGCATACATATGTATGTAATTTAACTACATTATTTCTACTATTTCCGTTGTTTATTGTAATATTTTGTAACTTATCAAATCATTTTAAATCACAACATATGCAATATAATGCAAGAGTTTCTAACATTAAATATAATTTTTTGAACCAATTTGTTGACAACAATTGTTGCAGATTTAATTTACAAATTCAAAGAGCAAAAATATATGAATATTGTAACAGTTGTAGAAAATTTCAATTTCGTCCCACATTTTTTTGATGAAAAAATATTTGTCTTGAAAACTTAACTTTTATATTTATAAATAATTAATAGATGTTTATAGATTAATTTAATATTTGTTTAAGTTAGAAGTACATCAAACTGTTAACTACACGTATGTTTAGTTAGTGTTAACGTTAAGGACAACGCAGTGCTGCTAACTATTAATATAAATTAATAAAAAAAAACAGAAACAAGTAAATTATCTGCAAAAAAACTTTTAAATCTACTTCTTAGTTTTGACAGTAATAATATTTGGTTGCAAATAATTAATATATGTAATTAGTCTTATGAGAAAATCATGAAAATGTCAAGCAACAGAGAAGTTTAACACCTACTTTACAGATCAAGTTAATATGCGAATAGAATGAATTTGATTACAAAATACACTATAACTTATTAATTAAAAGAACATAACAACGGTCAATTGTAAAACCAATGACGTATAAAGAATTTACTTTATGAATCACTTGTCATTATTATATAAAATTACAACCTAAAAATATTCATTGACCTTATTTAACCCAGTGATGAATGCAGCTAACGATGTGGCAGAAAACCCAACTACGAGTCTACATAGAAAAGCTGTTTTAAGCGTTCCTACACAAGATGTTTTAACGGCAATAGACGTATTTAATTTTTTTTACGTTTGTATATTAACTGTTGCAAAAAACGTGGCATACAAAATTAACCTTAATTTATATATTCAATAAATGTCATCGAATACGCTGATACTTTTTAATATTGTTAGGACGTTGTTGTGATCTTTGGTTGTGGTTGTTGTGGTTGCAATTTTTGATTATTATTATGTTTCTGCTTTTGGTATACACATAAACATTTGACAATGACCCAAAAACTTATTATGTCAATTTATGTCAATTGTATCTTATCTTACTGATGAAAAAAAATTATTAAACACGGAGAAAATGTCTTAGAATCCGACCACATTTTGGAAGTACGTGCAAACATAAAAAACAAAACGTATAAAGTTGAAGGATGTATCCATGTAAGAGGAAAATATTTAATTTACTTGCTTTTAGTATCAGTTTTAGAATCTTATACAATTTAATTTCTCAAATTTTATCTAATCACTGCTCTGAATACAGTTTTTTTAGTATCTGAATTTGTAGGTCTACTTAGATGATAACAAATGCATTGTTCAAATTAAATGTACATGTCTATAGGCAGTTTACATGCCATCATGCAACGGCATTAATGTTGTTTGTTTACTATAATTTATCTATTACTACATTTGGTCATCGCAAAAAACTGCCATATAGTTCATTTGGTAATGCAGTGCGGTTTATTTGGTTATTGACTATTAATATGATGGCCCAAAAAATGACATAATAATAAATGTCAGTGACGTTATTTTTTTTGGATTACCAGAATGCAGAAAATAAAAATTTATATTTATTAAAAAAATGTATATATTTTCCTTTAGGTTTCTATAATTTAGATGGCATAAAAGCTGTTTAAAAATTTACCGCAACCACAAGACTTTTGGTTACCCCTACGGGTTTATGGTGTGCGTTGGTGTGAGTATCTTGGTGTCAGTCCCAATGGCTTAGTTGTGGACAATGCTATTTTAGAAGTGAAATGTCTTTTCAAATTTAGAGATAAAAATTTGATCAAGAAACTTGCTAAAAATAATTTCTACTGAGGTTGTATTAAAGATGGAGGGATGTTTAGTGATACGCTAGGAGGCAACATGTTGTTAATTAAGAATCCCTTGTTTGCAGGTATCAAGTCGTCAGGTTCAAAAGCATTCAATATTTTACAATTTTGAACAACTTTTTTGTCAGATGCAGATCCTAGATACAGTGGACTCATGTAGGTAACGACTACATTTGGTGCAACACCGATTAGACTTTTTATTGTATTCCTATGTTTATAATGATTTATAATGACATTTCTCTTTTTCTTTCTACTGAATATGGAATTTTGGTAAAATCTTTGTGCAGTCAATTTCATGGAGTAAGTGCAACTATGTTAGAAATATATTTGTATTTGTATATTTATATAATGTTAAAAATAGTTGATCCAATTGGTTTATGTATTCTATTTTAAGTAATATGTCTTCTCCATCGTTTCTAATAAATTGAACAAATTGTAGTAGATTAATTTGTTCGCTAGTCCGCTGTATAAAACAACTAAATTATCAGTATTTTCAATTGCAGAAAATGGTAAAGAAGTATGCAACTTGTAACCGTCGTTTGAATCTGTGCAATTTCTATTGTGAAAGATCAGGTATTTGAGTTGATTTTATTCGTTTCATGCACTTTGGGATTGTTTGATTAACTTTGCGTTAATTTGGGGAAGTTGTTTTACGTTTTTAAATTCATTTTGGTCAATCAAAGTTGTAAATAAATTTTTGTATTCAATTAGTTCAAAATTATTACGCTGCTTAAACATCCGTATTTTGCATTTACGTTTATTTGACATCTTCTTTCTCCTGTTAAAATTCCACTTGAAATTTATGTTTTATTTTTAGATACTATTGTAATTAATTATATTTTAATAGTTTAGCAGTAATTTTTGTAATTGATTACTTCCTAAAGACAGTTTTATGATTCAGGTTTCAACAAGTTAATATTTATGACCTTTTGATATTTTTGTTGTCGTTGCAGTTCTCACAAGGAGAAGGGCCGTCTTCGAACTCTACTTTTACGTTGTAATTAAATTTGTTTGCGAATTTTTTTTGCGTTTTTGTTGTATTGTTTTCGTTCACAAAGATTTACGTCACAGTCTTTATGGAAGTGGTCACAAACTCAGGTTTTAAATATAAGTGGTTTTTGGTTTGAGAGGTAGTAAGTTGGTTAGTACTCTTTTGAAATGCCTTAAGTAACGGATTGTAGTTAGTTGAATGGTAAACTCACCTCCTTTAGATGAAAAATTACCGCGGAAGTCTTTAACAATGACACAGCAAATAGTTAGTACATAGCAAGAAAAACTTTCCAATTTGGTAAAGCATTTACGACTTATTGAATTTCGCTGGATTCCGGTTTGGTTTTGTATTAGCGTACCGTAGATTTGTGCGTTAAGTTTGTGCTTTGCAATCTAATTTTTGCCTTGATGGCGGCTTATTGAAAATCTTCCGACGGTAATTTGTCTAATGGTTGGGGTTCCTGGTCAAAGTTCCTGCCGACGTCAACTGACCTAAAGCTAACCAGGAGTCCGTCTACGTACAAAATTTCAAGGTATTTATTGAATACGGGTTAAGCTATTTATTTGCGAGTATAGTGATTGAAAAACTTTAAAATTAATTATGTTGAGAGTTCATTGATAGTTATCAAAACTTTCGATTATTCACAAAACATTTTATGGTGTTCGTTTATGCTAATTTTAATTTTATTTTTATTATTATTATTATTATTATGAAACTACAAAAATAAAAGACGATATGTAACCAACGTTTAAAATGTTTTATTGACGTTATACCAGAGAAATTTATTAATTATGTACCATAGTATTAAGATTTTTAATTTTGTTTTATATTATACAATTACGAAATTTATTTTGTTTTGTTATTATGTATTTTGTTTTTTATTAATGCGAACACGATTCTGCGTTATATATATTTAGTTATTTTTGGAGTTTGCGAAATAAATATTTCTAATGTAACAAGTAACATCAAATTTCATGTCGTTCTTTTAAGTACAATTGGTAACGACTGTTTGTTATAAACATTTTTTATTGCTTTTAAGTTTTAATACATTTAGATCGAGAATAAATTTAAAAAATATAACGTTTTATTTTTCTGAGCAATTCTTTGACCTACTTTAAGGTAAAATACCAGACCTCATAATTTTTAATAAAATTAAGTTTTTGACTATTGTGTTCTTGCAAAAAATAAAATATTAACTTAACAGAAAGTTGATTTAATTGCCTATTGTATAACTTAATTATAATAAGTAATAAATTTAATAATTTTTAATTATTCTAATACAAACTATTGTGTACCACAAAGAAAATTACTTGCAAACAAAGTTTTTAAAAATCAATTAAACAAAAATTGTTAATTTAGAAACAATTGCATTATTGTTTTAAATTTTATGCTAAAAGTATGTTAAGAATTGCTGTATAGACTTTCTCTAAACTAAAAGAAAAGTTTAATAAACTTTTACAAATATTATAATAAAAAAACTGGCGTGGTCACTATACGACTTTCCTATGCGGACTGATGAAAGAATACCTACTTATTTTTTTAAGGTTATGTTGTCATAAAACCACTTTGAAATGATATGTACACATTTGTATTGACTTCCTAGCAGGCTATATTTTTTTTTTAAATTTTCTTTCTCGATTTTATTAAATATATAACCAAAATACAGCAAATTAAGCTTATGTTGTCATATTGACTAAACCCTATATTTGTGCGCCTCGATATTGCTTTCCCTTTTAGTAAACCACTAAAATGATTATTTTAACCTATCGCTTGTCCTTCAAGATATGGAATTTTTTTCTAAAAAAAATCGTCACAAGCAAAATCCGAACCTAGATTATATTTGTGAATTCATTTTAAATTATAAATAAAATATCTAATAAACTGTTAATGTTAAAAAAAATTATTTTAAAAAATTGTTAGGAAGAATTATCTCTATAAGGAACTGTAAAAATAATTCGGTTACATATGTACGTACAAAACTATATAAAAAGAAAATTGTTAAAAATGGTACATACACCCATTTCCGGTTTTTTTATCAGACCCATCTTTTGATAAAACCGAGAAAATATGAAAATCCAGCGTCATACCGAATTTCAATTTACTATGCCCTTTGGCTCGAGAGTTATCGTGGGTACATCCAAAGATGATGTAAAAAAGATGCAGCACTTTGTGTATAAACAAGGCGCAAGGATATAGAAAAAAATGTTATTTTCAACGTATCTTGCTTTCTTTTCAAGATATAGAATTAATATAAAAATCGTCGCCGGCAGGATTCAAACCTAGATTATATATGGAATTTACTTTAAATTATACATAAAATATCTAATAAACTGTTAATTATAGATTTTTTTTAATTTAAATAAATTGTTAGGAAGAATTATCTCTATAAGAAACTGTAAAAATAATTCGAATAAATTACATAGTTACACAATTATATAAGAAAAACTGTTAAACATGACGGATACACCCACTTCCGGTTGTGAACTTTCTTTTGATATAACCGAGAGAATATGAAAAGCTAGGTACATACCAAATTTCAAGTTACTAGGACTTTAGGTTTGAGAGTTATCGTGGGTACATCGTTACACACAGACACACACACAGATACCCAAAATGTTTTTGTCAAAAATACTTTTTTCTGATTCAGGAGACTATCGCTATACTTTATAGGAAAGTAAAAATTATATTAAACATAATTTCGCAAATAATCACATGTGATTAAACGTAAATTTTATAAAATGCACGTATAGTAATCTCAAAAGTAGATGAATGCCACGTGACATATGACGTCAAAATTATACCACACTAAACAGTTTAAGATTGTGTTTATTTTCGCATGAATTTTAAGAAAGAGGTTGGTATTACAACACGGTGTTGTCACTTTTTCGCGTACTTATTATTGTCAAGTTAGGTTAAATTCGATTTGGTTTCTTATTTATATTAAAACTGTTCGTTTCAGAATAATTTTCTTGATTACTTATTTTGCGAGGTTAGTTTATTAATATGCTTGGTACGGAATTAGAAAAACATGGTTATGAGTTGGTAGTTTCGTTAATTTAATTTTTCGAGCAAGAACGTGATGCAGGTGGACCGTTTTTACCTTTGAATAATGTTTGAGAGGTATGTTTAACTAATTACAATTAAGAACAAACTTACTTTTTAAATTTTATTACAGCGTGTAGCAGCTCCCTTAAAGATAAGTATTTCCACAGTAAACCCATCATCGCAGAAAGTTAACGATGAAAGTATCCCGAGTACTTCTCAATTGAAACGATAACTTCCAAGCCCAGTAACAAACATTGATAATTTTGCCAAAGTTGCTATTCGAAATACAATTTATAGAATATATAAAAATAGTAAGTTGTAAAATTAGTAAAAACTTAATTTTAATAATTTTAATTAACTTAGATAAACCTGTAACAGTTCAATTATTGAGACAAAAACTTGTTGCCGACGAAGTGTTTGAAGGATGTGAAACATCATTAAATCCTGTTCTCAAAAACAGGATTTAAGTACCAAAAAGATAATCCTAGACTAGGTTTAATGGAATTACGAAACATTGTAATCAAACGCATTTGATTCTTAAAAGAGTATTTAAAAATTAAAAAAGCAAAAACTTTCGGATTTGTTTACTTGGATGAATCCTGGATTTTTCCGAATGGTACAGTGGGTCGTTTTTGGCAGGATGACGATTTAAAAACTGTAAAAACTACTAAAATCGATGGCAAAAAGTAACTTAGATAAAACTCTTATTAGGCGTTTTATTAAAATTTGTTAAAAACAGGTATATTGTACTTCATGCCGGTAATAAGAAAGGATTTATTCCTGGTGCAGACTTGGTATTTAGTTCCTCGACCAAAAACTCAGATTATCACGGGGAAATGAATCAAGCAAATTTTTTGAATTGGTTTGAGAATAAATTACTGAAAAATTTAACTAAACCTTCTGCAATTATAATGGACAATGCTCCGTGCCACAGTACTTTAGTTACGAAGACTCCAAATAGTGGATGGAAAAAAGAAGATATCAAGAAATGGTTAAAAGAACAAAATGTTTCATTTGAAATCAATTGCTTAAAGGAGTTACTATACAGTGTTGAAAGGTAAATTAATATTTTTTCTGTAAATGAATAAACTAAAATTTTGATTTATAGGAATAATCCTGAAAAAATGCATGCAGCATAACCATAAGGTACTTCGTCTCCCTCCCTACCATTGATACTCAATCCAATTAAATTCATAATATAAATTAATGATGCCCTATTTAAAATGCAAATTGTCTACCATTCAAATTTTTTGTTAAAAAAATATGCACATTTGTTTTTCAATATAGCATGTAAAATAATTGTTAATGTTAGTTTTCTGTTTTTATTATTTTTGTTATAAATAAATTGGCATTAACAATGTTCTCTGTGTCTTCAGTAGCATTGTTCTCTTTTACATCTAGTATTTCTTTAAAAAAAAAGGTTTAATAAGCTTATACGAGGATCTCTGGGTCAAAGTTATTGCAGGAGAACCTGGTGACTTGAGAGTAAGAGACAGAACCAAGGTGCAAACATTGTTCGTTAATTTAAGAAATAGTTGCTGCTAGAAGAAGTAACTATTATATTAAAATGATTTGTTTTTTAGTTCCAAAAATTATACATGATACCTATGTAGTAACGTAACAAAAAAAAAGGATTACATAAGAAACATCGAAGTGTTGGAATAAAATGCAATTTATTTGTCAGACGACTTGTTTATTCAAACAATTTATTGAATTCGTGTTCCAAAATAGCTAGTTAGTACTGATTGTTTATATTATTCACAAAATATATGTAGCTTCTTCTTTTGTTGGTTGTTCAATGATAAATATAATACAACGATGAAATAACTACTGTTGGAATAATTCAGATAAAAAACATTCTACAATCAACTCGAATAATTGTGATATCAACCAAATTGATATTGATTTAATCAAAAGTAAAAACAATTTCACCTTTAATGCAAAGTCGAAAGCCACTCAGTTAATTAAACAAATCAAGTATCAAATCGGATGATTGAAATATTAATTCTGCCAATCTTACAAATATAACTTTGTGTATAACTAGAGATTTTTAATAAAACTCCTTATAAAGTTATTTATTATAAAGTTTTTGAATGCTTTTGTATTTCTGAAAATCCATTAAAACTAAAGTGAAAGCACGATTCTAAGAGTAAATCTAATGCGGTTAATTTGTTGGTTTACTAAAACCGCGCTTGCAAACTGATTTTCTAAAATTAAAAATTTTTGAATCGGTTGAAATTCGAATTGCGGTTCGTCAGCAAACAAGCGCGCTATCTACTACAATAATAATATCAATATAAACCCAGTTTTTTTAAATTAACTAACACACAATAAAATAAATAAAAATGGATTTTAAAAAATGGATTTGTATTTTTGTAAAAATTATAGACGTAAAATTATAATATATATAATGTATAACTGAACCTTTCGTAAAAAATTTTAAGTTAAGAATACTATAAACTTATGTTTGTAAATATAAACTTATTGACAATGTTTCATGTTTATTGTAGTTATTGTTAAACTTACAAGTTAAACTACTTCAATTACTAATATTTATATGGAAAGATAAACAGACATTTTGTACAAACATTAAAAGCACGGAAACAATATATACGAGTAAGTTGTAGTGAATATAACCTAATGAGTATTCTAGAAAAAAATTAAACATAAACTGAAACTTAAACTCAAATAAGTACACAAAAATAATTAATTAAACATATTTTAAAATTAATATTAGTTATTTAGTTTACTTTTTTAAAAATACACATTTAATACATTAAAATTCCAAATACTGATTTTTGATGTTAGAAACGAAAACAACTATATTTTTTTTTGTAAAAACTGTTTGCTAAAGTTTACTTAGTATATAATAAATATTAAAAATATATATTATAACAACACGCAAAATAATATTGATATTTTTTCGTTTTGTTACTTTTTCTGATGATACGTTAAACCTATTCTAAAAATATTATTACTTTCCTATAAAGAAAGTATAGCGATCGCAATTTTTTTCAAATTTTCAAACTTTTTTTTGCATAATGTTACGTTTCGAGGTCTCCTAAATCAGAAAAATGTATTTTTGACAAAAAAAATTTGGGTGTCTGTGGGTAACGATGTCTCTACGATAACTCTCGAATCAAAAGTCTTAGTAACTCGAAATTTGGTATGTAGCTGGCTTTTTATATTATCTCGCTTCGATCAAAAGATTGTTCTGATAAAAAAACCGGAAGTGGGTGTAGCTGTCATTTTTAACAGGTTTTCTTATATAATTTTGTAGGTATGTAAATATTTCGAATTATTTTATTATACAAATAATTTTTCCTAACAATTTATTCAAATAAAAAACTTACAAAAAAAAGTAAATACGTTAAAAATAACATTTTTTTCTATATTCTATGTGACTTGTTTGTACACGGAGGGTTGCATCTTCCTTACATTATCTTTAGATGTGCCCACAATAACTCTCGAGCCATAAGTCCTACTAAATTAAAATTTGGTTTAGAGCTGGCTTTTCATATTCTCTCGGTTCTATCAAAAAATAGGTCTGATAAAGAAACTGGAAGCGTCATTTTATACAGTTTCTCTTATATAATTTTGTACATATGTAAATTAGTTGAATTATTTTTACAGTTTCTTATATAGACAAATCTTCCTAACGATTTATTCAAATAAAAAAAAACTCTAACATTAACAGTTTATTAGATATTTTATTTATAATTTAAAATAAACTCACAAATATAATCTAGGTTCGAATCCTGTCTGCGACGATTTTTTTCAGAAAGAAATTCCATATCTTGAAGAAAAAACAAGATACGTTAAAAATAATTATTTTTACTTATTTACTAAAATAGAAAGCAATATAAAGGCGCGCAAATATAGGGGTTAGTCAATATGACAACATAAGTTTAATTTGCCATATTTTGGTTATATATTTAATGAAATCGAGAAAAAAATTATAGCATGCTAGGAAGTCAATACAAACGTGTACATATTATTTCAAAGTGATTTTATGACAACATAATCTTAAAAAAAATTGTAGATCACGCAAGTAGTTGTGCATAAGAGTTATACTAATCGAAGTTCTAAATGTTACTTTAAACTTGACGTGTAGACAGAAGGCGGTTGCTTGTATAAACAAATTGGTCTTAAATTAAATACTTTACACAAAATGTTTTTTTTGTTGGTTTTTGTATTCTGATTAGTTTTTTTTGGCATCGTCATTACATAAAAATGTTTTTAAAATGCTTATGAACACTGGTACTGATGACTCTAACGCTTTTAACAGTATCAACTGGAGAAGCTGTTTTTAACCAAGTTTTTCGAATTAATTATTTTGTTAGACATTTTGTAATATTTTTATTTCTGTGTCTTATCATCTAAATTTTAGACTGTAGAGTGATAACTAAACGCTTCTGTTAAGTAGTTTCTGTACAGTACGTAAACAAACAAAAAATAATAATATCGGTATCATCTTTAAGTTGAAGCGTGTTTATATTCGTATTATGAGATGTTTGTTCATAAATAATTAACAAACGTTTGCTTAAAAGTTTGTGCAAATAAATTGTTTTTTGAGCCATCGACAAAATAAGTACAAGACGATAAAAGAAATTTTTTTATTTATTTGAAATTTTAGTTGTCTAGTATATATTGTTTTTTATTACAAACTTTAGACGTTGACTGAAGAAATGTATAAAATCCTAAACTTTTGAGGTTGTTATGTTTATGATTATAAGCGACTTTTGGCGTAGACCGCTTCTTAGTTAAACACTCATGCTTAGGCTTGGTCCTAGCCTCTTCTTGAGAGCCAAAACAAGAAGTAGAACTTGGCTTTTTCCGTATTGTCGTTTGTGAAGCCAAACAAACTGACGTTTCGCAAGACATTGCAGCTTGCATCTTCAGAGTGGTAAATGTCACTGACATTTTGACAGTGACTAAAAAACTAAACTAAATTTGGTATGGAACTGGCTTTTCATATTCTCTCGGTTTTGTCAAAAGATGCGTCTGATAAAGAAACCGAAAGTGAGTGTATCCGACATTTTTAATAGTTTTTCTTATATAATTTTGTACGTATGTAAATTATATAAATGATTTTTACAGTTACTTATAAAGTTGATTCTTCCTAACAATTTATTTTCTAACAATAACAGTTTATTAGATATTTGATTTATAATTTAAAATGAATTTCATATATAATCCTAGGTTCGAATCCTGCCTGCGACGATTTTTTTACTGATTTACTAAAGAGCCGCAAAAATATAAGGGTTAGTCGATATGATCTTAATGAAATCGAAAAGAAAAATTTCATAAAAATTATAGCATGCTAGGAAATCAATACAAACGTAAACATATCACTTCAAAATGGTTTTATGACAACATAACCATAAAATAATATGTAGACATTTCTTCATCATTCCTTATAAGAAATTCGTGTTATGACCACACCAGTTTTTTTAATATGTATTTACGCGATATAACTTAAAATAGTTAAAATAACTGAACAAAATTGTCAAATAAATTATGCCAAATTTTTATTATAAGTACACAAGGTTTTCTTACCAAGAACATAAAACTAAATACAATGATTTATTATGTTATTAATTTTTAAAAACAAACAGCAGAGTTAATAAACAGTTTAAAATATTTTAAGATAGGTATTTTTACTGTTTAGTAATTTCTAAGAATTATAATAAATAAAAAATGTATTATTAATTATAATGAAATTTGTACAAACTGCTTTTTTTTAATTATAAAACAAATAGTTATACGTACAAAAGTTATTTTCATAAAATTAGTTGTAGTAAACTGTTGTTACCGACTTAAACATTGTGCCAATACAGCAGTTTAACATAAATAGTACTCAGTAAATGTCCGAATGTTTTTAAACTTAAAACAAAGAATACTTTTTTATAAAAATTGTAGAAGGAAATTACTTTGTAAACATATACTTTTTTGAATAAGAAAATTAGTGCGTTTAAAATCAGTGCCGGCGCAAATAAGGTTTATTTTTTCTATTATAACCTTATAAGCACATATGAGTAGCTAAATGTGAGCAATATCTATTTTGAATGTTTTAAGTCAATTGTTAATAACGCTTAAATAAAAAAAATATGGTTAAGTAAAACAGCAAGATTATATTATATATAACTTGACGCTGCAATAGTAAGTAATAGTTCTTCAATTGGAAAACATAATTAAATAAGTTTTTATAGTATGTGTCAAAATCAAAATCACAATCTTCTTCTTTAAAGAGAATCTTATCAACTTCTATGTCAAATAAGTCTTTGGAAGGATAAGCAAGTGTTTCTGATTTCTTTACGATACTTGCAAATAGCAATTCATTCTTTAACAGTCGTATTGAAAAATTTTTTTAGGTACTAACGTTTCGACATAATTTAATTTTAATGTTACATTTCGTATTGCAGCCTAGTTCTTCTTAATTGGGATGATGTGGAGGTAACTGCAAAACATTATATTCATTCATTTATATTTTACTTTTGATTTTTTAAATTAAATCATACAAATTTAACTTTGTCAGTGATTTTGCATTTCTTACTCTGAACATTATAGTATATGATGCCTTATCGATTACTAAAACTACTCTCGCTGGCAAGTCTGATAAAAACTGCTTTTGAAACCGTGTTTTGCAATTAGCATAGTTTTTTTCATCGTAATAGCCACCAGTCTTATGTTCTACAAAAATAAAATAATAAGAATAATAAATATTTTAAGAAAAACACAAAATGTGTATGTCTACACAATCTATTTTCAATTAAAAATTGTAGGTAACTAAGACATGCACAAAGGGACTTGAAACGCAAAGGGTAGTTTTAAGGAGGAAATTATTATAATATATATATTATATATACGTTACTCGATTTGCATTCAGAAAGAACAATGTGGTTTGTTTAAACTCTCCACACTGGTCTTAAAAAACTATAACAAAATATTTACTTGTAAATATCAACAATTCTATATTAATAAACTTTCTTTCTTCTCTAGCATGTACAATTATTAAACGTTGTTTTTTGAGAATGGCTGATTCAATTCCAAAACTGTTTTATCAGAATACTCTTTATTTAGTAATTTAGTAAAATCTATTAATGCACTAGTTATTTATACTCGCGAGTATCTGTATATTCTTGTAATCTTTTGATGTTTTTAAGTTAAATTATTTGATAAGCGTTTTTTCTTCTAGTTATGTACATATATTTCCGTAAACGTTTCTAGGTTTAGATAGTCATCTAACAAAAACGAAATTACGTTTTCTTTGTTACAGTTATTAGCTACTCTGTAAATTATAAATATGCTTCAACATAAACGTAATAGAAGTGTTTGTATGTACTTAGTAAATAATCAATAACTGATATTGTGTGCAGCAAACTTTGTTTGTTTGTGTCTACTGCTGTATCCGGCCACTTAACAATTTTTTATTTTTATTTGATACTGCGACTTTAACTACACGGGTTGACGTCAATAAATGCGCGTATACGTATGTTGTAAGTTTAGCTTCTTTGAAATATCCTGAACAATATATCAAACGCATATTTTATATCTCCATAAAACAAGTAGTTATATACAGCTAATTATAAAAACGTGTTCTTTATAAAAATTGTATCGTTTTGATGCCATTTATAAGAACAAAATCAAAAATGAAAATTCGTTCAACTTTATAATTTTGATAAAGAAAAATAGAATAAGTATTAAATTAAAGCGTTTATTATACTCTTTAAATACCAGCAAATGAACACTTGTATTTGTCATTCTTTTCAAGAATTTTTTTGTACTAAATTGATTTATATACCATTCTTATTATATTTCATTGATTTATAGTTTATATAAAACTTTTCTTCTAACATTTTGTATACAGACAAGATATATTACCTTAACTCAGTAACGGAGTAGTTAATAAACATATGTATCTTGTTTGAATAATTTTGCTACTAATAAACGTTTTCCATGGTTTATTAGTCAAGCTTTAACCAAATCAAACAAACATAATATTTGATATGGTAAACTTAAGAAACATATAACTATATGTAATTTAAGACAAAATATATTATTATTGTGAAATGTATATTGTTAAAATGTTTTTAATTACATGTTTATAATACATTGCCATTTTTGAGTGCTAAAAAGATATTTGTAAAAACTAAACCAAGGATTGTAAATCAACGGTTGATTTTACATGCAGAAGTAATATATAATCTTTTTTATTATTAAAAGTTGTTACCGTGCAATGTTTTTTCGGTAAAAAAGTGAAAAAACTAACAAGATTAGTTTTTTTACAAAAAATATTGACGTGTTTTTTTCTTATTTTTTTTATTAAACTAGTGATTTAAATAAATACGAAATTTTCACTAATTTGTTTAATCCTATATACAAGGTGCCCCAGGGGTACAAGAAACCTCCATAACGCTGTCACTATTTGAGATATCAACTTGAATTTTTTTTAGGAGTTAGCTGCGGACATTTTACACAATTTAAAATTATTCATATACATATACATATACAGTCATATACAGGATAGCCTTATACAAAGTGGCGCACCAAACTTATGTTTTTTTAAATACAACTCCCTGTATTTATATTAGAATAGTTTTTTTTTCAATTTGTCAATCATAAGTTTTACACGCAAAAAAATGATAAATATGGTATATTCTATGTGGTTGCAGCGTAATGGTACCTCCAGTCTATAATAATAGAATTGTTTGTCAGTTTCTAGACTGGGTCTATTATCGTCGTTGGATGGACCGAGGTGGTACTATAGCGTGGCCTGTAGGTTTCCACCAATGGACTATTTCTTATGGGGTTACGTTAAAGAACAAGTTTACGTAGTTATTCCAACGACTATTGAGGATATTTAAAACAAAATAACACAAGCATTTGTATCAGTTGAGCAACATAAATTAGCCATAGTCAAGGTTTCTTTCGTTAGGCCTTTAGCAGTTTGTAGGAAACCAAATGGCGGCTTATTTAAACAATTTCTTTAAACAATTGTCTGAATTGTGTTTAATAATGTCTATTAATGTATATAAAAATATGTATATAAAAATAGAACTTAATGGTGTCAAAAATACAAGGTGTTCTATTTAAAACATTTCACTTATTTATGGTTTTGCGCTTGAATACACCTTGTATATAGTACTTCGAATTGATAAATAAATAAACACTTGAATACAAGTTCATAAAATGGAAAAACACTCTTTTATCGCTGATTTAGTCCAACAGTAAGATCTCGGTGATGTTTCGAAGGTGACGCTTTGCAAGCCTATAGAATTTTGAGTCATTTTAATCGGAATCAAAAATGCTTTATAATGTTATAAAAATATAGACAGAGTTGCATTTAAAAAAACATAAGTTTAGTGCTTTATGCTGCATAACGACACCCTGTATATGACAAAAAACTTTTTTAATTGTGTAGAATATCCGTACCTATCGTGTAAAAAAATCAAATTAATATCTCAAATAGCAACGGAGTTCTGGAGGTTCCTCGTACCCTTGAAGCATCCTGTAAATATAAAACCAAATCGGGTTAGTTGCACCAACTCAAGAACGGTTAGACCAATTGTTTATTGTCTTTAATTTGTTGGGTTTGTCTTGGCCCCGAATAGCAGAATAACTATCAAAACATCGGAAAAAAATTCTTTTTTTATTAAATTTTGTATGAAATGGCTTTTTTGGTGATAACTCGAGAACGGATTGACTGATTTTGATAATTTTTTTTAGTTTATTCTGTTCGCGCATTTATAAAGAAAAAGAAGAAAATCACAAAAAAATAACCTTTAATACACGACAGAAAAAAAATGAACGTGTTGTCGTACGCTGGTTCTAGTAATCCCATTAGATGGCGTTGTGCCAATTCTGCTGAGTTTCAGCTGTGCAGGCCTGTGGCCCTATTTATCAATTTTTATTCAGTTTTTGACGGTTATTACTTTGCATTTGATGAATTACCGAAAAGTGATTTTAAAGAGGTTGAGTTTGATGAAGTGCACATTGTAAAAGGTAATATCGTTTGTCAATGTGCACGTATCAATTTAATCGGTAATTTTTTACTGTGTGTTTGATTGTCAAATTTTTACAATTTTGTTTCAAAGGACGAGCTCATTAACAAAGTGTTCCCGAACATCATCGTTAACCACAAAAGTAAGAATTGGTTGAGCAAACGAGCAATTCTTGCGGCAAATAATAAAGATGTGGATTGCTTAAATTTTACAATTCAAAATTAAATTGTTGGTCTACCTCATTCCTCCAAATCTATCGATTTTGTAACAAACGAAGACGAAGCAATCAACTATCCAACCAAATTTTTAAACTCATTGTATTTACAGTTTATAACTAAAGGTTAAATTGGTAGCCATCATGCTTTGAAATATGAACTAACAAAAACTATGTAACGGAACGCGTTTGTTGATGAGAAAACTCATGGGTAATGTGATTCACGCAACGATACTTACAGGAAAGTCTAAAGGTGAGAAAATTCTCATTCCGAGAATTTGGATGATTTTAACCGATCTGCAATTTGAGTTTAAGCCAATTTGATCTCCGATTCGTCTAGCATTTGCCATGACGTTAATAAAGTGCAAGGCCAATTCGTGAGTGTTTGTGATTTAAATCTAGAAAATAAATGTCTAACAGTAAATTGTATTTAGCATGTTGACGTGTCGGCAAACTATCCGCTTTGTCCGTTCTCGCATCTGAAAACAAAACGAAAAATGCTAACGTAATGTGTATAGGTCCAACACACACTGATTTTTTATTTTTATTTTTACAAAATTTACTCTCCCGGCTTGATGCCGTGATATTTTAATTTAAGTCACATTTTTTATGACATATATAGCAATAAAGTAAACTTGTTACTTTTTAAGTGAAACGTTTAAACAAATTTAAAAAAAAAATGAAATTAAAACTTAAAAAACTTAGTTTGTAGTTGCTAAGTTGTCTAATGTTATATTATAATGTATAGGTATGTATAATTATAAATTTTTATAGAACAGTAAAACTTTGATATAACAAACTTCGATTTGATTTACTGAGATGATTTCTAGCTGATTTTGATATAAAGAAGTTTACACTACTATATTTATTACGTATTCTGCATGACTACTACTGGAACTTAAGTGTTACTTCTTTATAAGTAATCTCTTTTAAAGAACCAATGCATTTTTATTTGTTTCATTTAAATACGCTATTAATTTAATTTTTTATTATTTTAGTTCTATTATTTTTATTTTTTCCACTAATACTTTTACTGTACCGACTTGATAATTGACTGTATACATTTTATGCATAGTTATTTTTATTTGTACTGATTAACTACTTTTTGTTTATTAATAGTTTTGTTTTTCAGGGCTTGGAAGTGTAATATAATAGTATTTTCAAGTCTGTGTAAAATAGACTTTATGAAACAAATATTTTATAGCATTTTTTCTAATTTGCGTTTTTTATGCCTTTTTTAAGTAAAAGAACGGTATTTTCAAACTTAGTGAATCCTGTGGTATTTAGTAACAGCAGTAATCTGGCCAGCAAAAATTAAATTTAAATAAAAATAGTTGATTTTTCATGTACACAATATGAAATTAGAGAGATTACTGAAAATGCAATCAGCATTTTGCTTCCGCACAAACCTTATTCTACATAAAAGCAATAATTTAACAAATTTTGTATAACGGTAGCAAAATAAAAGTAATATCCGAAAACGTTACGTCATATTTTGATATACAACGGAAGAATTATATACCATCAACTGTATGGGCCATCTATTCTGTGTTAAGATTTTGTTCACATATACACATTGATATGAAACATCAAAATACTATAAATTGCAAGCTAAAATAAAGTTCTGCAGGTTACACGCCAAAAAAATTACATACTACAAAATATTAACAAATTTATACAAGAAGGATATGATAAAATTATACAAGAGACATATGATAAAACATAATGGCAATAAACATTTGTGTAATTCTAATGTATGTGTATTTCAGATATTTAGATTAAGTGGTTGGCATATAATGGCAATTGTCGGAGGAAAGAACTATCCAACATATCATATCTATATACATCGTGTCTATGTAAGTTTGTAGCAAATGGAAAACTTTTTTATTATTAATTTTACGAAAAAAGGTTTTTTTTTATAAAAAGTTCTGCATGATCTACAACTAAAAATGCAAATAACAGGTATCGAAAATTCTTAGTCTTATACGAGGTATATCAGAAAATATGAATTTTAACCAATAGTAAAATAATCTTGTTTTTAATAATATCGAAAATCGTTATAAAGAAAATTTATTTAATATTTTAATATTTTATTTGTTATCTTATAAAACAATTACAAATAACTAAACGTATAAAAAAACATGACAAAACTAAAATATATCTTGTAAAATAGTAGTGACAGTAAAATAAAGAACAATAAACATTAACATTGAAAATGTAATTGGGGCTGCATTGTTGAGATCTAAGATATCCTATATTACTGTAAGGTAAAAATCCTCTGCGAAACAAAAAGAAATGCAAAATCAAATGTAACACATAATCCTTAGATTTTTAACATTTGCAATTTAATGTATTAAAAATAAATACAAAAACTGTTAAAAGTTGTTACATTTTTTTTCGTCTAAGAGGTCCTTTGTCTGGCGTTCCTGGACTGCGATCTATTTTTTTGTGTAACTCTGATTTTTATTCCTTCAACAGTTCTATTTTGTCTATGAAGTCGAAAGTTTATTTCAACAAGCTTTTTTCAATTCACTATCGGTTAGTCTTGGTTTGCCGAGAATTGTTGTGCGTTGCGTTTGGTGTACTTCGAATTTATACATTAAATGTTGCATAATCTCATCGTTTTCCAAGCATCCGCGGCATAAAAGGCTACTTTGCAATCTCATTTTAAGCATAGGATTATTAAAGCCATAGTGCTATGTTATTACTCTTGTGAGTTTCCTCTTTCGTCGACTCGTGCTTAATACTGCAGTTTGAGTGTTTAATTGCAGATATGTAAGAAAAAGTTTTGTGTGCCTCATCCATGCAGACATTATTGATATCGGACCGTTTGCGTATGATCTCAAGTTGATGATATCCTTGACACACTAATCAATGGCAGCAATTTCAGCTTGAAAAGCGGACTTTTATTTAGCCTGTGATATAAATTAAGTTGGTTGCCTAAATCAAGAATTTATGCACGTTATTTTTAAAAATAAAGTTTAGTTTAGTTGATAAAAGGTTCACCTCTTGGTAATGGTAAGTAGGGTGTCGATCAAGTTAATGATCTCTTCTTTTTAGGAGAAAACAAGGACACAATTTATTCAGTTAATTGCGACGTTTCGTGTTGATAAACCAACGCTTTAGTTTAGTTAGACAATCGAGGGATGAACCAATTGAACAATTTATAACTTCCTTAAAAATCAAGTTAAACCCTGTGAATTTGGGAGTGCGACTTTAAAATATCAACTTATAGAAACTATGCTCATAACTGGTGTTAAAGATACAACGTAAAGAAAAAACTTTAAGAAGATGAAACAACACGGGAAAAAGCAATCGAATGATGTGTAAAACTTATGGTAAACGCTACAAAAATGGAACGACTCAAAAAGTTATACTTTAGGTGATAACGAAGTTGACATAAACAGCAAAAACAGCATTCAACCAACTACATCACAAAAAGAATTAATCACTTTGTAAGTAATACCCTTGTTTATATACATTATAGTTAGACAATGACTGCGCTAAAATTGGAAACATTAATTTGGATGCAAAACTCGAGGAGTTTTGGATGCAAACGCAAAATTTACATATTTGGCGCTGCTTTTGTTAATATTACAGATTTCTAAGTTATAGATCAGTATATTGTCTTACAGTAATCTATAAAGATACAGTTTTAGAGATTTCGAAAAGACATACGTTTTTTTTTATTACATGTAAAATAACCTTGAAAGAAAATTACATCTATGCTCGATAACACTTATGTTATGAAATTCGGTCTACGTAAACAACTGGTATTCTGAGAAACATAATTATTCCCCTAATAGAAGACAATTTTATAATTGAATGTACAGTTTCTAATTTGTATATATTTCTTTATAGTATTCGAGCGATCAAAACAATAAAATAAACTACCAAATTTACAAAATTTCTACTCAAATTTGATATAAATTAGGTTAAAGTTAACTAGTTACTGAATACACATGCTGATAAAAAAATTATAAAAGATAAATTGGGTGGGCAGGCATGTTTAGCTAAGGATGGTCCTTTTATGTCAATAAACAGAAATATTCCACATGTTTCTGTTTATTGACATAATAAAAACACATCTGGGATCTGGTGTATTGTAAGAAATGCTGGTATTATTTCTGGCCATGTGCTTGCGTTTTTAACTATGCAGTGCACGCTGCTTAATAAAATCACGTTAGAACTTGAGGTTTTTGATAACAATAACCGAATGAACGAAATTCCGGAAAAATGCTTATTTGTTAGAAAGCAGTAAATACATACAGCGTGTATGTGATTAACAAGTTGTTAAATTAGAAGGTGAAAAAAGCGTATGTACAAGCAAAAAGAACTTTATAAAACGTTTAAAAAAAGCAGCATTTTGAGCCAACGGATCTGACGCATTAAACATTTTGTTGACACCGTTAATAAAACGAAATTGAAAACAACGTTATGATGCTTCATTCGCTGTTTTAAGAACTACACAATTCTTCTCAGAAATTTGCTGACACTAAAAATAAATACAAAACAACGTTATCACATAAGACGTAGCTAATTTAAGTTGTTATTCTAAGAAGGCACGTGCTTTCCAAGTTAATTCACGAGGATAACGTATTTACAGATGTTAAAATAGTGCACCGTTTCGTAAATCAGTCAAATTATTTTAACAAATAAATAACACTGCAAAAATAATATAAATATGCAAAACAACTATGTCTAAAGTACAATGATAACATTTTGCACTCTAAACAACCGTATTGTGAAAATTCAGCTTAAAAATGCATACAAAATAATTTAATGATCATGTATAGAAACAAACCTGAGAATAAATTGATAACATAAACCTAAATTATGATTACTATAAGCGGCGTTTTTTCTATGTAGTAGCATGCGTCCGAATTAATACTTTAGTAAAGTGATAACATTACCCGATTGAAAACATTATCCGTATTATCATACGAAAATTTAAATCATTAATTTGGTTCTGAAGTCCGAATCTTTAAAGCATCGCCCTGAATTTATTGCTAAATATACATCTAAAGTGCTAATAAGCTTATATATTTATATTTTATGTGCCTTTTGAGTAGTATAAAAAATTTTAAAAAAGAGGCCTCACATCTTCGTTGGCTTCCGACTTGAAAAGAAAATTAAACAAAGTAAATGAAACAAACCACTCAAACGATTATAATTTTATAGAAACGTTTGCAGGATTTTATTCATTCTATATTTTGTTTATAAACAGAAATTAAAGTGTACGAATTATTTTTGCAAACTCAGAGTTTTAAGAATCAAAGCAAGTCAACTGGTAAAACATTGCTTTTTATGTCGAAACTAATAGCGTGTGTAAGTAGCTTACTTGTGCCGCCATCGTTTGCAATCTTTGAATAACCAAAAACGGTTTGAGGCTTTGCATTTAATTATTACCTTGTTTTCACTATCGCCATCTAACATGACTAAAAAATCTGTTTCCATATAAATCATTATTGTCTAACTATAATGTATATAAACAAGGGTAATACTAAAAAGAACTCTGTAATTAATATTTGTTCCGGTTGCGGTTACACTCATCCAATTAATAAATGCTTTGCTTGCGGCAAACAATGTGTCAAATGAAATAACTTTAAAGCTGCAAATATAATTTGAAGAAACGCGTTAATGAAATTGAAGCAAGTGAGGCAAATACTGTTTTAACGTTAAAAACTATTGTGAAAGCAGAAACTATAAATGACATAAATTGAGTAACTTGTTTGAGGCAGGGGTTAGTTGAAGGTATAAATAAAGTACAGTTTAAAACTGATACAGTTTTACGATTTTAATTAATAAAATAAAAGCTATGAATTTTAACTTAAATAACATAAAAAGAACAAATACTTTTGTAGTTCGTTACACTGGACATAAAATCCCTACAGTAAACAAATGCAATCTAAACGCAAAATACTTAAATAACGAAGGTATGCGTGAATTTTAGGTTGTCACTGAAAACAAAGATTCAATAATAGGTTTAGCTGACAGCATCAAATTAGGTATTAATAAATTTTAATGATGAAATAAACAACGTTAGTTCTATAAGTAAAAATGAATATAAAATGTTAATAGAAAACTATTAATGTATATTCCAATGTATCTATTAGTAAAATTGGTAAACCTTATCACAATGAAATTAATAAAAATGCAAAAGCAGTATCAAATCCAGTTCGAAGTATAACATTTGCAATTAGAGTACAATTTGTAGACTATTTAGATACATTGGTCAAATTAGAAATTATTGAACGGGTGGATGGTCTTTCTGATGTAATTCATTTATTTTGGTAAGGAAAGCTAATTTTTTTTATTCGTGTTATAACTTCTGCTAAAAGAAAAAATTGACGAAAATCCCCAGAAAATTGAAGAAAAAGTATCCTAACACTCTCAGAAAATAGAAAAAAATTCTAGAAAAATAGAATAAAAATTGTTGGAATATTCTAGAAGTTTAAAGAAAGAAATACGAACGAGCATAGAAAACCAAAGTAAAATTTTTCAAAAAGAAACCCAAACAGATATGTTAAATTTAAAAGAAGAAATTTGCGAATCTGTGAATGACAAAATAGAAGAAATAGAAGACAAATTAGAAAAGAAAAAAATTCAAGAACCATAGAAGACAACTACCCACAAAACCATAAGTTCCATGTAGGTTCAATAAGCATTCCCAAATATTCATTTCTAAAGCATTCCAATAGTAGTTTGTGTATGGACTTCTAATAACACACTTAATTTAAAACGTATTCTATAAGAATGCCTATATAAGAAGAATAAAGTACTCTAAAAGATTCTTTTAAAAACACTTTTATAGGAATACTATATTTAATTTAAGAAAGAAGTGCTTATAGCAGCCTTAAAATGGCAGTTGATTGGAATTACTAAAGTATTAGAAATGTAGCATTCTAATGGCGTTCCCATATTGATTCTATAACAATGCATATAGAAGGAGAATAAAGTACCCTAAAAGATTCCTTTAAAATCACTCCTATAGGCCTTCTATATTGATATAAAAATAAAGTGTTTATAGCAGCCTTGACAATGTATTAAAATTCAAGTATTACGATTAACATGATAACATTCTTTTAGTGTATTAGTACCTCTAAAATCGGTTTAATCGTTCTTTATTTGAGATAAAGAAATATAATTTTTAATATCAGAAAAAACCGTTTGTACAAATTGCTAAATTGTAATACCTAAACAAAAATAACTTCCTGTAGAGATTAAACGCCCACATCTAAATTTTGTTGATAAAGATATGTACGCAATAAAAAACCTATGCATTCGCGTTTGATACTGTAAATGTAAATAAGATTGTTGATTTCTGAGAATTGTGACGAGATATGTACCGTCTACCGAGTTTGATTCACCAGAAACGCTTCTAAGTAAGTACTTATACAGTTACGGGTATATGCCGTTTTACGTTTACGAAAGGAAGACGACTTCGGGCTTAGTCTATATTTGTAAATGTGTTCTTTTTTGTGCTGAATTAAAGAAGAAAAAGCTATTAGAAGTTCTGCTGATTTAAGTAAAAGTAAGTACAAAAAGAAACAATTGACAACATATCTATTTTTGTACGATCAGCTTATCCACGTTTTAGCGCTTTATTGTTATTGTTTATTTTTTACTTGGCATCCAGTTATTTTTTTAGAACAGGGGTGGCCAACCTGCGGACTTAAACTTAAAAAGCATTGTAATAAAAAATTTATTTTATTCATAAAAAGAAACATATTTTTGTTATGAATCTAGTGAAAATGCATGCGACTGATAATAGATAATAAAAAATAATAATTCGCATAATTTTGTTATAGAGTTAACCCAAAGTTGATTCAAAGGAGTTCCTATAGATGTTATTAATGAGGTGTTCCAATGGCTACGTCATGGCAAAGCGAGATTAAAAAATGAAATAATTAGGATGATGCAGCAAACTACAAATTCGCAAACCATTGATTAAAAATTATTATAGTTTAGATAAAGATACTGTACAAATTTCTTAATAAAAAATGACTTAAAACTAATCATTTCATGCTTTTTGTGTTTCTTATGGTATGCTATTAAAACCCTGTAAAAGCATGCAAATCAATTACCTTTTAGTCGTTAACTTTGTCATGCTATTCTACAATTTAGGAAAGTACTACATTGGCACTATTTTAAAGCATTCTAATGGAACGTGAAAACTTCTACCTTTGGCCTGCTTTTGTACAACGTCTAATAGAACTCTATAAGCGCTAACTGTACAGCATTCTACTGGAGTGTCAAAACCTATCTCTAAACATAAACCATTCTACTGCTACAGGAAGGCTTTCAGTAATATTAATACTGCCTCTATGCTTCTAAAAGCATTATTATGGAACCTATTTGGTTTTGTGGGTAGAGAAAGAATTGAGAGAAAGAATATAACTGCTTGTAAAAAGAATGAACCAAATAAATTGTTACGGCGAAAGAAGTGTCACAAACGAAGATTTAATGAACTATCGAGTAGAAACCACTGACAAGTTGTACCTTCAAATTTTGATAGTAAAGATTCATGGTCAACCTACTACAAGCAGTTTAAAGCCGCAGTTACAGCTAATGGTTGGAACAACAAGTAGAAAGCGACGTCTTTAATAGTGTTCTTACGTAGAGAAACTGTTGAAATCTCGCAAACTGTTCCTGACCACCTACAAAAAAATTACGAACTTTTAATTTCACGTTTAAAAATGAGATATGGAGATGCTCATCTTCAAGAGGTGTGCCAAGCTCAAATTAAAAGTCGGGTTCAAAAAGTTGCTAAAAGTCTTCAAAAGTTCATCAGGAAAGAGGAGTGACGACTTTGAACTGCAGTAAAATAAGACATGCACGACGACCTCGTACTAAACCCAAAAAGAGCGCTCAAAAATTTGGAACGAGTTGACCAGAAGAGACCAAAACTTCTACTCATCTAATCATGTCCCGGAGATTACCATTCAATTGACATCGCCTATGGAGCAATTGCATAGCATTTATCTCAATGGCAAGATTAATAGACAAAGTGTTCGGTTACTAGTTGTCATTTACAACATTCGTTCTGATATGTTATTGGAATACAAGAAGACATCAAAAGTAACAGTACTACTTCGAACGGCGATGGACAAAAAAATACCTACTCACGGACAAGTCAAAATAACCATTGGTTTGGCAAATAGAGTACTCGACCATCAAGTACTGGTAGCCGACATCACGAAAAAAGTTATTCTGAAAATAGACGTTATAAAGAAATATGGGTTCCATTTAGATATGAAGAACGATGTCCTGAAGATCAACAATGAAGAAATTCCTTTTTTTTGTCAGAGAAATCAGCCGTGCAATTATTATTGACTGAAAACGTGACTTTGTCTGCGAGGACTAAAAGTGTAGTGATGACACGCCTGGATAGAAATTTCCGGGAAGGCTACATTGGCCCGATTGAACCAATAAAGAGCGACTTAGTTTAAAAATGATTACTCGTTGGTAAAACTTTTGTACGAGTGATGCCAGTAAGGATCTAAAAATTCAACTCACATTTAGTAACGTTGAAAAAGAAGACGGTGGTAAGCCAATGCACGCCAGTATCTCAAATTGTGAGATGTGTGAAGTTACGTCGCCGAAAAGGTACCTACAATATTTATTGGAGATTTTTACTCTCAAATACCAAAACCTCAACTAAGATAAGCTGGTTAAAGTTAAAGTGTTGATCCAACAGTATCAAGACAAAGGAAAAAGGAAGAACTAACGTGGTGAAACATAAAATTAATACCGGAAACGCTCGGTCGATATGACAGCATCTACGCAGACTTTCTTTGGCAAAAGAGAAGAAGCCAAACAAATAATTACAGATATGGAGAGAGAAGGTGTGATTAAACTTATAAATAGCACATGGGCGTCTCTAGTGGTACTCGTAAAGAAGAAAAATAGATCAACGAGGTTTTGCGTAGACTACAGACAGACAGTTAAACGACGTGACAGCTACCTTTTACTGAGAAATGACAAAAGACGTTAGACACTCACAGGATTCCAGTGGATTTACGTTAAATTTAAAGAACGGTTATTGGCAGGTAGAAATAAAATCCGGATCAATTGTAACTGGTTTGTGGCAGTTCACTGTGACATTCTTTGGCCTGTGTAACGCTACTGCAACATTAGAGCGTTTGATGGAAACCATCTTGCGCAGACGGTTTTCGAAGACGTGCTTAATTTACCTAGACGACGGGATCGTTTTTGGAAGGAGGTTTAAAGAACATTTGAAATCCCAAAGAAGTGCCACGTATTTAGATGAAAGTGCATTCCTTGGCCACGTCGTATCTAGACATGGAGTAAATCCTGACCCAGACAAAAGCCGAGCAGTGCAAGCTTGGCCAAAACCAATCGATAAACATTAGGTCCGAGCATACAAGTACATGATGATTTGTAATTTAACAAACAAATGACAAATAATAACAAAGTTTATAAATAAAATCTTACCTTTTTATCGCATAAACAGTTGTAAACTGATTTCTTCTTCTTTACATCTGAATTTATGTTCACCTTTTTGATGAGCAAAATATTTTTATTCTGCAAGTTGAAACAATTATAAAAAAGTTATTGGAAAGATAATTATTCAGATAAAATTATTATAAAAATTTAGTAATTGAGTTTTCGTAAATTTTTTATAGAAACTGCCTTTTACAATTTTTTGAATGCAATTGTTATAGCATTTGGCAGTAGTAACTGTGTTGCACTTCTAATTGAAGTTTTCTGGTTTCTGCACTAATTTTCAAGCAGTAAATGACTTTGTGGTATACTGCTTCTTTTAATTTTAACTTTGTTTCCTTTTATATAGATAATTTACTTTGATTGTTTCAATCTTTAATTATATCATTAGGTCTAGCACCAGCTAGCAGCTAACACTATTTATTCCTCTTCTACCACAAAAAGTTTTTACTTGTTTGACGGTTATTTAAGTTATTGCTTCAAATTCGGCAACTGTTCTTGCTTCGTTTTGATTTTCGTAACGTGTAACTACACATCCTTAAAAAGTAGTATATAAAATTCATTTAGCAATTTTTACTGAATCTGTAGTACTTTTTTTACACATTGCATCAAGTTGAGATTTAGTTAAACGACATACCTGTTCTGGTTTCTAACTTGCATTTTTGCTTTGGCCTCTAGTCTCAATCTCAATGCCAACCCCAGATGATCTTTTTAGCTTATGTAAAACAAATATTTTTTTTCAAATTTATCTCTTGATAATTCAAAATAAAAACTAAACTATAATCTTGATCGGCATTAGCATTTGGCATTTTCTTGTTTTTTTATTTAATAATTGTCGTCTCTTTCACCGATTTTTTTACGTTGCCGTTTATTTAAAAATCGCCAGTTTTAGTTCCTTTTATATAATTTTGTACAGGCCTTTTTACTATTCAACGCTACCGCTTCTTTCATAACGTAATTAACAAAAATTGATTCGTTTTTCTCTTATGAATTTACTCACTCTGCTATTACATTGTTTAGCAACATCGTTGTTCGTATCAGTCAATATTGAATGAGTATGGGATACTAATCCGCTCAATAAATTAAATACAAATTGTGTAATGTAATATTTTTTTATTTTCTGTTTTACTAATAATTTAATTTTGTAATGTCTACTACTAAGTTTTATAACAACCTGTTTTTAATTGTGACATAAAACTAATTTTAAGAAAGTTTAGACTGAAAAAAACTAAAAGACAATAAACGTAATCAGTCGGCTAGATAACAATACAAAAAAAAAAGTATCAAGTTTAACAGCATGTGTTTTTGCTTTTTGTAGTAACATAAGCGTCAGATAAGAATATATGTATATGTAACTCTCCAAACATATATTATGCATTCTAGTATTGACTGTACATTTATGGTTTTCTCTATGCATGTGTGTTTTTACCTTACGTATTTTACCTCACGTCCTACCAAAAGCAATAGTGATGTGTAGTTCCTGAACGAACTAGTTCAATTGAACTGGTCTTTTCAGTGAACTAAATGTACTAGTACTCTATTATAAAGTGAACTAGTACATTCTCTAATAAATTTGCAACAATACTTTGATTAGTAAAGTCAATAGCACAAACCAACCGTTAACAATTTGCCCCTAATAAAAATATAAGTTATGACAATTTGATACCCGTGTAATCATTTTTGAAAACAAAATTGTATTAGCGCTATTAACGTATTAATTAAAAACTAAAAAAACATAAACAAACACAAAAAAAACTTTGGAAAACACAACTACAAAACACTTGACATTAGCATATTATTAATGTACCATTAATATGGCGGTCGTAGTACTGTTTTAGAATAATAAACCCGGTCTCCATATATAATGCTAATATAGATTAAAATTTATTCAAAATAAATTAACCGTTTTTAATATTAGAAAAATTTTACTTTATAAAAAATTTATAAAAAAACAACATAAACATACGTTACATATGAATTACTTCAATAATTCTACACGAATATCTTGAACAATTTTTGAATTATTCATAATGCGATTTTGTGCGGGAATAGCACAAATGCGTCAATATATAGTTTAGAATGACAAATACAAAATTTATTAAAAAACACTATTGTTGTAAAATTGTAATCAAATAACTATTTTAGTCTAAAAGTATATTAAGACATTTCAGAAAAGATAAATTATGAATAAGCAACTTTTTTTTCTGAAAAAAGATCGATTGTTTGCTTAATACATATTGTAACGAAAATTTTTTGGTATAATCAAATTAAAACTAATTACAATACTATAAATTAATAAACTTAATTGAAATAATAATAAAATTTTGTAAGATACGCTTATGCATTGATTCCAATAAGAAAAGTATTTGTAAGTGGTAATTCTTAATTAATTATTTTATTAAAAAACTATTTATTTTAACTTGCATTGTTTTTTAAGTTACAAGTTAATTTAATGACAATATTTTTTATAATCACATAAGATTTTTGTTTAAAAAACTACATAAGTTATCGAAAAGGCGTAAAAGTACTAAGTAATTTAATAAGTGTAAAGATTAAACTAACAACTTTTTTTGATAAATTGTTATTCGTTTTTGTATGCTATGTCCCTAAAATGTATGATTGCGATTTTCGGCTTAGCGCTGTATTCGGCGTGGACACTCGTAGTTTTTATCTATTTTGTTCTAACACACAATATTTGAAAACAGAGAAATTAGAATGCTACATCATCGTCGCTGCGGGTGGTGAACTAAGACAGACACTACACGTTTAAAGCATTTGTATTTGTGTCAGGTGTGTCAGAAAGAGATAGCAATCTTGGTTTTAAAGACTAAATTGACTGTTGTAATCTTTTGACAGTGGTATTCAAAAGTTGTTTTTGCGTGTTTGTAACTAACAACTACTGAAATATGTTATATTCCTTCAATTTATAGAAAAAAATTAAACCATAATTAAAAAGGTAATAATGTAATTTATTCTTATAAACAAAATTAACTTATAATTCACTAGTTTCTAAATAAGTACATTAAAGAATGTGGGTCATATAATATATCGTTATTTTACACAATGGAGTCATGTCTACAAATTTCAAATTTGCGTTAGCACTTTTTTATACTAGTGTTGTAACAACCGTAAATTGCCAGGAAAGTTTTTAAACGAACGTTGCCTAGAACTCGTGTTTAATGTGTATGAGTATTTTTGTCGAGAAAAAGATAATCTTGGTTCTCCGTGTAATGTGGATGCAGTGAGAAAAAGAACCGCAGAAGCTTTAAACATTAGCCTCAATTCGTTACACAAAATCGTTGAGAGTAAAAAACGGAACGTTTTATTATTTTGTCAAAAACTATCAGAAAACCACGGACTAAGTGTAAAATTGATGATATACAAGAAGAGCTAAAACATACCATAAGAGACATAATTTATGACATGTATTCCCAAAAAAAAAGTGGTTTTATTGTAGACAATTAGTAATATATTACAAGAAAAAGGGTTACTGACAGCATCCAGACCAACTACAAGTAAGGTTTTACATAGTATAGGATTTAAATATAAACAAGACTGCAATCGCAGAGCACTTTGTAAAAAATTAAACGTGGCTTCAGCGCAGGTTCAGTTCCTAAAAAATATCATAAAAATATGCAGCCGGCTTCACTACTTTAGATGGTATATATAGACGAAACAACAACACAACACAAAATGTGTAAAAAATGTAGTGTAGTGTTCAAGTAGTGGAAAAAGATTTGTCATTTTACACGCTGGTAACGAATATGGTTTTATTAAAAACTGTAGTTTAGTTTTTGCGGCAAAATCAAAATCTAGTGATTACCACGACAATATGGACGCTGAAACTATTGAGAACTGGTTGCTGTTGCCTAACCTACAGGAACCGTCATTAATTATTTTGGAGAAGGCATCATATCATTATCAACTTATACAACACAAAAAAAATTTTTTAGCTGACACGGATTTAAAAGTAGGTACATTGTAGACGACATTATTAATGAATATGGTCATTTCGTGCTTATTATTTTCATATTATTGCCAAACTAATGCAATTGAAAATATTTGTGGTATGTGCAAATCATATTATGATAAGCACATGGGTAGACAAGGTTACTCTGATGCCGCTGTATTACAAATGTAGGAGAAAGCTTTGAAACAATGTGATGGCAAAGTGTGAAAAAAAACTGTTACTCATACAGAAAAAAATATGTATATCTTAATGGTGGTGGTTTTCATGTAAATATAAATATCACATTCTTCTAATTAAAACTGCATATTCAACTACGTGCTTATTTACAGTTATTACTTGTAGTTTTTATTTATTGCAAAAATGCTGAAATTTAATATTATATATGGTTTAAGCAAAATTAAATTATTTGCATACATATTTGTAGACTTTGCTTCATTGTGTAAAATAATAATATATTAATGACTCAGATTCTTTAATGTACTTATTTCGAAAGTAGTTAATTATAAGGTAATGTTGTATTTATAAAAATAAATTATATTATTGTCTTTTCAATTTTTTTGATAAATTGAAGGAATATAACACATTTCAGTAGTTGTTAGTTACAAACACGAGAAAACAACTTTTGAATACCACTGTCAAAAGATCACAACAGAAAATTTGCTCTTTAAAGAGGCGTCTAAAACAAAGATTATATTCTCTTTCTAACACACCTGACACAAATACAGCTGTTTTAAACGTATAGTGTCTGTCTTAGTTCACCACCTGCAGCGACGATAATTATAGAACGCCGTTTTGCTTTTTATTACTAAATTTAATTCCGTTGCATTCAAACAAACTTCAATTTTTATTAAGTTTATTTTTATGTTTGTCTAATTATTTTAGTACATTTAAATGGTTTGTTGAACAAACTTAACACATCTAAATTGTTAAATAAAAATGTATTTACTGATGCAATACATTTTGCTCAAAATTTCTAACAATCATATTAAAAACTTTAATTTAAACTGAGAAAAAAAGTATATGAACAAACATTTTAATTCATGTAACATTTTTTATATACCAAACAAAAAATAAGAATCATTTAAATTGTAGAATTAAAATGCATGTCAAATTAAAATGTTACATGAATTAAAATGTTTCTTGATAATTTTAATTCTTCAATTTTAAATCAAAAACAAAATTACCAACAAACATATTAAATCTGAATTAAAATGTTTGTTGATAATTTTAATTCTTCAATTTTAAATCAAGAATTAATTTTACCAACAAACATATTAATTCTGAATTAAAATGTTTGTTGATAATTTTAATTATTCAATTTTAATTGGCGCTGTAGGTTGCGGAGGTTGTGAGTACTCTAACCAATAGTAAATTTACACTATATTTTGGTTAGAGTACTCATAACTTCCGCAACCTACAGCGCCAATTGAAATTGAAGAATTAAAATTATCAACAAACATTTTAATTCAGAATTAATATGTTTGTTGGTAGTTTTATTCTTGATTTAAAATTAAAGAATTAAAATTATCAACAAACATATTAATTCATGTAACATTTTAATTCGACATACATTTTAATTCTCCACTTTAAATGTTTGTTATTTTTTTGAGTGTTTAATAAAAAGTGTTACATGAAATAAAATGTTTGTTCATAACCTTTATTTCTCAGTTTAAATTATGTGTTTAATATGACTGTTAGAAAATTTTGAGCAAAATGTATTGCATCACTAAATACGTTTCAGCTAACAATTTAAATGTGTTAAATTTGTTTAACTAACAGTTTTATTGTATTAAAATAAGTAGACAAACATGAAAATAAACTTAATAAAAACTGAAGTTTGTTTAAAATTGTAGCAAAACAAATTTAGTAATCAATAGTAAAACAACAAAGTAACTAAAATATTTAATTGAAATGTATGTTATTGATTTTTATCACATTTAAAATGTTGGTTTAAAAAACTTGGCGTTTTTAACTGTTAGTTGATTTAAAATGTTACTTGAATAAAAATATACGTTGAAAATAAATGAAGTAACATTAGAAATCAATTAATTTTTATGAAAGAATATAAATGCTAGACTAATTTTTGACAACTTACATTTCAAATGAATTAAAATGTTAGTTGATAATTTTAATTCGTCGCTGTGATCGGTGGTAGCTTTTGAAACTATTTCAGTATAAAAAACTACATGCACATTGTAGTTCTAAATGACGCCACCGATTGAAGCGACCAATTAAAATTATCAACTAACATTTTAATTGAATCATTTAAAATGTTAGTTGCTAAAAGTTATTCTAGCATTTTAATTTATTCGTGAAAATTCGAGTATTTATAATGTTACTTACTTTAATTTTAACATTTATTTTAATTCAAGTAACATTTTAAATCAAATTACAATATACTACGCGAAAATTTTTAAAGCAACATTTAAATTCTAACAAACATTTTTCATATGCACAACAAGTTATTTTATAAGTTACGTATAAAAACGGGCAATAAAAAGTAAAACGGCGTTCCATAGATAATGTAGCATTCCATTCTCTCTATTTACAAATATTGTGTGTTAGAATGAAGTAGATACAAAGTACGAGTGTCCACGCCACGAGTGCTAAGCCAAAATTCGCAATCATTCATTTTACGGACTATATTAGAACATCGTCACGTTAATTAACATGTGTTTTTTTTTAAATTTAAATACAAATAATTATCTATTTTGTTATATATACCAAGTGGTGATTTGAAAACTCATTATAGAAATTTCAATGCTAAGTATCTAATGTTGAATGATTTGCTTTCTTAATTAGTTTTGAGAAAAGGTGTTAAGTAATGCTTTGTAGAAACAAAAATACTGCATCCATCCATACTATTGTTTACAGTTTTCAATTTTACAGAACCAAAAAAATTGAAAAAATAGATTTTTAAAAGTATTTGGAATGTCATAAAACTATAAAAAAACACGAACATTTATTTACATACAATGTCATTTTTGTTTTACGTTTATGATTTATTATCAAATTCTGTTACCGTTACATTTCGATTAAAAGTATACTAAGTTTAATACAATGTTTTGTTTAAAAATATTTAAGATAAAAGTTATAAGATAGTTTGAGTCGAGGAATTAATTAAAATTAAAAAAAAGAAATTCCATAAATGTTAAAATTTAGTTATTGAGGTTAACCGTTCTTGCCTAGATAAAATGTTTGTTTGTAATACAACAACAAATTAATAATAGATACAGCAATGAAATTTTAACGTTTGATACGTACTTAGACTATGTGGTATATACTGATTGTAATAAGATGTATAAAGAAACTTTTATTACTACGTTATTCAGATAAGTTATATACCTTTTGGCGATTTTTATTTTATTTTGCCGTGATTTGTCGACTATCGCTTTTTACAACAAAAAAACATTTATTTACACAACACTCTAAATGTGTTGCGTTTGTTTGATCTACAAAATCAATAACGAGTAAATAATTCTTGCTCGGACAACTTGAGTATCCTATAAGATCTTTAAAAACTTTCGTTATAGAATCATTAACACAGTAACCAATTGATCGCTAAAATTGACGCTTTTAGAAGTTAACGTTATCGTTTATTTTAACGATGGTAAATTGGAATAGAGCCGTTTATATGTTAAAAAATCACTTTAGATATAATGTTAGTATATTCTTTAATTGTAATGTATAAACATACAAAATTATTTTTTTACGGCTACTATTGAAATATTGATAATTGATAATTTTTACGTGACGTCAAAAAACGAAGTGGAAGAAATATTATCGCTGTTCTGAAGTAAAACATTGCAATAATTTGCATATCATTTATACAGTATTCCAAATTTTTTGATTCATTGTGTGTACATATGCGTATGATTTTTTAGTGTGCTGCTAGTACAGTTAGTTTTATGTATATTTAAATTAAAATACAATTTTAAATTCTTACGTATTACTACCGGCAGCTCTTTTTTTGTTTTTTTAGGGGTCACATACGTGAAAAATTGCAAAGTTTTATTCTAACTAGTAGAAAAATTTGTTTCTGTAATATTACAGCAACGATTTTCAGAATTGAAAAAATGTTTCAGAATCGTTTCAAGATTGTTACAATTTCGCCAAATGTCCCTCCTTTGTAACGTTTTAACAAATCATTAACATGAATTAATTTAAAAATGTATTTCAATGATGTCCAGTTTGATTTAGAAAGTTAGTTTCGGAACACTCTTGGATCATTTGTAAAATTAAACATAGTAATACAAAAAATGTTTCATAAAATCGTTTCTGAAACGATTTCAAACATTCCTGTATTTAAATTTTTTGAATCGTTTCTATATAAGCTTTTGTTACACCATAAATAATTTTTCAAAATCATTTCCAATTGTTTTTGAAGAATAAGAATGATCATTTGTGTGTACGTTGCACATTCAATTAAAAATTGTAAGGGAGATAATGTTTTAAATCGTTTTTGTAACGCAAATAATACTTTATTGCACATACCGAATCATCTTTAATACATTTCGTAAATATTCTAAAAATTGTTTTTATAATCATATCAAAATGATTTAACGTTTGCTTTCATAAATGATATTTAAGGGTTCGGAAATGTCCACACTATTTATTCCACGGCCGTAGCATGTACTAAAACACGAATTTTTATAATTTCATGAATTATTTATTTTCGAAGAATAGTACCTATATAAAACAATACACTATTATATACTTATTGATTATATTATATTATCATAGAAAACTTTACATAAAGGTTGTTTTATATGTTTCCTAAAGATTACATATTTGAACTTGTCATTAACAGAAATGAGTTATAAATGAATTAAAATAAAAAATAAATTATTTAATAAAATACATAAATAAATATACAAAGCTAAGTAATTTTTTGGGCATTCAGTAGTGAAAATCGACCGAGATCACAGTTGAAGCCTGTTTTAGATCAGAACGTTTCACTCTTATTGTTGCAGAACGGAACCATACGCTAGCTTTCAGTCATCTCCGGGAATAATTTTCGAGCGACAACTATAAAAAATTAATTTACTTTTAGAACTAAGTAATACTACTAATATAAGTACTAATAATTGCTAATAATATACAGAATAATCAAAACCGTTCATATAGAAATTAACCGAGTGTTTTGTAAAATTGTTTGAAATTTCAAGATTTAATAAATCTCATTTAATGTTATTTATATATACGCAATAAGAGAGAAACAAGTAACACAACAAATAATATTACACAGAGAGAAATGATGTATCACAATTTTGCACAAGATTGTGCATAACTGTATTGTTGATGATATAACTACAATTGTTTATATTTATACCATAGACTTGCACGCTTTTATTTATTACGTTTGGATAAATAGGATATAAAGTTTTATTTGACAAATTGTTTGAAAAATATTATAAACTTTAGTATGTTTTGTGTTCGACAACAATGTGCTAGTATTTGGCACAATTTTGTTTTAGTTTCTCGTACAGCTTTGATAATATATATTACAATAAGATTATTCAATTCTTTTAAACTCGGAATAAAGAAAAAAATTGAACGATAACGATAAGCGATAACGCGTTGTATGGAAGATGCAGCACTCCGTGTATTAAAAATCGTATAATTTTTCGACACTATGGACATCTATGTTTGTCCTACGAACTATTTTTGTTGAATTATAGGAATCTACACTGTAGCGCCATCTCATAGTTATATTAATTAACATAAATACATATACATATTTAAATTTTATAAATAAAACAGTTATTTCAATTTAAAATATTTATGTAAAAATTGTTAACAAAATCAGAATAATAAAATACATACAAAATGTATACACAATACTACAGAATTGTTTGGCTATATTGTTGATAATCAATTTTTTCAATAATTGGTTGTTGTGTACAATTAGTTATTTTAACAAACATGAGTTGAATAATGACAAAAAAAACTAAATATAGTTATGAACAATGTGCAAGAGTTGTTTAAATAATTAGATTTGGGTCATACGTAGATTCCATTACAAAATTGATGTTTCTTATTAATCAAATGGTTTCTATCTGAACTATTAATTTGATTAGTAATTTATCTCAACAAAAGTCTTGTTTTTTAGTAAAAAACAATATTTATTTATTGAATAAGTAATTTTGTAGTGAAATTTCCAATTGATTAAAAAGAAAGTGAATGCTGTTTTCCATTAAATTACATTATCTCAAGGAGTGCAAGGACGGATATGAAATGGATAGGAATTTGTCAACTATAGGATGAGGGCGTAGGTCTATGACCTGCAAAAGATTTGGAAACGGAATTTTTAAGTTGGGAATGAAGAAAGGTTTGTAAACAGATAAACCTTGCATTTCTGGAGTTTTTTTTGAATTTTTGGTTTTAATAATTTAGATTGAATATTATGAATTACCCTTTTCTAATAATATTTTTTAGATGTATTTTTGCACTCACTTGATGCTGAACGTTGATATCAATTTCTACAAATTACAAAAGTAAAATATTTTCTATTTACAATGTCATTATTTACCTGCTAGTTGTAAAGTATCTGCTACTTCTTCAGCTCGGTCAGTACTCACAAGTCTTGCAGCACACTCAGTAGAAGTCACAAGTTTACTATAAGTTTTTGTAGGTAGTGTGCCAAGGTAACACTCGAAGGTAGAGTAACAGGTCGAGTTTGTCCACTCTTTTCACATGGATCTGTTTAAAACAAATAGTTATGCATATTAAATAAAGCATGTATTTAATCTTACCATTTGGAATTGCATTGCGACACAACTCGGTGCACGAAGCATTAACAAAAGCAATACATTGGAAATGGGTAGCGCACACACCATAATTTTTTAGCATGCTATGTTATAAGCAATGGTTATAAGTTTTAAATCTTCACGCTGCACTCATTTACTTCTTGGTAAAGTAAATTGTATGTGAAACGAGGGACATCCACTAACAATGCAATCACTCTACAATAGTATTAAACAATTAGTAACAGACCAATTTACATTATCTATTAAAACTTACCTTATTTGATTGTTTAAATTAATTTTAGATCAACAAATACAAGAAACTTTTACTTATTTATGGTTAAGAAAGCAAAATAATCGCTGAATATGCTGAATTATGGGCGGAATAAACGCGAAATAAACTGAACGCCATCTGAACGCAAATGACATCATTGAAAGGTTTTTGTCTTAGCTGTAAATAATCACAAATGTCAAAATAATTCGTAGGACACTCATAGATGGCTCAGAAAATCGTGTTGTACATAAAATTTGTATGAAGCGAATACCCCCTGGTAAAGAATATGTAAAGACGCTGATGTTGACACTTACAGAGCGCATGCAGAGCGCCGAAGTAAACAAAATTCTCGGAAAATATGTGAACTAACTTTAAAAATTTGAAGCGGTAAATGTTTCAACCAATCACAATTAGCAAGTACGTCCGCTTGAAAAAATGTCTACAATCAAAATTCCTTGATTGCGTTGGGTTTGTTTACATCTTTACCTCCTCTATTCTGAAAAATTCGTAGTTACTCAGTTAGTTTTTGTCGAGACTTTTTGAAACGCTGTTATTTGAACAAGGTAAGTGTATTTATAACATTTTTCAAGTGTAACGTTTGTTTGTAACCTCAATTATTACTTTAAATTCTGTATTTAATTCCAGCGTTAATTCTAGGAACAACAGCTAATTTCTGATGGACATTTTTACATTACTTACTTTCTGTATTGTTTCAGCTGTTATTTATCAACATGAAATCGAAATCAAAGAAAATAATATGTAAATATATGTTACTTTTAAGTAAATAACATTTAACCAAGGTGAATAAAGTTTTACAATAAAAAGCTATACGAAATAATAATAATTTGCACAATATTGTGCAAAATTAACCAACGAGAATATGAATCTAGATAATATACCATTGGGTATAAATACTTCAAGCATAGTTTTAAAAAAAGTATGACAACATTGTGTAAAACTTTACTATCTATCTTAGAGCATTTTTTAAACAAATTGTGATATGGTGCGATCAATTTAAAATGTAAAAATTGCTTATATGTAATGAAAAGAAACTGTACAATTTAATCTGCCCAAATGAATGCAATAAAACTGTACAAATTGGTCTTGTCACTTTTTCAGACCCAATTTGTGTACTTTTGATTAACAATTGTAGATAAAATATACAAAGATTTCTCTCTGTGTACCTGCTTTTAAAAAAATCGAACCTTAGAAACAGACTTATTTATACAATAGGAATACATTCATGGGAAAACAATGCTTATTTTTATGTATAATCCCTTTCTTTGTCGGTAGAACGGATTAGATAGCTTGAAAATTTGAAAATTTTAGTATGTACGTGACAGAAAAATGAATGTACTGGCCTAAAGGTAGGTAGGTTGGATACCTCTTGAACAAATCCTACAACATTTTTTAAATGTATTAGACATAAAGACATAAAATTAAAATAAAATAATTTGCACTTCGATTGAATTGAGCTTCGAACAAAAGACATTTGCGTATGACAAATGAGAAGTTTGATATATTACCTAATTTAATAAATTAGAAGCAATACCTTTTTACATTGTACAGCGAAACTAACGGCCCTGTAAATCCCCCAATCTAGGGGTCCCGAACCGTAAAAGGCCCCCAGAACTTCAAACGATATGGTGTGAATGTTAAGATAGTCGTCGATGTAAAATTGTTTAAAAAACCAAATTAAGATGCTAAGTATTGAAGTCGATTTTGTCTGAATACAGTAAACGAGAATAACACATTATTTTTTTAATACTCCGCCTAAGGATAATTAAAATAATGCTGATTTTTTTCCTAATACTGTTAATAAAATATATTACAACATAGCTGAAAATAATGAAAATTTGTTTCTCTAAAGTTTCTAAATAAGATTGATAAAGTATAATCTTATTCAAATAAACTAAATTGATGAAAAATAAAACAGTATGTATGTATAGTTTTTTCAAAAAATTATAATTTTTCGATTTCAATTCATCAATTTTTAATTTAAATAAAAAGAAAAATTGCAAAATTATTGATTAATAAAATTGAATCAAAGGTCAAAATAAACACTTCAGGTTTAATATTTCACTGCAACATATTTGATAAAAAAATGTGTATATTAGATAAAGATAAAGCTTGGTCTTTTCCAATACTGTATTTTTTTTCTTCACAATTGTTACTTTTGCCTTAATGTGCAAACATCGTCAGAAGAAATATTACATTAAAATGTCAATTGAGACAAGATGACGTAAAATAATTGAATTAAACAAGCATGATGTAAAATCAACAATAACATTTTTCAGATCTACAAACAAATAAAATTACAGTCACCTTTAAAATTAAGTTTTCCAGATCTACCAAATGTATATAACAATTTTTCTCAAACTAAAGTTTCAATATTCGAAATTAAAAAGATTAGAGTCTATAAACTCGTCAGTTCTTGTAAAATGCTCTATATGAGTCAAACTAAGAAGTCTTAAAAAAACAGATTAAAAAAATATTTAAAATAGATCAATAATTCTACAGGATACAATCCAAATTAAATAAAATCCACTTTTGCTCAACACTTATTAAAAAATAACCATACATTCAATCTAAACAACTTTTTTCAAATCCAAATTTATTAATTTTAAACGAACTAGAAACGTGTTTTATAATGCAAACTAATGAAAACGAATTAATCAATGATTAAAAGAAATTCCCATTAAAACTTAATTATAAATCTTTAAAATCATTCAATTTCATTGTTTTAATGTTTGCACATTAAGGCAAAAGAAACAATTGTCAAGAAAATTAAAAATAAATTATTGGGAAAGCACAAAGCTATATCTTTATCTAATATTATATTACACTCAATGTTAAAAACATAGATCGATTCATCTTTATAATATTTGTACTTATTAAAAACTAATCGTTTTAGTATCTCAGTAGCAAAAATGTAAAAATTCATAAATTATATGAATTCCAATAAAAATACTAAACTTACCATTGACATTATTAAAAACTTAAGAACACTACACTGCAACAAATGAGTTTTTCTCGATTCTTGTATAGAGATTAAATTTTATTTACTGTCGACAAACTGTAACCTATTTAAACCTTTTAAAAGCAGGTATACTCTGTTGAAAATATTTTTCTTAGAATTGTCAAACAAAACTGTTTAAAAATTCTGTGCACGACAAAATAATATATCAAAAACGTTTCTACGAATCATTTTTTAGATCATGTAATATGATGATTTTGTATCAATCTACATTGTTACCAGAATGATACTGAAAATAATTCAACAATTCATGTTAAAATGATGTTTTAAAACGATGTTATATTATAAGAAATTCGTTTTACCAAATCATGCTTTATTAACTTTTAGAATTGATCATGAAAGCGTTTCGTCTGCAATACATAAACAATTTTAACTAACTATTTTTTGAATCACTTATTAGTTATTATGGAATTGATTTGGATATACTACAAAACTGTTTTTATGTACAATACCATTGCATTAAAGTTGTGACAAGTTAAAATGATTTGAAATCATTTTGTTCTACTAGGGTAATGTTACCACCTATTAATTTTACTTTTATACAGTTTTTAGTATTTTTTCTAACCTCAATATTGACATTAAAGTTTTTTTTAAATTAAGCAAATTACAGTTTTTCTGTCATAATTGTTAATACAAATTTATAGTTTAGAGCATTTATACTTTATAAATGCATTTCTGCAAAGCAAAACAAAACATCATTTACTTAAGGATGTTTGGTAGGTTAAGAAAATTTTCTCAAAAAGTGTTTAAAATCGTTTTTCAATGCATAAACAACTATATCTTACAACATTGAATGTTATACATGGCACCAAAAAAAATTTTTTTTTGCTGTAATAATCAATTATAACTTGAAAATAAATTCCAACAAATCTTGAAAAGTTGCAAGAGGATATGAATGAATTTTTACTATATATATAGAAGCGCAGACTACTTTAGCATAAGCTATTTGCCATTGCGATAAATCAATACGTTTAACAATAAAACAAATTATAAAAACTGAATAAATGCCAAAGATTTTTACCTGTCGTAAATCGCTCATATTTGTTTAACAAGCATAAATATACGATTATATTTATGCACATTCTATAGACCAAAATATAAACTTTTTATAAATGTAATTACTTGGCAATTATGTTTGGCAGAAATTGACTTTTGTTGGAAGAAGTGAAAAGTTGAATTTAAGTATTCTTTCTCTACTTCAACCTCTCTCCGTCTTCCATCTCTCGCAAACACTGGCTGGAGGGGAATACTGAAGCCTCATTGCCACAGATGTTATTAGTACGAATTGCAACTTCGTTGGATTGTGTCATTCTTCATCCGAAGATTACGTAACATAATTTTTTAAATTTGTATTATTTTTATTCGCAAGATGCCGAAAAGTAAACGCCCTTTGTCGAAAGCAAGGAAACGAAATTTCAAATCCATATGCAAACAAAAATATTCTGCAGAGAAGTACGAATTTGTTTTACTTTGTGTTTTATAACTATCTGGGAAAATTTGTTGCTTTGCGCGTGAAAACAGAGAAAACGAATTTTCCTAAAAATGAAACCTAGCTCGATTTTTCGCTCTCTTCTTCTATATTCGAAGAGTCGTTTTTGAGAACACTATTATCTATTTTATTTTCCTTATATGAGTGTAATCGTAATCATTTCAATCTGACCACAAAAGCATTGGTGTGATTGTTTGTTTTCTGTTCAAAAGGAAAAATGACAAAAGAAAAAATACTGAAAGTATTAATGTTCCATCTACATCCGAAAATGAAATTGAGAATTTAAAAATTGACAATCTGCAATCAGTGTCGGACAGGTATGGATATCAAAACTATGACAAAATAATATGATTTTTTTGTTATTTCGAAAAAATACGGTACTAAAATTTTAGCATTTCTTCCGGGTTTACAGAACAACTTTATACCGAAGTAGACGAGGCACCACCACAGACTGATATTTCTCAGTTATTGACTGGTAGGCGTATCGTTAATTTAGGGTACGTTTTGAAACAATACGAAAACGTAGTACTACATTCAACAAGATGTACTACCGGTAAAATGGTATTTACAAAAGAATATCGACAAGGTCTACATTCAAAATTTCATTTTAAATGTAACATGTGTGAAAAAATTATCATTATTGCATCAGACCTTCCTAGCTCAAACGTGCAAGAAGTAAATGTTGCTCTTGTTTGGGGAAGTTTTTCAATTGGAATTGGCCACAGCCAATCTGAGGAATTACTCTCAGTATTAGATATTCCAACAATGACAACAAAAATATTTGTAAAATATTCAAATCATGTTACAAGGGTACGTATTAAAAATACAAGATAAATTTAAATAAGGTTGTCAAACACTTCCTGTTAGAACTAGGAGTCGCATCTTTTTGAAAAAATGAGTTTGGCCGGAGAAGAAGAAAAACAAATTGCGCTGGATAAAGGTCATGTATTGGCAGATGGAACACCGTATATAACTGTCGTAGGAGATGGTGGTTGGAGCAAAAGATCTTATGGTCATGGTTATAGTGCTTCTAGTGGCGTGGTTAGTAACTTTCTTCTGTACGCAGTAGATATACTTTATAATTATAAATAATCACACCGTACTTATATTTTGTACTGGTACTTGAACTTTTTAAACGTTTTAAGACAAACGTTTTAGGGTATAATAATTGGTCTTGCTACTAAAAAACCATTATTCGTGGGAGTTCGTAATAAAGTGTGTTCTATGTGTGCATTCTATAAATCTAAAGGAGAAACACCAAAAGCTCATGAATGCTTTCTAAATTATCAAGGTCCATCTACAGGAATGGAAAAAGATATTATTATAGAAGGTTTCTGCCACAGTAAAGAACAGCATGGTTTAATTTACAAAAATTACATTGGTGGGTACAATGTATGTAGCGTATAAGTAAATATACATGCTATTCTGTTATTTCTAGGAGACGGTGATTCTAGTGTATACACCAATACTTTAGAAAAGGTTTTTTATGGACGTTCTGTGGTTAAAATTGAATGCGCTAACCATATGACTCGATGCATGAACGACAAACTGCACAAATTAGCCGCTAATACGTCATTTCCGATTTCAGCAAGGCGAATTCTTACTCAAAAATCGGATGGCATTAGTCGACTAGAGAGACTTGTGAAAGGGGTAAGAATGGCCATAAAAAAAGCAGGCAATCACGGTGACGTTGACGAGTTGCGGAAAGAGCTGACTAATGCGCCTAATCATGTGTTTGGTCAGCACGATATGTGCAGGTATAATATCATCTTAAAAAAATAATGATACCTACCTAAATTTTTGTATAACATCAACTTTCAGTAACTCTTTCTGCACCAAAAAAAAATCTGCAGAAACAAATCACGTTCCGGAACTAAATAACACCAAGTTGTTTGATGAAATAAAAAAAATTGTGGACGTTATCATCAGAAAAGCTGATCGCATTGCTTTTAATGAAACCACGAATCAAGCCGAAAGGTGTTGTTTAGATACATGTACAGTTAGTAATTATGTGATGAATATTGTATTATAGATACATGGGATTATTAGCAAAATTTGTGGGTGGTAAACGAATCAATTTTACCAAAAGACGATCATATGCAACAAGAGCATACGGAGCAGCTTTAGCTCATTTTTCTGGTCCAAGCTGGCATTTAAGTCCATGGGCTAAACTGCAGGGTAGACCACCAGGAGCTGTTTTCAGTAAAATAATGCACCGTAGAAATGCTATTTCTTCAAGAAGAAAATTAAAATTTTCTCGAGAACCACCAAAGAAAAAAAGATGTGTTGAAAGTGGCCCTGATATGCACTCTGGTTTACAATGTAGCGAACCTGACATGCCTCATGATCAGTTAGAACAAAAATGTAAAATTTATTTGCAAAAACTGCAAGAACGTTTTACCTCCCATAAAGATCAGCAGCAAATTGAAAAGGAAACTCGAGGACAACATGAAAACATAAAGTGGCGGGAAATACGACAAAATTGTCAAAATTGGCCTCAAATTTTGGGACAGTTATTAAACGTCGCCCCTCAACTCATTGCCATAATCTGGTGAAACGTTTGTTGTACGGGAAGGTATTTATTTTAATTGTACTAACGAGAAGAACTCTATATTAATATCAAAGTTATAATTCGTAGGAACTAAATACCGCATCAATAATTTATGGCAGAACGCATGAATGTGAAGCTATAAAAAAGTACGAAACAGTAAAAGGGGTAAAAGTAACGAGATGTGGTATCTTTGTAGATATAGACTATCCTTACCTTGCTGCTAGCCCAGATGGATTAGTTGCTGAAAACGGACTCTTAGAAGTCAAATGCCTTCCTTCGTTAGGAAATCAAATAATTAAAAATGTTACATTGAAACGAGTCTGTTTTACTGTTGTAGACGGTGAAGTTTGGTAATTCTTATTTTGTCAGTTTTTACGGAATATTTCTAAAATAAAATATCACATACTAATTTTTAGGTTGAAACCTCAACATCCATATTACTTTCAAGTACAGGGGCAGCTAAATATCACTAAAAGAGACTATTGTGATTTCGTAATATTTACTGAAAACGATTTTGCTAGAATTTATCGTGACGTGAATTTGTGGAATGACGAAATGCTTCCAAAATTAATTTCATTTTACACAAACTGTATGCTACCTGAAATTATTGATGGGAGGGTACCTCGAGGTCTCAAAATTCGCGATCCTCAGAATGACACTAGTAAAGAATCGTTGACAACCCCTCTAGTACAATCAGATTCTGAATAAACAGTTAGATCTCTTCTTACTAAGTTACTTTTTTTATACCATATTAAATTTGTATCTTGTCATTTCATGATTTATAATACATAGTTTAACACTAGAAAGACGATGAAAATAAAATACCTATTACAGCGAAGTGAAGATTATACAAAAATACTGTATTAATTAAATGTACAATCATGGTCAGGAATGATATTTAAACTAATGCTTATGTATATACAGTACACGCCGCTTATTGGAATCACGGATAATTTTATCAATCCGGTAATGTTATCACTTTATAAAGAACGGGTCGGACGTATGCTATTAGATTGAAAAAACATCGTTTATAGTAATCATAATTTCGGTTTATGTTATCACTTTTCTTTTAGTTTTGTTTCTATACATGAACAAAAACCTATTTTTTATATATTTTTTAGCTGAGTTTTTACAATGCGCTTATAAAGTGAGTAATAGATTTAATAACTGTACTCTAAAAATACTTGTTTTGCATATTTAGCTTTATGTTTGCAGTGTTATTTATTTATTCCAGTATTTTAACTGACTTACAAACATTACCTCATTTAAACATATGTCTATTATTCTGTATTTATTTTTATTTTTAGTAACAAATTACTTAGAACAAATATGTACTTCTTAGAGTAGAAACATCATAACATTATTGTTATTCAATTAATGAATTGGTTACGAACACTCTTCACTAGGAAGAGTGTTCGTAACCAATTCATTAATTAAATATAATAGGAGGACGTAACTACAGTACTTGATTGTTATTCAACTTTATTAACCAAATTGTTAACAGCGTCAACAAACTATTTAATACAATACGTCCGTAATTTTCGATTTATTGGGCTTAAAATTTTGATTTTTTTAAATGTTTTATTACAATGTTTATTTTGATATTTTGTGCTTGTATCGATACTATAATTTCATTTTCTAACTGTTAATCAAATACATGATGTATATATTTACTGCTTACTAACCAATAAACATTTATTTATTTTTTTTTGGTTGAATGTCGAATATTGTTATCATTCGGTTATTGTTATCAAAAATTCCAATAGACTAGTAACCTAAAATAATATGTACATAATTAAGCCGTCCTTTTAGTGTTTAAGCTGAAAACAAGTTTATTCTAACAAAAAACATGCCATTTTATTAATTTTTTATCGAACAATTTTCAAATAAATCTTTGTTGCGCTTTCTTTTTTTTTGTTTTATCTTTCTTTAATGCAAACTGCAACACGCTTTTATTTGAAAATTTTTAAATAAAAAATGTAGAATGAAGTAAATGGCATGTTCGTTTTGTTAGAATAAACTAATTTTTAAGTTTTTAGTTCCTTTTAGTAAACTTAAAATAAAAACTTTTTTTAAAAATATTTTTTTCTTTTTTCATGTTGTATATTATTTCGTGCCCGTAATAGTTGTAATCCTTTATTATAATTTTATATAAAGTATGGTTAATGAATACTGTATAATTCATATGTTATTAAATATTATAATAGTATTTACTGACAACATTTCAAAGCCTTATCGTTAACATAACAATTTTATGAGCGTTGTGAGAATTATCTGTTATCGCGTTTGAGAACGCCATTACCAGTGCCCGATTTGATTTCAACTTTTTTGCAGAGGTGGTAGAAGAATGAAAGTAGGAGAGTACATCGCTAATGTATTACACGTAGCGCCCCTAATGCGGATATAGTTTGCGTAACTACAGAATGAACACCTTTTTCTAGGATGACAAACAAACAACAAAGCAAAATAGTTAAAAGCAACTAAAATAAAACACGTCAATAGCTCACATGCGGTTTGTTACAAAGATACAAATTTTATATTCTATTGTTGGTTTGTTACAATGTTTTGTTTATATGAAAAGTGACGACACGTTTTGCAAGACATTGCAGCTTGCATCAGCAGAACGAAAAATTGCCACTGATGAAAAAATAAATAAAAAAATCATAACTTTTTAAACGTAGTAACAAGAGCAAACTATTATAAATAAATATAAAAATATTTATAAACGTGATTACACATTACCGAATCAGTATTGCTATCAACTTATTGACATCCGAGTCACTTTTATGTGTCACTTTAATGAAAATATTTCGACACAAAACTATTAGTACGATTTTCATAGCTAATAGATAGCTTGGTTATTTGCATACCCTGCTCTCCTTGCCAATGCATCATTCTGTTATAAATACAACGCAAAAATTGAAAGGCTTGAAGCATCAATTTAGTTTATACAAAAGTCATGAAAGTGTTATAAATACTTTTTCATATTGGTTTGCAAACGTTGCATAATATTTTTCTTGGCAATTATTAATTTGTAGATGGCATTTTATTTACTACTAGGATAGGAATCGAATATGTATTTATTCATTTAATCCATTGTGTATTTTACCCAAAAGAAAATTTGTAAAAAAAGGTAAATTATTTTAGCCATAATCGTTTCATCCTGAAACATAATAGTAATAAAATAATTAAATAATAATTCATTGTCGTGAAATAATAATTATTATTAAAAGTAAATTATCTCAAGCAACACACTGATACAAAAAAACGTTTAAATGTCCATCTGAAAAACGCTTATTACATGTTTAAAAACGTTTTAATGTCTACTAAACGTTTATCAGACGGATATTCGAACTTTTTTTGTACTAATGTGTTGCTTGAGTGTAGATATGGTTTCACTAACTATTTAGTTTAAACGTGAAATTTGATTTTAGCGGTATTATAAACCAATCAGCATTTAAACACCTTTCAATGGTCTAATTATTCAATTTGGCGCATAAAGTACAAAGTCTAACAACGGTGTCTAATGCACCGAAATCTTACGAAAAATGTCCGTTTTTGTCCGATTCTGTATAGTTTAAACATGAAGTATAACGTGGCATAACCTCAGTTTTTTATATTACTTCATGTTATTATTTTGCAATATCACATGCAGTTATGCAATAGTTTTTATTTTAATAATTTGAACTTGGCTTAAAGGAGTGCAGATAGGAACAAGACATCTTGGGAATAAAAAAACGCTAAACATTTTGTAATAAAATAATTATAACTTTGCCACATTTTCTATTCATATCTGACTGTTTAATTTTTAATGTTCAACAACTAAAATTAGATATATTTTTTGTTAAAAAATTTACAGAAGGTTGTGTATCGTTACAAAAGAAATGTTTGTTAAAACGATGTCTACTTCTGTCATATAAAAATTTTTAAATGTATTCCAATATGTAATTCGTAGCATACGTATAATTTGTAATTACAGTATTTTTATAAGGTCTTCATTAAACATAGTAAAGTTAAAAAATATAATCATGTTATGTGATATGATTTTGGTGTTAAAGTGACATCCAGCTTTCTTGTACATGGTATCATTTTGATGCCCCAAAAGTGATAGTGACAGTTTATAGATACTGATTTCATGCGCAATTTTTGATACAAATTTGTATGGAAAAGTGGCTAAAATGATGTCTAATTGATACCCGAGAAATGGCATTTAAAAGATATATTTTTACGATTATTTTCTTATTTGGGTATTAGATTGCACTTGATCATTAAATTACTACCAGGAAACGGTTTGTGTTTTAAATTTAGTTACGTGCTATAAAATACGACTTGTGTAACATTTAGTTATTATCATGGATGCCAGGTATAATTAAGGATTATAATAATTACAATTTATATTTTATTTTATCAAATATCTCTGCAGGTTCACAACCTTATATACCGTGTGTTACACCTTCCTCTCTTTTACAGTATAAAATCAATACAACGTTTTGGAAGTCTAATTTGTCTGCCACTTCTAGTTGTGTAATTTGACCTCTCAGAACATTCTGTTTTTTCATTATCGTTATAAATATAACTGAAGTTACTATTTGTGTCCAATGGAGTGTCATCCTGTACCTCTGTTTTTTTTCTGAAATGTATTATTATTCGACTGCTTGACTAGATATAATCTGGGTGCAGTATAATCATTAATAATATTAATTAATTAATTAATCTTATCCTTACATATAGTTAGATTTTGACCTGTTTTAAATTTTATAGGTACCCTTTATTCCCTATCATAATATTTTTTATATCTAGTTTGCCTATCCTACAGGTTCCTATAAATTCCTTTTTCAAGTCTAGGTTTAAATGACTTAATATTCATTGGAATTTTAGTTCTAGTTTTGCAACTAAATAACAACTGTGCTGGTGAAGCATTCATTCTTTAATAAAACAATATGAATATCAGTATTGGTATAACTGCTTTTCTTTAATATACTTTTGGCAATTTGAACTGCTTTTTCGGCCTGTCCATTGCTTTGGGGATATCGTGGTGAGGTTGCACAGATTTTAAAATTCCAATTATTTGCAAATTTATAAGTTTTAAAATTTTTAATAATTTCAAATAAAATTTTTGTTTTGATAGGTAAACTTTCAAGCTATTTAAAAAAATAATCTTGAAATATTAAATAATTTTTTCCAACATATTCACAAATATCAGCGGCAATTTTATTAAATAGTAAGTTTGGTATTTTGTCATTAAAGGTTCCTTGACATTTGCATTTTGCAAAGTTTCACAAATGACACACTTTGTTATATAGTTTTCTATGTCCTTATTTAAGCCAGGCTAGTAAACTATTTGTCTGGCTCTAGTCTTAATTTTTTCAAGACCAAAATGAGACCCATATAGCAAATTTAATACATACTCTCTGAATTTTGTAGGAACAACAAGTCTATTATTCATAGAAAACAATTGGTCCTCATGAGAAAAAAACATTTTGAACTTTATAATATGGTTTTAGCTCATCAGATACTTGTAAAGTTTTATTTGGCCATCTATTTAAATGATATTTTAATACAAAGCAATTTTTTGTCCTCTTTTAAGGAGTTTATAAATTTAGATTTCTTTTCTTTAATTACGTTTAGACTCATTGCTAAACTATGAACTAACCCAAATTTTATGTTTACCATTTTCATAATTTAAATAAGACCGTGGTAAGAGGTCTGCAATATTGCAATGTACATGTGTTTATCGAGACAATATTTTAATATGGCATCGTAACTTAAAAGACTTATTCTCATTCTATTTAACTTTGGTGATACAACGTCTGATAACTTTTTTATACTAAGCCAAGTAATGGTTTACGTTCCGTAATTATTGAAATTTTTTGACCATATATAAATTCATGAAACTTGCGTGTTACAAAAACTACACTAAGTAGTTCTTTCTCTATTTGGAAATAATTTATTTCAGAATTTGTTAAATTACGCGATGCATAATTCATTGGTTTGTCATCCTGTAGTAAACCACAACCAATGCCACTTTGTGAAGCATCAGCCTGAATAGTAATCTCTTTACCAATATCAAAATTTTCCAAGCAAGGTGCATTAGAAAATACGTATAATCGCAATTTGTCATTTTGTATTTGTTTATACAAAATTCTTTGCAAGATTAAACATTAAGCTACTTATATTAGCAACCGAGTGTATAGTTGAATATGTATTTCTGGAAAGAAATGAAAACAGCAGCAGTTGTTCCAGGTGTGTAAAATAATTGATGCTAATGAATTAAAATCTAAATATTTGCAATTAAAATTGATGATATGATGTATTATAAATAAAACAGTTTTAAAATTCGATTATTTGCAAAAATTTTTCTAATACAACCAGAAAAAAAAGAATATGAACTAAAGAGAAAATTTGCAAAACGATTACAAACTAGTCTTTGAAAATAACCAAATGAAAGCAGTAACTTCGACATCAAAAACTAATCAGAACGTTGTAGATTCATTAGCATTACACAACTGACTTAAGGTACATTTTAATTGAAATACGAAAGTAGTAACAAAAATTAATTTATGATGGTTAAAAACCAGATGGAAGCAAATCTTTAAAGAGTACACAACATTTGCCTTCCTTTTCTCGAACCATTCATGCTGTATGGTTAATGAAGTTACAATGCAGATAAATTGCATACCAAGTTAAGCAGTAGCAGAACCATTTAAAAAAAAAATATTACGATGAAATCAAATAAATTATTTCCTGTGTTATTTTGCAAAATTCAATATTTCTTTAAAATAAGTTAATTTGAACTATTTTATGCACATTTATTCTTTATTGGCAAATTTATTGTTCAAATTATTGGTTATAGTTTATTGTTTTACATATTCCACAAATTTTGTTGTATAAAAATAATTAACCATTGTTTGTAGTCCAGCACTGTAATGAATCTGACTGTTTGTCATAAAGAATCATCATTCACATCAATTATTAAAGGTGCCACCTTCCAGATAGCATGTAAACGTACAATAACTTTGCTTTTAGGTTGTTTTTTTCTTGCCAAGTTTACGAATTGTGCTGCAAGTTTCTAGTATTATTGATAATAGAGGCAACTTTGACAACATGCTTGAGAAATTAGAGCAAGGGTAGCTTGTTGCCAACTTTCAGGAAACTTTCTTTTGCAAATTTGCAGTACGCCGGCGTAAACCCATAACTACCGGCGCATGTCTCGCCATTTTTATGTTAATAAAAGTCATGTTTGTCATTTACATGGTGTTTGTATTTTACCACGTTATTATTTAATTATGTGTTTACTCATCGTAGACTTTATAGGTGCGTATTATTGCACTTTAGTCCACTTACTGGTTGTATACTTATTTGATTAAGACTTTTAAATAATTTTGCAAACACTAATAACCGAGTTTGAGACTATTAATAAATGTTGTGTATTGTGTAATAATAATATATTAAATATTTAAAGTTTTGGATGCTTTTAGATTTTTAAATATTGCCGTCAAATCTGCATTAAAGGTTATTGTTAAATATATGGTTTATGCTTCCGGTCAACAAACTGAGCGATGAATCAGACAGGTAAGTAAGTCTTGCGATTACATATATCAATAATATTTTTACAAATTTTAAACTTTGCGATAACAGGAGACTGTAACATTCTTGCAATTTTAAATCTTATCAGGGCAAGTTGTAACAATATTGCTACAAGTTTGTCAAAACACGGTTGTCACAAGCTCGTTATTACTTGCTTAGTCAATTTCCAGCTGCAAGGCTCCAAATTTGTCATGACAATATTGCTGCAAGTTTGTCGAGACAAGGTTGTCACAAGCTTGTTATTGCTTTCTTAACTAACTTTAAGCAAACTTGCTGCAAGTCTTCAATCTTGTTATGACAATATCGCTACTTGTTTTATAGTTGTCACGATAAGTTTGCTGCAATGTTGATACAAACTTATATTGCTGTTTGGGTTTGATATCCATTACAATATCAAGTTGCCATAGTTTCCTTCTTCTCCTTAGGCATGACGAATTGCATTTTTCCAATTTTTAGCAGAAACGTTTGCAGCTGCTTCACAAAATAACGGGAAAATTGTATTCTTTCTTGCTACTTTTCTTTTTATTTGACCCCATATCAAATCAATTGGATTGAATTTACAGTGATATGGAAAAAAATTAAAACTGTAAAATTGAAAATACGTACATCTCATCGACCACATAACTTCGTGTAAAAGCAACCTCTAGAACAAGATGCAAAAGTTTAGCTCTGACCATGTCTCTTTCATACGTAATTGATTTACTTGTTAACCTAGCTTGTATGTTTGCTTTTTTTGAGCCTGAGTTTGGTATTTCTTTTTGTGCTTCTGCTATGATAAGAAGCATTGTCCATAACCACGTGGCAGAATTTTTGCAAACCAATTTTCGAAATGCAATTCATTACTTCGTGGTAATCTCTAGTTTTCTTGGATTTGAAGCATGATCAACCATCTTCAAGAAAACCATCTTTCGATCTTATATGAAGGATTATCAGTCAACTTCTTTTGCCAGATGGATTTTTTAAACCTGTCGTTAGTCTCTGTACGAAGACCTGCCGTAGAAACAGAATCGTCGAGTTCATTCATACTTTATCTTTGGTGTGACCATCATTCACCTAAGTCTCGTTTAAGAAGTATAATTTCTTGTCTTCTTCCCGGTACTTTCTGATTTGTCGCAAAAAAGTCGCCTCCAAGCAATGATCTCATCTTTTCTGCAAGAGCACTGTTGCAAGACCTTTTTGTGAACCTATATAGTAAAACAGTCACGTTACAAAACATGTAGAGGCATAATTTGTTTACTCACCAAAACTTCTTTAATTAATTTCCACAAAGTACCACGTTTCAAATGAATTTCATCCTCGGCGAGAGCTGCTATAATTTTAGTTACAACTGGTGGTTCACTTTTTGCAAAAAATTAATAAACCTAGTTAATAATGAACGTATTTATATTCTCTAATAATCCTATAACCATCGTATATAATATACCACGATATTAAGATTGTTTTTTTTTTATTTTTTTACACTAATAAAATAATAACTATTAATTGATTATTAAAGTTTAATATTGTTACAAATTTTATTAAAACTAATTGATTTATACTAAAAATAAGTACACGTTTATTATTATTAACCGAACTAATTAAATCTAAGGATATTAATGAAAACACTTACACTAATTTATATATAGCGCTATCACTGACACAAAGATAAGATCAAATCTGCGGATAACTTCACACACTTGTTTAACACTTATTGTTTACGTTAAAGTCACGTATCAGGTTATTTATCTCAAACGTGTTAATCACTTATTTATTTAAACTTAAGTAATCTTCTTAACACTGCCGTTTTCAAAATACTGGAAATAACTGACCTCTGTTTTATTTGTGTCGCATTTATACATTTTGGAAATCTTTCTCGAATGTTCCATATCTTTTGGTATACGTTCTGGAAATGTACAAAAACCACGCGATGGCTCTCGAAGTTGAGAATAACTTCTCGAACGATTCAATATATATTAAAAAAACAAAAACTCGTTACTGTTTACACAAACTTGGATTAGTAAAACAATTGATTATTAATATTGCAAATCTTATAAAATTGCTAACAAAGTTCGTTTGTCTAAAATTCTTTTATTTAATAATTTTTAACGTATATTTTACTAAACAATAATTACAAACGGAAAGACGCGTTCCTAAAAAATGCAGTAATGAGAAAAATAAAAATATTACATGAAAATTACTTTAGTGGTGATATAGATTTTACAAGTAATAGTATATTGAGTATTAACAGTAAAGGTTTTTTACCAGTCGAAGACAATATTTTTTCTTAATCTTATTACATTATCTTAATAAACGTCACAATGACGTTTGTATTTACTTTTTATTTTTTGTTCAAACTAGTTGGCTTTTCAAGCGTTGTCGCATTATTTGTTCTGTACTTACTGTTCTAGAACAGTAAATAAATCACTTACAGACGAGTTACGCTTAACAACTAGTAAATCAAACATATAGTCTTAAAAACAAGCGTAGTCATTAGAAGAAAATGATCTAGTAGTAAGTAACACACTTGCGGTGAAAGTACTTTCTTAGATGGCTTTTCACATTCCCTCGGTTCTATCAAGATGGGCTTGATAAAGAAACCGAAACTGGGTGTATGTAAACTATTTGAATTATTTTTACAGTTTCTTATAGAGATAATTTTTCCTAACAATTTATTCAAATAAAAAAAATTAACATTAACAGTTTTGATTCATAATTTATAATACATTCTAAATATAATCTAGGTTCTAATCTTGCCTGCAACGATTTTTTTTTTACAAAAGATTCCATATCTTCAAGGGAAAGCAACATACTTTATAAATGACAATTTTTGATTTACTAAAAAAAAAAGGCAATATTGATGTGCACAAATATAAGGGTTAGTCGATATGCCAACATAACTTCAATTTATTATATTTCGGTTATATCTTAATGAAATTGAAGAAAAAAAATTATAGCATGCTAGGAAGTCAATACAAACGTGTACATATCACTTCTAAATGCAAAAGATAAAAACAATTTAAATAATTTTTTTTTAATTTGTAATAGTTAGTACTTTTACTATTATTTCTTTTAAGCAAATAAAATTATAAACCTAAGTTTTCTGAATTCTTTAATTTATTTTGACTTGGATGTTTTTTTTTATCTGAATTATTTTTGTCTCGATTTTACACGGATTTCTTTATTTGATGCTAAGTGATTTGTGTAAACGTACGGGTACTTCATAGTATTTAATTTAAATTTTCTTTATTATGTACAATGATACTGTTCAATGTACGGTGAGCGTAATTATAATCTCCACACCACACTTAGATTGTGGATCGAGCAATATCTTAATAGCCAATTGCTTTCAATAAAGTTTATTTTGGCGTGTGTGCAAAGATTTGGAGAAACTGGAAGTGTTCTTCCTACTTACGAAATCTGTGATCGAGAAAGACCACTCTATGTATTAGCAACAGAAGAAATACTTTTCAATAAAAACAAAACTTTAATACTTATTTTCTTTAATGTATCTAAAGATATCGTAAATTATAAAAGATCAGATACGAAGTAACACTAGAGAAATAAGCTGCGTAACTAACGTGTTCCATAATACGGTACATGTACGTTTTAAGGCATTATTATTTGTAGCCTTACTATGTTCAACAAGTCCAACAGTTAACCGACGTTGATTTTGAACCGTGACTTAAGTTTTGTGAGTGGTTGCAGCCACTAAAAGTTTTTGATTCTGACTTCAATGCCAAAATATTATTTTTGGATGAGCATTGTTTTATGCGAAATAGATTAGTCAATTTTCACAACACAAATGTTTGGGCTGAAGAAAACCCTCATAAAATTGAATTGTTCGGGTATTTTAAAAAACAGTTTAATTAAACCGTTTATTTTATCAAGAATTTGACCCCTTAAAGTCCGCAGAACAATACGGTTTATGCACGATAGAACTCCTCTGTATGTAAGTTGCTCAGTTTGCAATTTCTTAAATATAATTTTTACTGGATCGTTGGATTGGTAGAAACGACACTAGACGATGGTCAACCCGTAGGTCAGATATTAACCTTTTAGACTTTTTTCTAGAGCTATGTGAAATGTGAAGTATACAAAACTCCCGTAAATAATAGACAAGAGTTGCAAAATTGATTTTTTTGCAGTTGCAAATGCAATTGAACAGAATGTGTAATTACTAAGATAAGAAAGTCTTCCGGGTTTGAACCGTGTCAATGTTGTAACCAAAGTTGTCAACGTTTTGCCCACTTTTGTAAGTGGTTTCATCAGGGCGTGAGAGAAATCGAAGGACTCAAACAAGCAACCGAAATCTAACTAAAAACTTCTCAAAAGTTAGGTAATCAACTAAGACTGGTAAACCCTTTATTTTAGGAGTGGCTATAAAAACTACTTGATGAGTTTTCTTATGGCGACGTTTCGTGGAACGGTTGTGTCTACTTCTTTAGGCCAACTGAATTTGTTAAAAAGAAAACAACATAAGTAAAACGGCAGTTACAATCCGGCGAGAGCTACAAACTATTCTTCTACTTATTATAAATGCTTTTTTATAATTATAGATGATTACTTACGGAAAACAAATACAAAGTAGAATGGTCCACAAACAACGTCATTAATATAAAATTAATAAATAACAAAAAACAAAAAACAATTAATGTAAAAATACACGAAACCACTACAAACTAAATCACTAACAAACAATTTTATGGTCGTGTGATATAAAATATGAGCAATGAAAAGATAACCCAAAACATACCCAAGGTCTAGGAAATTTTTGAGATAAGGTTATTATAAACTGTACTAAGGTTGTTAGTATCAGTGTTGAAATTAACATTATTCTTATGTTGTGTAATAAATATCATTTCTGCAACTAATCTTTTATACAATTTCGGTTCCACATCTAATATTGAAGGATTACTAAAATCAAAATTATGCTGTAAATTAATATGGTGGAGAGCAAGAGCTGATTCTGCCTTTTTATTTTTACAATCATATTGGTGGTTCTTCATTCTGTTAATAGTTTTTTGTTTCGTTTGACCAATATAACATTTATTACAATCCATACAATCGATTTTATATACAACATTATGTTTGTCTAATAACTTGGTCTTATCTTTAATGTTGGAATAAATAATGTTGTAAATAGTATTGTTATTATAAGTTGTTATTTTATGGTCCGATGTTGTTAAAATAGGAATCAGCTTCTTAGTAAGACCAGGAACGTTAATGATTTTAGAAAATTTACATATAGAATTATTTTGAATAGATGGTGATGGAGTACCGTTGTTGGTGTTAGCGTGAAACAAAATTCTATTAATCAGGTTATTAGGATAATTGTTGTTTTTGAGTAAAAATTTTAAGTATATTAAGGTTTTTTATATGGAATTTGGATTAGGTAATCAACTTGTAAACCAAGCCAGATTCTAATCTTTGATAAGGTAAGAAAAAAAACGATAAACTTGAAAAAGCAAACGAAAATCTAACAAAGAACCACTATAGAGTTAGGTAATCAACTTATGAACCAAGCCAGATTCTAAACTCTATAGAATTCTATGGCTTTTTAAGTTTATTGTTTTCTTTCTTACCTTTTCAAAGTTTAGAATCTGGCTTGGTTCACAAGTTGATTACCTAACTTTTGAGAAGTTTTTAGTTAGATTGAAAGTGGGCGAAACGTTGGCAACTGCGGTTACAACATTGACACGGTCCAAACCCGGAAGACGTTCTTATCTTAGTATAGACTCCGGCCGTAGAAGTCTTCGTTATTACAGAATGTGTAATTATTTACGCAAGTCACAAATAATTTTCGGCGACGTTTAGACGTTTGTGTTTTATCCAATGCAGGCGATATTATCTAGCGTGCTTAAAAAAAATGTGCAGAATAACACGTTCATTTAACTACAATAATTTAACTACGCTATTCGATAACATTATTTTGTGTTTATTTTTATTTTTGGTGTCAGAAAATCGCTCAGAATAAATTTTTTAGAACAGTTTATTTTTACTTTCCTATAACGAAAGTATAGCAATCGCAATTTTTTCAAAATAATTTTTTTGAAGAATTTTACGTTTTAAGGTCTCTTGAATCAGCAAAACATATTTTTGACAAAAAAATTTTGGGTGTCTGTGTGTGTGTGTCTGTGTGTAACGTTGTACCCACGATAACTCTCGAACCAAAAGTCCTAGTAACTTGAAATTTGGTATGAAGCTGGCTTTTCATATTATCTCGGTTCTATCAAAAAAAAAAAATAGGTCTGATAAAGAAACCAGAAGTGGGTGTATCCGCCATTTTTAACGGTTTTTCTTATATAATTTTGTACGAATGCGAATTATTCGAATTATTTTTATAGTTTCTTATCGAGACAATACTTCCTAACAATTTATTCAAACAACATTACAGTTTATTAGATATTTAATTTACAATTTAAAGTGAATTTCATTATATAATCTAGGTTCGAATCCTGTCTGCGACGATTTAAAAAAAATATTTTTTTTGCATAAGTTTACGTTTTAAGATCTCTTAAGTCAAAAAAAAAATATTTTTGACAAACAAATTTTGGGTGTCTATGTTTGTGTCTGTCTGTGTGTAACGATGTACGTACCCACGATAACTCTCGAACCAAAAGTTCTAGTAACTTGAAATTTGGTATAGAGCTGGATTTTTATATTCTCTCGGCTTTATCAAAAGATAGCTCTGATAAAGATACCGGAAGTAGGTGTATCCGCCATTATGAACAGTTTTTCTTATATAATTTTGTACGAATGTAAATTATTCAAGTTATTTTTACAGTTTATTATAAAGATAATTCTTCCTAACAATTTATTCAAATAAATTTTTTTTCCAACATTAACAGTTTATTAGATATTTAATTTATAATTTAAAGTGATTTCCATTATATAATCTAGGTTAAAATCCTGCCTGCGACGATTTTTTTTTTAGAAAAAATAAATAGCCGGTTGCACAAAAGTCTGGTTAATTAGCGATTTACTAATCGTTTTTAATACAATCATATCACTTCAAAGTAGTTTTATAACAACATAACCTTATAGGAAAGTCATCTGGTGGCCACACCAGTTTTTTATTCGTGGTGTCAACAACTTCAGGAGACTACAGCTCCTTAATTTAAGATTTATTTTGCTAAAAGTTTAATTTTTTTTAAATGCTTTATTGAAATTTTTATTTTGACATTTTTGCTTGTATTTATGATTCAATTTCCCATGCTAATATAACAACCCGTTAATCAAGTACACCTTGTATTTAGAGAATAACTTATATTACGCTTTAAATACTGCAAGTAGTATAGTAATGTAACTTCAACTCGTGCCTGCCCGAGGGTCATGCAAGATGAGCGTTTGCACAGGGCACTTGGTTGACAGGGGCGCCAAACTGTCAAATAAAAAAAGACAACATAAAAAAAATATTACATCAATAGCATATAAAAAAAGCAGTTGTGAGTAATAACAACAGCTCTTACAACAAAGAAACATAATACGTTATGCATATTCCATAACTACACAATGAACAGTTGTAATTAAAAAATTATAAACCTATTCGAGTATTATCTTTTAAAATTATTTTTCAGCGGCAACCCTCATTGCTTATAGCGGTTGTGACTAGTGTTACTAAAATTTGCTTTTTTTTGTGTTTGTGGGTGGGTATTACGCGTTGTTGTGAAATTTTGGAAAGGAATCCTGTATGGAGTCATATTCTATACTTATCATATGTGTATCTAATTAACGGGTATATAAAAAGGTAAAATTATTACATCAATACATGCAAAAAAATAAATCAAAAGTTATAGAGCTATTGACATCAACAACAAAAAATATTTAAAGTTTACTCAAATCCCAAGTAAATATTGATTATAGTATCGTAGAAAAATTAATTTTCTCCTTTTACGATGTGCACTGATAAAACAGTTACTGTAAATTTACGGTATTTATCACTGGCCACCAGTAACCAGTGATAACTACAGTATTTCTACATTATAAATATAAGTTTACAATTCACATGTAAATTTACAATTAGTCTGTAATTTGGAAAACTTACATAAATTTGTGTGATATTACATGTAGAAATTGTAACATAACAATGTATATGTACATTGTTATATTGCATCGCAATGTATTTTTACAGTGTAATAAATTGTATTTAAGTAAGTCATTATTTAAACTAACTTCTTTATTAATAGTTACCAAAAAACGTTCTATTAGGATAAAAAAACAAACCATAACCTTATTTAAATCAATTGAAACTTGATTATATAAATTTAACCTAAGCGGTTAACTTCTTTACCTTTATTAAACACCAGGTACAATTTGTACAGTAATTAATAAAAATGATATTGTTAGTGAAAACTTGTTTTTGAGTTGTACACTTACCTAATGGTTTTATTTACAAAATCAATATTTTTTTAACTAAACATTCAGATTAGTTTTTTTGATTTTTACTTTTCGCATTACGAAAAATTAAGAACAAGAACATAGCATATAAACATAATGGTTTATTTATAGAAAACATCTATTTGAGTACAGGACCGTTTGAAAAAAGGCTAACCACAGCTGTACAAAAATAATAAAGAAACAAATAAGCATATTTAACATAGTAACTCATCCTTAAACAATACGAAATAGAGAACAAACGCACTAATACTGTTACTGTTATGCAATCAAACAACTATAAAGTCTAGAGAGTAGACATACATGTATAATATAAAGAGTGATTCTTAAAAACTGACAAGATTATTATTTTGCTAGAAACGGCATTGTCATTCAATAAAGTAAAGAATTGCGTTACGAAAACATAGTGCTCAGTTTTTTTGTAATTGTCATTTGGTCGGTCAGTTCTAAGAAATCACTCGTTATTTAGTTGTAACATGAGCAATGGTACAAAATAAAACGATTACGATATTCATAACATAATTCACCAACGATAAATCAACTACGTTATAATATTTAGTTTAGAGTAATAAAAAATACTACTGACACAAAGATAAAAAATATACCTAAACATTGAAACAAAACAAAGTCTCGCTGTTAGTAAACAGAAACATGACCGTAACACAATAGACGATTTAGTTGATGTTTCTTAATTTATTCATTAAACCAATCACTTTTTTTTTTAAAAAAACTAATTTTCTGCGATTTGGTTCCGCTGTCTGGATGAATTTTAAGGAAGTATCGTTGAATCATTTCTAAAGTGGTAGAAATTGCCTTTGGATATTCCAGATTCATATTAAAATATAGTGCAAATGCAACCTGAAGAGCTTCCGTAAAATGAATGCAGTCTGTTACTTTGACTATTTCGAAATATACGGAAATTTCTTTATTTTCTAAAACAAAACAAAAAATTAACGATCAAAGATCGAATTAGTCATTAATTAATAGTTACCAATTTCTACGATACACGGTGCGTTAACCTTTAATATTTCTTCGATATCAGTTGAATACTAAAATCAGTATAAAATGGATGTTTTTAGTTTATAATAGAAATAATGGACAATACCTACTTTAAATTTGTAATATAGTAGCGAAAAATCTTCCTTAAAATACTTGCTCAATACTCAAGCGATTGGTAGTTTAAATCTTCTGTTTCAATGTAATTTATTAACTTTGATGTATCTAAACCGAATTGCACTATTTTGGCTGCTTTGTTATTCAAGTTTTCAGAAAGAAAGTCTAAATTTGAACCTGTTAATTTGTTAAAATGCCATTTAATGGCATACTTGTTAAATAAGACAGGCCATTCTGGTTGAATGTCTAGAACTGATGGTACCTCTAGAATATTGTTTAGGAAGGTTCTTTGATCTGCATAAGATGCTTCTAAGAGTTGATAAAAACTAGGATTTGTTTGGTTTATGCTGTTTAAAATTATACGATCATTGTTGCTCTTATCAACATTTGATGTTTTCTCAGGTTGCCATTGTGAACATCCGGCCATTGAATTAGCTTTACGTTTTCTTAGAGCTGGTGGTACCGATGGAGAAGCATTATTTTATTTTCTTTTATGGGGTCAATTTAAATACGTAGCTCTTTCAAGAAGCTTAGCAAAAATTGTGCAAGAACCCCCTGCTACTGGTAATTCAGTCTTCGTCAACATCTTGAAACATTTTTGGATACTTGTCACATAGTTTATTTGCCACTCTCCAGGAGTATTGCGATGTAAACTTTAGTGAATTTCAAACTTTTCTAATGATTTAAGGTTAGTGTGGCAAGTTCTACATGTAAACATTTTTCAGGAAATATGATATACACAAAAGTACTTACGTGCTTCTTCTTTTGTTTTCAATTCAGATTAATTACACATATACACCACATGAAACTTAATGAGCTGATGTAAGATAAATGAAAACCCCAGAATCACATGTTTTGCGATTATTAAACACGTGACGAAATAACCAGTTGTGATTGCTTAGAAGTTACAATGCAACTGGCAATTCACATTTTTTATGTAATTTTACAGTTGTAGATGTAAAATCGCTTAATGCTCCATTATTATTACAGTAAGATTGTATTATTACATAAGTTCCTAACAAAAAGATGTTGTAATATTACATGTTATAATGTAAATTTATAATAAATAATTAATTTAGCATAAATTGTGTAAATTTACTAAAAAAAATTGTTTTACAGATATTTTATCTTGGATTTTACATTTTATCTGATGTAATTTTGTGTGAATTTACAGACAATTTTATCAATGTGGGTTTTGGTTTAAATAGAAAAATTTTCCAGGAGTGGGGGTAGAGACAAGCGCTAAAACGGTTCCCTCTCTATAACTATAACTTCGGGTTAGCACTGCTTCACATTCATTATATAGGGTTAAGAAATAAGACTATATAACATTAAACATTTGTTGAAATATGTCTATAGATATTTTACATTATCAATTTAACGCATGTGTGCGTAAATTTTTACAATTACATATCAAAATCGATATGTTCCTATAAAGTAACCTATTAAATTTCTAATGAAAAATAAGTATATACAGTAAAACCTTTGCAATATTTTGTAATACTATTAACAAATCAATTACAATTTCTTTAAAAATTTATAATTTAACTATATTAAAAGTTAGTAATTGAATTTAAAAACAATTTGTGATATAAATTTACTTGAAACTTTCCTATAAACTTACGTACATTATAACAGAATAAAATTTATTGAAAGATGCTTATGCTAATAATCCTAATAATAACTTTATTTAAGTCGGTTTATGCTAAAGGGCACAAGAGCACGTGCCATATTTTCTCTAACAGTATAAATTATAAAAAATAACGTTTTAAATTGATACTATTGACATTTCTTATGATAATAAAATTTATCTAACCAAAAGTACCTATTGTGAACGTGCAAACATAAACAATGGAAGAGCAAAGATTGCTTGGTTTAGGACGATTATGAGCACAATTCGACTTATATTTATTCACGATATTCATTATTAGTTTTTATTTTAATTACATGTAAAGAATAGATAAGCGTTTTATTTGAAGCAATTATAATGAGTCGTAAGACAAGCAACTACAAACGTGTTAAACGCAATTTTATTTCGGAATAATATTGTACTCTTCTTGCATATTAATTAATTTATGTTTTATTAAAATATTTAAATGCAGAACAAGAACAAGCAGAAATAGATTCTATTCAACATATTTAAGGCAGTTGTTTTCTTTCATACAAACAGAAAGTTTTAATCAAACAAAAAGGCAGTTCTACTGCAAATCACGAAATAAAATCCGTAACTTCAAGTAGAACACGTACAAACAATTAGATGCTAAGATTGGAACGTGTTTTGGTTTTTGACCGTGTCATTGTTGTAACTGAAGTTGCCAACTTCCCTAAGAAGCTTTATCAAAACGTGAAAAAATTGTAAGTAGTAGTAAGCGATATCTAACAAAAAATTACAGAGCTAAAGTAACCAAGTAAGATGTAAGTTTAAAAATTGCTTTTGTGCTTTCACATTAAAAAAACACGAGCCGCCACTGCCTTAATTTAAAATAAAAAAAAAATGATGAGTGGATGCCAACAATTCAAAATATAAATACAATAAAAAGTTTTTTTACAGAAAAATAGTCACATTAGTGAACTGTTTACAATGTAGATGTGTTGTTCTTTACGTGTGTGTATTAAATTGTTCTTGTGTTTGTTTAATTTTATGGTGAACATAACGCATACATACATATTTATCAACAAGATATATACTAAGATTATAGTAGAATAATAAACAAATACATTTTAAAATTATTATAATCAACATAAAATTTTACTTTGTGGAAACTATCCGTTTACTTAAAAAGATATTAACTTAATTGTTTAAAATAAAGATAAACATTATTTAATTTTTATTTTACTATTATGTTATTGTACAGTCTTGATATTAATATTATTAACTTTGGGGCTAAATAATTTCCAGGATTTAAGCCAAATTTTTAATTTTTTTTTTATTTTTTAATTACGTTTATTATTTACATAAATGGCGACGTTTCGGTTTTTATTAAAACCATATTCATGCCAATGAATTAAATTATTAAAACATGTACATTAAAAATATTGAAACTATAAAACTACACCACACACATTCCAAAACAGTTTTATACTAACTTTTTTATAATTTTAATTTTTTATATATATTTTACATTCTATTATTAAAAAAAAACTTAATTAATTGTAATTGAACAAAATGCAAGTAAATTTACTACGTTAATAAAACGAAATAATTAAAACACGTAACAAAAATTTCAATAATAAAAATAAAATTATCTAATCTCATTTAAGTATAGTTTTCAAGTTGTAGATGTTTTCCCCACGTAGATGAATATACTTTAGAAATGTTGAATGTGTTTGCATAAAACTGTTTTTTTCTCAATGTGAGTTTTACTGCCTTACATTTTATACTACAAAAATCTTTAATTTTTTAAATGAGTTACGGTTACAAAAAATTTATTTTTAACTTACTAAATTTGTACCCACTTGACGTTAAATACTTAGCCCTACTTATAATTAAATTAAATTACAATTGAAACAATTTACATACATGTTTGAATCACGTTAAAATAAAACAACTCAAAATGGTTACTAAATACATTATGTCTCTGCTAGTTATCAATTTTGAATACATTTTTTTTTAGGTTTTATGATTACTAATTAATAATTAAATACTGATTATTTGTTGAACAAAAAAGTTAAATTTTTTTAAAATTTAAACATTTTTTTTGTTGCTCACTAAGCGGAAAAACAATGGTTTTATACCTTATTATATCTTCTAATAATATTGCGTTAGCAAAGTTTTAATTTTTTTATACACACTGCAAAAGCTACAAAACTGTTTTATGTCTAAACAATGCAAAAACGAATGCAATGTTTTTATTTTATTTACTTTTACTGTTGCTGATTAGTCCTTTTTTCCATCTGAGCAATTGTAAATGTTTTGTATTGTTTAAAAAATGCGTGATGTTAAAATGGTTTATTTTTAGTCGAAACATCTCAGAGAACACAAAATTCGTTTAGTTTAGAAACATGTTTATTTGTTGTTACTAATACAAAATTCACTAAAAAATTCGAAACTGCATTGAATACCAATTCGTTTAACAAGCACTGTCAACCACACAGACCGCTGTTAATTAGTTCAATACGAAAATGCATGTTTTGGCATATTCAGATATATGGACGTGGTTCTTGTGGAACCGTATGTTCAGTACACTGGTCGTCGGTACTCAACGTGTAAAAGCAAAAATGTTTTCAATTTAAAAAAAATATTATAGATTATATAGTGATCGATAATATAAACTCTTAAAAATAAAAACATGGCCCTAGCATGTACAGCTTGATAATGTAAACATTAGCTAACTATTTTGGTACGTTTGACGTACTAGTAAACTTTAAAGATCTCTTTTTTTGTTTGAAATAAAGTGCATTTTTGTGAATTTTTTTTGTAACCGTTAAGTATTATAATTTTTGACTCGGCACACGTGCCAATTTTTTTTCTATTTTTAATGTATGCGTATGTGCCTCATAAAGTTTGTTTATTCACGCTACGTACTGAAGACTGAACGATGTTGTATCATAATTTTTCTGAATAAATAATGTGACCGACTCGTATATAATAGTTACAGTGTGACATTTAAAATTAATCTTAAATTTGATATTCTTAAATAACGAATAAAATAATAAAGAAAAAAATTAATGGATTTATAAAAGATTGAAAATACCTCAATGAGATTGAAACAATTGTTGTAATTGCGTAAGTAAAAACAAACAAAATTCCGTGAGTGACTTTTCTGACAGCGACAAAGTAATTAAGTAAAACTTACCCACAATCCAGTACTTGCCCGAAGAAAACGTTTTCCTCGTTGAGTTGATCTTGAATATATATGAATAACAAATCGTGTCAACACACACAAAAGCAAAAATCTACAATATTGTGATAGAAATTTAAGCATACGCCGAGGGTAGAACCCTAAAATCCAAAACCAACCCAACTACAATAACACCTAACCCAAGAAGAAACGTAAATAAAAGAGCTGAGCATCACCAACCAGATAAGCCGAAAAGTCGCATGAAGCGGAATGATACTCCAAAGAACCAAAAACTTCAACCAACAGAAGAGAAATTTTGGAACAGGTACTCGTTGAAAGTAAACATAAGTCGTTGCGCTATAAAGCAAGAGAACAATGCAGTTCCATAAACCTTACTGACAGACAATATTAAGCAAAGAAAAAGAAGAAGTACAGAAGTACACAAATACAAATCCAACCCTAATTATACCCAGTAAACACGGATTGAAACTGTTACAGTCACAAGATTAAAACAATTGTTTCATTGCGTTGTTTCGTGTTAGTTCCATTTTTATATCATTTACATGTAACTGACAGTGAATAAATTGAAAGAGTTCCGATTTTTCACAATCAGTTTTAAACCGTTTTAGTACTTGCAATTTTTTTCCCATAATCAGCAACCGTCTAAAAACTGATTTATTAAAACCGAATATTTTTTGAACAACTAGAATTGTTTGAAAATCGGTTAAATAAAACTGAATTATTTTCAAAACAGTAGAATCGTTTTAGTGAAAACGAATACTTTGTCAGCATTAGTCGTTGCTGTACTTTTGATTACTGTCGTCAACGCTTGCGCTGCAAATTAATATCTTTTCACTTGTTCGCTTGTAGTTTGATAAGTGATGCTGTGTGTACAATTACGAAATGGAACAATAAACGGTAAGTCGAAGCATTTTATTATAATCCATAAATGTAATCAATATTATTATCATTTCTGTTCTTTATGTATCATGTTTTAATTTGTATAAAAAATGTAAATTAACACACATGATTGCGTTAAGGTAGATTATTGCGTAAATCTGATGATACTTTAGGATTTATAATTACAGTTCAATTCTTCAAGTTTTCTATACGATTATGTACAGCTAAAGGTATTCACAGTGTTTTTATAACTTTCTTATGATTGCTAAATTGATATTTATATTAAGTTTGTGTTGTTTTTGATTAAAAAAGTGTAATTAATTTTGTGTAACTCTATGATTATGTATGTATATAAACGAAATATTTATTCCTATGTTATAGATGCGGTTAAAAGCTGCTACCCAACATTAACTGATGCAGTTTTCGAGGTTTCCGTGAAAAGATCACAAAAAGAAAGTTGCAATATGTAAAAAACTCATTGTGATGTATTTAAAAATATTTATTGTGCAATAAAATTTGAAACGTGCATTCGAAAATGTATTATTGTATTATTGAAAGAATTGTTTTAGTTCATTAGTGAAACAAGAAAATCATATATTTATTGATCATTTACTATCAGTTCAAGAACGAAGCTTTTAAAACGTAAACCGAATGCAACATTTGTTTTGCAACAGGTTTGAATTTAAAATACTGAAACTATACTGATTCAAATAAGTGAAACAGCGATGGACTTATAGCTATTTTATTGCAGTTAGGTTTCCTTTATGTTTGAAACAAGAGTGAATCATAAATTTTTTGTTTTGAAACTGTTACTAAACATTATCAGTTTTGTGTTTACTGGGTAAGTACCGAAAACTCAATAAGTAAAAAGAAAAACCAAGTACCGAGCAGATTTTGAATGGTGATACGCAGATTTAAAAGAATAGTTAAAAAGAAAAACTAATACAATTGTGTCCAAAAAGTCGTCAACAGACGTATCTCATAACGTCTGTTCAAGCAACAACCCAAGATAAAAGAAAAAAACAAAAAAGATAATTGTCCAATAGGCAAACCTCCAGAAGCAAAAGAAAAAAATTAGAAGTAAAAAAGACCAGAAAGAAAGAAAAGGAACAAACGGCAAAAGATAGGACTTAATATTTCTATGTCCAACTAACTACCCAAGAGGTAAACCTTAAAGAAGATCAAAAAGAAAAAAGAATTTTTGCCACATAGAAAGTCTCTAAGCCTAAAAAGAAAAAAGTGAAAAGTAGAAAAGATAAGGGATAGGGAAAGACGAAGAAATATAAAGCTCGATGTAAATGGCTAATTCGTTCTTCTCTCCGTAGAAGAACGAAAAGAAAAACCACCTTACGGTGTCCATCCAATCGCCCTATACAACTAGAGAAAAAAGAAAGGGGAAAGAAAAGATACCGTAGTTAGCTAGAAAACGAATGCGTACCAATTGCTGTCCCAAATTGGAAAGTATACTTTAAGACTTTAATGCCGACAAGCGAAATGGAAAACTCAAGAAAAGAAAAACGCAATTCAAAAAGCAGAAAGAGAATCCTATACATACCGTACCAATCCCAAAAAAGCCGACTAAGCGGATATAACTATGTACATACGGAAAAGTAGTCTGTCCTGAAGTAGGATAGAGAAGAAAGAAACCAAAAAAAATGTGCTAGAAACTTAAGCAAAGAAAATAATATCGACGACAGCAATATAAAAGGAACAATTGGGTAGCATCTAAGCTACAACCAACAAGAGACTGACGACGTATCCAAAGACTCAAACCACCAAAACCAAAAGATATGAACCACAAAAATAGCAAAAGTTGAAAGTCAAAAGCCCAAAAAGTGTACTAGCACTTACGACGCTTGCGACGCCGATGGAAAAGAATAGAACGATTAGAAAGAGGCAGTAAAGCACAATTAGAAGCGACTGAAGAAGCAGGTGTAAAAACAATAGTACTGGTTTTTGCATCCGGAGAAATAGTACGATCCTTGTGTAGACGCGCAGACCTTCTAGCTACACCAGTGTTGGAAAACTTCGACGTTGCTGGCAAGAAGTAACATAACTTAATCGGATTGTTTCGTTGTGAGTTCTAACAAGAACAGTAACGTATGAACTCAGCAACCCTAGGTCTCATATGAGGCCAGTAGAAGTGGCAGCGAATAGCTTCTAAGTACGCCTAACACTGAGGTGACCACAATCAAATTTGATGTGGTGATCCTGAATTAGTTGCTGGCGCTGGTCCGATGGTACAACTAACATTCAAACGCAAGGATCAGAAGAGGAAATGCGTACACGTTTACATAAAAAATTTTTTACAACACACCAACGAGAGAAACGACGAGGAGGTATAGTAACTTTAGATATACCTAAATACCAAAGATTACTAGTAGGCCTAATAATCCTTGAAACCGAAAAGAAATTAAAACGAAGAGAACGAACAGTACGTAAAGGTTTATCACCTTGAGAACGACATCAAATACAAGTATTCGAAGTAAAAGTAGATACAGAAGAAAATGTAGAAGTATTAAAAGAGCAAACAGCAAGAATAGCAGAAAAGATAGAAGCAGAAATTTTACTAGCAAAAACTAAAGATGGCTCTTGAACTTTGTCACCAATCTCTGTTATTGAAAAGTTAAAAGAATCACGAGAATTGATGTTGGTAGAACGGCATTAGATTCCGGCGAATGACCTTGAGCTGCATTTGCTCTGAGACCGGTTCCGATAGCTGAAGGAAGTATCGCATGGTTGTAACGTAAGTACCAATTGATTTGTTAGGCCCCATAGTACGCTTGCAAATGGCCTCCATCAGACGATCGTCGTAATCTAAAGGCAAAAACTTAGATTTCAACAGAGCAGCAACATCATTCCACGAACGTAACGAACTTCGATTCGTCCTGAAAACAAGAAGGGCTTTGCCAGATAAAACTTCAAAAGCTGAAAAAAGTTGATGCTGTGAAACACCACGAGATAAGCACAACTCGTCACAAAGGTCGCTTATAATCATGTCTATTTAACTATAAATTATGGATATATTGAGTAGTAAAACAATGAATGTCACACAATTCATACATCAAGATAATCAATTACCAATTAAAAATTATGATTCAAGCATAATATCTAACCAAAAGTTTTTCAAACACGGTTTCTAACTTGGAGAAGGGTGTAAACGGTCACGGTAACGGGTCACGATTTGAAAATTTTTACATGTATTTGAAATCATTATACCAACCTAAATACAATTACTTAAGACAACTGTTACAACCACTTCGTGATGTAAAATACTTCGAAAACTCCATTATTATATTTGTTGATGTAGTTTGCCCAGAGCCGGATTTAAAGGGTGGCGAAAGGGGTGATCGCCCATGGGCCTCCACAAAATTGGGGCCCCTACACAACTTTGAAATAATACGAATTATTAACATTATTCATTATACCAACAAAGAAACGAAACCGTAATTCAATGTAATACGCAACCAATGACTAATGAAATAAATCCCTTGTTCTCAACTGAGTTTATTTTTGTAGTTTTATGTTTCACTAGCTAAAAAAATTACTTATATGACAGCATTTATAAAATGTTTCCAATAAGAATATCATATTACAAATGTTAAGATAAGTATTTTATTTGCTGAAGTCTTAAGTTCCTGGTAAAGATTAACATTAACGTTAACTAATTGTAAGAAGAAAATAAAAGCCAGGTAACACAAAAGGCTTCCAAATTTATCTTTGCTCAGTCAGTGACTTCTTGCATTGAAAGTAATATAGGTATTACAGAATTTATAGTATTATAAAAAAATTATTTAGCAGATGCATGTGTTTGAATTTTGAAATGAGTGCTTTTTAGTTTTAAACTTTCAGTTGATCTGCCTTCGAAATAGGAAAACAGAATGAACGGATTTTTTTGTAAGTGCGTGTGAACTAAGACTAGATACATTAAGTTTTGTAAAATTACGTAATTTTTAAAATATTGTGTTTTACTATTTAATTTATATCACTTTATCGCGTTTATTTCAAAAGAAGTAAGAGGTAAGTTATTGAATTAAGCATTGTAGATAATATGTAAATAGTTTGTTAATGAAATGATTTTCTATTCGAATACAAAAAAAAATGAATATGCTTGTGATATAGGATTATGGCGCGCAAATATGGGAAGTTTTGTTGACTATTGGGCGAAGAAAGGAACCAAGGATCTACAAAGTTGTGATAAAGAACTATTCAAACAGAAATCTTGCCAATACAATGACCACAAAGAAGAAGAATAAGAATACGTCTATGCCAAACAAGTATGTTTAAACGTAAAACTCGGAATGGCGAAATAATTCATCGATCTTGGATATGTTTTTCACCATCAAATGGACGAGTCTACTGTTTTGTATGTAAGTTAATGTCTCCAGTTCGTACGCAGCTTAGTTATGAGGGATTTTTTGATTAGAAGCATGCAAGTAACAGATTAATAAGTTATGAAACATCTGAGGCACATTTAAATGCTATTGTGACAATAGCTAATCGTTCCATACAGCTAGGGCGCATAAATAGCGAATTAGAAAAACAAGCACTAGAAACAAGAAACTATTGGAAAACTTTACTCAAAAGGGTCATCAGTGTTATTAAATTTACTTGTGAACGTGGTTTAGCCCTGTGTGGTGACAATGAGTTATTCGGTTTGCCATATAATGGTAATTATCTTGGATTGCTTGAGTTGATAACGGAACATGACGATTTCTTGAAACAACATATTAGTAATTATGCAAATCGTGTAAGCGGTTATGCAAATTATCTTTCGTCAACTGTATGTGAAGAAATTATTCATCTGATGAGAAAACGAGTACTCGAGGAAATAGTTTTTAGAATCAAGAAATCTAAATATTTTTCAATTTCATTAGATTCAACACCAGATAAAGGTTCTTAAGATTTATGTCAAATTAGGGTCACAAAGCGCAAGATATATTTAGTGCATTAATGGAATTTCTAAAAAAACATAATATCGATATAAAGTACTGTAGAGGACAGTCCTATGATAATACGTCAGTGATGAGCGGAAGATATAATGGAGTGCAGGCTAAGATTCACGCAGAAAATTCATAAGCATCATGAATTCCATGTGCGGCTCACTCGTTAAATTTAGTTGCCAAAAGCGCTGCAGAGTGTTGCCCTGCTGCGGTTGCTTTTTTTGATTTTTTAGAGGAGTTATATGTCTATTTTACAATTTCTACCCATCGATATGCGTTATTAACAGAACATTTAAATTCATTTGCTGATCAAACGCCTGGTCGAATCCTTGTACCTAAAAGAGTGACAACGACTCGTTGCTCATGTAGGCCTGATGCCTGCAAAGCGCTTGTTGCAGGTTACGATCAAATTAAACTTTATTAAAAATTTCGGAAGATTTAGATCAACTACCTAAAGCGCGTTGCGATGCTAATGGACTACATACCCGTATGTGTATGATTGAAACAGGTTTTTACGCAGTATTTTGGAATGAAATTTTAGATAGAACCAATGCAACCAGCCAACTACTTCAAAGTGCGAAACTTGATTTAAATTCCGCAACTGCAGCAATAAGTTGATTAAAAGAATTTGTTTTAGGGAGACGTGATAATTTTTAGACATATGAATCGCTTGGCGCGGAAAAAGCCGGAACAACAGATTATGTCGTTCATCGATGTTACCAACGAAACGTTCGTTTAATTACTCTAGATTATGGTCAAGCACCAGAAGTGGAATTAACACCTAGAAATAAATTTAAATTAGAAAATTTCATTCTAGTTATGGATCAGTTTCTGTTTTCTTTAAACCAAAGACTCTCGGCTTATGAGTCAGTATCCGCCCGGTTTGGATTTCTGCGACGACTAGACAGCTTGAGTCTTCAAGCAATTGAAGCTCATGCAAATCGTCTTGTGAATACATATGCTGATGATCTAGATGGTAGTTTAGGTATTGAACTAATACAATTTATTGATTTCTTTAAAAATTTTAAAGACGAATATATAACGAACAAATTAAAGGAAGAACTTAGTGTAGAACATTTTATGTACAAAGTATTAATCACGATAGATGTGAAAGATGCTTTTCCAAATGCAGAAATAGCTCTCCGTATGTATCTTGTACTTATGATTACAAATTGTAGTAGTGAAAGGTCGTTTTCAAAGTTAAAACTTTTGAAAAATAGACTTCGCACTACGATACTTCAGGAAAGACTAAATGATCTTACCATCATAAGTCTAGAATCAGATATATTACGAAAAATCAACACAGCCGAAGTGATTGACGATTTTACTCGACGAAAGTGTAGAAAAATGTCGTTTAAGTAATTTACAATAAATTCTTTTTTCTTCAACAACTGTTTTTTTTTATAAAAAAGAATATGTATATATATAACACCTAGAAATTATTTTGTAAATAGATAAATAAAGCTTTATTGTGTTACAAAAATAGTATAATGTTTTTTTTGAAATAAAAACGCATATATTAGGTCGATCCTCAGGGGGCCTCCACAGTGAATCTGTCCACAGGCCCCCACAGTTCTAAATCCGGCCCTGAGTTTGCCACAATCCAGGTGAAACTTTCCAAATATTTTTGTTTTAGAAAACATAAAAAATATAGAATCCTTTTATTTATGCCAAACATATATATTCATCTATTCCTAAACAATTAATACGAAACAATGCAAATATAATTATCGTTTTTCAAAAAGATCAACAAAATATGAAACATATCTACCAAGATCATGTAAATGTGGACATGTCATTTGATGTGTTTAAAACTTTGTGTGGTTATTGATGGCAAGATAAATATCGAATATTAGTTATCGATAAGGAAAGTAATGTAATTTCCGGTCGTTACAGAAAAGAATTTGATTGTTTTATTAAAATATAAATTGTACTACGTGATGCAACTACAAGATAGTCGCAATGATAATCGGTTAATAGAAGAACTAATTCAATAACATAAAAATGTGAAACATAAAGCTAATAGTTTGAAAGCGGACGTGTCACAGAAAGAAAATTTTATTCAACAACAGTTTAAACCTATAAACTCAATTATTAAAAGAATTCTAAGAAATATTAAACTTGAGTTGGAATTTACTGCCAAGAAACAACCTCATGTTACGGTTTCTGTAAAAAACGACTTTTATCTAGTATTTCTGAGAGAGTCAATGAACGTTCAGTAGTATTAAAATCTCAAATAACAGACCAGTTTAAACCTTTTCACGCTAGTACTGCCACAAGGCCCTCAACACATCATATCTCTGAACAACCTAAAAAAATTGCGTATTTAGATACTGATGTAATTGCACATATTGACGATGTACGAATTCATAATATTCCCACGTTAGACAAACTACAAAGCGAACTCGCTGAATTTGGTACAAATCAAGCTTTTCAAGACTATTTAAATCGATATGAAGGTTTGGCAAACTTATATGTAGAATCAGTGTTCCCTGATGTAAATAACGCATTCGATCATAATTATGAGGTGTATTTTGACCCCGCTTTAAATAAATTTCATGTAGGAGATGTAGATCTAGAGTTTGATGGAGAAGATTAACTAATTAAACGCCCATCAAGAGAAGAATTTCGATATACAGGTACTAGCAGTTTATACGAACTGTTGTATAACGAACCCCGATTTGTTTATAAACAACAAGACCAAATTCAATACAAGGATATAAACAAACGCAAAAAAATTCAGTAATATAATCAAACCGCTATTAGTTACATCAATGACTCGTGCCCAATCAGAGTCTACTACTATAAAAAAAGAGGTCATATACAGATGTTGCAGCTAAATAAAAAACGTTTAAAGTTACTACCGTGGAAAACTCTTAACAAATTAGTTAATTGGTTAAGAACATTATTAAGCTCTAAAGAAGCGGGTCATACAGAACACACGAACAAAATAATTTACATTCTTGATGAGTTACGATCTGCCACGATAATAAAATGACATGTTGTTAAACACATTCTCATATTAGTGGTAACCATAGACATACAACATGACGCTTGATAAGTTTGGAAGATATATTAACCAAATTAAAGCTCATCAAAAGACTTTATATTTTGTAGAACAAATACCTTCTTTATATTACGATACAGATATATACGTAATGCGTACGACAGATGGTTCACGTATCAACATGTTTGGTAAAGAGTATACGTTTCTTCTACTTAAAGCTAGCGTTATAAACGTGACTACACATCAATGGGATATGTCATTAAGGTATTTTCGATTTAAACCGGACGACATTAGTTTTATAATAGAGATCATTGTAAGAGTTGAGTTATAGGACCCAAACGACGGCAAGTAATTAAAGTACTTCATAAACCGGCTAGAAAAAATTTTCCTCGAAGACGTGTAGTTATTAAAGGATTGAATAGCTTCTTTTAAGCAGAGTAGTAATTAATACCTTTTCAAAATATGTTTGGCGTGAACCAGTAAATCGAAAAACTGGAACAGATGTAACTAATGCAATGAAAAAAGTGTGAGTTGAAGCAATACCTCTTAATTTGAAGATTAATAATGGTAAAGAATTCTACAATAAAAAATTCCAATATCTAATGAAGTTTGATTATAAATCATTACAGTACTTAGTATTTTGAGAATAAAAGTAGCATCGTTGAACGAGTAAATGGCACCTTGAAAAACTTCATGTGGAAAAAGTTTAGCTTACAAGAATCTTGTAAATGGTTAAATTTATTACCGTTAATCGTTAAACATTACAATTTAACAACTTATAGAACTACTGGATATAAACTGATCGATGTGAATGAAAACAACAAAAGGTTTTATCCTAAATTAGAGCACTAAAATTTTTTAAGTAATGATTCTGGAAAATACAAATCCTACAACATACATATTAAAGAACGTAAAAGATCAACAGATCAAAAAAGGTTTTTGCAAACAAGAGCTTTAAGAAGTTAAATATCTAGTCCTATATTTAGTTAAAAAATTATTAAAACGTTGTGGTAATCAATTATACGTTAAATGGTTAGGCTTAGATAAATCTCATAATTCATTGTTAAACAACAGTGCTATAATATAAACAAATAAAACACAGTTATTTTTAAATTATCCCCACCACTTTTAGATATATTTATATATCATTAACATCTTTGTTGATTAGTTCATCTAATCCTATCGGATCGTTGAATTGTGGTGGTAACCCAGTTTTCAAATGATTCCAAACCATCAAGGTTTTCAAACTCTACATCTGGTTGTTTGTCAGATTTGCCACATTTTTCATCCAATTCTCGTAGTGTATCAAAACCAGCTTTCACTAAAGAATTTATCTTGATATTCCAATTAATATCTCGATGACCTCATGCTAACAAATTACATGTACCAGGTATTATAATGTGTTTATCATCGGAAGAGCACAAAGCTATTTTATTTAAAAGTTTTGTATATAGATCATGTAAATTAGATCTAAACACATACATTCTACAGATTATAGATTTCTTTTCACTTTCAGCAACTTGTTTAAAATCTAGTTCACTAATATCGCGTTGTATTACATATTTTCGTACAGTTTTAATAATTTGATTCCCGACATTAACACAATAACACTTGGCTCCAGCACCGTAGAAACTATGAACTGCTGTTCTACCAAATTCGTTCTTCATTTTACTTACAACAGAAATAGTAATTGGAATATTCTGTTGATTATTTTTTTTTTAATTAAAAGTGTAATATTCATTTAGATGCATTTTTAGATCTTCATAAACATTAGGTGTTTGTATTTTTATTACTATTAAGCTGTCTGTGTCCGTGTACCATAATTTTACGTTTTGTTCGTATCTTGATCGTAACACTTCATAAAAAAGCCGGTACATTTTGAATTTAATCATTACAATTTCATATTTAAAGCATTTGTTTTTTTTCTAAAGTTGATCCCCGTTCAAATAAAATTAAACCTACATGTTCTAAAACTCAAAATAAATTTCTTATTGCAATCCAAACATGTTTTTATTAAGCCATTCATAATTACAATGATACAAGGAAAAAGTTTTTGTTAAAATTAAAACTACAAATTAATCAAATTCAACCAATTCTTATTAGAAATCATATCAGTTAAAGTACGTAATAAATTACTACGAAACCACAAGTAGGCATTTCAAGTAAACATTTATGTTATCACTATTTGTTCCACGCTGGTCTAAAATAAAACATCAGCAATTTAGTTTACGTTAAGGTTTGCAATATGTGCTAAACTTTTTGCTAAAGCTGTGGCAAAGATAAAATGACCTGTACCGTGACTCCGACAGTTTTTTGTTTGGAACTATACGACATGGATCCTTCAGTTTATAGCAAGTTGGTTGCAGCATATAATCTATAACTCACTCATCAATAGTGAATGATTGGAAACTATCAGAAACTTACAAGTAAGTATTGATTCTGATTTTGAATATTGTTCACTTTCGTTATACATATATTAGAATTAGGTCGCAAAGCTTGCACATTTTCTGGCATATAGTATGACTTAGTTTTTTGCAATGAAATGAAATTATCGTGCATTTGCATTTCTTTTAGAGAAAGAAATTGATGTTACATCCCTTGTGTGCCTAACGGAAAATGATTTGAACATATTCGAGGAAGGTGAATTTGAGTTGATAGTAAAGTTTAGAAGTAAACTACCTAGTTGGAAAATGCTTTAACAGAAAAAAATAAGTTTCCAAAAGTTAGAAGAAGATTATTTAACTCGGATGTTGTAGATTCGACTAATATTCTAAGTGGGTAACATCCAACGGTAACATATAATTAATGAGTATTATTTGGATCGGTAATATTAGCAACAATTATAAATTTTAATGTAATTAAGGATAAAACCATAAACTGTAGTAATGATAGAAATATAACACATTTATATTAAATTTAGCAAATAAATACGTTTAAACTATGCGTATATTTACTGAAATTTTTCATACCCTAAAACTGCGCAAAAGCAAACATTATGAAACTGCTTGCTTAAATTAATACAAAGTGTTATTACTATTAAAACTATTTATGATAAAACGCAACAATCTACAGAGATCGGAAAATGCAGTACTTGTCATAATTATGAATGGTTATTCTCTACGATCACATTAAGCAACTTTTGAATGATAAAAGAAAACGAAAATTCTTTTTCAAAATTTTTGTTCTAAAAAAATTATGTAAGCGTACATCGGCTTGACTCAAAACCAATAGCCTATTTGCATGAAATACAGCAGTTTTTGTATTATTACAGTAAACTTTTCTCTCCGTGTTGATATATCTACCCAAGTAGCAAAAATCAGTTACAAAACGGTTGTAAAACACTCTTGCAACTATGGTTTCCGTAAGGTATTTAGTTAAAGAATAGTTGCTGAGTCTTTCCTGATACGTTGTCAATACCGGATTTGGCCAGTTGCAAGGCAACTGCAAACTGCAGTAATATTATAACCATTTTACAACGTGTCTGAGACCGTTGTAATTACTACTTTGTAACTGTTTTGCAGCGTTGCTATAACGGTTTTTTACAAATCATGTTTACCTATTCTAAATCGTTTCTGTAATGGTTTATCATCACGGTTTTGTAATTGATTTGTAACATTGTAGTTACCGTTTACAGCAACTGCTATGTAACTGTTTTGAAAACATGCTTATTATTACCATTATTTGAAACTACTTTATAACCGCTTTGTTAAACAACTTATCCAAGATTTTAGTTACTTACTGCATCATAAAGATTAAAACAAAAGTAGAGATAAAAATATATTAAGGGGGTATTGTCGTCTAGAATTAAAAAAAAAACGATTTTGAGTTTTTTGGATTTTATTATATTACAAACCTTCCGAAATACGCCTGTTAAAATCGTATAATGAAATTCAAAAAATTGGCTGAATTATAGCAATTTCAAGAAGTAAAATCGCGCGGGCCGATTCTAGTGTAGTTAAGACGAAGCTGCGCGTCAAACGCCTCAAAAGAAGCCAGGACTGCTAGAAGAGAAGCACTATCTATTGAAAATGAGTTTTACGAAAGAGAAGAAGGAGTCATTTATGGATCCGGGTTGGCAGATTAACCAATAAGTATCAATAATTTGATTCAAACCTCATATAACGGTTCAAAAACTTTAAACGCGTTTTTCTCTAAACTATGTTTTTCAAATCGGCAACCACGATATCTCAATTACCAATCGGTCAATTAAGTTTAAATTTAATATTTGTCTTAAGTACACTGTTTTTAAACGTTGGTAGCAGATTTGAGTTAAAATAACTTTTTTCTTTTCGTTTTTTAAGTCGCTGTAATAGAAAAAAAAATGTAAAAATTGACTATCAACGTTTAACATGCCGCAATTTTGTTAAGGAAATTTTTTTTAAGCCAATTCTGCTACCAACCCTAACAACACTCATATAGATTAAAAATATATTTAGTTTATTTTTTTCAGATACATACAAAGTTCGCAACACTGGTTGCCAAATTAAGGCTTTTTTCTGCGCACCCTTCTGTTCTATCGTACGAAACTATACATAAAAAAAATTATTTTTTTTCAATATAATTTCTACATATTTTTAAGGAAACAATAAATATCTGTTCAACATTTCAAAAAAAAATTGTAAACAGTTTTAAAGTTATGCTATCCTGAAAATCGCCTTCAAAACAGCATTCTAGACAACAATACTCCCTTAATAAAAAGATACAGATATATAAAAAGTTAGAATAAATGTACATTATTTAAATTTTTAAAGTTTCTTATAGAACTAAATTCAAACAAAAAAGATATAATAAAAGAATTTTTACATCTGTTGCAAGTAGATACCAGTAAACAGGTTTTTAGGGCAAATTTTTAAGAAAAGCGGATTATGTATATTATTTATAAATTTTGTAAATAGTAAATTTTGTTAAGAGAAAAATGTCTTTGTGTTAAAAGACTATGGCGGATTAAGATATTCCTCACATGTTATAGTTTAATGCGTCTACGTAATTCTTAGTTAAATATTTGTATTAGGCTACAAATGCACATGTGCAATTATAATCGGTTCAATGATCATAATCTCGACTGGTTTTTAAAAGATGATAGGTGTTCGCAATGGCGATCTAATTTACACGTTCTGATCACTGTGTGTAATATTGTAATGTCCTTGCAATCAAATTCTATTTTATCCTAGAAGAAAATAAAATTACTTTAACATTTGCTTACTTATAATTGGCAACCAATTCTTCAACGTTGATTAAATTAGAAACAGTAGTTTATATGCACGATTAACATTATAGTAATATAATATACCAATAATTGTACTTACGTAGTTTTGAATTAGAAACACTTTCAGTACTGTTTATTGGATAATGATAATGGACTACGTGTCTTATAAAAATCTCGTAAAATGCACTTCTTCTGTTGCTGTTTGAACGTATAGGTTAACACTGTAGTGTAGTTTTAGAAATTCACACTTGTAACCATAGTTTCAAGACTGTTACATTCGAAACCAAAATGAAGGTTTTAATGTCACTAAATTGACACTGTAGTTACATAAGGGTTTAAGAAAAGCTTACTTATAACCATAGTTGTAAAATGGTTATTTTTGTAATAGATTTGAAACCTCAGTAAATTACGAAAGTTGCTGCTACGTTGCTGCAACGGTTTATTTACCATGGTGCTAATGTTACTAATTTGCAACTGGTTACAACGTAACCACGGTTACAAAATGTTGCTTGGGTAATATCTTAAACCCAATGTTTACAGGTTTATTGTATACAACAGCTATTTTGGACAGTTCTATGGCGTTTTTAGTGAATCTGGTCACTTGCTTAAAAGTTGGTTTAGCCACGTAAGCCTTTAATCCTAAGAGTTTTTCAATGTTTTTCCAATGAATCAATAGACGTATATTTCTTTACGTAGGCACATTTTCCATTGTTTTCCCATAAACTCGGTTATTCATCAGTTTGTAAAAATTCTTTCCCAATTTCGTATTGACCTTATTTCGTAACCTAGTGTTTAAATCAATGTAACCTTGTAACCAAGTACTTTCCTGAAATTTTAATATTCGATGTGTATGAGTAAGTACCAATTTATGCTTGAGACATTGCTTTAAGTTTCTGTAATGAATGATGTATGCTGTTTTATTATTTAAATTTGGAATAAGTTTTGAGAGATGTGGTTGAATTTGGAGGACAAATACTTTCTGGACGGAACGGTAAATCATTGTGATGATCATCTAAATTATCTGTATAATGTAAATCCACTTCTAATAAGTACCCTTCATCAGCATCGTCGGGTATGTCTAAAACGTTAATAAAGTCCACAGCTTTTGGCGATAACCAAGTAAATCTTGTACGAGGTAAATACTCTCGCATTAAGTGTCCATATAAATTGGTCGAATCTACTTAGATTCTACAAATTTATATGGTTATAATGTGTGATGTAGGGTTTTTAGAACTAAATCTTGGAATATATAGGTTATTGGCTAGAGATTTTCGTTTAATGCGTGTACTTACACCTCCGCGAATGCTTATCTTGCAAAATGGTACATGTCCATATCAGTCAAAACCTCTAATTCTACTCTCGTATGTTTCACCATTGCGTTCTAAGCCAAACAAGAAGCCGTTACATATTAAGCTGGAACTAAATCATAAATCTTTTGACAGAATACACAAAAAAATTTAAATAAATTAGTTAATACTAACACATCAGATAGGTACACGTCAGAATAATCTCCAAGCGATTTACACTGAAACGTTGTCCATGTGCTTGTAGCACGTCGATATTTTTCTTTAGAAATATGTTGCTCTCGAATAGTGTCGTAAATCTTCTTTTTTCGTTAAACAACATTCACTTAATTTTGTGTAGCTGTCCACGTACTAATATGGAAAAATCCTTTTAATTCTTGACAAATAAAACGTGATATATTTTTCTTTTGACTCTGAAATTACATCAACTTCTTCTTTTTCTAAAACCAACGCTTTTATAAATAAATGTGCAAAATACCCGTTTAGATTATATAAAAATATTGGTATAAAGTTGGGTATTTTATAATTAAGGTTACATGTGGAATGTGCTGCGCCACGATATCTTTCTGTACAATGAGAATGATCTTGTACTTTTGGATTTCCATGGTTACCAATTTTTTTCTTGCAAATAAAACATTGTTGTGCCACTTCATACTCAACTAATTGTTGTGCAGTTAGAGGAAGCATCGGCACTACGATACAGTTTTAAACGAGAACATTCATAACTTTTAGTAGCTTTGATGTAATACGCAAAAGCATACGGTTCATGCTTACATGCTTTGACAGTAAAGGGATCTTTTGGATTAGAAAACGCCGTATGTACAGGTATAAGGAATGACTTAAAATTAGCATATATGACAAACGGAACAGACATTTTTAATGGAAATTATTAAATTTTAGTACATTATCATAAGTAATTACACTGGTTGTGTAGACGTAATTACAATCATGTGTTACGTGTCGTTAAAACAGTTGTTCATTTCTAAAGTAATGCAAACAGGAATCACAAAAATGTTTTGTACCGTTCCGGGTAGCTAAATGTGTATTCACCAATCGCGAAAAATTTTTGATCCAACAATAATGTTAAGAACCCGTGTTGATTTCTAATAACAATAAATTAATGTAGGTATTCTGCTTCTTTTTTGTGTAATATAATGGTCCCACAACTGCAACTTTTTGTGTTCCTTGTTTTGTAATTTTTTCTAATTTGTACACGTTAACCGATATGTTGTTATTGTCTTCAAACTTTCCAATATCAATTAATTTCATAGGAAGAGGGGATAGGATGTAACTCTGCGGATTGCTTCGTGTAAATACGTGTTTGCATTGCAGACATGTGCTTATTGCCTTTTTTTTACCAAAATGAAACTTTTGAAAAAGTTAATATAATAAGTATTAAAATTACAATACAAATATTCAAACAATGATTGACACATTATAGAAAGATATATTAAACTTTAAAAACAATTAAAACTGCTTTTACGATCAATACGAGCATCAAGGAAGTTTTGATAAAAATTTTTGTAAAATAAGTACAGTAAAATATAATCGTATATACAAAAATTAACAACAAACAGCGAAAAACTGAAGCAACTGAGGTAATTTGCAGTAAATATTTTTAGCAAGCATTGTAACACCTTTACTCTTCTCATATTGTTACTGCGTGTTTTTCTAATTAAAAAATGCGTTTCTCTGCTGGTGTGTTCCTTTTAAGCGTATTCTAATCATTTTGTTGTTTCCAAAAATTACAAATTTGATCAAAACTGAACTATAGTTTTTGCTAATAGAAGTCAAATGTTTTTTCCATATTTTGTTGTGTAAGGTTATGTTTCTGCTGATTGGTCTGGATCAATATTAGATGGTTTTATTTGTTACGTTTTAATTTCTAATTAAAACAAAGTACACATTTTTTTTGTTTATTGTACATAAGTTCTTATTGTATTATTTTTTTTGTGTCTTCCATTTACTTGTCGATTATTCATACGCCTAATTATTGATCATTAAAGTTTCCTAAATCAAAGAGGTTTTGTTTACATTTTGAAATGCCATTGACTTTTGTTTACTTACCTGGTTAGGAATTTCTAATTTATAGATCTTCAAACTATGCATTGTACTAATTTTCCTTTAGTTTTAGTATCAATTATATTTGTTCTCTATTTAGGTTAGTTATAATAGCAATCTTCATAATTGTAAATTATTTTGTGTTTTAGTGGTAGCCATTTTCTTTTCTGTCGGGAAGTGAATTTAGTTCGGCATGTTTCGTAATGCACTATCGGGGAAGTCGTTTGCCAAAGCCGTGCGCGTTTGCATTATTTTTCACCGTACATGCATTATCGTTTTCTTTGTAATTTTATTGGTTTTTTCTATCCGTTTATGTTCGACTGCTTTTTATTAATTATGTTTAATCAATTCCAATTATCAAAGTTTCACCTTTCTAGTTAAATTTAGTATTATTATTAACATTTATATTCTCCGTATGAGCACGGCACTGTCTCCTTTTTGGCGGTTTCTAAGACCTTTACATTCGAGTTTTTTTTTAAAAGATACGATATTTTACGTTTTCAATGTCATTATTGGTTTTTGATGTGGTGTGGCAACACATGGTTCATCTTTTATGGCAAATTTTGAATTTAGAAATTACTGCCTTCTGAATTAATCAGGATCTAGAGCCATTGTGTTATTTTACTCTTACTAATCTCGTTACTCGTTATTATTGTGGAAGAAAGCAAGAGTAACCCATTTAATTGGGGATTAATGAGTCGCAACCACAAGGCCATTTATCACTTTTTTGGGACTTTTACATCGAACCCTCTCGAGGTAGGTCTGAAGATTTTAATTGTTGAGACAGTTTTCGTCATAGTTCTGTATATTTTTAGGGTTCTTTCCCAGGGCGTAGAATTTTCACTCTCGCCATTATCGTTGGTAGTAACATTAAACGACTGCTATTTGATAAGAATTTTATCGACGGCCATTTTCTTCAAGTCGACGTTAAGGTCAGATAATTTTCTATTTTACTATTACGCCAAAGAAGATTATAAATCGGACGCCGTTGTATCGTCGTTAATGCACGTTCGCTGCCACCTCATTTGTAATAAGACATTATTTTTTTTTATTGTACAGTAGTAATATTGTTTAACCTTTTTGCTTCACTTTTTTTTTAACATTATTGTAGATTGTATTGCATCAAGCATTTATTTACTTTTAGTTAAGTCAGATATTTTTTTATTATTATTAATTTTACCTTGTTTGAGTGGATGTCGCATCCCCACGTTAGCTACGTGCTACTTCACTTGATTTGTAACGGAATTCGCGCCATTGCTTACGTAAGCCACGGTTGCCGATTTATTTGGTATTTCCGGTCAAAAATAATTATTTCATACGTGACTCGTGACCGCGTTTGGGGTGCCCGTTTACTTACGAAAGGTAAATTAGCGAAAGTTATTTATTTATTATTATTGTATTGCTTATTGATGTTAGCAAATCTACATTTGTTTAATTTTATTTCTAAAATAATTTTTGTTTAATTGTACTGGGTTTTTTTATTGGCTTCCACAACACTGTTTATTTAGGTGACACCCGTTTAGGGGTTGGTGGTGTGTCAATTTCATTGACGTTTTGGGAAGGGTTTGGAACGGGTATTCGACCCCTTGGCGCCCATTTATTTTATTTAAAAAAAAAAATCTTAGAGAACCCACGCCGTCTCCACTGTAAGGTTAGCCGCGGCGGTCCAACCCCAACTTCTACGTCCACTCGTGGTGGTCGTATTATATTATAAAACGAAAATCTTGCTATATTGCATTTTACTTGATAATCAACTTGTTTTTTTTTATAGTTAATATAATAATTTATAAAGTAAGCACTGTTGTTTGAAGTATTTTCAAACTGATGGCAGTTTTAGATATAAAAAAAATCATAGTCGTACACCTGAGGTTAAATAACAGAAAATTTACTTTAGAGCATATTTCACCGTTGTTTAATTAAGATTATGTAGTTTATATAATATGTTACGTAGGTATGACTACCTTAATTTTATAAATATTTTTTTCGAAATAACAATAAATAAGATAATAATAATTTACTCTTATTCCTAACTAGTAAAGATTTTTAATAAACACGTCGCAAAGTTTCAATGCTGACAATTAAAATTGAGCTAAAGATTTCAAGGTTAATTGGATTGTAAATTAATCAGCTTTAGACCGTGTTACATGTAATAAAAATTACTTCTTTAATGGGTAAATAATTAAATATTGTCTAAAAACTATTATACCTGGAACTTCAATGAAAGTAACATAGTTTATTAGTTTTCAAAATATACTGATTTATAAAATAGATTTCAATAGTATCTAGTTGCGTTTTAGTCACTTAATAAATAATATAATATAATATAAATTTTTTGTTTTTTTTGTAGCATTAAACTATAAAAAATAATTAACCATAAAAAAAAAGATTTTAGTGTTTTATTATTTAAATTTATTTGTTTGTAACAGAATTGTTAAACAAATGTACGTGTTATTTACAATAATTGACCGATAAAGCAATTCTTATAAATTACTGTTTACGATTAAAGTGTAAAAAAACGTAAAATAAAGTTTTGCATAAGTTGAGATTCTGCTTATTTTCGCGCAAATAATTAATTAATAATTAATAACTAAATTAAATGCTATAAATAGATATGTTCAAAATGTGAATACGAAAAGGCAAATATAATAAATACTTTTATAAAGTTTTACAGAAAGTTTACAAAGGGTCCTATTGCTTAAAATTGAATCACAGTTTTAATATTGCCGCCACTGTTTACTAAATCCAACATCTAAATAAATAAAATAAATAACTTTAAGGCATTAATTTGTTTGTCAGAATTAAATACACGTGACTATTACTTAATTTTGCAAATATAGTATTTTAAAAGACAATAGAAACTAGCTAATTACAATTAACTTAAACTATGTATAAATAATTACAATAATAAACATATTACATACATGTTTACGTCATATTAAAGATTGTTATATGTGTTGCTTACAATTTTTTAAATTATTAAAAGTATATATTAAAATATTATTCTTAAAACGTTTGTTATTAAAATAACTTAGTTTTAATAAATATTGTAAAAACAATTTAAATAACTAAAAAACCTTTATTTTTTAAATAATATTTTTACAAGCTCTAATTTATGTATTATACGAGATGGAATTAAGATCACTAAACATAAACTTAATATTATATTTTACAACCCAGTTAGGTGTAATTTAAATTGCAGACTCTTATTACTACTTAGACATTTGTAATCTAAAAACTTGTTAAGAAAATAACTTTTTTCATAAGTAGAAAATTTATTTATTTTTATACAAGATAGTGTCGTGCACCAAATTTACTTTTTTTATCTTTAAATGTTATTAAGTATCGTAAGTAAGTTTTATAACGCTAACTTTATTTAAAGCAACTTAACCTTATCTGATTACTAATAACAGTTAATTTATTAAATAGAAACTAAATTAAATGCTGTAAATGTATGTTTTTTAAAAATAATTTTTTTACGCGTGGGTTGTTTTATAATTAGTTCTAATTCTTGATTATAATAATTACGTTTTTTTTCAAATTTCTATTTTGTGTATTTACTTTATTTGGATGATTTTTTTGTAAAATGGTAATTTTTTTTTCTATCCTTGTATTGCATGTAAAGCTTTAATATTAAACAATTTTAAGAGAGTAATTTTTGAAGAATTGATTATAAACGGAATTGTTTAAGTTTTTAAATTTATGTGTGTTTAATTTTTTTTATTGTTGTCTAACTTATTTTTTCTAAAACTGAGTTTAAACTTAGATTATTGGATTTATTATAATGTAATTTATAGTTAAGTAATTTTTTGGTAATATTCTAGTTTTTAATTTTGTACTTTTGTTGCACATTATTGTTTTTTTTTTGAGTTATAGTAATTAACTGAAAAATAATGGTTTTAACATAAAACATAATTCAAACAACTTTACATTAACAGGATTAATAATAAGCAGTTTTTTGCAAATATTAAGCAATAGTAATTATTTAAATAGTTAAAATAGTTCATCTCTAAGTAAAGTGATTAGAAAAAAATGATATTTGCTTGAAGTGATTCCACAAAATAATACAATATTTCTTTATTATAATTAAACGAGACTAGTTTCAACCATCTAAATTGTCATCGTTAGAATTAATGTAATTCTTAAAAACAGTTAAATCATTTAAGGAACTATTTAAAAGAACGATACAGTTATCAACATATCTAATCCAAAAACCAATGTTAGAGAAAGAAGAATTCGTTTAGGATTTTATTCTCAATTTTATTCATAAAGATTTCAGCAGCAAGATGTGAAATAGATTCTATAGCTAAACCAGATCATTGAAAATAAAAATTATTATTAAATTTTAAAACAAATTGTTTACAATACAAATTAATTTGTAGTTAGTACTAGATCTTATCTTCATTAGGAGGGGCAATAAAAACCACTCTAAACTGTTTTTATGGCTACGTTTCGTGCCTCTAGTGTGCACTTCTTCAGGCCACTGAAAATTTATTTACAGTAAGGGAACAACATTACACACGTATATAACAACTAACTGACTTTGTTAACAGGTACAGCATAAAGACAAAAAAACTTACAAGAAAAGGTTATGAGTGGAGACAGTCCACTGGTCCAATAAGCATACCGTCTAATACTGTTACTTATTCTAGTTAACATAAAATTATTAAGTCAATGAATAAAATTAGAATTTAAATGTATATACAAAGAAAAACGACGGACATTAAAGTTAAACAAACAATATACACTAAATGTAAATTCAAAAATAATTGTAAGTATGATAAGGCTAATAGATAAAAATGACCATGAAATCGCATTTACCTACAAAGCTTATCTTGCAATTTTTGAAATTAAATTATTGTAAATATTACTTAAATTGTTGGTGTCGTTATTAAAATTAATGTTGTTTTTATATATGTTGATGTATATCATTTCCGAAACTAACCTTTTTCTGAAATTATTTTCAACATCTAAAATTGTAGGAGTGTTGAAATCGAAGGTATGTCCAGTATTAATGTGATGGACTGCTAATGCTGTATCTGCTTTTTTTATTTTGCAATCATAACGATGGTTATTAATCCGACTTTTTACTTTTTGTTTGGTTTGGCCGATATAACATACATTACAATTGGTACAGTCTAGTTTGTATATTACATCGTGCTTTTCTATTGTGTTTGTTTTATCTTTAGTTTTGCTGTACAGAGTATTATAGATTTACACATTTTTTTTCAAAACCCGAGTATACTTTGCCAAACATTAATAACAACAATAATACAGCTGAATCCCAATATTCAAAACCTGTACTTGAAACACGTATCAGCAGCAGACAAGAAACTGATCTTCTAGAAAGCAATCCATCAACATCTTTACTTTACCGCTTATGTTGCAAAATTTTTAATGACAGCGATTTGAAACCTGTTTGCCTTAGTGATGAATCAAGTTACAACGACTGGCAGCATTTAAGTGAACATTTAAACATTTATGAAAAGAGCAAGTTACATATTGAAAATGTTCTAAAATTGCTAGATCTTTCTAGCCGTTTTAATATAAATGAAATAATTGATTCTGAAATTCAAAATGTAATAAACAGAAAAACTAAATACTGGCAAGCTGTTATAGAAAGAAATTTCTACGTGATTCAGTTTTTAGGTCAGCATAATTTAACTTTTTTTGTAAGTAGAAAAACAATGGTAACTTTTTAAAATGCATAGAAATGATATCCAAATTTGACCCGATTATGTCAGAACATATGAAACGCTCTCAAATGATAGGTTGATTTTAGTTCGCTAAAATGTTGCTGGTTTCTGTTGTAGCGCAGCTCTCAGGTAGTTAGATAAGCGAAGAGCGCGCTAACAAACGATGTAAGAAATCAATCAAACAATTAGAAAAATTGTCAAAATTGGTCAATTAACTCCCGATGTCAGGCATGCCAAATAGTTTGATTTTAAGACTAAACTATTAAAGTCTTATCTGCAATAAAACTTAACCAAGAATAATTCATTGATTCAATTTTAAAAGATTTATAATCCTATATTCAAAACAAAACAAAAACAATAATATAAAATTCAGTAAGGTTACTTAAAACTAAAAATAGAAACTTTTATCATTTAATTGATTCAACTTAAAATTAAGAGAATACCGGTATTTTTTTGTAACACTCTTCCGGGGTAGCTTGCGGTAGATACGTTGAGATAAATAAACACAATAATATAAACTTAAATATATTGTAATAATTACAAAAAAACTCTTTAAATAAATGATTTCCTGGCGTGTTGTTCTTCGCCTTTGAGCGACGGCCCCAATGTGACGCCTCTGGTAGTTTATTTCGCACTGCAAGGTTAAAGGTTGATTAGTTTAAACTGCGCTTGTACGAAAATAGCGGCGTGAATTTCCAGCTGCGAACTTTGCTGCAAGTAATTAATTAAAATACGGTGCTCTGTAATTAATCGAGGTGTTAGCAGGATTTACACAGGTGAGTTGATGTATTATACAAGCGGTAAAATAACGGTTAAACGGATTTTTCAGGTAAAGTCGGACAGGCGCGGTATCTACAGGTGTGGAAAATTACTAGTATAAGTTCCAATAGTGAATGAACGGGAATGTTACTGGCACAAATATTAAGGGTGTACAATGATCGTTTATGCGATATAAACAGGATCTTAAATGGGAATTACTAGGAGATTGCGGCTTGTGCGAAGGTTACTACAAGGTACGTACGAATTGTGAAATGACAATGAACGAATGGGTTTTTTAGAGATGACAAGGTACAGGGATGACAACTGACTTTAAAGGAAGATGTAGGGGTCGAGAATGTTGTTTCGGTAATGAATACAAGTTTTCAAGATTTAACGATAATGAATGAATGCTACGTGGAAGTCCGGTAGAGGCTAAATTCCGTTTTATGTAACAAGGTTTCGGTGTAATGATTACTCAGGTAACTATCGGCGGTTAGCCAGTGTCCACCAACAAGTAATTCTATTATAAAGTATATTCACAGGGTTTACTGGGAGGTTTCGGTGTAATGATTACTCAGGTAACTATCGGCGGTTAGCCAGTGTCCACCAACAAGTAATTATGTTCTCGGAGGCTTTTAGAGGTCAAACGACCCAATACGGAGATTGCGTTGGCTAGTGTAACTATCGGCAGTTAGCCACTGTCCACACTGGCCCCAGCAAGAAATTGCAAATCAGAGAAATTATTTACAACAGGGATGTATATGAAATAACGAAATTAAAAAGGAAAATCGTGAATCAGGAGAATTGTCAGGTACGGTGCAGGTTGTTAATATTTTTGGACGGTTCAGGACGGTTATATTTCCAGGTAAACACAAGGAGAACTGGTAAAAATAGATAGATTTTCCCGGTGATGCATGCTATTTTATACGGCTGGTGGTCACGCTTCGGTGGTCATTTAGAGTAGGGATTCTTCGTCTGCGCGATCACGTACTCTTGTAGACGCGACGAGGTCGAAGTCCACGCGTATTTGTTGGGATTTTTACACAATTTTAGTACAAATACGGACATTACAATCGGTTTCGTTACATCTTTACATATAGTAAGAAAACAATTTTAATTAAGTTACTTTAAATATTTGCAGTATGCAAATGTAATTTTGATATTGATTAGAGAAATTTTATTATTTAGTATTTAATAAGTTACGTTCAAAAGTAAGTTATTTCGCAAGAAGAAAACCCAAGTTTGTTGATAAAGCAGTTTTTAATCAACGAAAAGGAATGTAGAGATAAAGGTAACTCACGCATACGGATCAAATTTCCAATGGAATGCAAAGTTGATGTCGTCCAACGTTGAAACTGGCAAATAACCTTGGGAAATTTCCCATCAAAAACGATGATCAAGGCGTATTTACGAAAATCGATTCGGATCATTGGTATTTATTGTATTATTCATATACCAAACCCATTCGAATTATTAAGATAATGATAATTTCGTTAAAGATAAAATCGGTACCAAAAAAAAAGTCTAAAACAAATAAAAACTGGAAATTAGATAAACCCAACAAAATAGAAATGAAAGACATACCTGTGTTATTAACACAGACTTTTTAAATAAAGATATTGTAAATATTAGTTAAGATAAAGAAATTGCATGGCTTCAACAAATGAAGTACTACATGCGTACTCGTCAAAGACTCAGTACCAAATGAATCTTAAGGCTGACAACGCCTTAAAAAGTAGCACCTCCACAAAATAAAAATAAAAGAAGGTTTACACGCAAATTTAGTTAAACTAATACAGATAATTTAAAATCAAGAATAACAGTAACGGAAACGTTACACTGTTTTGTTTGCATGTTTTTTTATTTAATTTGTCAGTGTTCGAATCAACAATCTTTTTATTAGCTTAGTAACTAAGTTATTTTTTTAATACCCTTTTTTTGAAATGTATACGTTTCGTAAATAGTAAAAAATAACCAATGATTACTCCCTTGTTGACTTAGCAACATTGTACGTTGTGCACAATGTATTAGCCACATTATCTACCGACTTTGTAAAGAGATTTAAACTATGTCAGGTTTTATTTTTCAGTCGTATGCTACTTTGATGCTTGATGTACTCTGGATAGTAAAACCATAGTAGTTTTGTTTATAGTCAAACATACTGTTGTGCTATACCTTATCTTTTGGTAAAGTAAAACAGCCCTTACAAAAAATATTTTTTTCTTTTCTATCTCTAAGCGATCACGAATTGCCGAAAACGTCTATTCATAATAGCAGTTTTCTGGTTCTAACGCTCTGTTCAATAGATTATAATCTGCACATTAAAAATAGGCCAAATCGTACTTATTACATTACTTTATTTTTGGTTAAATTTAATAGTAATTGAAGCACTTTAGTCAAGTGCACTTTACACATTTTTCGGAAATTTCCAACGCAATAAAATACACTTTTTGCATAAAACTTATGCATCAAGGTTGTAAAAGATCAGTTTGAGATGTCAAAAATCTACGACGTTGTAGCTATAATTTAATTGAGAAAGTGGTAAACCAGTAAAATTTATTTAATTTCAGATTATCTACTTTATAATTTTTACAAAGCAATAAACGATATTTTTAGTTAAACTTAAAATATCATGTTTAATGAAGTTTCCAAACAGCTAATTAAAATTTCTTATATCATAACTCATTTTTAACAATGCACAAGCTATAGTCCAATAAATCACTGTTGGCGTTTTTTGCTCATCAAAAGAAAAGTAGTAATAAGATTGTAAATTAGGTGCTTTAAATTATGCCAACGGTTTTAACTAATATTCAGTAATATCTAATGTCAAAGCTATTAAAAAAAAACATTTGACAGTCTATAGAATTAGAAGTTACGTTACTAACATAAATAATACTCAACCTATACTCTTTTTACCATCCATAATTTTTTAACGACGTATAAAAGTCCTTGTTCTTACATACCTACTGTCAAGTATAGCTAATTAACCTATCCCAAATCACATTTATCGCATACAATGAAATACAAAATACACAAATACAACGTTGCTATCTATATCGGTGTTAGATATTATTTTTAAATAAAACTTGTTTGTTTAAATTATTATTACTAAAAGATTGTTAAAGTTAGCAGCGCTCAATTTTGATTATAATTTTTTAAATAAACAGATAGAATAACTGTAACGTGCACTTGGTTAAAGTGCAATCAATTACCTGCAAACTTAATTCACAGTAAAGTAAGGCAACGGCAATTCCGGTATCGGAGAGTGGCGTGCGGTTAAAGCAACTAATACCAGGTGTCGATTACAATCAGTTAAAAAGGCGCTAAGACATGAAAAAGACTAATGCCCAGTTTCATAAAGTAAAGTTAACTATGTAGTAAACTGATGTCGTTGATAACTATGTGATTCGTCGTCAAGTACATTTGATTTTGTACTTGTCGACCAATGACGACACTTAACGATATGAACATGTAGTTAACTACATCGTCAAAGTTAACAATGCTTTATGCAACCGAGCCTATATCTGTTTGTTCAAATCTTTACAGTACTGCAAAAAAAATAGAACACAACTAAACTAACAAAAAGTAAATTTTTAAAATTGACGTTTGAAATAATGTAAAAACCAACAAATATTGGTACATGCAATATCACAGTAATCAACAAATCTAATTATAAGTATACTGAACTTTAAAGTTAGGCAACATACTGTACTATTAAACAATTAGTAAAAAAAAGGTTAAAATTTAACTTTAACAATACAAAATTAATATAAATTGAGCCTGAGTAACCTAAACGTTAAATAGTACATAAACTATCTGTCAGAACAGACAACAACAGTCGACGAATATACAATCGACAGTAAAATGTGATAAAAAGTATAAGGTTACTTACGGTTTACTCCTTGTTTCTAATACTAGTAGTGGTGCAAAAATCCTTAAAAACTAAAAAATTTAGAAACAAACAAAGTATATCGCCGTAATATCACAAATAAGGCTAAATTGGTTACAACCGATTGTGAAACGCGATGTGCGCTAAACTTCAAGTTTTTTAGATTTTGTAGTTGATTTTAAACTCAATATAGGTGCATTTATAAAAACTTTATAAACGAGATTCTATTATATTCTTTTTTTAAATATTAAGCCTGGCATGTTGAGTGTCAAAGACGACCACAACTCGACGATTCTTTCATTTTTCCTAAAATATTTCACAACAAATTTTACAACAAGCCATTAAAAATTAACATTAACAGTGTATTAGACATTTGATTAATAATTTAAAATGAATTCAAAATATTATCTAAGTTTGCATGTGTAATACTTAGTACTTTTATTCTTATTTCTTTTAAGCAAATAAAATAAATAAACCTAAGTTTTCTAAATTCTGTATATTAGTTTGACTTGCATGTTTTCCTTCAATTTGAAAATAAAAAACATGTAGAAATACCTTATAGCAAAGTCGTATGGTGACCACACTAGTTTTTTAATAACGTTCTGCTGGGCATAATAGCAAAACAGAAAGAAAAGAAACTTCAATGTTACTAATAAAATTTAAAATAAACGATGCAAAATCTGTACAAAGCAATGAACAATAAAAGATTTTTAATAAAACAAAACATATTAATTCTAGAATTGAGCATATAGATTTTTTTTATAATTTTACGTTTATTGGCTCCTAGCATTTTTGTCAACGTCAATAGGTTTTTAGCTTCCCCTAAATTTCATGATGAAAAAAATTGTGATAAGGTTTTGACCCGAACCGTAGTATAGTTACACTAAATCTAAAACAATAAGTAAATTGAAATTTTCTGTAATTATTTATAATTTTCCTTTACTTAACTTTGACAAAAACACGACAGTGATGGAAAGTAAAACCTTTATTTGGATACATAAACAGATGGTATCCAAGGAGTGAAAAAAACGCTATCTACACTTGTTATGTATACCTAAATAGAAGACGCATTTATTGATTAATATTAATACTACAATTGAAACATTCTTGAATGTTAATTGAAGGTACATTTATAACTTGTTTAACATTATATTCTTCTTTGTTCGTAACAGAAATAACGTTATTATTTGTATCAATTGCATTGTCGTTAGTGGTACTATTACTAAAATTTTCAACGGTTCCGCCGTAGAAAATCCTGTTAGTCGCGTGGACTTTGTGTTAAGGAATCTTTAACATACCCCTCTGCAACGGTGTTGGATTTCCACCTCCTGTGTCTTTTCAAAAAAACTACGTTTAAAGCTGTGACTTGTGTAGTCTTTACAGTAATACAAATTTTAAAAAAAAATATTTTCATCGGTATAGCGGATAAAGTATGCTTGCCTACTACTTACTATACACATTTATCATTACCATAACGCAATTTTGAAATGAGATTTTCATTAGCACAAAGCGTTAATTTTAACATCGAGTATTCACTCTACAAGCTAGTTGGTAACCTTAGATTCGATGCTCTGTCATTAAAATATGCCAAAAGCACAGTTTTATTAATTTTCTTAATATTTTTCGAATTCCACTACTCCTTTAAATATCTATTTGTTTGCTCATATCGAGTCTTTGATTTTTGTGGCAGTAACGACGCTTAAGCTGCATTAGCACTGCTTTTGATTTCAGAAAAATCTTTAACTTCGTCCGAATCACTCATTGTACCGATTACAAATTAGACTTATGATAAAACATTTTATACTAAATTTGTTTGTTTACAAGGGTTGTAGCCACGGCAGCTAATAAATCAGCAAACTCTATTATGGCAGTACATTTTTTACTATGGATAATTAGTATTATATAACAAAATATTTAGTAGCTACATATTATTACAGTTAATTCCTGTGGTAGTGAGAAAAACGTAATGCACAACGCGTAGGTAAGTTTCTTTTTTATTCCTCCCACCTCGAATAAAAAAGTTCACTTACCGCCACTTGTAGTGCAAATAATTATTTTTTTTAATATGTACGCAACAGTGCAATTTTTGTCAATAACTAACAACAACATATGTGTAGTATCTATTATCGAAAATAAATATTTTTTTTTTAAACTTAATTTTCTTTTAAATATATGTGTTAATTATTTTTTAAGTTGTTTTACAATAAAAAATGAAATAAATAAATAAATAAATTTTGCTTGTATTATTTAAATTTACAATAACAACTTGCATACGGGCAAAAATAAATTAGAACAGTTGTTAAAAATTGTTATATAGACGACAATAAAAACTTAATTGCCTCAGTTTAGTGCAAAATATTAAAAAAACCGCTAAAAGAAATGTAAATAGATTAATAAATCTAGTATACAAATTTTAAAGTGTATAAGCAAGTAATGTTATACGTATTGCACACAAACAGTTGCAAGAAAAACTATAAATTTGTTTGTACCTTATTTTAATAGAAGAATCTAAAAATGTAATAATATACAAGGAGTTTAATTTAAAGAAACACAACTTTGATACTTTTACGACCTTTGCAACACTCTGTATAATATAAAATTAATTAAAAAAAGTGACTATAATAGACCCTCATGTATCCCTAACGTAACACACAGTATTTCGAACCGTATAGCGTGAATAAGCCTGTATAAAAACAGTTCTAATAATATAGCAAATATTTTTTCATATAATTTACATAACGCTACTATAAGATTTTAATGATTTGCAATTACATTTACGGTTTGTCATACTTTAATTGGGTTTCATTATCTCTAATTTTGTAAGCCGTCAAATAAATAATAATTGTGTGAGAGCATGTATAGATAAATAAGCCGTAACGAAGCTTATAAAATAAATATTTTAATTGAAGCCTTTCAGTTAAGGTCATACAAGAAATTATTAAAGTCTGTTTGTGTTAGTATTTGCAATTATATGCTATTTAAGTGTTGTGTATGTTTTATACGAAACATTTAAATCTTCTAAATTGCTTTTGTATTAAAAGAAGACGTACAATTTTAGATATATAAAAATTTCCTTGGTGTTTTATTTTCAACCGTAACTTTTTTAAAATACTTTTATACATAAAATAATTTATGCAAACACTTTAATAACTAAAAAAAATATGTAGTCAATAATCAAGAATATATATTTTACGTGTTTTTGTCTTAAGTTAACATAAATTATTTATTGTTTATAATGAAGTTATAAATTTTATAAGAAATAACATTACAGGGAAATGCTATGCATATTATAGTACGCAAAAATTTCATGTTTGATTTTAAATTCATTTTTTATTTTTGCATTTATTTATAGATACAAATGTTTTTTGACATATTTGCGTTTTATATAATATAATATTTGTAAGGTTACTACAGAATTCCAAAAACAGCATTGAAATAAAGTTGTAAACAAAAATGTATTTTTACGTTTCAAAATTTTAAACTTAACATAAATATTAAGTTAATAAAACTTATCATTAACACAAAAAATAAATATAGAAAAGTGTTTTACTACAGGATTTTAATGATTCATTTTAAATTCATTTTTGATAATGGGTTATCTTGAAATAAATATTTGATTATACATATCATAGTATTTGTTCTTTATGTTTAATTGAAATTGTCATTAATTTATACGTATTTATTAATTTTAATTATTGATTGTGTAGTAGTTCCATTTTTGTAATGTTTTTGAAACTTTAGAGCAATTGCTACATCTGTAAGTAGAAACTTTATACTTTATTTAATCAGATAGTTGTAGTACTTACTATAATAAATTGCAGTGGCTTGAAGAAGTGCACATTTAGTGCACGAAACGTCGCCAAAAAGAAAAAACAAAGTAATTTTTATGCCCCTCCTTGAATGAAGAATTTAAATTTATTAATTAGAAGTTAATAAGAAAGATAAAAAAACCTTAACAGTAAATAAAAATGTAGTAATTGATATTTATTAATTGTTGTTTAAAAATAAAATTTTTACTATTTTACGTAAAACATTGTGAAAAATCACTAGTGAATTTAAAACAGTATTATATGTTTTAACATAAGTTTTTAAACAGTTGCTTTGTACCTTGTTAAGTTTAAAAAAGTTACGTATGTAAATGTTATAAAACAGAAAATAGATTACTATTTACCAAGGTTAAATAGTGTACTATTACTATGATACATATTATTACAGCATAAACGACAAGATTATATCGCAAAACGCAAAGCGTCAAGAGTTATAAATTGCGTGAGCTATAATAATATGCTCTATATACAATTTCTTACTACTAAAATTATTTAAAGTGCTTCATATTTAAATGTCGATAAATTAGAAAAATTAAATTTATATTGAAAATTTACTTAACGTTTTGATTCATTTGGTAGTTACAATAATTTGTCAATAGTTAAGTATTAAATAACTTTTCCGTAAGTGTGATTCAAAGTACACTGATTAAAATCATATTGATTTGTTTAATGAACTTTTTTAAAATAAGATAAAATACATTTTATCAAATTTGGTAGACCGTTCATTAAAACGTTTTCATCTAATTATTAAAATATGTAAATATGTTAATTAGTAAACAATTTATTTATATGCGGTTATAAATGTGCAATTTCACGACTTACATATGTATTTATATTTATGTATGCATAATATTGACTACACTTATGGATTATAATAAAGTGTTTCGACTTAGCGTTTATTGTTCCACTTTGTAATTGTACACAGAGCATCACTTATCAAAGGACAACCGAACAAATGAAAAAAATATGAACTTGCAGCGACACTAATCAAAAGGATAGCAACTACTAATGCTGACTACACTTAAAGTATTCGTTTGTACTAAAACAATTTTAAAACGATTGTACTGTTTTGAAAATAGTTTAAACTTATTTAAGCGATCTTTAACCAAGTCTAGTTATTCAACAAATTTTTGGTTTTAACAAATTTAAAGAATTGCTGATTATTAAAAAGAATTTGCAAGTACTGAAACGATATAAAAATGATTACGAAAAATCAAAACTCTTTCAATTTATTCACGGTCAGTTACATGTAAATGAAATAAAAAATGAAACTAATACGAAACAACCTAATGAAACAATTGTTTTAATTATGTGATTCTAACAGTTTCAATCCGTGTTTACTAGGTAGTAACAACTTCTAAGTTTTGGTTATCTGTTTCGGTTTATTTAAGAAATAGGAAAAGCATACATCTGCTTTAGTTACCAAGTTAAATTCTAAAACAAAATTCATTCAAAAACTTAAAATTGTCTGAAGTCTACTTAGAGTTCGTTCTGAAACTGCGTATAGATTTTATTTAGAAAGTATATACACAAATAATCCTCATCAATAAAATTCACTAATTCTATAATTTGTTTCTTTGAATAAACGAACTTGCTTATCTTATAACGATAGCAATCAATCAACGCCGTCAGACAACTTGTTTTTCTTATAAACACATTTTGGAAATTAGAAGCTAGGAGTTTCCAAGCTTGCACGTGCATTTGGAAGCAATAGCTACTGAAGTTGACACTAAACAAACTTTCAAGTTCATGTAAAATTTTATCCGACTTTCGTCATTTGTGACGTCACATCTACACAAAAACTTACTCTTCTAACTTATAAAACAAAACTTTAAAAAGGTTAGTTAAAATGGTAACTTACGCGGCATTGCATTTTTCCATACATATATTTGTTTACATTTTAAATTCAACGTTATGGTTTGTTAGGTTAGTGCGCTAACATTCGTATTTTGGTTATTTTTATCTTTTCTACAAAAAATTATTGCATTGTAGAACATACGTCTATGTTAATTTACATAATAATTAAAATAATGTTTGGTAAGAAGATTGGAAAGTATAAGAAAAAAGTTTTTTTAATTTGGCAGTTTCTTTTTTAACCGCGACAACAATTCATTAAGTAATTTAATGTAATATTGAATTTTACACGTATTTTATTACTCTTATCGTAATCTTAGGAAGCGGCAGCTGTTTTAAAAAGTATAGTCTCAACAGTAATAGGTATTTCGTAAGCCTTAAATAAAAACTGTTTCTAATCGACAAGCTCATAAACAACTCCATTATAATATCGAGGCGTTTAACAAACGTGTATTGCGTAATATAATTTACAAGATGTTTCAAAGTCGTAATCAAATACACAATTAGTACTGTGATTTACTTTTCTTACGTTACATTAAATTGTTTCAGAAAGCACGTTGCAGTAAACCTTTTGTAGCAAAAATTAAAAAAACAACTTTTCAAAGGTAATAATAAGTAAAAAATAACAGTATATAATGCAATTTATTGCATTTATTGCATTTTTAGGAATTGCTTTCCAAAGCTGTTTAGACCAGATACATTAATCAAACAATATGCTGCTACGATTACGTCTTGCATTTTTAATCTAATTGAACCTACATGGGGTGCTACTAAACTTTATTATAATAAACATATTAATACAGATGTCAAAAGAGTAAAAGTAAGTAAAACACTAAAAAATAATTAACCTTCTACCGCCTAAGATATTTTACATCGCAATGAGCCCAACTGGGGTAATCTGAATACCCCAAGAGTTTAAGCGTCTAAACGATGAAAACTGAAACTTCTTCGAAATGAAATAATAACAGATAAGTATGTTAAGTTATAGGTTTAATATTTTTCATAAATTTATATACAATCAGTACATGTACAGATAATTTTGTCGGTACGATGGATTTTACATAAAGGTTTTTTACACTTAATACATGCAAATCTTGTTTTCCTGTTATCAGATCTGGGACAGAAAGCACATCTTTGACCAGTTTGAAGCTTGCTGTCAAGATTACTTTCTTTTTCTTGGTTCAGCACTGTTACAGCTATTCCACCTCTTGAGTTTAAGGCTCTCTGTTCCATATTAGGTTTGGCAAGTTGTAGAGACAGTTCCTCGAGAAAATTGTAGCGTCTAGATTTATCACCTTTTTGCCAGTCTGGGTGGTTGTAGATCCATACAATGTAAGCATTTAGTGCTGCTATGTCCACCATTTTCATAAAAACTCTCAAAGGCCATCTATTGCATTTACGAACACAAGTGTATTCTCTGGTCATCTTGTCACCTGTATCTACTCCGCCTTTCGTCTTGTTGTAATGGAGAATAATTTCTGGCTTGTGCATATCTTTATCGTGGATTTCTTTGTCGTGATGTTGCGTTGAAAGAAGTATTACAGCTTTTTTAGGTTTTGGAACGTAAGACACAATAGTATGATTTGCAGTAAACCCAAATAAACTAGAATATTCTTCTCTATGTTTGCTTGCTAAGAATTCTTTAGGTATGTCTGATTTATTTGATCTCAAAGTTCCAACCAGGGTTAATTTTCTTTCAAGAAGAGAATTGGCCAATCCAACGGAAGTAAAAAAATTATCAGTAGTTACCCCACGTACAGAGTCATAATACGGTTTTGTTAAATCTAAGACTACTCTAGCACCTTTATTGATTTCCTGCTCACCGTTTATTTTACCAGCATACACTTGCAAATTTAGAATGTATGCAGTTTTTGAGTCTGCACAAATCCAGATCGTAATGCCATAACGGGCTGGCTTAGATTTTATATAAACTTTAAATGGGCATCTTCCCCTAAACACGGCCAATCTCTCGTCGATGGTAATATTTTCGTATAGTTGGAAATTAGAAACACATTTAGCTGAAAACTGTTCAAACACAAAACGAATAGCTTCTAATTTATTTTTTGAAATCGCCATTCTTTTTTCTCTGGTCGATTTGTTGTCAAATCTCATGAACCGCATAATACATTTGAATCTCTCACGAGACATTGCAGCATTGAAAAATGGTAAATGAAAAGCAGATTCAGTTCTCCAAAGTTTGCGTAAATCAGTTTTATGTCCATGTAATTTTCCTGCTGCTATGAAAATTCCAACAGCAGCTAACAATTCTGAACGGGTAAGGACTTTCTACTCCTTGCTTGAGGTTTCGTGGGTTTGATTGTATATACCGTATACCCTTTGGACCTCCCTGTTAGTTTCGCCGCAAATAGTATCAAGGATTTCTGGAGTTATAAAGATCAAAAACGCTTCTAAAACACTTTCAATATTGGAGCTTGATACAGTCAGGCCTGGTTTAGCATTTACTATGTTAGTACATCGTCTTCTTGAAGGTTTTGGTGGATTTGCAAACCATTCCATATTAGACTTAGCCGTGAATACCACATTAGACACATCTTCGTTATCTGATTCTGTACCAGCCAAGTCAACATCAGAGTGATCTGAGAGTTCTTCCACATTATCTTCCTCATAATCGGTTTCTATTATATCAGTGTCACTGCCATCGTCAATGGCGTCTTCATCGTCAACGTAACTTTCATTTGTTAGTCTTTCTAATTCTTCATACGAAAGAGGGCGAGAGCACATTGCGTTTTAGATTTAGCTAAATATAAAAAATTGACAATATCACTGTGTATAAGCATACAATGTTACTTACAAAATTTAAAATTATGACACACGCTATAACAGTCTTACAGAAATAAATATTGAAAAGTTATTGAACGACAAACCAAGAACAACGCACTCGAACTACACAGTTTCACCTATTTGTTATAAATAAATAAAAGTTATGTATTGTGTTGTATTTATACTAAAGTACAAACCAAAAGAATTGTCATAAAAGACTAAACAATAGCAAAAGTAATTACACCAGACAACACCCGTAGGGGCCTAAGCGGGGTAATCCGATTACCCCAAGAGATAATTACAAGATTTAATAAAAATACAATAGTTTTTTAAATACTCTAATACTTATAATTGTTCGTCAATGTGTAGGTGAAGATTACCTAAAAGCTGAAATACATTCAATAAAGATTAAGATGGAAATGAAGAAAAATGTTATCACGGGGTAATGAAATTACCCCCTTAGGCGGTTGAAGGTTAAAAAGAAAAATACATCTTACTTAGAAAGCTAATCATGCTTTAAAAATTGTTGTTCAGAGACATGTTAATCAGTAATTGTCATCGTGCTAACACAAACTGTTAACAACATATTAGTCGAACTTGGTATAGTTTTATTTAGTTAAAATACGATAACTGAATAAATAAAATATTGGGTGTTTCACTTCTTTTCTGATGCTAAAACCTAAAAATTGTTTACTGCTCTTGAATCCAAATGTCAAATTAACAAACGCGGATTGGTCTAAAGTTAAAAAAGAATTCTACAAAATGAAAATGAAAATATTTGTTAAAAATATTCTTTGGAATACTTCCTCAATCATCTTCTTCGCTGTATAACGATAGACATCTATTACGAATAAATCTTTTGACGAAACCACAGCAAAGCGTCAATTAAAGTGGTAGTTTTGATAAAATCTAACCCTATTTCAAGCTTAAAAATGTACACATTTAATTGTCGATCTCTGTCATTCTTCTTACATGACAACCTTGAGTTTCGGTTGCTTGCTGTATAAATGAATTATTATCAGTGTAAAGCTTGATATCTCCTTGTGTTAATGCTAAATAAATAACAAAAATATGTGGGCGATATAGGAATAATAACAAGGCTTTTACTGAGCATTCGTATTCCGTTAGACGTTTATATTCATACACAATCTAAATCTATGTATCGTATTACAAAATTTTATTTTGCACGCATGTGACTATACAGATCTCGCGCACGTATATAAAATAAAAACAAAAATTACAAATACGATTTCTTTTTAGAAAAAAAAAGTTTGTAGCAGCAAATAAATACGTAAATATTTTGTTGTAGGTAATTTTTCACTAAGGTCTCTGTTTCCAGAAGTATGTTTGCAAAAATCATTTTATATAAAATCGTACTTTGTTACAGTTTATTTAAAAGTAAACGTTTTCCATGAATATTATAATTCGTATATAAAGACAGAACCTACAAAAAATTTTGATGTAGTAATAGTCTGATCGACAAGTTCAAAAACGTATTAATTCTTAAAAAAGCTCCTAAAGAATTCGGAATTACGTCTAGAAAATTTTTTTTAAATGCTTTATAGCAGATAGAAAATTGCAAAAGTTATAAACAAATAAAGATGAAAAAAACGCATTTAGTTTTTTAAGAATAACTCAGAAACTATAAGATATAATACAAATCTAAAAAAGGATTCTAAAAGTGGAAGAAATCTATTTCTATTGCTAATAATTTTAAATACGCGCCGAGTATACGTCACATAAAATAATTTTTTTAAATGTTATTTACAAATTTTAAAAAAATTATGGTGTTATAAGGTCCCCTTACATACATTGATCTAACTTAATTTTTAAACAAATTAAGCGTTTATTAATTAAAAAAACTTATTATGACTTCCGTCATATGAAAATTGTTTAACTAATTAACACAAACATTTTTTGCTTCTCAGAGCTTTTTTCATATGTATACTCAAGAAGATCGTTTCAATTTTCAAATTTTTTTGAAATGATTATTTTGTTTACAATAATTCTTCTGAGTTAAAAAAATGAAAAAAAAAATTTGCTACGGTACATGTTTTTGTATTGATAAAAGACATTTATTAAGGTAAAAATTTTAATTTTACAATTTTGGTGACATTTAAAAAAAAATTTTTTAAACCATTTTTATTTTTTATAATCGTTTTTTTATCATTCTAATGTTTAAATAATTAGTTAAAGAATAATTTTTCTCTATTTCGACATGAGAATTAGCGATTCTTACACTAAAATCCGTGTAAGAATAAGCAAATTCTTACACGAATTTTAGTAATGTTAGTTTTCTCAAAATTGGTATCTCTGCATCCTAAGTTGACGTTACATGAAAAGGAAATCAAAATTATTGGAATTTAACAATTGAAATTCAAATTTTGATGCCAAGATAAAATAAAGACGTTTTATTAATTCAAAGTTATTTACTTATAAAGGTATAAAGAGATAATTTTGTATGAGATTTTAGGTTAACAAATGTCAATGTCAAAGTGTAAGTGTTGCCAATTCAATAAAATATGAAAGTTTCCCAATGTTGTTTTAAAATTAAAATTATACGAAAAATATTAATTATTGTATCAAAATAAAGAAAATAGTATAAAACACACGTCATAGAATACGTTTCAATCACTCTATCGCTTCATAAACTCGCCGCTGCGCGGCTTGTGTATAAAACCCGGTCTCGTGATTGAAGCGCGTTCATTCTGTAACTTGTGTTTTAATATACTATTATCAATATATTGTTGCATATAGTAGTTGTTTTTGTAATGTTTTAAAGATTATAAAAAAAAATTGTAATTTTCAGAATTTGTTTACAACAAGTTAACTAAATAAACAATGAAATTCTAAAATTTTTTTTCTGTAATTTCATAGATACTTGTCAAAATTGATTTAACAAAAAATCATTTTTTAACTAATTATTTAAACATTAGAAATATAAAAAATATTTATAAACAATTTCATACCTAACAAAACTGTAAACAAAATTTTAAATATTCGAGTAGTTAATATGTTTATAAAAAATTTATAAACAAATGGCGCAAACATTTTTTTACGTTAATAAATACCTTTCATCAATAGAAAAACATTAATGCCGTAACAAATATTAAAAAAAAAACATTTTTTGGATTTTTCATTATTTTGCATCTTAAAACAATTATTGTACACAAAATAGTCACTTTTAAAAAAAATTTTTGACGTGATCTTGAGTAAACATATAAACTTTTTTTTTAATTAACGATTGCTTAACTGGATTAAAAATTAAGTTAGATCAATTTTGCTAAAGTGGCCTACATTCAGCGTTCATGTAAAATTATTAGCAATAGAGATAGAGTTCCGGGTGTTTTTTTTTATTGTAAACGTCATTCCGAATTCAATGAGCTATCGCTCATATTTTTAGGAGCTATTTCAAGAATTGACACGTTTTTGAACTTGTCGACTAGATTATAGCACCAAATAAGAATTAAGAGTTTCAATGCTCAACACAATCTTTCAAACAAACGACGCGACGCCAAAAAAAAATTATAATTACCATAGAATGTAAAAGTTTGCTTTCTGATACCAAAAAAACGTCAAACTGGTTTATCAATTGCAAATAACATTTTATTTTCAGATTTTGAAACTAACGGATTTTCAGAAAAGGTAAACAAGATAGCCTTAAAAAATAACACAAATATACAAAAAATTATTTAAAATTTGTTGAAATAACCCTAGTTTCAATAAGGTAGAATTTGTTGGTTACTAAATACAGAGATGTTTTTTCTTACTTAGAATATTGATCTGTGCATGATTATATATATTGCACTTTAAACTTTATATTTTGACTAGATATGAATTTTTAAAGTTGATGTTACAAATGTAAAAATTCTCAAAAACATCTAAATATCTTAAAAACCGTTGATTTTTGGGATAATAAGCTATAAACAAAATTAATTAAAAATTACACGTAAAATTGAAAAAATTAATAAAAAGTAGCATTTCATATAACATAAAAAAAACTGATGACATTTCAGTGATAAGTTCTTAAATATATTTTAATTATAAAAGTAATAACTATTTACTTAATATTTAAAGAAATCAAAATTAAATTATGCTTGGAAGTATAAAAACTTTAAAGAACGGGTTACGCGGAAAACCCTGTATACATACATATATAAGTGTTCTACTTTAAGTTAGTAATTAGTAAATATGCTTATTGACCAATTGCTATTGATGTGTTAAATCAAATACATGTTTTTAATAAATAAATTATTACTGATTATACCTAATTCTTATTATTATCTATTATAACTATTCTTATTAATGTATTGGATCATGCTTCATTTTGAGTTTTTAAGAAAAGTATAGCGATCGTAATATTACGGTTCTAAGTCTCCTGAATCATAAAAAATTATTTCCTGTGTGTGTGTAACGTTGTACCTACGGTAACTTTCAAACCAAAACTCTTTCAGTTTTATAAAAACATGGTTCTGATTAAAAAAAAAGGAAGTGGATGTATCCGCCATTTTTAACAGTTTTTTTATATAATTTTGTACGTATGTTAATTATTTTAATTATTTTTATAGTTCCTTATACAGATAATTCTTCCTAACAATTTATTCAAATACAAAATTTTTCTAACATTAACAGTTTATTAGATATTTGATTTATAATTTAAAATGAATTTCAAATATAATCTAGGTTTGAATCCTGCCTGCAAAGATGTTTTTTAGAAAACAATTCCATATATTGATGGGAAAGCAAGATTTAAAAAAAAGGCGAGTATAATTTGTGTTTTAAATACATGCATGCAATATTCGTTAACCTCAAATCATTTACTACTTTAATTTGTTAGTTATTTCACCTTTTTAAATTTTTCTAAATTTAATTTTATTTTATAAGTATGAATTTAGTAGTTTACTTGAATCATTTATGTCAATTTTGTTGTCATTCGTTTAAAGTGCATTTCTTGATTTATTACTTCTATCTGTCGTTTATATTTAGTTTCGGAGATAAAAATAACCCAATAGTGCACCATTTTGTATATTTTAAGACCATTAAGAATATTATTTATATTTTGCTGTCCTTGCATCTGTGCAGTTGCTTCTACTGCTTTCTTTTGCATTTTTGTCTGTTTTTTTATAATTAGATGTGATTTCTTTTGAGAGTTCCGTTAGCAAAACGTGTGTTTATAAAAAACGATGCGGTTGTTATTGAGTTAGTTATGATGTAATAATTTCAAAACAAATAATAACTGAAACGAAGAGTCGACGCGTGACGCAATGAGTTTGACCCCCTAAAGATTTTATAGTTGTGGGTTTAAGGTTGAAAAAAATTCAAGTTTCAAATTTTTTTATATACCAATTAGTTCTTTACTTTATATGGAATTTTGTTAATGTTTATGTTTGGCTGATTTTTTTGTATTATGTTGTATTACAAATTGCACTTTTCGATTAAATTAACATTGCACCTATTTAAGCAGTCACCGCTTCTCCTAGTTACGTTTAGCAGCTTTGTTTGAGTTTGGAATTGCCGCTTAGCTTCTGGGTCTAGTCGCCGGTAGCTTTCATTAGAAAAAAATTACCACAGGCAATATTTAAGTTGATTTCAAAAGATTTAAATTCAATTATAATTGTGTTTAGTGTAACGTAAGGATTTTGATCTTATCAAAATGAATTTGATATTTAACTTTGACTTATGTAATTTTGTAAATTAAACACAACACTAATCTAGTCATTAATTTGCTGTTTGTGAATAAATTATTTGTCGAAGAATTAATCATTCATGTATTTTATATTTAATTAAAATTAAATAAGATTTCCGTCATTTATTAATACGCCATTAATATTTTATTAATTAAGTTTTAATAATTATAGTATGTTTTGAATTATACACTTTTCGCAAGATTTTCGTATTTTACATTTATTATGTTTTTGTGTGGTTTTGACGTTTGCATGTTTTATCATAATAATAGGTTACCATGCAGTTCTTTTTTATTTTATTTATTTATTTTTTTATAATTCAGCGTTTGTATTTTGAAATTTTGTGTTAAGTATATGTAAGTTTCATTTTAATTATGTTATTTATTTAATTTGGCTTTCTCAATTTTGATTAATTATTTTACTAATGTGGCGTTTTAAGTGTACCAAAGCCTTTTAATCACCTCACGTGCGCGTTGATTTTGTGTTATTTAATATATATAACGTTACTCCCCAAAGGTAAATGCACTAGAGATTTTTACGAAACTGATGGGTATCTAGGCGATCAATAACCTAAGAGCTAATTTTATCGTATCCTTAATTGGCGTTCAAACCAATTTTGCGTATCCTTCTTCATATTTGAGATTTCCGAAATAATCACAAATTTTTATTCTTAACTAATCCACCTCTTATCACTTAGCACCGCGTATGTAACACTATCTAACAAAAGAAAATAATAACAAGAGAAGCAGAAATTAGTTTATATACAATATAAACATAAATTAGATTTAAAAAGAAAAGGATATACACTATGATTTATATATAGAAAAGAAAAAAGGGATTACTAATTTCTATTATAATTTAAATGCATACGAATATTGGATGCTCGGAAATAGATATGTCCGTGCATATTCAAAATAAAAAAAATGGATTTTTGGCGTGAATTGATGAGAAGTGGAAATTTAAGCTTTGTACAAAAATTGTATCATCTATTTTAATATAAGTTTGTCTAGAAACTTCTCAGAATTAAAACTTTGTCGTTTCTGCATTTTACTAAAAATGTCTGAAGTAAGTTATTATAAGGTAACATAAATGTTTTGAAGATCGTTTTTAATTGGAATACATTCATCAATTCATTCAACATTTCTAAAAATTATTATGTCGGCAAAAAATACTAGTGACTCAAGGTTTGATCTTTATGAGATACCTAAAATGGCATAAAAAGAAATTGTATCGTATCTGAAAAAATTAACTATTAAGAGACGATTCTAAAAGTATGAAGGCAAAAGTGATATTAGTGACAATGAGAGTCAAAAAACATGCAATTTTTGTGATATTATGTTATGGTTAACAGTATTAGAAATTTTTGCAAAGTTCGTATAGACACATAATAACAACCATAAGAGACACTCACTACTTTCAAGGGCAAAAAAATTAAGTACGCATGCGGCAGTTTGCACTCATAAGAACATGGCGGTTGTTGACCTCATGTTTTTGTAGTATTTTTGTTGGACATCTAAATGATTTTAAGATGAATAAACGCAGAGGATGTACGTGTGCAGTACCTAGGTGCAACACAAATAGTTACAATAAACAATTTAGTTTGTTTAAAATTCCAGAGGACAAGTAAAAAGCAGTTTAATTTCTAATTGAGATCCATGTCATTTATGTTATTACTCTTATTGTTAGTTAAGAACATAAATAGGCCAGATTTAACGAAAAAAGAACCTTCAATGATAAGTAAATCGTACAAAGTATGTGGAAAACACTTTGAGCGTCAAACGTTTCTAAACGATTTAAAAAATCGATTGCAACCAGGTGCAGTGCCTACAATTTTCAATGAAGATGTAAATGTAATTAGTGTGGAGATTGCTAAACTTTCAGGTAAAATAACTTTCTTTATATTTATACTGTAAGCTAATTATGTTGTTTTCTACCTACTAAATTATTAGTTATACTGTGTTTGTTTCAAAATATAATTTTATTTACAATTTTTATTATTTTATTATTTACATGTTTTAAACAAATTACATTTAAATAAATCATTTGTAAACTATAAATCATCTTTTAAAACAAGTAGCTTTAATGTCGAACTTTGAAATTCACCTTTATGTTAATAGATCCAACGCTGGAACCAGTTGCTGGTCCTTCACATCAGCATCAGTTAGCATCGGTACAAACTCAGACTGAAAAATCGTTGTCGGCTTTCAGTCCACAAAATGAAAAGCTACCAAAAAATTAGAAGCTACGAGGAAGAAATCGAATCGCTTTAATTATTGATGAAATCTCGATAAAAGCAAATTTATTTTATAATATTTTTAGCGATGAACTTATGGGTATACATAATTTAGGCTATAACAGAGCAAACAATCCAGCTATGTATGCGCTATGTTTTATAGTGAGAGGAATAAACGTTAAATGGAAGCAACCAATAGGGTATGCGTTTACCAAAAGCACTTCTCTAGTAGAAGACTTAAAAACATTAGTTTTTAAGTATGTTGACTATTTAAAGGTTTTCATTGTATAGTTAAGTTAATTATTACTGATTTAGGAGCCAATTGTATTAAATTTTTAAAATAAATAGGAGAAACTTCTGCTAATTCAAGTTTTTTTATTAATGATTTTAAAAAAATGTATTATTTTGATCCCTGTCTCCTTTTAAAGACAACTAGAAATATTTTTTTAATTATGATTTTGATTTTGAAAGAAAGGTTGCACAAAAGTTATTTCTGAATTCATTTTATGAGCAGGATAGAAATGCAAATGTTCAATATGCACCAAAGTTAAGTAACATACATTTGAATCCAAATGGATTTCAAAAAATGTAACTGTTGGAATGAAAGTGTTACTGTCATCTCAAAGGCTACCAGCAGACGCTATTGGAACAATTGAATTTATTAAAAAAATGATTTTTTTTATATTTTTAGTTCATATTCAAAACATTTTAGTAAGCCTAAAAATATTTCATTCTTAATTAATATTAAAAATTTATTTTCTACCTTAAAAATTTACAAACAGGAAAAGGATGTTACGCGTCAAATAAATGTTTTTAGTGTTGGATTACAACGATCAACAGTTTATTACAATTGTGGCAAGATACTGGGAAAGCTTTTTTAGTTACTAGACGATTAAATTCCAATGCACTTGAAAATTTCTTTGGTAGTGTGCGTCAACAATGTGGGAATGCGACAAATTCAACACCAATTCAATTTGTTAGAGCATTTAAACAATTATTTATTTTAGAATACTTTGCCCACTCGGAATTTAAGTCAGGATAAAAAATTAGCCTTAAGGGTAAACTGTGCAAATTATAGGTACTTAGCAATACCAACATTAAATAACTATGTGTATATTAGTGGTTATTCGTATAGTAAACGTTTAATGCAACACAGTTGCAATGTATGTGCAAACAATTGTGTAACAGCATTGGATGATACAAATTTTAATCTACAGATGAGAATATGTTTGGGAAGTTGATAGTTCCAAGTAATCACTTTGTATCATACATAATACAATTGGAACAATTTTTTTATAAACATTTTGAAGAAGAAGAAGAAGTTTATAGATTTAAATATTGGTAACCAATTAAAACTGCTATTTAAAAGCATAGATTATAAACACCCCTGTAATAATTTTGCATATGATTATTTATTAAATTTTTTATAAGGTTTAGAATATACACAAAATTAAAACAAAGCAATAAAAATTTACGTAGTCAACGTAGCAAATGTAAAAAATTGTTACATGTAATGCATGAATAAACAAACATTTCTACAACTAACGATTAATTGTTTTGCCTGTTTTGACTGACAACTTAATTACATTTTAGTGGTATCTAAGCCACGATTAAAATCGTGATCCATGTATTCCCTAAAATGATTTTATCTTAGTAAGTCAAGATTTAAGTTTAACGTTACGATTCTATTTTCAAAATGGCCGAAGGTCACTCATTTTCCGGACACAAACATCAAAAGTGCCAACGAGTGTCCCTTATGGTTGTTATTATAGATCAATTTGACCTTCGTTGTCTAAGACTAATGCAATATAACGAGTGAAGTAGCACAAATTGGCAGTAGTTGATTTTTTTTATAACACCGTGCTGTGAAAATGATAACCGACTTTTAATATTGCAATAAATGGTTTGGTATAAAATATTTTATTGAAATTACAAAAAATTGTCTATGTTTATAATTTTACTTTGATCCGTAAATTTATGTATTCAAACTACTCGATTTAATTTGCAGTAGCAAAGCTGTTGGTTTTTATTGCCAAATTAAATACATAAATAAGATTTTTTATGATAATATTTGGAACAAGATCCGGCTCATGCGATAGACTGTTTATAATTGTTTTCTTTATTGTAGCTTCAATATCGTTAATAGAAAAATAGAATAAATTATAGGTACCCGAACTAAAAAATAGAAAATAAATAATAGTTTAAAAAAACTAAAAAAACACGCTTTTATAAATAACCGAACTAAAAAGAAGAAAATAATTTATAATTACAAACAAAATTATTAAATTCAGAGCAATAATATATAATTATAAACAAAATCGCTAAATTCAGAGTAAAAAAAAAAGTGCATCCTGATACACGGTAGTCTTTCGCGCCAAGTATCTGTTATTTCTATTTTTTTTGTAATTAATTATATCAATCATTGTTTTAACATGTATTCAGTTCGACTATTGCTGTCAATTTTCCATTTGATTGATATACATAATACTGTCACTAAACGCGACGTTTGAATACATACGTGACGAGATATTCTACAGCTGCACTGTTTTTGTTAAATCTAATAATTTTTTTGTAAAGAGCAGAGGTTTTTTTTTATATTTTGTGTTCACAGAAATAAATTTATCATTGTTTGTAACAATAGTTTAACGTGTACTTGGCGAGATATTATACAGTGAAACTGTTATTTGTAGGATTTTTCTATATTTTCATAACTCTCCCCTTATTAATAGCTGCCTTTAGAATAATTGTAACAATGATTATAGATGCACCCCACGCTTTTAACTCTGAATTTAGTGATTTTGTTTATAATTATATATTATTGCTCTGAATTTAATAATTTTGTTTGTAATTATAAATTATTTTCTTCTTTTTAGTTCGGTTATTTATAAAAGCGTGTTTTTTTAGTTTTTTAAACTATTATTTATTTTCTATTTTTTAGTTCGGGTACCTATAAAAGCGTGTTTTTTCAATTTTCTAAGCTATCAGTTATTTTCCGTATTTTAATTCGATTTATCAATAATCAATTTTTGCGGACATGTGATTATGAAATATCTTACGAACTAAAAACGTATTGGAAACAGTAGTTATCGACAGTAAGACCTTATTTCTCGGGGAGGGAACCTGAGAAACAGCTATCACATCCAAGGCAGGCAGCAGGCGCGCAAATTACCTGCTCCGACACGAAGTGGTAATAGTGAAATACACTGGAACGATTTAAAGGCGATAGGCTTTGTCGAGATGCACGCCTGCGCAGTTCACGCGCTCTGTCTTTGTCAGTCTCATGCAGAGGATCCCTAAAGAAATCAATTAATCCTGACGATTTTAATTAGGATAATAAAAACTTTTTAATGAATTATTGCATTGTCATCGGTCCGTGAAACGCATGCAAAGTTTCAAGTTAATCAAACACCTGGAAACCGCTGAAAATTAAGCTCAAAGATTCCGTTACATACATACATACATACATACATCCCGAACTAATAAAAGCGTGTTAAAATAGATAAAGTTATGTGAAAATGTGAGTGTATCTAAATCGATGGACGAAGCTGAATCTACACTTGTTAAGATATTTGAAAAGCCTTTTCCAAATTGTGTAGTCAAATTTTTGTTGTTAAGAGATTTTTGTAAATTTATAAAATTTCAAAATTCATCTGGATTTGAGTTAACTGAAGAGTTGCAAGATTTAATCTAGATAATTTTTTGTGCGTTGTAAGAAAAGTAATCTTAAAGGCGTTTTAATTAGAAATAAAAATTTAATTACAGCAAAAAATCAGGTTGCTACTTTTAATACAACATGCGACTATAATTATAAACAAAACTTATTAACTGACTAAAAAAGAACATTTGCGATTGTTGTTTTTAAGTGTTCATAGTTTTAATTTACAAAAACAACTTAACTTTGTACTTAATTGTCAATTTGTAACACACTAATTAAAAACGTTAGAAAATTAGTTTGTTAACTGACGTGTTTTGGCTAGCTTTAAATAGGAAATGGCCGTGGGTTGAAATGATAGTAGCCAAAACAGATTGGTGAATTGGTGTCTTGCGCCACTTTTCCTTGCGAGTAGAAAGAAAAAGGTCTGAGGCAAAAGAAAAAACTTCCAAACTCGCAACACAACCAGGCGTTAACAATAAAACAACAAAACTTTATTACAAAATTTTGTTACAATTTATTTGGACTAGTGGTGCATCACAGCAAAAAAAAAACAAAAAAACAAAAATAAGAGAGAGGCACAGCAAATTCAAAATTATAAACTATTTCCAACTAACATTTTTGGTGATTGCAACGTGGCAGCCACAGTCGTAGAAACTGTATAGTGGCGTGCCACTAGTCACTACCACGTTACAGGAACTGTTCTATACCATGGCAACCACCAAAATGGGGAACAAATATTGGGTGGTCGTTACGTGATTAAAACAATTTTATTACTTATAAAATAACATTACAGCCAGGTAAAATCCACGTCGCTGCCAAGTGGCGGCGTGTTGACCATTAGTGGCCCAGAGCATTTCAGAAACTCCTTTAATGTATTTATATCTCTCTCCTATTTTTAAATGTTGTTTACTTTTTCATCTACACCCCTTCTTTGTTTTACAAATGGACAACTAGGTTTACTTCGATCAAACTGTTTTAAGTTTCTATGAACTACATGTTTATTATTGAATTTGTACAGTACAACATTTGCTAACAGCAAAATTGCAACAAATGCAAGTTCACTGTTAAATGTAGAGGTTTGACATATAACTATGCGCCAAGAAGATTTTCATTTTTTTTAGAAAAACAAAATTAAAATAAAAATTATATAACTATACAATCCAAAACACATTTTATTAGTATTTACATTATAAATTTAGTTATAATTCATTAATTTCTTACATTCGATGTGTTGTTAGTTATAAATTTCATATATTTAGAATAATTGGCAAATTTTTGTTAATGGCGGCATAGAGGTTGTTCATAAATATGGCTACTTAGAAATAAAGTAACTGTTAAGAGGCAAAAATTAAGGATAGCCACTTTGGAGTTACTTCCACTCAATAAGTGACCAAGAGAACTAAGAAACATCTAATCAGATTTCAGAACACTTAAAAGTGATTTTTAAAAGTAGCAGCATTGGTGGCGACCACGTGAATTTTGTTGAACGGACACTCAATAAAATTTACATGCTTTTATGTTCCTCTTCATAATAAAGTTGGATACATAACCTAACTAATTTATATTTTATTATCAACTTCATTTCATAACGTATAATTACAATCAGTTATTTTGAACACTCTTAATAATATTGTTATCCAGCTTATAAATTTGTAATTGTTCTAAATCATGTTCACATTATGGATTATATGTGTTAGTAAATGTCAAATTCCTAATAACTAACTTCTCTTTACGGATTAAACTTTTGATATCTTCCTGGACAGCAATTTTAGGATAGACAGATTTAAATACTAGCAGTGTATTTTTATTTATACCGAGCCGATTTGCATTGTAGGAAATAGGCCACTATTTAGTTACTGTAACTTAAAAGTGGATTTCAGAAGTAAATGTCACTATATAGTAGCTTTAATCTAAAATGTCTCGTGAAAATCACTTATGGAAGTGGGTAAAACGTTACAACAACGACAACATATCACTCTAGAGTGCACCTACATTTTAGGTATATTTTAAGTTTCCAAAACGTGGCCAAAACTTTAACAGCCACTTTAAAGTGGTTATTACTTTAAAGTAAGATTTTAGTGATTCGATTTAGTGGTCGCCACATTAATTTGCCACTCTAAAGTTAAAAAAAACTTATAAATGACTTTACTTAGTGAAAATAACGTTGAAAAAACTTTACTTTTCACCACAAAGCTGCAGAACTACAAAGTGGTTAAGAAAAGATTTATCCACTATAAATCAAATATATAAAGTTATAATTACTAAGAAGTTGCTTATAAAGTGTTACACACGTAATAATCACTAAACTGAAGTGGCAATATAAGTTATCCTCACTTTGATGCTACTTGGGTTCATAAGTACACATCAAGATACAAGTACATTATTTAGTCAACAGACAAATGATAACAATATGAGGCAAATAAAATAGATTAGAATTACAAATATCATCAAGTAATAATCATTTAGATTTTATTTTAGGTTTCTCTTGCAAACAGCTTGTAATTAAATGATTTAACACGTTCACGTTTTGTATTCTTTTGTTGTGTATTATTTCCGTCAGGGTGGGTGACATCATCCACACAAGCAGTATAAAATTTAATTTAATAATCACAGTATTAACGCAACGTGTTCCAAATACGGATTTCTTTGCAAAAATTAGCAAATTAACAATTATATATTAAGTTACAGAATAAAAATTTATAATTATTAAAATTGCGTTATCATATGCTTATTAAATTGCAGCAAACAATTAATATTTAAATGGTTTATGTACCCTATAGCAATTATTTATAAGCAAACATTGAAGTACTAGTCGACTTGGTCCATGCACTGACCACCTAATTTTGTTACTTGTCTCCGCATGGATTGGGGTTTACATAATACAGTATAAATACTTTGAATTACACGTCTAAAAAAGTATAGTATACTCAAGTTAAAAATTTTTATCTTTCCTCACGACATAAATACTTAATTAGATAGCATCAGTAGCACGGTGCAAAACCTTTTATGTATCTTTAATAGCAATTAGGCATGGGGGTAGTAAGCAAGAAGATGAAAGTGCAAAAATGTATAGATTGCAGCCACGTGTGGATCAAAATTTGTAACAAACCTTAAGTAGATATTTGTTTTAAATACAAAAAATTGACATCAAGCCGATTTAGAACTTTTGCATCAAGAAAAATTTTTTTAAAAAAATTACATAAGGTGAATGTTTATGGAAGGAAATCATATCCTTACCGAGCGATTCTACGAAACTTTCAAAATTTACAAAGTTGAATAAAACTAGCGTTTGGCCATATCCGTATTTACTGCCTGCTCTGCATCTTACGACAAAAAAACTTTTGAAATTTTGACCCATTACGCGACTGTGAGTAAAAGGTTACATACCTATCAGTTGAAAATGTACTCAAAATAAATTTTAAATTGTTACAAATTATTAATAATAATTTTAGTAACATAAATTAAACATCATCTTAATTAAAAAGGAATACAGTACCAAATGTAAAGGTTTGTTGTAAATGCACTAAGCCTATGTAAATGCTTCGACACTACACTACACAATTGCACTCAAATTGCAGTACAATCACATTAACGTTTATGTGAATGCTACTAGATGGCATTACTTTGCAAGCATGCTTACTATTATTGGCCGGTCTTTATAAATCTTATAGTAAATCTACTAAGATTTGTAAAATGCAAAAACAGACGGGTTTATTTTTTGTGCGACAATGCATTTGAAGCAAATTTTCCGTATCTTACGTACATATGTAACGACTTGATAAATTTAATCGTCGAGAAAAAGAAGAAAACGAAAAATTAGCACCTATAATAGAAATTTGAAAAAAAAAATTAAAATATCAAACTATGTAATCCTAGTTGTAATGTAAAATTAATTGGTTTTAAAAAGCCTTGTCGTTTAAACAATACATACCCGGTAAACTGTCTAAATATAATAGAAAAATATGGACTTGGGTGATAATGCAAGTTTTGATGCTCTTAAAGCATAAGTATATATTTGAAAACAACCTGCTGCAACTCTTGAAAAGAATCAAAGCTTGCGCGTTGTTTTATATCTGACTTATGAACTCACAAGAGAAAAAAGTTACATGTGATAATTTTTTTACTTCATACACATTAGGAAAAATGCATGTCAAAAACACTTTTGATACCGGTTAAACCCATTATTCAGAAAAAAAAGATTTATATACTTCAACATTTTATTTTACTAAAGATACAACATCGTGTATACAAAAAAAAATAAAAACATTATTCTAACTAGTACTATGCACCACAATTGGTTTTTTCATTAAGTTAAAAAAAAATCGACGTTAATTTCTACATTTTATTTCCAACTGAGTAATATTGTTATTTGACAGAATCAATTACTTAATCTTCCGAATATGAACAGCATAACTTTTTTATGACATTTCACAAGTAAAAGTTTGATAAACGTGTCCTCTAGTGTCCTATCAAAAAAAATCTTAAAGAAATTATAACTAGTACTCGTGAAGTTGAAAATTATGTGCTTTGATTTGTTTTAATTACCTTAAACCAATTTTTTGTAAAATACACTTATATAATTCAATAGTAGTTTACGTAACAAGAGTCGAAAGTAAGAAATAGCATAACGAACGTTGCATGTGAGTGAGTTATGCTATGATTCTTTCGACGAGAGTAATGTACATTATTTTTTGTGTTGTTTTTTTTTATAAAATTACGTTCTTTTTTGAAAAAATAAAAAAAATCAACAGAAATATAAAGTTGGTACTACATTTATTACTAAATCTGTCAAATTTGACATTAACTTTAATATCGTTTTTCTTCAATTTTAACTGAATTTCAAGAGTTTTAAAATGATTTTTCCACCTGTCGCATACTCGTTTTAATATATTAATTGACTTTGAACGCTTATTTTTATGTGGATTCCTAGTTTTCATTTTGCCACCCTAGAGCTTTTTTCGTTCATTACGTAACTACACTAACAAACGAATATTGGCATTTGCGATGTTGGCAACACAAAAATTATGTTTTCATAATCCATTATCGTGTCAGTGATTGACATTGACCTGTATAAAAATGACTTTGAACTATACGGAAATAAAAGTGGTCAAAAGGAATGCACAACATAGCTTAACCGTTAATAAACGTACAATGTGTTGGATTACCTATTAGTCGTAAAAAAACAATATTTTTTATAAAATAATTTATTATGGTATAACTTGGTTGGCACCAGCTTATTGTAAAAACGTGAAAAAATTATTATCCACGTTACTATTAATTTTCACTGCAACATTATTATGCATATATATATATATATATATATATATATATATATATATATATATATATATATATATATATATATATATATATATATATATATATATATATATATGCATGTTTGAGTTAATTTAAATATTAATGAACATTTTGTTGCGTTACTAAAAATATCAATATTAGAGTTTTTAGTATAATCTTAAATTACTAATAAATAACCTTTCTTTTCTTATCTATTATGTAAAATAAATTACTGTAAATTTAAAAAATAATTTGGATTATCATTAGTTTTAAACATATTTGTATTAGTGTGTTATATAACTTTTTTTTGTAATTTATTTATTATACGATTTAGATTAAACTCTGGATCATAATTTAAAAAGTTTTTGTATAAATAGTAGCGCTTCATCCTTCTATAAAGTTTTTTTAAACTCAAACACGTATTAAAGTTAATCTAATAAATTTCTGATTTGTATAAGGCAAACTTTTTAGTTAGTTGAGTTCTGTTTTAATCGATGCATTAAAAAATGAAGTTATTTAAATTTTGCAATTTTTACTTGTAAAAGTAACCCAATTACTACTATAATAACAAATTAAAATAATATTTGATATTTTTACGTTTATTAAATAATTTAAATAATTAATGGTTTCTATTTTATTTTAAGTTAGTTCTCAATTAATGTGATATATTTCATTTTAGTTATTCTGAGGGTTTAAAGTATTATCTGTTAGCAAATAAAAAAATTAAAGTTTATCTAATTTACTCTAATACATTACTTAAAAATAACTTATTTGATATACATATTTTCTGGACTATCTCGGTTGCATGATTTATATTTCTACTAATACATAGGACTCTTAGCTCTTACCATTATACATAGTAAAAATAACAAGTTTGCCAGACTTGCAAAGGGAAAGCCTACGATATGTTTTAATTTTTGACTTTATTGAGATTGGATTATTATATTTGACACTTTCCATAAACACTTAAATACGCATATCAATAATAAGTTTCCACTACCTTGTTCTTTTTTAACGTTAAGTATCTATATGATCGTTATATATGTTAAACAACATGACAGTCATCTATGGTTTAAAAATGTGAATTTATTAAAATTAGATAACAAAGTAATGTTCTCTTTATTAATAAATAGTAATTATTTATGTATTGCTAATGGTTAGGTATGTACATGTTTTCACATCGGATTGTCAGTTTAGCGGTAAGATATATATGTATATGTATTGAAAAAATCTAAAAAATACATCTAAAATTTAACACGTGAAATATAAAACAAATAAATAATTTTTAAAATTAACATTAGAAACACAAACAGTTAAAACCAGCAGAAATTTTTTTATTAAAAAATCGACCAACATGGGAAAGTTTAGGATGATTAAAGAAATAACTTTTAATACAAAAATAAAAAACAAAAAATATATTAAAGCCAAATACTAAAAATTACATGTAGAAAAATATAAATGTTAGTATTTAAATTTTTATTAATAAAATAAACATGTATTTTTGAATTTACATTTAAAGACTAATAAAAAGACAAACAATTTTTGGTGAGTAACATAAGGTAGTAAGCCTTGAAATAAAATATAATAAATTACAAACTTGAATAAAACTTTGCTTTAAGATTTTTTAAGTTGCATTTTATAGAATCTCTTGTACGCGAGTCAAGATATACATGGTCAAAAGTCACCAAAAGCAGTTTTTTGGAAGTATTTCGTTTGTTTTGTTTTAAATGACATTAGAGTTATTAGAATTTTTCTACAAATTTGGTTTGAAACAATATTTTATTCGTTTAACCGTTTTTGAGATAGAGTGCAAGAAGGCAAATAAATTAAGCAAACAATTTGTATACATGTGAAAACTGTGCTATTGATAATTATTCAACAGTTTATACAATTATAAATATGATAAAAATACAAATTTTGAACTAGTACTACAGTATGTAGTACAGTATTTGTGTATTTGTTGCCTTCTTATTTTTATCATTAAATAACCAATGTATGTTTAAATTTTTGTATCTTGTATGGAATCCAGTTTGTATAAAAGTCAGATTGTCACTGGTTTAACAACAATTTTATGTTCTATTAAACAAAAAACATTTAAATCTTAATGCGAACTAAACAATTCAACTTGTCATCAATATTGTAATTTTTATTAATTTATATTATTATTATTATTATTATTATTATTATTATTATTATTATTATTATTATTATTATTATTATTATTATTATTATTATTATTATTATTATTATTATTATTATTATTATTATTATTATTATTATTATTATTATTATTATTATTATTATTATTATTATTATTATTATTATTATTATTATTATTATTATTATTATTATTATTATTATTATTATTATTATTATTATTATTATTATTATTATTATTATTATTATTATTATTATTATTATTATTATTATTATTATTATTATTATTATTATTATTATTATTATTATTATTATTATTATTATTATTATTATTATTATTATTATTATTATTATTATTATTTTTTTTTTTTTTTTTTTGGTGTTTATAGCGCATCGACTGCTATGGTCATTAGCGCTTTAACTTATCCTTCTTTCCCCACTATAATTGTTGGTATGCTCCAATTATTTTTATAAATTTTATTGTTTTTTCGATACCTTCCTCTGTGGTGAGTGCTTCTTCTATATTAGTCGTTAACCCACACATTTTTCTTATATTATTTAATGCGGCGCATTGACACAGCATGTGGTTAATTGTAAGCGCATGATTGTCGCAGTAATTACAAGATGGTCGATTCGAGGAGGTTAGTATGTATACGTGTGTCATTCGGGTGTGACCAATTCTTAACCTTGTAATTCTAGTTTGATCCTGTCTTCCCAATTTTTCCGATCCTTTCCATCGATTAATGTCTTTTTTTATATTGTTTAAGTTGTTGTTTGTTTCCCTCCACTCGTCTTGCCATTTCTGTATCAGCTTTTCTTTTAAATTTTTTTTTAGATTTGCGGGAAGATATATGTCAACGTCGATCGTATCGCGACACGCAGCTCTACGCGCTGCTTCGTCTGCACTTTCGTTTCCAGGTATGCCACTGTGTCCCGGTACCCATATAAAAATAATATTCTTTTTATTTAATTTAAGATGCTCCAGTGTGTCTGTCATCATCACCGACATGGGGTCTTGGGGACTTACTTTGCGTAGGCTGTTGATTACATTGATGGAGTCAGTGGCTATTACATAATTTTGTCGATTGGAGAAATCGCAGAATTTGAGCGCCTGCCATACCGCGTATTGTTCTGCAAGGTATACTGTGGCATCTGGTGGTAGTGACCAAGTGTGAATGTCATATCCCACTACAATGGCTGCTCCTACGCCCTGATGACTTTTAGATCCATCGGTGTAAATGACGGTCGAGTCTGTGTAATTATCCATGATTTTTCGAAGGCATTTCGGTGTTCCTCTGCGGTCCTATTTGCTTTCAGTGAGTTGTTCAATTCTAAATGCACTGATGGTTCCTCTCTAGTCCACGGCGGGTATTCTGTTATATTTGTCGTCAGTGGGAGTGGAATCGTATATCTCAATTTGTTTGTTAATTCCAGTACTCGCACACCGGCCGGTCTTGATATAGTTGGTTTTCCAATGTACCCGCTTCTACCTCTGAACATAACGACAAAATTCCGATGTCTCGGTTGCGCCCTTATATTGATACTGTAGTTGGTGAGCAAGTACGCACGTCTCGTTTTTAAAGGTGAGACTCCTGCTTCACTCAGTAGACTTGCTATCGGGCTCGTGCGGAAAGCGCCTAGGCAGCATCGTACAGCCGAGTTCTGTATTACATCAAGCAATGCGAGCGTTGTCTTACGTGCAGAGGCATACGCTACGCAGCCATAATCAATTTTCGCTAATATCATTGACCGGTAGATGTCTAACAGCGTTTTTGTTTCTCCCCCAAACTTAGTTCCAGAGATTGCTCTTAGTGCGTTCAAAGCAAGTTTGCATTTTTGAACGAGCTCTAGAATGTGTGGTTTCCATGTCAATTTGGAGTCGAAGGTAATTCCTAGAAATCGGATCGTTTCTTTGCCGACTATAGGTGTTTCGTTTAAATGTAAGAGCGGTCCATAGTGTGGTTTTCTCATTCGACAAAAATGCATGGTTTGCGTCTTAGACGCTGAGAATCGAAAGCCCATCTTTGCCGAGTTCACCAGTATTTTGTTAATTGCCTCCTGCAGTTTATCATTGATGGTTTTCATTTTAGGCGCCGAGAAGAAAATTGCCAAATCGTCAACATATAAACATCTACGAATGGCTGGATCTACCGATGCTGCTAGATCATTCACCGCGATGGCAAAAGGGACACAGTGAGCGTGGACCCTTGCTGCACTCCGTTTAGTAAGCTTCTTCTGGAAGACAATTCGTTGGCCACTCGTACTCTAAAACTCCTGTCGTCTAAAAACGAAGCGACAAATTTCAGGACGTTGCCCTTTAATCCCCAATCGTACAGTTTACGTAAAATTCCCTTTTGTCTTGCCGTGTCGTAGGCCTTTTCGATGTCAAAAAAAACAGCTACTGCATGCTCGCGTTTTCTGAATGCTTCTAGAACCGCCTTTTCTAGGTATACGATTTGGTCTAACGTCGATCTGCGCTGTCTAAAGCCTGCTTGGTGTTCGACGAGGAGCTGGTGAGACTCCAAGTGCCACATAATCCTGTCACTTACCATCTTTTCTAAGATTTTGCCTAAACAGCACGTTAGACTAATCGGCCTGTAGCTGGAGGGTTGTGTGAGATCTTTACCTTCTTTTGGGATCGTCACGATCACGGCTTCTTTCCAGGCGGTAGGATATGTACCCTTGTTCCAAATTTTGTTGTATAAAGTAAGAAGTGGATCTTTTAAGGTAGAGAAACCTTCCCTGACAAATTCGTAGGGGATTCTATCTGGTCCTGGTGCAGATTCTTTGCATTTTTTTAAGGCCTCTTCAAATTCAGTTTGTCTAAATGGAGCGTTAATCGGTAGGTTACCGTGTTGCTCGTCTAGCTCTACCAGCTCGTGATTTGCTTCTAGGGAGGTCGCATCGTGGTTATTGGAACTACTGACGGTTTCAAATTGGTCCGCAAATGCTTCTGCGACGTCTATTGCCTTATCCGGCGTGTGACCGTTTACATTGAGTTTAATAGATGCTGGGTTTTTCTTTGTCCCTGCCACCGCTTTAATCCTACGCCATACCTCGGCTGTCGGTGTTAATCTGTTGATCGATGATACATAATCTCTCCATGACGCACGTTTGCTTTCTAGCATCGTTCTTCGTGCTTGCGCTCTGGCTTTCTTAAAAGCGATCATGTTTTCCAACGTAGGTTGCCTCTTAAATATATTAAAGAAGCGCTTCTTTTCCCTTATAGCTTGTCTCACTCTCTCGTTCCACCATGGAACTGGCGTTTTTCGAGCTGTTCCCCCTCCTACTGGAATGCTGTATTGGGCAGCATGCAAGATTGCGGTGCTCAAAGCCGCTACTGCTTCGTCGACAGTGCCAGATAACTCGGGAATGACCAGAGAAGCTCTATATGTTTCCCAATCTGCACGTTGCAGCAACCATCTTTTGGGAGTAACGCTCGAATGGTGTCGAAGTCCGAAAGACATAGCTATAGGGAAATGGTCGCTGTCATGCAGGTGGTCTAATGTAGTCCATTCGATCTTGTGCGCTACGTCCGCCGTGCACAGGGAGAGATCTATCGCTGAGAATGTATTAGCTCTCGTGTTCATGAATGTTGGTGAGCCATTGTTCAGCACTACTAAATTGTTATTGTCGACCACATTTTCTACCCGATTACCTGCCGCGTTTACGGTGGCAGAACCCCATAGTTTATTATGGGCGTTGAAATCCCCAGCCACAAGATATGGTCGTGGTAATTGTCTTAAAAGGTCTTCAAGTTCTTGTGATCCCCAATCGGCGTTAGGCAAGTATATGTTGCAGATAGTGAGGTTAACGGGGCTTGCTAGTCTTACCGCTATTGCCTGCAGGTTTGTGACAATAGGAACTTCCGACGAACCTATATCGTTTCTGAGGAGAATGGCTACTCCCCCACTAGCTCGATCCGCCTCCACATCTTTCCGTAGGATTCTATATCCTTTTAATGCGTACGGACGTCGAGGTATTAAATGTGTTTCCTGTAGGCACATTAGATAAGGTTTGTAATCCCTTATCATTAATTTCAGGGAGCAATATCGCCGTATCAGACCATTACAGTTCCATTGAATTATGTATTCATTTTGTCCCTCCATTTTAAACTGAATAAATTAAAACTAATATATAAATATTGACAAACGTGTATAAATACGACGAACAGACGAATAAAAATAACAGGTAAGTAAATAAATGCTCTGGACGTACACGTATAAATAACAAATAAGTGTATAAATAGAACTCTAATAAATAATATATACTCTGGACAACAGACACATATATCACAGGTATTATCACAGAAATTATCACCGATCAAGTAGACCCCTTTCGGGGTTTTCCTTTAGGCCAGCCTTCTTTTGACTTTGATATTTTACTGGAAGCTTCCGAGCTGCCGGTGAGCTCGTCTTCCGTCGTATAGCTTGACTCTGCTCGCTCTATTCTTTTCCTTTTTTCAGATCCTACGTCTGAAAATGCAGGACCTTGACTAGACACAGAATTTACGCGTGATCTTGTTGTTGGGGTTGAAAACGCTGAACTTGTGTATCCTTGGATACAAATACTTCTTTCAGCATGGTAACCAGTGTAGGTACCAGCTCTTTTACTAGCTGGGTGGTATCAATTTGTTGTTTTTTCTCCACCATCTTTGCATAAGAAATGCCCTGTTGTGGGCTAGACAATACTATTTTCTTTTTAGCTTCAGGGTATGAAATGTTTTCTTTTACTTTAATTTCCTGAATTGCCGATTCTTGTTTGTATGTCGGACACTGTCTTGATATGGCTAAATGTTGTCCTTTGCAGTTAACGCATTCTAACGGGTTTTCGCAGGGTCTCCCTTCGTGCAACTCTTTTTCCACAGACACACACTTGCATGTTCTCACATCTTTGTGCCGTATGGCCGAACTTCTGGCACCGAAAACATCTCATTGGCGCTGGAATGTAGGCGCGCACAGGTAATGACAAATAACCCGCTTTAATTTTACTTGGTATCTTCGGGATGTTAAATGTAAGAATATGGTTAGGAGTATCTTGTAACTCTCCGTTTACTCTTTTCTTTATTCTACGCACTTCTTTAACGCCTTGACTTTTAAGTTCAACACATATTTCGTCTGTCGTGCAGACTAAAAGTTCTTTACAATTAATTACTCCTCTACTTGAGTTAAGTGTATTATGAGGGGTAACCTCAATCTTTGATTCTCCCAAGCGTTCCGTTTTTAAAAGTTTATTAGCTTGAGCTGAACTAACAGTTTCAACTAATAATCGCTCCCTAACTTTTCTTATGTCCTTAGTTTCTCCAATTAACCCATATAACTGCCTCTGAATAACAAACGGACTATCTCTGCTAAAGTCGCCTTCGACTTTCCTAACGACCAGAAACCGGGGTTACCGCCTTTTCCTGGCTCGTAAAGAGGTGTTTAGAAGGACTCTTACCTTCACCCGGATTTAAGGGGCGGGTGCCCTGCATTTTCGTAAGTAATAATATTCATATTAATCCCACGAGTTGGGACGAACTAAATGTCCAGTGCGGCAGTGCGCCCTTACCACACCAAGGCTATTTACATGAAAGGGTCGCCAGGTACTTTCAGGACAACCGTTCACGACTTCGTAACGTGAAGCCATTCATCCATCGGCACGGTACGTATAACACCTTAGATTTACGGATTTTTTCAGAGGTTTACTCCTCTGCGGGCCAGGCGGTAAAGCCAAGCCCCCCGTCCGAGCAGAGACATGACCTAACTCTGACGGTGTGTACAAGAAGAAGAAAGTTTCTTCTTCAGGTCCATCGGGTACCACGGGTTTGGCGATCCCCGTACTGCCTATGTGAAAATAGACAGCCCCTGTGGGATTTTTGATTCAGGGTTTACTCCCCTAGATCCGTCGCCTTTTGCAAAAGCAGGGTCACCTCTTGCAGGATGTAGCCGAAGCTACGGGCGAACGGTCTTGGACACTGAGAGGCTAAAACGGGTGTCGCCGTTGGCTGCACACCCTTGTATTACGCATCAAGTGTCCCTGGTCTACGACCTTGACCCCTATTATTATTATTATTATTATTATTATTATTATTATTATTATTATTATTATTATTATTATTATTATTATTATTATTATTATTAGCTTACATGTAATTTGGTTACACACGCACACACACATACACATACGCGCACACCTGTATTATTATTATTATTATTCCACCTTTTTCACTCTTAATCTTGACTAAATTTTAATGTCGACATTGAATATCCTCCATCGGTTTTTTTCATACCCGTATAAATAATATATGTATTTAGATCGCTAGATATAATACTTTTTATATCCTCGTCACTTAAACAATTGCATACACGTTTTGGCAAAAATAGCTCTCCAAGCTCGATTGTAGCAATAACAGTTCTGCCGAATTTAGTATTAATTGATTTTATTGATAATATTTTCAACTTCTGATTCAAAGGTAGATCAGCCAATTTTATCTTATTCGAACTCAAACCCGACGCATTCTGATTTAACTTTACAATAAGGTCGTCACACATTTTATAGCCGCGTCTTGTTGTTGTCGTTGTTATATAAATGTAACTCGACTGTGAAGCGATGTTATATAAAGTTAATCACAATGAAGACGTTTACTTTATACTTGTTACCGCCGTTATTGTTTCTCCCCTCAAGTAAAATCGCTATAAGATAAATATAATTTTCAGAAATATGTAATTCATAATAGCTTTTGTTTATTGCAACATGCAGACGTGATTAAATATAGAATTATATTCTCAATATCATAAATTAAATCGGTTTTAGCGAATAGAACATACGCATGCTTAATTTCATATTGATTCATATCACTTTTATAGTAACCGTCCTCCTATTCGAATTAATAAAGAATATTGATTATATCGTTAAGATGAGTATAATTTTCAAGTATACGTAACGTTAAATGTATTTTTTTTAGAACACGTGCACGTTTTATCTTCATATTGATTCATAATAGCTTTTGTTTATTATAGCATTCATTGTATTGTATTATAGTATAGACGCAGGTCTTTTCGGCCAGATTTTCTATATTGAAATTAAATTAGTTTTTAGATAATAGAACACGTGCATGTTTAATTTCATATTGATTTATATCGCTTTTATAGAAATCGTTTTTCCCCTATTCGAGATAATCAAGAATTGTATATTGCAGCATTCACTTTTAACTAAAGACAAAATTGGATATTCCTTTTTATTTGTATTGTTTGCATGCAAATTTATCGTAAATGTAACTGTAATACTTGATGTTTTCAATAATTGATTAAAATACGTGAATAATATAAATCCACATAATCTATTATGTTTAATGAAACTTTTACATCACAGATCTGATAGTAACTTTGTATAAAATATGTAAAATATATACATATACGATTTCTTAAATATGTATTCTTTCTTTCTCTCTCGATCTTGAGTAATATAAATACAAGCATATGTATAAATAAAGTAATAGTCATGCTGGTGAGGACGGTGAGGAAAGATAAACTTTCAATTAATAATAATAATAATAATATAATGCAAGTTAGAAAAAGCCGTGTATCAACGATAAATAAGAAGAAGAATAAGAAGGTGGTTGGAAAGAGAGGTAGATGTGGCGGTAGCGGTCTGATAAATACTCTTATCAATAAACTACCTATAGAACTACATATTCCTGGCTATCAATATTGCGGACCTGGAACAAAGCTTGCAAAGCGGTTAGCGCGAGGCGATAAGGGTATTAATCCTCTAGATGCTCACTGTAAAACTCACGACATTAGCTATAACAATAGCGGCGATTTGAATACAAGACATCGTGCAGATCAAGTGCTTCAACACAATGCATGGGAAAGGTTCAAAGCGAAAGATGCGAGTGCAGCTGAAAAAACCGCAGCATTAGCAGTTGCAACGGCAATGAAAACAAAACGTATGCTCGGCATGGGTTTGAATAATAATAATAATAAAACTGTAAAGAATAAAACGACGACGAAGAAAAAGATTCCTTTGAGTAGTATTCGTAAAATAGTTCGAAATAAAATACAAAATGATCGTTATAAGACTAAGAATGTTAACAGCAGCAGCAACGGTGGTGGTATTATTATTACGCCAACGTTGATTAAAACGGCGCTTAATGCAGCCAAAGCGGCTGTACGACATTTTGGTGGAAAACGTAACATTACTCTACCACGCATAATACCGATACCTAAAACAGGTGGATTTCTTCCATTCTTATTACCTTTATTTGCTGGTCTTTCAGCAACCGGAGCACTTGCAGGAGGCATATCGGGAATTGCTAGAGCCGTCAATTCGGCTCGCGATGCGCGAATTAAAAGCGAAGAAGAAGCTCGCCATAATCGTACGATGGAAGCTATTGCTTTAGGAAAGAAAGGTAGCGGATTGTATTTGAGACCGTATCGTAAATCTGGAGCGGCGTTGTATCTGAAGCCATACGAAAAACGATTGGGATCCGCCTTATATTTAAAACCTGCTAATGGTTCAAGAAACTAATAAAGTTACCCGAAAGACCTCTAGCCGATGTCGATTTACGCCGATATGCAAAAACATTCCATACTTTAGAGGTGTTTTTATGCGTGACAATCTCCCAAAAGGTGGCCCACACGAAAACGAATGTGGAATTGTGAATTTGGATAGCACTCGTGGGCCTGGAACTCATTGGGTGTGTTATAGAAAGCATGGTTCGACAGTTTGGTATTATAATAGCTTCGGTAACCTCAGACCACCTTGCGAACTAATCGATTACTTTCGGGGTAACTGTAATAACACGACTGCTACTACTACTACTACACCTACAATCTATTACAACTACGAAAGAGAACAGAAATTCAATACAACAATTTGTGGACACTTATGTTTGAAATTTCTATGTAAATAAATAAATATGGAAGATGATATCGAATTGTGATTAGTTAACATGTCGATAACGTTCAGTCTAGAAGGTATTGGAAATACGACTTCTTATGATTTTTATCCACCAATCGAATTGGACGAGAAGTACAACCATGTAATCGGATTAGTTGGATTTTACGGTTGCAATTCCATACGCAATATACACGATGGAAATGACAAATTTTACTATATAAACCCAGCTCGATCTGTACATACTGATATCAGAATCGATATTCCACATGGCGCATATGAGATAGACGAACATGCTAATTATTTAAAAACAGAAATAGTTAAAGAATATCATAAGACGAATAAGAATAAAAAGAAGAAAAAGAAGAAGAATCCGGATGATGATGATGCTGTTGATGATGAGGTTATATTCGAGTTAAAAGCAAACAACAACACGTTAAAGTGCGAACTTCAATGCATGTTTATCATTGATTTCATACAACCTGATAGCATTGGGCGTATGCTTGGATTCGAAGCTGCAACGTTATTTCCAAATATCCGTCATACATCTACTCTAGATATACAAATTATTAAACATACAAATATACATATCGAGTGTAATATTATAAAAGGCTCGTATCGGAACGGCAGAACTGCAAAAACTTTATACGAGGTGGATATATCGGTACCGCCAGGCTATCGTCTAGATAAAACACCAAACAACATACAATATTTGGAGGTGAACACTCAACGTATAGACAACATCAGTATTAGATTGACTAATCAAAGAGGCGAGCTGATAGATTTCGGTTCAGACGAACACTTCACCGTTCGATTAGAGTTGAAAAAGCAAATATGGGTTTAAAGTTTAATAAAAGTACGATTTCGATTGCAAATTGTTGTAATCAGTCATCGAATCGGCATAATCGAGAGCAACCACAGCATATTATCGCTAATAGTAATAAGCCAACTATAAGAAACACATCACTCATCAAAAAATTCATTAACCATCGAGGTGGCTGTCGAGAAAACAAGAAGTCCTCTTCTTCTTCTTCTTCTCCTTCGATTAATCAAACCAGACTCACATTAAAGGAAAAATTATTCTTAAAGTCCATCGGTGTTAAAGTAGCATCGGAAAGCGGCGATAGGAAAAACAAAAACAAGAAAGAAAAAGAACAACAATCCAATCGAGATGAGTGAACAGTTGAATATATTCGAACAAGCTCATTTCGACGATTCGATTGCTAGATATGATATTCATACATATTTACCATACGGATCGAGTAATTATGGTCTTTCGGAGGAAATTCGAATTTTAATACAAAGCCAGGATTTAATCACGGCAACTCACGATAGTTTTCTATACATCGAAGGTGAAATAACAAGACCTCAAGCAGATGTTGGAAAAAGTTGTAATTTAACAAACAATTTTGCGAGTTTTCTGTTTGAAGAAATTCGATATGAATTGGGCGGTCAGCGTGTGGACATTTGTAGAAACCCAGGTGTTAGTTCTACAATTAAAGGTTACGCCACGTATAGCAACAGCGACAATAAATCTTTGGCACATATAGGCTGGGCCCCGGCTAACAATGATACACCGCTTCAAGTACAGTTTAGTGCAAACAATGCCGATTTGTCTAAAAAATTTGCCGTATGTTTACCTCTGAAGCATATATTCGGTTTCGCCGAACATTATAGACAAGTGATTGTAAATATGAAACAGGAACTTGTACTAATTCGTTCGAGAACCGATTTGGATTGTTACAATGGTGAAGCCGATGGACGTATAACGCTGAGAAAAATTCAATGGAAAGTTCCGCATCTAACACTCAGTGATAGATCAAAGCTGAAGTTATTCGAGCGAATTAATAGAAATCCTATAATTACTATAACTTTCCGTCAATGGGAACTGCACGAGTATCCTTCGTTAAAACAAGTTAAGATGGATATATGGCCGATAAAAACATCTGCACATCTAGAAAAACCACGATGGGTAATTCTGGCTCTTCAAAAGAATCAAAGAAGACGCGCGAAAAACGATCGAGCTACGGTTTTCGATCATGCTAACATTAGCGATATTAGATTACATCTTAACTCTGAACGATATCCGTATGAAGCGATGAATCTAGATTTTACCACAAACAAGTATGCAATCGCATATAGAAATTACGTCAACTTTCAATGCAACTACTACGATAGAAATGATTGGGGTATTGGTGGATCGATAGCTGGTGGTGGTGGTGGTGGAAACGTTACCTCTGCCATTAGCATGCCCACATTTGATTATACCGAATTTAAGGAATGTCCAATTTTCGTGATTGATTGTGCAAGTCAAAATGAAAACTTGAAGAATTCCACGGTCGATGTTAAACTCGAATTGGAATCAAACAACAACTTTGAAAACGGAATGGTCGCCTACTGTTTAATCATTCACGATGCCATTGTACAATATAACCCGCTAACAGGCGAAGTTAAACGTCTGTAAATCATTAATGATAATTATGTTAAAATAATATAAAATACTATACCTAGTTTTAGATGTAATTTTTTTTTAAATGAAAAATTGAATAAAAGTACTTGTATCAGTGTAATGTTGTTTAGTGTAAAAAATGAAGGTGATAACACAAAAGCATCGATTACCGGTGCATAATAACGACTTGATTCAGACCGAAAAGACGAAGAGTAAGCATGGTGTGCTCCTTCCAAACACAGTACGAGCTATAATGTGTGGCCCATCCAATTGCGGTAAAACTAATGCCATGCTTAGTCTTATTACGGAAGAAAATGGATTGAGATTTAAAAATATATACGTCTATTCAAAGTCGTTGAATCAGGATAAATATAAATTGCTGGATGAAATTCTAACACCGATGCCCGAAATCGGATATTATACGTTTAGCGACAATGTTGAAATAATGCCACCGGGAGATGCAGAACCAGACTCGATATTTATCTTTGACGATATTGCTTGCGAGAAACAGGACAATATTAGAACATATTTCAGTATGGGTCGACATAATGCAATCGACTGTTTCTACCTAGGTCAAACTTATAGTCGAATTCCTAAGCAACTGATTCGAGATAATGCCAATGTAATAATACTGTTTCATCAAGACGAAATGAATCTGAAACACATCTACGATGATCACATAAGTCCTACGATTACCATGCAGGTTTTTAAAGAAATGTGTGCTAAATGTTGGTTAGATCCTCACGGATTCATGGTTATCAACAAAGACGCAATCGACGCGAATAGTGGCCGTTATCGAAAGGGTTTCGATCAGTTTATAATACCCTAAACATATAAATATAGACTTAGTTATTAGCAACGATAGCAACCCTAGCAACCGTAGCACTATCAACATCGGACAATATGGATTCTAAGACCATGAATCTAAAACATAAAATTCAAAAAGTGCGTGATTCGATTAGACGAAAGTACGATATTCTTAAGCGACAACGCTTAGATGTCGCGAAAGAGTTTGACGATGTTTACAAACCGATAATCGAACCTTTAAAGGGTATTGCAACGAAGATGGAACAACAATCAAAACAACCACCGTCACCACCTTCCTCCTCCTCCTCCTTATCCTCACAATTACCATCATTGCCAACATCTCAAACCACACCGTCAACGCCAAACCTTAAGCGTTGGCTTACCGAGATGAGTCCACAGACACCGCTGCGGTCATCGTCGAGATTCAAGTTGTCACCTTTGTCATTATCATCGTTACAATCGCAATCACCGTCGAACGTTAATTTACTGAAACAGACTTACCATCCACTACCTCAAAGCTATATTAACAAGCTGTTTGAATCTTCTGCAAACGAAAATATCGACTTTACTTATGGCGTTCATTATGATGCCGATAGAAACAGTTGGAGTATAGGTAAAACACCTATCGATATACGCGATAAAGAGTTGATGATAAACGCACAGTTATATCCTGGAACAGTTGGATTATACGAGTTGATATTTATGAAAGAGCCGAATCGAGATGTGGTTAAAGTCGAAGACGAGGAACGATACTTGAACATTTTGAATGAAACAAACGTTTTACGAAAACATTATGATCCTAATGGTGCGATGCAAGGTAATCGTGGAAAAAAGTATACCAACACAATTAAACCTCTATTAGTGCTAAACGAGCATCGACGTCAACAGCAGCGAGATTCGATCTCACCTTCTTTTAGCGGCAGAGGGTTATTCAAAAAGCTTTCAAACACATGCGAGAAACCCGTCGAATATCGCTACTGGAATAATATTCACGAACTAATGGATGAATTACAGGTGTTATGGGCTGAAAAGCAAGCCGGACACCAGAATCATGATAACGAGATAATTGCAATATTGGAAGAGTTGTACGAAGACGGGTACATTAGCAGCATGCCTAAATCAATATAACTCCATATACCTCTAATAACCAGCATAACAATACGTAGAACGACATAAGCGTTATGTCTTTGGACAAATTTGGTCGTTTATATGATAGACACAGTCGTCACTATTACGACCGCTACAATCATCAGCATAAACATCAATTTACTAATCAAGATTATGTAAATCAACTCGCAAAGGAGATAAATGAAGTTCGCATATCTGTGGATAACGATATTAAAACGATTATAAATCTAATTCCTACAGCGATCAAGGCGAAGATTGACAACGAGTTTGTCGAGATGAACGAGAAAAACTTAAAATTTATCAACGAGCGGTTTAAGATGATAGCGAACGTTATGTTAAATTTACATAAACGTATATATGCAGTTGAATCATCCATATCTGCTACGGCTCATATATTTAAAATTCTAATTATAAAGTATATGGAAGAACCACATCGATATAATTTGGAAGAAAAACTGGATTATATTAACAAGCTGACTGATACGATGATAGCGGTACATCTCGAAAACAAGAATCTAAACGTTGAACTTGAACGCTTCATCGACCTAACCTCCTCCTCCTCCTCGAAAACCTCATCATCATCATCAGTAGCTATATCTACAACAGAAACAACAACAACAACAACTACTACTACTACTACTACTACTATTTAATAATTGTACTGCTTCCGCTAAAGAACATATTACTCATGTCGCTGGACAAATTTGGTCGGTCGAATGGAAATACACGCCATGTTGTATTTCAACAAGGACCTAGAGGTGTTGGTTTTAAAGTAACCATCGACAATGATTACGATATGGAAAATAAACGGTTGCTGAACGTAGGAGATCCGATTGAACCTCACAACGCGCTAAATCTAAAATACTACATGGATGAAAAATGTAATTTTAAAGGAAAGCGTTTATTGAATATCGACGAACCCATAAGCAATACGGATGCTGCGACTAAAGCCTATGTCGACACATCTACTAGAGAACATCTTGATGTTGTACAGAACAACACGTCGACACGTTTAAATTCGATTGGCGCTAAATTGACAAAGATGTCTAAGCGGATTGATGATATTTCTCGGACGACAATTGAGGATGTTAACAAGCATGTTTTAAACACGATTTCTACGCTTATAAAATCAGAGTTGGATGCGGGATTCAACGCAAAATTCGCCACTCTTATACAACCGATGAGAATAAAGCTCGATAATCTTGTAGAAAGTGCCTTGGATGCAGCTACTGTTAGAGCGTTATTAGATGTAGGATTTAACGCAAAATACAGCACACTCGCGCAACCATTGAAGAGTGACGTACACGAATTAAAAACTAAATTAACCATATTGAACGATTACGTGTTGTCGCTCACGTCGGGGAATGTCGAAGCAGCAGGTAGTAAATGAGTTACACAAACAGGCTAGAAAAAACTTTCCACGTCGTAAGACCATCATTAAGGGTTATGATGATCTCTGGCAGGCTGATTTAGCCGAATTTATACCGTACGCAAAAGAGAATAAAGGATACAAATTTATATTACTAGCGATTGACTGCTATTCGAAATATCTATGGACAAGAGGCGTAAAGACAAAGACGGGCGAAGAAATCACCAAAGCCATGGCTGATATTTTAAGAACAAGCGGACGAACTCCTTCAAATTTACAAACCGACGCCGGTAAAGAGTTTTACAATCGTTCATTTTCTAAACTCGTAAAAGATGCTTCGATTAATCATTATTCGACATATAGCAGCATGAAAGCTTCGATTGTGGAACGAGTTATTCGAACCATAAAAAATCGTCTGTATAAGAGATTCAGTTTGCAAGGTTCTTACAAATGGATCGATGTAATTGCTGAAATTACTCGTAGCTACAACAATACGGTACATAGAACAATCAAGATGAAGCCGAACTCTGTAACTAAAAACACGAATTTGAATTGGGCATATAATCGATTAAAAACCTTTCTTAACAAACCCCGTTATAAAGTTGACGATATTGTTCGAATTTCCAAGTTTAAAAGCACATTCGTGAAGGGATATACTCCAAATTGGTCTACAGAACTGTTCAAAATAGTTAAGGTGCAAATTACTAACCCCGTCACATACCTACTTCAAGATATGCATAATCGTCCAGTATCTGGAGGATTTTATGAAAAGGAGCTCCAGAAAGCCAAATATCCCGATATTTATCTCGTAGAACGGATTTTAAGACGTAAAAATGGTAAAGCATATGTGAAGTGGCTTGGGATCGAAGAAAAATCTTGGATTAACGTTAAAGACATTTTATTGTAGTGGTATTATTATTATTATTATTATTATTATTATTATAGTGTTTGTTAATCATAAGTCGAAATAAAGTTATATACAAACTCTGTTATTATTATTATTATTATTATTATTATAATTATCATCAAAATATCATTACAATAGTTAATCAATCTAACAATGCAACGTGATTTTTATATAAATGATATACGTTAGATAATGCACAACAACAAGTAGGCTGCATGTGGAAAAAACAGCTGCTAGCTCGAGGTTTTATAGCACATTTTTCATCGTGCTCGTCAATTTCGATGATCGGAATGGCAATGTGTCGTTGTAAAAGTGCAGCTTTTTCTCGGCCCTTTACATACACGCTGCTCGCATTCTTCGTCAACTCTTTAAGAATTTGAGGAAAGAGATTAGCATCGACGAACCCATCTTCCCAACGAATACAATGATGGTTCGTTCTTAGCCAAGATGCTAGTTTCTGATGTTTGATATCCAAACAAGACCATGCAAACGGTGATTAAATACGAAATGACCAGTTTGTTTTCCATCATATGCGGCCAGTTCTTTCGGAAACAGCGAGTTGCCCGATGTCGAAAAGCATTGTACATCGATAACAATAGCTGAGGCTTTTAACATGACCACTGTCGCTCGATCGACTGTACTCGATTCAAGTTGAACACGTAATTTCAAATAAAACGTTTAAATATTATTTACTCGAAATGCAAAAGTGATGAGAGCGAGGGAGGGGTGGTGGTGGTGGTGGTGAAACGTGTGCGTGAGCTATACAATTGAAATCCATGTCTAGACAGCTTCCGGTATCGTATTAGAACATGTTTGTGAAATAGATGTATGAATAGATAATGTTCACATCTGTCATCTGGGTGTGTGTATGAGTCATAAGGGGTTGCGTGAAAAGATAATGACGCTATCCACATTAGGGAGGGTTGCGGGAAAAGATAATTACCCACATCTGTCATCCGGAGTATGACTCATAAGGGTGAAAATATAGTACCCGCATCTGTCATCCGGAGTATGACTCATAAGGGTGAAAATGTCGATATCCGTCATCCGAATGCAAAGAGGGCTGCGGGAAAAGATAATCCGCATGTGAGTATGATTATTATTATTATTATTATTATTATTATTATTATTATTATTATTATTATTATTATTATTATTATTATTATTATTATTATTATTATTATGCTTTATTGTTGTTTAAAACTCAGTAGAGTATACAAACGCCATATTATACAAAAAAAAATTAAATAAAATTATTATAATATTATAGTAATATAGTATACGGACACTTGCTGACAATGTATTTTTTTAGTTCTTTTTTAAATGTTGTTATAGACTGTATACTTTTAAGATTTTTTGGTAGATTGTTATAATAACTAATTCCTTTACTTTGAGGACTATTTTTATATTTTGCTGTTCTACAATGGTTAACAAAAACATTTCTTTATGTTCGTATATCATATAAGTGAACATCTTTATTTAAACTAAGAGATTGTAGATTTTGTTTCGTTAATAATGTAAGTTCAAAAATATACAGTCCATAAAACGTCAACGGATTTTTTTCTACAAATATGTTTTTACATGATTTATAATAATCTAAATTAAAAATCAACCGAATTATTCTTTTTTGTATTCTAAACACTCGAATAGTTTCAGAACAATGACCCCACAAAACAATACAATATTTGATAGTACTATACGCACTCCCATAATAAAAACTTAATAATACATCTTCGGTCACAGTTTGCTTTAGCAACTTTAAACAATAATAATCTCTATTTAATTTTTTACAAAAACTATTGATATGTTGCAACCAGTTTAATTTGGAATCGATAACCACACCAAGAAATTTAGTTTCTGATATTCTCATTATTTTTTTCCCATCTAACGTAATATTAAGATTGAAATATTTGATATTAGGTCTTTCAATTAAGAGGTAATAACTTTTATTTAGATTTAAAATTAATTTATTTTTATAACACCATTCGTTAAACTCACTAAGCGTGTTGTTAACTTTTATCTGAAGTTCTGTAAGCGATGGTGTAGATACAATAACCGATGTGTCATCTGCATACCTTATCACTTCACCATTTGTTATATGTTTAGGAAGGTCATTTACAAATAGCACAAATAATATATGTCCAAGATTACTTCCTTGTGGAACACCTTTGTTTAATTTGTATTTATTTGATTTTGTTTTATTAATATCTACAATTATGTGTCGCTGCTGAAGATATGAGCGCAACCATTTGTTAGAAATTCCTCTTATTCCCATTCTATGTAGTTTGCTTAGTAAAAAGTGATGATCCACAGTATCAAAAGCCCCTGACAAGTCTAGTAGAAGTATACATACATGTTGTCTATTGTCCCAAGATTTCAATGTGTGTTCAAGAAAGGTACAACACGCTGTTGTTGTTGAGTGTTTTAAATGTTCCTTTTTTTTTCTTTGTAGAGTTGTTCTAGTAATCTACTTGATATACTAGCTTTTAAGTTAAATAATTCTTTTAATTCTAGGCTGCTTCTAATTATTTCAGGAGTTATCCATTTATTTCTTGGTTTATTGTTATATATTTTTCTTTGTACAACAGGAAAACTTACTTGAAAACAATATTCCAAATTTTTGAAAAAAATATCAAATGCTTCATCAATATCGGTTACATTATAAGAGGTGTTTTTCCAATTTATTTTATGTAACATCAAATCCATTTGGTTAGTTCCTAGATTATTAATTGCTCTTCTTGAAACCTTTTTGAATTTGGAAATATTTTGATTTTCTAAATTGGGCTGTATTTTTACACTCTGAGCTAAATGTTCACTTAAGTTAAAATTTAATATTTGATCACTATAGTTTAGGTTATTACTTATTATACAATAGTCTAGTTCAGTCTTTGCATTTAGAAAAATTCGAGTATGTGTTGTAACGATATCAGTCATATCGTGTGATTCAATAATATCAAAAAGAGTTTTTTATTTAAATTTTCTTCTGAAAAATTTATGTTTAAATCACCACATATAATTAAAGGATGTTTACTAGGATCAAGCACTTCAATTAATTTGTTGAATAAATTAAAAAATTGTTCATAGTCTCCTGATGGTGATCTGTACATGACTACAATATACACCAGTATTTTTTTATTATAGATTGTTTCAATTCCACTACATTCAAAATGTGTTTCTATAGCAAAACGTTCAATTTTACTTAAAGGTTGACAGAAGCTTTTAAATTGATCAGATACGTATATTGCTACTCTTCCATGTAGTTTATTTTTTCTACAAAAATAACTAATCAGGTTTAATCCGTTAATCTTTACGGTGTCAATAGATAGGTAATTTTGCCAATGTTCTATTTGATTTATTTTGTTAGAAATGCATTGTACGTTCTGATGGACAATAGTACATGATGTTAATTTTTCACTTAATTTAATAATTGGTTTCATATAAAATAATAAATAAAATTGTGTTGTGTGTTATTTAAACATTTTCGTCTGTTGTTTACTATGGGTTTGTGTTTATTGCTTCGAACTTTTGAAAATTTCTGTTATTATAAAATGGCTTAATTATTGCAAATTGAGGCCAGTTATCTGAATTAAATATTGCAGTTTCTTCAGTAGAAGGAATCGTTACTTTATATGCTGCTATTTCGGTAGATCTTATTTGTAATTTTTCAATATTACAGAATGTAATGTTTTGTTTTTTTAAATGCGATTCTAGTTGGTTTACTGTAGTATTAGGTGATAATCGTGAGATAAAAATTTGTCGTCTACTAGCTACTGCTGTTATTTCACATTGATTAATATTAGTTCCTAAGGTAGTTTTATTGGTTTTTTTGGTTCTCTTATTAGATACAGTAATGTAATCAGCATTACTAATTAACGATTCTTCATCAAGTACTATATTGTTCAATTGCATATTATTTGAAGGTAAATCATTGTTTAAATTAAGTATTTCATTTATTTTTGATTTTTGTTTATTTAATAATTTCAAGGATTTTGATTTATCGGTTGTTACTATTTTAGATACATTATCTGCATTTGGTTTATTTGAACTCGTTTCAATTGCATTATTATTGACGGAATTTTTATTTTTGATGACATCACTGTATGATAGAATTTTATTACTTTGTTTAACAGATGCAGCTTCCGTATTAGAATAAGTAGATGATAGTAATCTATTAAGTAATCCTACTTGGGCTTTTAGTGATTCGATAGTATCTTTTTGATTACTAATAATTAGATCTTTGTGAGCTAATATGGATTTTAAGTAATTAATTTCAGTTGAACTTACTTCACTACTGTTGACATTCGTAGCGTCAATACTAACGCGAAGTTCACTTAAGTCAGCCTGCCCAACTTCGCCACTTGTACAGCATATCACTTGATTATCATCAATAATTTTAACATTTTTTATATATTTAACACATCCGGGATGTAGAACACAACCACAATTTTTACATTTAGGACCCGATTTAGGCATAATTTTGCAGTACCGACACGGTTTATCGGGAAGCAAATTGAATACATTTTCACTTTTCGCCATGTTTACTTTACTCTATTGCATGAAATTAAAACTATTTAATAAAATGTAAAAATTAATGTATGTCCAAATAAATTTTTATTTTTAGCAATTTGTTTATGTACTTTTGTAAAAAAATACCGTATTGATTGAGTAGAAACAAGTAAATAATGTTTAAATATACACTTAAATTAGTATTGTGTATAATAAGTCATTATATACATATTTTTAAAGTGTATTGCCTATTGTCTTACCCTAGTGATTTTTTACATGAATAACATTAAAATTCTAATTGATTTACTAATTAAAAACGTGAATGTTACACAATTATTAAATATCAATATTACTGAGTATAGTGTTAGCACACGTGCTGTTTGTTAACGGTAACCAAACCGGAAATTAAATAAACGAAAACTACTGTCGTAAACGTATGTTGACATTAGGTGAAATTTATACAGCGCGAAAAACCATTTCAACATTTTTTAACATAACAAACGACATGTAAAAATTATATTTAAAAAATTGAAAACGGAGCGGCCAGCATGCGATGCAGCTTCATTGTGAATAAACTTGTTGTTGTTTTGCAAACTTTAAGGGGTAAGTCATCAAATTTTCGCTCAAAAGCTACTTGCAAAAAAGTCGGGTACAAGTCGGGCGTATGCTTTTCTGTTAAAATGAACGTTCTAATTTAACTATATATTTCCGAAAATATCCTATCAAACATTAATGTAAAACCGCTACTGACAGTTACTTTGTTGATTTTTACAAACGTTTTTTTCATTCCAAACATGCGTGTTGTGAAAATTCAGCAATCTATTTTGTATAAAACAACGCTTACTACTGTTACTGCAACTACCCGCAAAATTTATGTGGCGGTTTAAAATCAACGTCGGTTAACTTTTGAACTCGTTGAACATGGTAAGGTTACAAATAACAATTTCTTAAAATACTTATTTCTTACTTTTCTTATTTCTTATTCTCTTATTTCGATCTCTTATTTCTTACTAACTTATTCCTTTAGTACTACTTCGTGGCCGATTTTCTACAATTGCACATACATTAAAGAAAAACAAATATTAAAGTTTTGATTTTAACGAAAAGATTTATTCTTTTACTTGTTCTTGTACTGCTAATACATGGCTTGGTCGTACTTGCTTTATGTAGGTAAGAAGAACACCTGCAGTTTCTCTAAGTTTTTGCACACACGCTAATATAAAGGTTATTGAATGAATAATTGGGCGGAAACTTTATTTTTCCGGCCTAGGCCGTTAAAATATAGAAGAATTTTATAACTAGAAGTAATAATAGCACTAATAATCATTAATCTTTTTATGTCAACTATAATTCTATCATATACCATTATCTGTGTTATTGTTTAGAATAAGTCTAACAATTTTTTTTAAACAAATATAACAAATTTGCTTATATTTTATTATTGCTAAAAGCAATCATCGCTTTATTTTTATATAAGTTAAATTGTAATGAACTTAGAAAATTGCCAAATTGATTTTAAATTTTGTCATTACTGGTTTCAGTTTTATCAACATTGTCATTAAATTTTATTAAAAATCAATATATAAGTAACTGATATTAACAAATTTATACTATAAAAATTAGTACAAAAAATTTTGTGTATCAGACGTCCGGAAAGTATTTTAGTCGCAAAATAGCACTTTCTGGACTAGTGATACAAATAACTATTGCAGATGATAAAAAATTAAAAAAAAACAATAATCAACACTGTACATCAATACGTTTAACAAGTTTTAGAGCATTTGTCCTGTTTAAAAACAAGTTATTTAGTGTAAAGTTCAAACATATTTTACCCTGCAGTTGTAACAGTTGCTTTTGTTTTTTATTTTAAAGGCAGCTGTAAAATTTATTTTCAATTTTTTAACTATTTAAGTTTATAATACTGAACAGTATTACTATTTCAGTTACTAACGCAATAAAATAATAACTTACTTTATATTCAATTCTTAATATTTAAATAATAACGTTTGGATAAAGTTAAACTATAATTTCATGCAATAAAAAAATATTTCAGAAGCTCTATAAGAGCATCGTTTGTAATGGTAATCTAATAACGGTAGTTCTTTAACTGTAACTTATTTAAACTAGTTTAAACCAATTGCGTTTTACACAAGAAATATAGTAAATTTGAATGAAAATAATTAAAATGAATTATTTATTAGAAATTTAAGAAACATTTGAAATCTAAAAATATATTTTAAAGTGTGTCAACATTTGTTCTAAAAAAATATTTATATTTTACTTGCAACTTTATTTAATTAACTACGTAGGTTTGATTTTGTTTAGCAGCAATTTGTTTCTTTCTAAAATTTTTGATTTAAATACAGTCTTGTATTTACGTATTGTTTACAATTTGTTAATGAATTGACTGTTTATATACGTACGACATTAAGCTGTTTGTGTGAGGTTTACCTTAATAACCCATTTTTACGTATCTGTTAAATGGCTTCATCAAATATATAAACACTAAATAATATTAAATTCTGCGTGCGTTTTAAATATGTCTGATACTAGGAATTAAAAAAAAAGGTTTAAAAAAACGTTTTTAGAATAAATTATGTACAATGTTTTAATGGTTTGTTAAAGACAAACTTTAATTTATATATCACACAGTATAAGAAACAATAATAATTTTAATTTAAAACAAGAGATTGAGTGACAATTTAGTAATCGTTGTTTTTAAAAAAAAACAGATTTAATAAATTATGTACCTACTATTTATGACGAGCATTGCGTACTATTTCTTGACGGTTTTCTATTTTTTTTACATGTCTATCCAGTTTTCTATTGAATAAAAGTTGATTGTATAATTCATTCATGAGCTGCTTGTTTTGATTAGCGTTGGGTTTTTTACTTTCTTATAAGGAAAGTATAACGATCGCAATTTTCACCATTCCTTATAAAAAAGTCGTATGGTGACCACGCCAGTTTTTTTTAGTAGTTTTCTAACAAACATAGATAAAACTTTAACAGCAGTTAATTAAATTGTGAAAATATGTATAAACATATGATTACAAATAAAAATTTGAGCATTGATTGAAGTGCATTGCAGAACCATTCTGACATCACTTTGATTGAAAATTTATAGCGTTGACTATGAATGCCGGCGCAAGTAAAAAACCTTAAGTTTTTGAACTATTGGACTACGGACCATGCTTTTGTTACACCATTTTTTTTTGGTGATAAAGCAAAAAATAAAATTTATAATTAGGTTATTTTATATTTTTAAACAAAACGCTTGAGCAAGTCAATTTTACTTTTTAATTAGTCACCTTATAACATAAAAAAATTACTTATGACGTCATGTATATTTGAACAATGACGACATCATTGCTTTTGTTTAATGACAACTCTAATTTTTTTTGCTGTTTTTAATTAGATAGTCCAACTGCTTAAATTATGGTGTAAAAAAATTAGTACCTTAAAAAACTATTTTTTTGAGAAAACACATTTACCGTAAGAAATAAAAATGTAACTTTAATGAAAGAAAATCATAATTAAACCTAAAAAACAAACAAAAATGAGCGCAAATGTTCAAAGAACATCACTTGATTTGATTTGATTGTGAAAAAAACATTTAGCAAACTTTTTAATAGCGAATTCTATTTGCCGTTAACAAATAATTACCCGTTTAAATGAACGGGAAAAAATAAAAATTTTAATAATGATTGGATATGATAATAAGCTAAGAACACACGAGGAAACATGTGAATTATTTAACCAAGAACATGTTAATAGATCGGCTATTGCAAGATCCACAGTAAGTAAATTGGTTGCCAAATTTACTAAAACGAAATCTGTCCATGTCCTCGGTAAGGTCAACCTCGAGTAAACGGAAAACCCGATTAGATGTGTTACTTGAAACTGAAGAAAATCCTCACAATTCTACAAAACCGTTAGCCCCAAATAACGTAAAACACTATTTTCTCGTAAAGTTGTTCAAAAAAGAGAAATAACCTCCTTACAAAGTTCAGTTGATACACGAATTAAACGAGGATGATCTAAACCGCAGCTTGCAGTTTTGCAAAGAACTAATGTTACGTTGCAATAGAGATCCTCGTTTTTTAAACAATATGCTATTTTCCGATAAAACCATTTTTTTCATAGATGGGACTTTACTTTTTTGAAAGAAACCTTACAGTAGCACGTTATTTGAACTTTTTGCAGTTTGATTTAGTGTCCAGCTTTAATAGCAATGTTTCCAAATTATCACAAAGCAGATGTGCCCTATCAGGATATTTGGTTTTAACAAGATGGGGCGCCTCCGCACTTTAGAATCAACGTCCGTCAATATCTTAACGCCACATTTCCTACAAAGTGGATAGAACGTCGAGGAGCAATTGAGTGGTCCCGCATTCCTTAGACTTGACTCCATTAGATTTTCTTCTGTAAGGTTATTTAAAATCAAAGGTTTATTTTAATAGGCCAAATAATTTTGACAAGCTACAGCAAAGAATTTGCGCTAAAATGAAGCACATTACTACTGAAGTGTTTGAGCGAAGTGTCTTTGTACAATCGCATCGGTCAGTGACAAATAGTTAACGGGTTTTGTTTGTTTTTGAGGCTTAATTATGATTTTCTTTTATTCAAGATGCATTTTTGTTTCTTTCTAAATATTTTATTTTCTCAAAAAAATAGTTATTCAAGGTACCAATTTTTTTACTTCATAATTTAAGTAGTTGAGCCATCTAATAAAAAGCAGCAACAAAATTGGGGTTGTCATTAAAAAAAATAATTATGACATCGTTGTGCAAAAACAAATGACGTCATAAATAAAATTTTTATGTCATAAGGTGGCTAATTAAAAAATAAAACTGATTATTCAGAACGTTTTGCTTGAAAACGTTAAATAACGCAATTACAAATTTGGTTCTTTACTTTATCACCACACTGTATTATTTATTGCGGAGCGCATACTGAGCTAACTGCCGACAAAGAATCAGTTGGGGTGTCAGGAAAAGCTATTCAGACATCGATGAAAGACTATGTTGACATTAACGATACTTTTTACACCGACAATTAGTATGCTATTCTACTTTTTTACCAACTACTGCACAATAGAATCACAAACACTTGCGGAACTGTTCGAAATAATCGAAAAGTAATGTCAAAATTGGAAAGAAAGATGGAAAACTGGGGAATCGATTCTTTCGCATCAAAAAATATTTTAGCACTCAGATGGCGTAATAAAAGAGAAATACTAATGCAAATCACCTGTAATACAGCAATTATGGACAAATTGATCATGTTACGAATGAAAGAATTTTGAAACGAAAATGTATAAGAAGGTGTTTTTTCGTTTATTAGGCTACTTCCTGCTACACGCTTATGTTTTATACAAAGTCAAAACGGGAGAAAACATCAGTCTGGCTCAATTTCATTTGACGTTGGTCAAACAAATTATCGAAAATTATTTTCAAGACGCTCCAACAACGTCAAATAAAACGAGACTAGCAAAAAATAACCTAGTCAGATTGGTAACAAGGTATTCTCAAAAAATAAAATAAGAAAACAAACTCCTTTCTGCTGTTCCAAATGCGACGTGGCCCTTTATGTGATGGCTTGCTTTAAAACGTACCGTGCAGAAGAAACATTTTTATTTGATGAGGTATTTCACATTTTCTTAGATTGTGTTTACAAAATAACTCAAATTTTCAAAATGTATTTTATTAAATTGTGTTCTTTTAATATTGAAAAATAAAAGTTTATTACTTGAATTATTTTAATAAAATAACATAAAGAAATGTCGTTTAAAATTTTGTACATGGTAGCGGAAGACTGACGATCCCGCGTAAAAGAATACGTTGATACGTGGGCGTTTCCGAAAAGCTAATCTTTCCTCGCTTACAAAGCACGACCTGTAAATTTAAGCCTCGCTACGAAAAGGTTAATAAAAAAAATACTTTAATTCTGAACACTATTGTCATTGCTTATTAAGTGGGGGCTCCACAGGACTAATTCCTTGAGATGGCGCCACTGGTCAGTTTAAATGCTATTTTATATCGTCTTTTTAGCTTTATAACGCAATTTTCTCATAAAAACTAAGGCTTAAGAATCCAGAGCACAAGCTACTACTAAAGCGGCCAAACAACTTTCTAAATGTTTTTAAACATACTAATCTATTTAAAAAATATTTTACCAAAATATTAATATTTATGACAATTGCACTGACAATTAAACTGTCACAAAAAAGTATGATTAGCGTTACATTTTAGTCCCTGTCTCAATAATGAGTGGCGCTCATGATTTCTCTAAAGGTGTCAATGTCAGACTACAATATCAGCTATCCATATTATTATAGAGATCAGTGGTAATAGTAGATTACATACCGATTGGGGATAAGCTTCATTACAGTGGAGGGCTAGGTTGACCGGCCGAGAGCAAAGCTCGAGGTTGGCAATATGCCCGACAGTGGAATGAATTTTTTTTTCCGAGGTATGTATACTATTTTATTTAAAATCAGTGCATTATCATTCAAATTAACACAAATTATTTTAGCTAAAAGTCAATAACTGTAAAATTGTATTTAATCTAACTGGCGCTGGCGGAGAAAACCAACGCGTTTTGTGTCAAACGTTTTACGCATTTACGCGAATACCTACGTTTATTTTTAAAGTTAACTTGGAGTTTATTACAGAGTACATCAAATTGACGCACCAGGTCAACTAAATGCCTATCGTCAACACTCATTTATAGCAAAAAAAAACACGTGTTCAATAACTTTAGTTTTAGCGCACATACTACGAATTGCTTGTCAGTATGCGCAGTATTGCAGTGTGCATTTATCATTTTATTTAAGTAGATAAAACTTAAACCAATTCGTAAAACTTAAATAAATAAAGTCCGTAAATGGGGTAATTAGAAATCCGTAGTACAACTGCTTAAAAGTTAAATGTAAATGACAAATGCTAAATAGGTCTGCATAAATCCACCTTTAACCTGTATTGTCATTGCGTATACTGTCAATTTATGGTCTGCCTTGCGCCATCTAACGCTCTCACGGTACACTGACGACATAGTATGTAATGAAATTTCTATGGTAACGACCTTCTATTACATACCATACCATGTGATATGTAATGGATTCGAGTTTTTAATGATCCACTTCCCAAATTTTTCTTGGGTATTTAATTGTCATATTATAAACTGATTGTAAATAAAATTACATTTAAACCGAACCTTACAAGACGTAAAATTAAACACTGTATTAATTGAAATCAAAGCTTGTATCAATTCACGCTTGTTTTCTGCATTAACTCCTGATCATTTTTTAATTGAAAGGCCAATTGCATCAATTCCGAATCAAAACTAGATACCAATTTATCAAATAGATTGTCTCCTTTGCAATTGTGTCAACAGCTAATGCAACAATTTTGGCAGCGATGAACACGCGACTACATCTATGAGCCTCAAAAACGTCAGAAATGGAAGAATGGTCTTGTAATATGATGATGGTAATTTAGTGATAGTAAAAAATAAAAGGTTACCGTTACCGTTACATTAGACTGTAGAACGCATAGTGTCAATACACTCTAAGAATAATAGCATAGTGCGCGTAGTGTCGGTAAAAACAGCACGTTTATATTATATGATTATTTGTTTAGGTTTGCTACAAGTTGTTTATTTTAAAATATTACATCTTGCATTTTAAAGTTAAAAACGTACTTAAATAAATTAGTTTTATCGTTAAAACGTTTAAATTAAAATTAAAAGTAATAAGTAATACTGGAAACCTATCTATTAAAAACTCAAAAATTTTTATAGTATTGTGTGACGTCGAGCTAATAGTAAAGCGTTTTTAGTCAAGTAATATTTCAAAATGTTTAAGACCTTTATATTGAACTTTTTGAACAATAAAAGTAAAATTGCAGTTTTTTTTATTCCTATTTGCAGCCATCATAATATGTAGGTACCTACCATCACAATGGAGTAAACTTGAGCATAAATAAAGTTCATGCATCTTGGTCATTGTTATAAAGATGAAAGGATTCATTACAATAAATTTAAATAAAAGTTTATGATACAATTTTTTGTAAACGAAAGGATAAAAGAATATTAAAATCGTTTTTATTTGGTTAGATTTTAAATATAAGCAATTAACACTTCTGACGATATATTTATTTCGCGTGTTCTAACTTATTTTTAATACAAGTAATTTATATCTGTAACACCAGTAACACGTTCGATAGCTTAAGAACCGTATTACTTATACTTAATGGTCAAATAGATTTATTACAGTTTAAGAACACTAAAAGTCTAACATGAATCTAATATAAAAATATCGTGTGGTTTTTCTGGTGATAGAAATAAATTAAAAATATCTATATTAATTACGGTTATTAAGTGATGTTAAATTGTCTACAACATTTAATTAATTCGTAAAACGTTTTTGTTAATAAGAATTTTTGTCAAAACTATTTTAATATTAAATTAATTATTGTTGTTTTTTTAACACATTTTTATTAGTTTGACCTGCATGTTTGTATGTACAGCCATAGTCATTGGAAATGTCCCTAAAATGAACATTACCGCATTTTCAGTCACATTCGAATAGTAATACCAGTATTTATACTTGTAAATATACCTTGAGGTTATGTCCTTTTGTCTTGTAAATAAAAAAGAGATTACCATTACCAAATTTTACATGTATTTCTCAAACCATAAGAAAATAGTATTACTTTTATGACCGTATTTATATTTTTATGCGAATAAAAAAACACATTTCTTTCTATAATTTTAGGTACATATTATTAATAGTAAAATTTTGTACGTATAAAATTAAAGCAAATTTTAAATAATAATCTAATTACTGATTTTATAAAAATAATTTTACGTAGGTACTATTAATATTTCGCTGTATGTGCAAAATTATTTATAAATAAAGTGAAACTTTTATACTAAAATTTCGTTTAAATATAAATGAAACTATCAAACAGAATTTTCCGGTGTAATAATAAATATACGTGCCAATATAATGTAGTTTATTTAAATTTTTGTTCACATAGTCACATTGTTTTTTTGTTTAAGCGGTTAAATACTTCACTTACTAATGAGTATCATAATTACATTTTCGTATTCATTCATATTATTTTTATTTTAATAATAATTATTTAAGTATTACTCACTTTTGCGTTAATAAAATGTTAATAAATAGGCATACGTTTATAATTTTAGTTCATGCTGTAGTTTATTTTAATAATATAATTAAATAAAAAAAAATATTATCATATAAAAAAACAATAACAATAAAAAAGTTCTATAGAAATAATTAATACTTTGTGTAATAACCATTATTTTGTATACATGCTTCTAATCTAGACTGCATAGAGCTTACTAAATTTTCACAAAACTGTGATCCCCGAAAACGTTCCTAAACGAATTGTGAATGTTGGATAATATTTTCAGGTGTTCTAAATTGAATATCACTATCCTAGTTTCTGATCATTGCACCCCACATATTTTCAATTGGGTTCAAATCTGGTGGCCGTTTAATTATTAGTTTTGATCTTCAATCCAGTCCCTAACAATTCGTGCTGTATGCATAGAAGAATTATTCTGGACTACTTGAATAATTTCCAGCTCATCTTGTGAAAATATTCTTCTCACAGAAGGTATCCAGATATTATCTAAAATATTCAGGTATTGCTCTGAAGTAAATCGATGTGGTGTCACTTGCACTAACTTTCCTGGACCCGTTTGAGATATCCATCCCCTAACTCCAGCTGTCACTCTACCACTTTGCCTATTGGGCAAAACATGTTCTATATTGTAACGAGTGTTTTGTGGTCTCCACACTGTAGTTGGACATTGATCAGTGCTAGAAAATATTTTCCGTAAAAATAACAGTACTCTAATCCAAATTTAAATATTGGCAACAAAAGCGCAACCGAGCTGCAGCATGACGCTCTGTAATGTTAGGTTTACTTGTCGGTTTTCTACAATGTCAATTTAATTCGTGTAAACGTCTCTGAATGGTGGAAACAGAGCAATTAATATTCAGCGTTTTCTTTATTTTTTGGCAAGTTGTAAAAGGATTTTGTAATGTATAGTCGAGTATGTCCGCATCTTCTTGCCGAGAAGTAATTCTAGGCTTAGGTGGTCTGTTGCTTACAAGTGGCCTATTACAAACTTCCTACCTTTCATAATCCATCGCCGGATTTGTTTATTCTACAAAGTGTTAGGTTCTTAGTATTCGATTACATTTATCATTAGTACTATATTAAAAGCCATTATACATTATATTTGTATTTAAAAATTTGACGTCAATTTAATAGATTCCAATATCTTATAAAATATTATTGTTAGTTATCATATTTAATACATGCAATGCAATGTAAAAAAATGTACTTTAGAAAAATGCTTACCGATAAGTCAACATGTTGTGATATTGTTCGAGGTGACATTCCTGCTTGTGCCATCCCAACAATCCATTTGTCTTAATTTTTAAGGCATATTCACAAAATATTATAATCACATAAGCAATGATGTTACCACTAGGAACTCTTAATTTATATTACAATTTTGTAAATGAAAAATTTATATTTATACGAGAAAAGGCCATAACCTGATGATATATTTACAAAAGGTAATTATGAAACTTATTTATAAGTGAGGTATTTATTAATCCGCTTAATCCTAAGATGCATATCCGGTAGAATTCTTTATTAATTTGCACAAAAACATAAAAGCAGTTGTGGTTTCATAAAACGCTTGTTTCAGAGTATTATTTAAGTCTCCTCGTATGATTTTAAGAAACACATATACAATTTAATCATGGTAATCACCTTTTTGTATTTATACGACAAACAACAAACCATAACCTCAAGGTATATTTATAGATGTCAATACGATCAATACTATTAAATGTCTTTAAAATGAGCATTACCTCACTTTCATTAACAACACATCATTAATAATGGAGGTATTTGTTAATCCGCTTAACTCTAGGATGCATATACGGTACAATACCTACTTTTACATAAACCGGACCAACATTCAAATTAAGAAATTGAAAAAATAAACAGTTATTTTATAACAAAAAACAAATATCTTTGTTACTTATTAATTATTATATAAGAAAAATTGTTTATAAATTATAGTAACAAACGCTGCATATTCTTATAACCAAACATTACTCCGGGTCTGATAAGCCAGGTTTATACATCCTACATACAAAAATAATGTGACTATCAAAACACACATTTCAATAAATTACATTAATAGTTAAAATTTAGACGTAACAAATACTTTTTAAATAATTTTGCAAATATAATTTCGGCATTTTTATTCAAAATATGTATTACCTAAAAATTTGACGATATAGTATGTCTTGTATGTTTATTAAAAATATGTTAATAAATTGTTATTTACAATTAGAAAAAAGTGTTTGTTTTTTAATTCGCACAAAAAATATAAAGAAACTTTTGGTTTAATAAAACGTTTATTTGAGAGTAATATTTAAAAGCCTTTTCGTATGATTTGAGAAATACATACAAAATTAAGTAATGGTAATCACCTTTTTGTATTTATACGACAAAGAAAAAACCATAACTTTAGGATATATTTTCAGGTATAAATACGATTAATACTATTAGAATGTGACTGAAATTGCGGTATTGCTCATTTTAGGGACATTTTCAATGACTATGACTGTACATACCTATGTATCAATGTAACCGGATCTTTTAACGTAATTTTCACCAACTTTAAGCCGTTTGACTAAATTGAAAATTTTCATACCTGTTAAGAACCGATGACAATATAAAAATTTAACAAGTTTCACTTAATGTCTTAACCAGGATCGGGATAAAAAAATGATTAATTTAGGAGATTAATCTTTTAACGTAATTTTTATTACCTTCAAAGGGTCTGATTAAATTGAATAATTCATGAGTATTAAAAATCAATGACAATGTAATAATTTAACAATTGATGTGCTGACCAGGATCACCAAAGTTAAAAAAATTACCAATTTTTTAGCGTAATTTTTACCACCTTCGAGGCGTCTAATTACATTAAATATTTGCATACGTCTTAGAAATAACGACAATAGATTGGTTGAATCGCACAAATCTGCTGTCAACATTCAATTTCCACACTAAATACTTTTTAGTCTACTTTTGAAACTAATGTTATCATTAAATTTAGAACAAAAAAAATTTTATATTCTGTTTGAAAAATCTAGGATTCTACGTTTTATGCAAAATTATGACTTTTCATGCTGTGCATTCTTATTCACGATATGGCGCATACATTTTTTATTGAGATATTTTACTTTATGGTTTTGCAAAATAATTGTTTAAATTAAAGTTAGTAGTTATTTAACCAACAAGGTTGGTAATGAGGGCAATTAATAATCAAGACATTTATAAGCGCTACCGAGCGCAGCGAACGAGTTCGTTAATGTTGTCGAGATAATTAATTGCGTAATGTAGTTACGTCCTCCTTTAAATGTTTAATTAATGAATTGGTTAGGAACACTCTTCACTAGGAGGGGCAATTAAACCACTTTAGATTTTTAATATGGCGACGTTTCGTGCAACCATGTGTGCACTTCTTCAAGCCACTAAAATATATTGTACGTAAGTTACACATTGCTTATTGTATAATAAATAATACGTTTTAGGTACAAAACAAGAAACTTACACAAAAAAGTTCAAGTGGAGACGTCCTCAACTCCAAACAACATGACAACTAATACACGATATAAATAAATATAAATAACTTCGTTAAAATATTATTAAAAAGGTCAATAATTAAAATGTTGTATATGAACAATAACTAAGAATGACAAACAATTGACACGACATGTATAATCAAAAATTATATTGCAAATGGCGAGGTAATCAAGGAGATAAGAAACGAAAAATACCGCGAATTTTATAGACCTATATAAAGCTAATAAGCAATCTTAGATATTAAATTGTTGTATACATTACTTAAATTATTCGTGTCTGTATTAAAGTTAATGTTGTTTTTGTAAACGTTGATGAATATCATCTCTGAAACTAATCGCTTTTATAGTTACAATCTATGTCTAAAATTTTAGGATTGTTGAAATCAAAATTATGTCCCGTATTGATATGATGTAACGCTAACGCTGTTTCGCCCTTTTTATTATTGCAATCATACATGTGATTATTTATCCGATTTTTTATCTTCTGTTTCGTTTGCCCTATGTAACACGCTTGGCATCCTATACAATCTAGCTTGCGTACACTACATCCTGTTTTTCAGTTGTGTTAGTTTTATCTTTCGTTCTACTGTACAGCATGTTATAGATAGTATTAGTGTTGTAAGTTGTTATTTTAATGTGATTGGTTTTAATAATCGGAATTATTCTTTTGTTAGGTTTGGAACTTTTATTATTTTTGTGTAAATACGGTTAGTATTAGGGATAGTATTAGGGTTAGTAATGGATGGGTTTATTGGTGGTGGAGTATTATTATTATTCGTTGTGTTAGTGTGTATGAGTATTTTGTTTATTATGTTATTCGGGTAGTTATTTTTCCTTAATATGTTCTTTAAGCAGTTAAGGTTTTTTGTAACAAACTGAGGACTGCTTAAACTTAATATTTTATTTTTTCATAGCCTTAATCGTATTAATCTTTGATGGTGTGGCTGTTTGGAAAAGTAATTTAACGTTCTGTTAGAGGCTATGGGTTTAGTATACCATTCACTAACTAGACAACCCGTGTTAGTATCCTTACTAAGTCTAACGTCTAAATATGGTAATGAACCTTTTGTTCAACTTCATACGTGAATTTCAAATGTTGGTTGTAACTATTAAAAGTGTTAAGAGTGTTATGGATTTCTGTTTCGGAGTATACATGCAACAATATCATCAACGTAACAAAATACAAAGACCGGTGTATATGATAAATTGTTGTTTACGTATTTAAGTAGATCATGCATAGCAAGATTAGCCAATATAGGTGACGCAGGATTACCCATGGCAGTACCAAATTTTTGAGTATACATCTTGTCATCGAATGTAAAATAACTTGACTCAAAAAAGAAGTTCTATAATATACACCACATCGACTAATTCTAAAGTTGTATGGCTTTTCAAATCATCCCAATATTTATTTATTAGTTCAACGATCAGATCTTTAGTAATGTTTGTGAATAAAGATGTAACATCAAACGAAATGATTTTGTAATTACTCGGTATGGTAATGTTTTTAGTTTTTTCAATAAGTTCATAGGAGTTCTTTATGTTATGATCAAATAAGTAAGAAATGTTTTGAATTATACTAGAAACGTATTTAGATAATTCATACGTGGGAGCTCCTATACAAGAGACAATAGGTCTGGCCGGATGTTCATCTTTATGAGTTTTTATTAAACCGTATAACTTAGGAGGTGTACTTGTGTACGTTACAAGTCTTTTATAAGTAATAAAGTCGATGTGTCCATTGTCATATAGTCGTCTACATAGTCTGTTGTTTGTATTTTGGTATTTATTAGTAGGATCTACGTTAGTCTTTTTATAGATGTTTTCGTCATTTGAACTTTTTTGTGTAAGTTTCTTGTTTTGTACCTAAAACGTATTATTTATTATACAATAAGCAATGTGTAACTTACGTACAATATATTTTAGTGGCTTGAAGAAGTGCACACATGGTTGCACGAAACGTCGCCATATTAAAAATCTAAAGTGGTTTAATTGCCCCTCCTAGTGAAGAGTGTTCCTAACCAATTCATTAATAATTAATTGCATATTATCAAACAGAATTGTTTTTAAATTTTTCCGTCGATCGTATATTATTAATTTTTGTGTTTACTTATATTCTTACAATTTTATCTACCTAACAACTGTTTTATTTTTGCATCAACGGTAGTAGGATTTCTTAGTAATGGATGTGTTATATAACCTCAACGCGTCATTTAAATTTCAACTGGATTAACAGCATTGCTAGAAAATCAAAGCATCAAAAAATTTTTGATTGTGAGTCGAAAGGTAATCGTATTATTTTCTTTAAACCAAGAAGCAGAACTTGCTTTAAAAAACATCAAAATTATCTCTAAAGCAAATAAGGTAAGTGTTTTATACATTTAAAAATAGTTCGTAAACAACGAATATTCCTATTAGGAGTAAAACTATAAGCTGACCAGGAAACATTCGGTTAAAATAATAGTAATTTTGATAGATATTTACTTCTGTAGATAAGAACAACAACGGTGAACCAGATGTCATAAACAAATTCTTACGACAGATTGGGTTCGAGTACAAAAAATGCCACGATACTGTAGTTTAATGTTGTTACTACTCAATAATGTTCTAGAGCCACGGTTCTTAAAGCAACGATGCACGCCGACGTCGAGTGTGCGGTGGGGCGATCCCCTTGTCGCCTAGCCGAACCGCCCTCACCTGTTTTCATCCAAACGACAACGGGAGACCACGATTCAGTTTGAATTAACTTAAGCAGTGATTTAAGGTTTTATTTGTTTTACTGCGTTGCAACAAGCAAGCAAGATCCTACACCCGTTTTAAAAATATCTACCTATTTATGTTTTTGGTTAGTATTAACAATGATAACTTTCGCTTATTTTGATGTGTTTTTTGAATATTGTTATGAATATCTACAGTTGATGTATTTTTTATTGTCCGTATCTACATTTCGTAGCAGTATTTTACGATTGTTTTAGGTGCCATGGTTTCTACATCTGGAAAAAAAGTTCGTATAAAAAAGCATTTTTACAATTGGGTTTTACGAATCTTGTTGACTGGAAAATAAAAAAACCTCAGTGTGTTATATGTGATAAAGTTTTCTCTGCAGAGAGTATGAAACCAAGCAAATTAAAAGAACATTTCGAAAAAGTTCGTAAAGAGTTCGCAGATAAAGATAAAAATTTTTTAAGAGAAAAAAGCGTACTCTAAAGTCTTCGAGGATGGATTCTTTAGAAAATGTACATAAGGCAAATGAATCGTGTTTTCAAGCATGATATCAAATTTCTTATCGCATTGCTATGAACAAAAACCGCACACTATAGGAGATGATCTCATCAAGCCTTGTTTATGTGATGCAGTGTCTCTGGTCATTAGTGAGTCATTTTGGAAACTGTTATTGAAATTAAAGAAAGCTCTATGTTGCGCTACAATTGAACAAGTCAACCGATGTAGCTTTGTGTTTGCAATTATTGGCATTTAAGCGGTACATAAAAGATGATCATGTCAAAGAGGGATACTTGTTCTGCAAGTCTTTGACCACCAATACTTGCGGCAAAAACGTATTTTTACTGCTAAAACAGTTCATTTTGACTGTTCAAACATTTCTTACACATTTACTAAATACATTAAGTTATGTAGTAAAAAATGCAGTTCATTCTCTTTTGTATCATACAGAGGTTCGTTGGTTGTCAAGATAGAAACAGAGTTTATGAGTTTTGTGAAGAAATATGATTGTTATTGGAGAACCAGATGACACATAAAGAAACAGAGTTTTACTCAAAAATCAAAAACAAATGTTGATCTAGATGCTGGCGTATCTTGCTGATTTTTTTAGTGAAATTAATAGTTTGAATATCTCATTGCATGATGAATATCTTATCAGCGCAGGATAAACTTGCAATTTTTGTGCGTAAATTAAAATTTTACCAACGTAGAGTTCAAGTTAGTTATTACCTACCCCTACCAGCTGCAGTGGGGTAGTAATAATGGATGCAGAAAAATTCCAATTGGAATTAATAGTCAAAAGAATATTGCCCTAGCTCAGGAGAGGGGAAGTAGGTTAGAAAGAATAATGCAGCCGAATTTGGAGATAGCATATATAATAATAAAATTAATATCCACTTTGATACTTAAGAGATTTAGAAAATACCCAGAGATACAGGCGCCAGGTAGTTTATTTTGAATTAACAGGTGTAATTCTGGCTAAATTACCAAAACCGATCAAAGAAATACATATACAGTAAATATACTTAACTACTTAAGGATACAATAGATATAAGAATAATATATACATATAGTAAGCAAATTAGACCTAAGTTAATATGGACTCTAAATACATACGAGTCGAGAACACAAATTAAAGAATTTTTGTAATTTCTACCGTTAGGGAGTAATTTCCCTCGGTGCAATCATCGTCAAAACAAATTTTCATTAATTACTCGTAGAGTAATCCAAACAAATTAAGTAAAATTAAGTACGATTAGATACATTAAATCATATTTAGTAAAATTTAAGTGAAATTTAAGTAAAAGTGAAGTTAACGTCTACTCAATCAAAAGGCTTAAGCAAACTTGGTCTAGTCACAATCACACGACCAATTATGAATCGTTAAAGCAAATAACACTACATAAAATGTAAAAATATAGAATACTACCTTACTGTCACAGGTAACAATGTTTTACATACACCGATCGATCGACTGACTTGTCTAGAGCTCTGCCCAAGTGTTCGTCCTTAGTGGTCGGAAAAGAAAGTAGCTAAAACACAACAAAAGTAAGACAGCACTCCCACACTTCACATTTAATGTAGGTTAGCACATAAGCAAAATTACCACAATAGATAGAAGCTGATAATTGAAGTTACGTTTACTTAACTTAAGAAAAGAAAATTAGCATTGTAAATTTCCATAGGCTGCATCCAATAAAATTCTGAAGAAACGATCATTCGCCGTAGTTATTCCAAATCGAACAGTAAGGATTAGATAAATTGTCTCAATCAGATATCGTAATTATAACACATAACGGCACTCGTCGCCATCTTTAGCATCGACGCAAGAGAGATGTGCGAGGTTGACTTTCACCTGCCATCTTGTACCCTTTTATTCTTTGTAAACGGTTACATTTAGGAGCAAGCAGCCAAGATAAATAAAGAAAATCGGAAAGATAAAAACCCTCTGTAAATATTTGTCTAAGTTAGCAACAATAAAATGTGGATTAGAAAACTTACCAAGCTAAGAGTTGACCATTTAAAACTAAATTTTTATAGCGGCGTCAAACTTCGTGCTTAGCAACTACAAGACAAGCTGACAAGAAGGCGCAAAATACAAGTAACGCATGCGCTAAACTTTGGACTTAGTTCAAACCCGCATCTCATTGTAGAGGCCCATTTTATATTTACGTTACTGAATAAAAGAAAACTGGTGCGTTCATTTGAGAACGTTACTAAATAAAAGAAAACGTAACATAGTGATATGTCGATGTTTACACAACTTTGTGAGCAACTAAAACACGACAAAGCTGACTGAAAATTTTGTGGTTCATTTATCGTTAGTAATAAACTCACTGCAGCAACATGTACCAGGCATGGATAATTGTCAGTTTAAACTTGGATATTAAGACTATTTTCTACTGATGATTAACATTTTTAAGGATGAAGATGTGTCAGCCAAAGTAGAATTTCTCAGACTACGCGAAGATAGCAAAAGTGGAATTTCAAAATTATGATTTCTAAACATTTTAGTGAAAAGTAGGTATTGAATATCCTATTATAGCAGACAGAGTTCTAAAACTGCTACTACTTACAGATATGAGAAGGGCTTTTCAACTTTAGTGACATGAAAAACAAAGGCTAAAAATCGTCTTAATGTGGAACATGATTTGAGATGTGCTTTAAGTAAAACAAAATCTAACATTCAAAAATTTGCGAATGCGAAACAAGCGTTCACAAGTTTTTTAATGTTCGGTTTAGTAAAGTCTGTGAAGAATATATAGATAGGTAATGTGATTCTAAGAACTTACTCAATATTTTGATGCGATTTTTATATGTTATATAAGTCACATTGTATTTATATGTACTATATTCATTCGTAACAGGGAGAGGGGAAAGGTAAAATCAGTTTTCCAAGCTAAGTCATAGAGATGACAAGATCGAAAAGATTAGGAACCACGGCTCTAGAGAGAAACAAGAAACTAGTTTACCTACTTATAGATTAAAGATATATTTATCTTTCATACTTCTGTGTAACTTTTGTAACAATATTTACATAATGCCAATTTCAAAAAAAAAATTGGTATGTACCACACATAGCTGACAAAAAATTAAAAATTGTTTGTTGGTATTATAGATTTGTGGTGATATTAGCTATAATAAGATAACGTTCCACATTGTAGTTTTCAAATGAACAGCATGCAAAAAGCTGAATTTTAGTAACACAATTGTTTAGTAAAACTTTTTTTGTTTATGATTTACTAAAATAATAAAAATAAACATGTTAAATCTGTGTAAATGCATTATCGGTGACAATTTAAGTAGCCATTTAAGCTACAAAGTAATTGCAACTTGTGAACAGGAAAATATTAAGTTCATTTTTTTACCGCCCCACACCACACATTTGTGTCAACCATCGGATGTTTGTTTTTTTGCCCCATTAAAACGACAGTTGAGAAAACTTCTAACAGATTTTAATTATCTTCTAATTCTCTCGAGAAGGCAAGATTTCCACAAATGTTATCAAGCCTGTTTCCTGAGATTTCCACAAACGTTAGAGCAAACCTTATCGCTGGCTTTAAGAAATGTGGCATTGTTCCTTTAGACAAGAATGTAGTTCTGACAAGAGTTCCCGGGGCAATTACGCCAAATGTTGAAGACACCGATCAAACAACAGAAAAAGTTAGCGATACACTGCTTGCTTACATTCAGGCATGTAGAGAACCTGAGAATTATAAGAAGGTCATTAGAAAGAAAGTACCTCTACCCGCAGGAAAAGCGATATGCTCTGAGGATTTACAACCGATTCATGCACCTGGATTATCCACTGTTCAACCGGAATTACCTGGCTCGTCTACAGTTCAAGAACCATTCACAGGTCTACCATCAATAAAACGAATAAGACATGCAGAAATGGTCTTAAGCAGTAAAGAAGATGACGATTTCTCTCTCCACGACTCTACTGGCAATTGTGAAGAATCCGAAAATGAGAACTGTGTATTTGAGTTTTATTTTCACTTTGTTGATTCCTTAAACATACAATACGGATTACATTGCCCATAAGTGAAAATTATATATATGGGCAAAGTGACCCCAATATGCTGACTTTGCTTACCCTGTTTTTATTTTTTATTTTTTTTAAGTTAAATAATAATGTTGTAGCAAAACACCAAATTTTATAGTTATTTAAACAACAAAATTATTACGTTTTTCTTCTACGACTTTTAACGCAAGAATAATTCCTGCCACTTTCATTTACAAAAACGTACCTCTTAGATTTGCGTAGGCGTACTTTAAAACTTTAAAAAACTTTTAAAATTTAATTTAATTTAAATAACATTTAACGTAATTTGCCACCTTGAAGTAACGTGGGCTTCATCATATACAACCTAATGATAATATGCCTAATTCTAATGTATATATAACTACCAAAGTGCAATAAGTATTCACGAACACAAAACTAATATATAAATCAAATTAGCTATTTAAGATAAAGGTAACACGCACAACCTGTTTACCGAATGTTTCACACTGCTTCCATTAGAAATAAACAATTTCACTGAGCGCACTACACCATCTGACGCTCGATACAGTTCTACGACACGTCCTAACGCCCAATTGAGCAGTGGCGTATTTTCTTCTTTAATGAGGACTAAGGAACCTACGTGTAGTAACTCTGGAAGACGAAATTGCCATTTGATTCTTCGTTGCATTTCTGGAACATCTTCAGAGCTTCAGCGTTTCCAAAAATGTTGTCTTATTAGCTCGACACGCTGATAGAACGAATGACGGTTTTTCTTTATAAATTGTAAGCCAGGTTTGGGGATAGCAGTTAATGATCTGTCTATTAAAAAGTGACTAGGAGTTAAAGTACTGAGGTCGTTAGAATCTGAAAATAATGGTGATAATGACGGAGAGTTTAAAACAGATTCAATTTGCGTCAAAAGGGTAATTAAATCTTCGTAGTTTGAATTGGTATTTCCCAAAACCCGTTTTAAATGCATTTTGACAATTTTTATATTGCTTTCGCAAATGACCCTTTAATGAGAGGAGCGGGGTATAATAAATTCCCATTTAATGTTATTTTTGTTTAAATAGTTAAAAATAGTATTTTGAGCATTTGTCGACTGTAAAAATAGATATAACTCTTTTAAATGATTGTGTGCACCAACAAAAATGTTTGCGTTATCGCTAGTTATGGATAACGGTTTTTCACGCCGGACAATAAATCGCTTAAGTGCAGCTAAAAATGATTTCGTAGATAAATTTGTAACCAGATCTAAATGAACAGTTTTAGTGACCATACAAATAAATAAACAAATGTTTGCCTTTATCAACTTTGAACCTCGTGTTTTTCTATCTTTAATTAAAATTGGGCCCTTATAATCAAGGGCAGTGTTATATAAGACAGGTGTATTTATTTGCAAACGTTTGCATGTCAAATCGCTTATAAATGGGTTATTAGAACTTGGATTGACTCTAAAACATTTTAGGCACGAACTAATAATTCCTTTAGCTAATGTTTTTGCACTTATTGGCCAATAATGTTCTCTGACACATGATAGTAACTGCTGGGCTCCACAGTGCAATAACTTATGATGAAACTCAAGCATTACAAGCTTGGTAAAAGCATAGGTTTTGGTAAGAGTATAAGAATTTTTTTACTGAAACTAAATGAAGAATTTTTTAAACGACCTCCGACTCTTAAAATGTTATCTTTATCCAGAAATGGATTTATAGGTAATAATTTTGAATGCGAATATACAGCTTCATTAGATTACAACAATTTTATTTCGGTAAAAAATGTTTCATTTTGGCAGGTTTTAATCAATAAATTTAACGAAATTTGTAGTTCCCGTAAGGATAAACGACCTTTAATTCTAGATACTATAGGAAGTTTAGAATTGGTAGCAAACCGAAGCATCCATGCCAATACTCTTTGAAGTTTTTCTAAAGATGAAAATTTTGTAAATAAATTGAAATTTTTATCAACTGTTGTTAAACTAACTATCTTTAATTCGCTACCTTCTGAATCTATTTTATTAATGAAATTATAAGGATAGAATTGTTAATCAAAAGATAAAAATGACGGTCCGTACCACCATAGTTGGTTGGACAAAAGACTACAAGTAGTAGTACCTCGTGAAACAAGATCGGCTGGATTATCCGCCGATTTAACATGATGCCAAGCATGAACCTCAAAATTTTCTTGAATAAAAGCTTTTCGGTTAGCGACCTGTTTGGCGCTGAACCAATCGAATTAAGTGCAACAGTTGAATCTGTCCATAAGTTGATCTTATTAAATTTTATTGTTAAAGAAAATTTACCTTTATGCATTAATTGCGCTAGCAAAACATAAGCGCATAATTCTAATCTTGGAATTGGTTTTGTGTGCAAAGGAGCCGCACGAGGTTTGGTACATAAAAGTCTGCTTATAATTTTTCCTTCATGCGCTATAGTCCGGACATATATGCATGCACCAAATGCGACAGAACTACTGTCAGCAAAATCATGTAACTCTATAAGCAATGGATATTGCAAAGTAATCTTAGGATTATAAACTTTAGCCATTCGGAACTAACAGATAATGGAACAGGTTCGTACCAAGAATCTTTTAGTGACCATAATTTCTGGATCATTATTTTACCCTTAATTACAATTGGAGCTAAAAGCCCTAAAGGATCAAACAGCCGAGGTATTGTAGAAAGAATGAGCGTTTGGTAATTGTGTTGTTATTTTCCATGGCAGTTTCATAAGATATTGTGTCTAATGCGAAATTCCACAAAAGCCTTGAGATTTAGAATTACCTCGTTTTCCTAAAATAAGCAAAAGTGAATGGAAATCATTAAATTCAGATATAATTCGGGAGTCATTAGACAAAAACTTTCTAATACGAAACCCTGCACTTGAAATTCGTGATCAAACTGATCTACTAAGTGCTGTAAGCATTTGGTAGCCAAATAACTGGCTGATGCTGTTCAGTATGTAACGGTGTTTAGTTGGTATGTAATAATTTTATCAGTAGGTTTAATTCTCGATCAAATACATTGTAATTTGCGTTGAGATGGATGTATAAGAATCATACGATACATTTTTTCTATATCGCCAGTAAGAGCGAATTTGTGTTGCCTAAACTTTAATCATATCGTAAACAAGTCAGGTTGAATAACAGGACCAATTATTTGTGCATCATTTATAGATACATTTGATGCGGTTTTACCACTGCCATCAAAAACTACTCCAAATTTTGTAGTTAGCGACTGAAGTTTCATAATAGAGTGATGTGGTAAATAGTAAAAAAGAATTTTATTTATGTTAATATCCAGATCTAAAACCTCTATTTTAGCAAGAGGTTTATGTGAAGACTCACCATAATGCAATTGAGTCATATGACCTAAACCTCTATACGCATGAATAAATTTAAGATATTCATTACGCATTTGTGAATTTGTTTGTGATTTTTTCTCTAAATTGGGAAATCGATGTATTGCAAACATTTGAGATTTGCCTAAATCAGCAAGTCTAGAATTGAAACGAATATAAACCACAAATTTACCGTCTTTATCAGGTTTTACAGTTTTTAGAAAGTGCTGTTAGCAAAATTTCTCTTCTCGTGATAACAAAGATTCTTAACGAATTGGTAAAGTATTTTCTAAATTCCAAAATTTGGTTAAGGACTCGTTCAGATTTTCATTAGAAGGTAGTGAAGCACAAACCATACTTACACTACAAACATTGGAAGTTTGAGAAGCCGACAAGTTACCTCCCAAAACCCAACCAAATAAAGTTTCTTGCAATATTCGTTTATTTGTTCCTAACAAACTACGACCAGGATACATTAACTTACCTACCTATTTCGGTTATAAATAAACAAGAAAGTTATATTTGATTGTCAGATTGCAAAGCAGAAATTTTCATTTTTACCAAGACGTTTAAATTATGGTGCTTGGAATTTATTCCATAAATAGATGCAAAAGTTCGAATAGTTGTAACATTTAGACGTTTACAAAAGTTTTCAGAAACGAAATTAGTTTGTGAGGCTGAGTCAAGTAAACAACGCGCAGTAACCCACTTCTCTTTATTTATTAATACCTTCACTAAAGCGATTGATAAAAGTACTGTTTGGGAAGTTGGTATATCGTCAGAATTTAAATTATCTGTAGAAACACAATTACTTGTACCAGAATTTGAATTACTGAATATTTTAGATTCACGTTGAAAACACGAAAGACTATTATGCAACCTTTGACAATATTCACACTTTATTTTTGCAGTACATTTCTTATTATTGCGAAATGTGTGCTTTAAGCACAATTTACAAATACCTAACTCGGAAACTTTATTGAACCTGTCTAACAGAATAATCCAAAAATGCAGAACAAAAAAGGATTAAATGAGCGCCTTTACATAATAAACATGTATTCGTATTCGTAACAACAAATGATTGCTTTACAAAATTATTCTTTGAAATTACATGTTTTCTAAAGCTATTGTTACGTAATGCACTGCACTTGGCCTTTTGCGTAGATGCGACATCTTCTAGCTTCTCACATCTTCATATAAGTTTAACTTTATTCGTTGCCATTTGGCTTACAAATTTGATCGTGCTATACTACATAACATTCTATATTTACATTTACATTCTATTTCATTTTTTTTTTTAAATACATTTTCTTATCCCTTCTCTCCCCTTAATTTTTTCCTCCTGCTCCATACTTCCTCCATCCATTCCGCTCCTTTTCCGTTTTCATCTAAGATTTCCTCCATTTTCATCACCTCTTTTCTTAGTTCCTTGCATTTCTGTCTCATGTGGTTAAGGTCTTCCGTTTCTTCTCCACGTAGCCTGCACATCTTTTCTGGTTCTTCTTTCCAATATTTGTTCCCTAACTCCTCGTTGCCACATCTGAACCTTGCTACCATTTTTTTCTTTTTGTTGCTTTTAATCTCTCTATCTTTTAAATATTCCGGCACTCCTTCACTCTTGATATCTTTATAATTCCTATTATATCTGCCCTCTTTTGTCTTTGTCCATCTTTCTTGTTTTTCGATGTCTCTATCTCTCCTTATTATTTCTTCCCTTATCCCTACTCCCTCTTCTCTTAATTTCTCCACTTCTTCACTCGCGTACCCGTTTCTTTTGTAATACTCTTCTCTGCCCTCCTGCCCGTAATTCACTTTCCCTCCCTTTATCTCTTTCCAACATTCTTGCAGTATTTTGCAATCTGTTCTTTCCCTCATTTCTTCCTCGTACTTTATTGCTCTTTTTCCTGTCTCTACCCTTGTTTTTTCTATCTGTACCTCCTCTCTCACAATATACCCCGGTGTATCCCTGTCCAATCCTAACACCCATCTCCAGTATTTTTCCTGTAGCCCCTCTACCTCCCTCCACTCCTTCCAGCCCCATATTTCCGCTCCATACATTACCACCCCCTTTATTAATTTTTCAAACAACAATTTTCTTTTTTTTATATCCATCTTGAATACTCTTTCCCCCACACCCCAGACTTGTCCTATTAACGGTAGGATACCTGCGAATTAAAGCGCTAGACAAAATGGAATTTATGTAATAACAATAAACTTTGGAAAATTTATTTAATTGAAATCTAACAAAATATTTTGTGACAAATATTTTCATTTTTTGTAAACTTCTCCATCTTTATTAATAAGCAATATAAAAGTTAAAACTTACAGATCAATTTTTTATAAATGTATGAAAGTTGGGTAGGTCAAATTTTGACCAATAATTGGTTATATAGTGTTCTAGGCATTAAAGAAGTTTCTCTCAATAATTACAATATTTGTAGAAGTTATGAACAATTTTATTGCACAATTCATCAAATAAAAACGTTTTTTTCTTATAACAATCTTAATTTTTAAAGAATCTTTTTGAAATTATGTTAACTCCTAGTCAACGCATTTAGCCAAGTACATGTGAAATTTGAAGCATGTACGAGTAACAATTATTTTGAAAACCAGTTTGAAAAACTATCAAAATTTATGCAATATTAAAAATACATGGCGCGTTTTATTTAAAGTGACAGGGGAAGCAGGTACTCGGAGGCGGAGTTTATAAAACGAGAATTTGCCGATTACGGGTAAAGCATATTTGAACAAATAAGTATTGTTAAAATTCTGCTAAATGTTATTCTTACTATGTCATATGCCAATCTTCTATAGAAACTAGTAAATCATATTTCGGTTTATTTTTATCTAATAATGCTACATTACGTTTACTGTACATATTGACAATTGTAACAGATAGTGTATAAAAATATTAGCTATTACGTACGAAATTGAGAATGCAAAAAGGGCGATTTCAAAATTTGAATGTTTTACAAATTTAAAAGTAAAAAATTGTAGTTTTTTATTCACGATAAATACAATTTTTTGCATACAAGTCCCGATGGACGATTGACGATAGTACAATTATAGAAGTAAATAAGTGTTTATTTTCATTAAAAATCAAAAAAAATCAATGAAAATGCAATATCAAATTAAAAAATTTGCGTTGCTGTAAATGACAGGGGCGAGTTATAATTAAAACAAAACCATAGCTATATGCATCAATTTCAAGGACAAATGCTTATCTGTAAAAAAAACATTTGCTACTTAGTATTATCATTGTATTATATACAGATGTGGATCTAGAAATTATTAAAATAAAAAAAAGACGAGATATTTTGTAAAAAAATGTTATGATTAATTAATTTTTGGGAAACTCATTGTATTCCAAAGTTTGTAGATTCTAGAATCTAAAAGGGTATGAAAACTAGAAAATAAAGCAAAATACTCATGTATGCTTTTCAATCAATGGTTTAATAGATACTTTGCACACAGCATTGTTATTTTATTTGACGACTAACGATTTTGTTTGCAAATTTTTGAATGTATATACTTAATATAAATATTTCATTATAAACTTTTGCTTGTAAAACTAAATAATCAAATTGTTTTTAAAGAAGTCGCTCTTATACAATTAGATTTTTTTTTGTAAAAGTAAATGAAACAATAAACGCATAGTGTGTGAAAATAGAGTAGGAACAGCGTCTAGTAGCCAAAGAAACCGAACGTTACTGTGCAATCTGTTTTTGATAAGAATATAATACAAACCGCACCAGCGCTAGACAATCAGAATACACGAAAAAAAACCACACATTTTTTATTATTTGATAATAACAAACAAAACAATGTCTTTAAAAGAACTTGTATCGTATTACTTTCAAGAAAAAAATGTATTCGATTTATATTATAGTGATATGCAATTAAAATACAATTACCAGTGCTTTTATGTATAATATAAAAAAATATTTGAATAGATATACGCTGCCCATCCGGGCAAGTACAAACAAACATATCAGTTACCTGAGTACCTTTTAGAGTACCCCAAGTCTATTGTTGAAAATTTAGGACCGCCCAAATAAGATTTATGAGTTTGTGTAGTTTTAGTTGCATACTATCACTTGTATTCAGATGTACCGATATTACTACCATCTATACAAAAATTTTACGAACTTAATATGGGTATCCTACCGTTAACCCGTTTCCTTTCTTCGCCCTTTCCTTTATGTGTTCTCCCTCTTTATTATCCTGTTTCATCGTGTAGCCCAGGTATGTAAATTCCTTCACTTGTTGCACTTTCTCATCACTCCATATCAACTCCTCTCTTTTTCTTTTCCCCCTTCCTTTTCCAAATATCATTATCTTTGTTTTCTCCGTGTTTACTTCCATTTCTTTTTTTTTCATATATTTTTCTAGCGTTTTCATCATCTCTTTCATTTCCTTTTCCTCCTTAGCCACTAGCACTATGTCATCCGCATACGCCAACGACCATACCTTAGCTTTCCCTACCACCATCCCTCCTGTCTGTTGTCCTCTCATTGTCTCTTCCAGATCCCCCTATATACTGAAAACAGGCTTTGGCTCAGTTTACATCCCTGCCTCAACCCTCTCTTTGTGATGAATTTCTCACTCTCTTCCCCATTCACCTTAACCCTGCTCCTCGTTTCTTCGTAGATTTCCTCTATTCTTTGTATTAATCCTTGATTGATTTTTTTTCTTTTCATATATTCCCACAGCTTTTCCCTATTCACTTTGTCAAAAGCAGCTTTTAGATCTACGAATAGTGTCACCATTTTCCCTCTTTTTTTTCTAGTTCTTTATTTTCTAAGTGTTTCAGTATATATATGTTGTCTATCGCCCTTCTTCCTTTTTTGAATCCCGCTTGTCCGTCTGCTACCAAACTTCTTTCCTCTATTTCCTTCTGTAGTCTTTCTTGCAGTATTGTCGCGTACAATTTGTATGCCGTGCTCAATAATGTTACCCCTCTATAATTCTTGACTTTATTTTTTTCGCCTTTTTTATGGATTGGGCATATTATTCCCTCCCTCCATCTCTCTGGAATCCTTCCCCTTTCCATATTTTGTTTAGTATTTCCGCCATCCGTTTTGCTACACTTTCTCCCCCGTATATCCACTGTTCTCCTTGTATCCCATCTTCTCCTGTCGCCTTTCCTTTTTTTATATTCTTTATCGCCTCTATTACTTCTTCTTCACTTATTCTATCCCTATCTCCTTCTTCCTGTCTTACTACCGCGTCTTTTTCTTTTTCTTTTTCTGCTTTTGTTCTTCCCCTCCCAACAGGTTCCGAAAATATATCTCCCATTCTTTAATTTTTATTCCCTTTGTCGTCATGTTTTTTCCTCTGTTTCTTTAGGTACTTCCATACATCTTCTTCCGTTTTTATTCCTTTGATCTGCTCCTCTTGTTTCTTTTGTTTTCTTCCTTCTTTCTGTCGCATGTTTTTTGTATATTTTACTGCTTCTTTGTATTCTTCTTTTTCTTTCCTCCCTTTTTTCCACTGTCTTAATGCTGTTCTTGCATTTTTCTTTGCTTCCTTGCATTCCTTCCCACCATTTCTTCCAACCTGTTTTCTTCCCCTTCCATTTTCTAAATCTGACTCTCTCTGTTGCTTTCTCCATCATTTCTCTCATTTCCTCTACACTTTCTTGTAATTCCTTCCCTATCCATACCGTTTTCCCTATTCTCTCTTTATATCTTTTTATACCCTCTTCTGTCCACTTTTTTTTAGTTATGTACTTCTCCTCTTTCTCTCTCTCTTCTCTTTCCCTTCCTTCCATTGTCAATTCCAGTGGTTGATGGTCTGACTCTACCCTTTCTCCCACCTTAAATGTCTTTACCTTTTCTGCGGCCTCTTCATTTGTCATTACAAAATCTATTATTGATTTCACCCCTTCCTCCTATGTACGTAGATTCCCCCTTTCCATCTTCTTCTCTGTTCCCGTTCATTATTTCCCACCCTTTTTTGTTGCACAATTCCAGCAGTTCTTCTCCCTCTTTATTTATCACCTTGTCCTTTGTTTGTCTCTTTCCCGTCCCTTTTCTTTCTTGTATTCCCCCTTCTTCCCCTATTCTTGCGTTGAAGTCCCCTCCTACTATTATCAATCCCTCTTCCCTCTCTTCTATCATTTCTTCTATGTTTTTCCTTGTGTCTTTCGTTCTTCTGCTATAAACCCTCACTACTTTTATTTTTGTTTTTCCCCACTGTATGTTCCTTTCTACAACTCCTCTTCTCTGTTGCACTTTCTCTTTCTTTTCCTGGTTCAACCATTTTTTTCTTACTCCCGTTATTATACCCCACTTTGCTCTCCCTTTTTTCTTTTCTCTTTCTGCATGTTGCACCACCCACTCAAATTCCTCCGGCAACTCTTTTTCCCACCACTCCCATTCTTTTTCTTCCATCCATGTTTCCTGTAATCCCACTACATCCTGTTCCTTGATGTACTTCCAGAAATCATGTTCCTTGTTTTTTATTCCCGCTACGTTCCAAAACAATACTCTCAGCTCATTCACGTCCCCCTGTGCTTCTTCCTTACTTTCTTTTTTTCTTCCTTCTTTTTCTTTTCCATTTCCATCTCTCATTATTCCTTTTCTTTGCCAATTCGTCAACTTTCTCTCCTTTACCACCCCCCCTTTGCCCTTTAGTTTTTTGCCTTTTGGTTCCCTATTTTCTCTCCCTCTTCTCTGCTTAGTCCCCTATCCTTGTCGTTCCATATGTATCTGTCTCCGTCTATCTCCATTTTTCTGTACCCTACCCATACTCTTTTTCCTTCCGCTCTTTTTTCCACCGCTATGTTCATTATTTCTCTTTGCACTCTTCTTTCCTCCCATGTCAAATCGTGACTTATAGATATTCTTGTATTCTTTAATTTCTTCTTCTCCGCCATTACCTTCTGTTTTTTCTCCCATCCTCCGATTTCCGCCACCACCATCTCATTTTTCTTCTCTTTGTTTATTACTGTCACTTCTTTCACCTCTAATTTTACATTTAATTTTTCTTCCAGCATCACTGCTAAATCTTTTTGTGGTTTTTCACTTCTCCACCCCTTTATCACAATATTATTCTTTCTTTTCCCTCTTCCCTCTTTCCTCGTCTTCCGCTTTTTCTCCAGTTTTTCTATTCTCTCCACCAGTTTCTCTTTTTCTTTCTCCCACTTCTTTTCTCTTTCTCCCATTTCTTTTTTCATTTCTTTGATTTCTTGTCTTATTCCTTGCATATTTTCTTCCAGTTGTTTCATCATTTCTCTCATTAATTATTTTAACTCCTCCATTTCTTTCCTTCCTCCTTCTGTTCTTGAGGTTTTTCTTTCGCTCTCCTCCGATATCTTTTTAATGTCTGGTGATCTTATTGTTTTCTTTCCTCTTTCAAATATTTGTTGCCTTTCTTTTTCCTCTTCCTCTCTCTCTCTTTTATTCATCCCTTTCCCCCTTTTTTTTATTACTTATTTATTTATTTTTTTTTAATTTAGTTATTTATTTAATTTTTTTTATTAATTTTTTTTTTCTTAATTCTTCCTTACCATCTTTTCTTATAATAATATAATATATAAATAAAAATATATACGTCACTGTTATCAAGTGCGCGCTTGACCTTTAAACTAGTCCACGATACCCGCTCGAATTTCCACACGTTATCTGAGCTCGCCTTTACCTTCTTAACCATAAATTTATTGTAATTATTCACTACTTACATTAAAACTGCACTTCTAATTACTTCCTTAACTGAATCTACTTCACAATTCTCAACACGCATACGTTTATTCACCAGTTTAATGTTTACAGCATAATCACTTTAATGTATCCAAAACTCCGCAATAATATTAACCAAAACACGTTCTCACTCAACCACCTTCAAAACACGATCTCACATCTTCATGTTAAAAATTGCTGAATTTCAACCAACGTAGGGAGTTTTTTAAATTTAAGTTTGCTAAACTCAGATGCTGTATTAGAATCCATTTTCGATTTTAAAATAAAGGCAAGTACTGCTGCCTTGAATTGCGTGTCTGATAAATTCATATTATCTAAAGGTTGTAGATGACGGGACAAAGTGTAATGAATTTTTCGTAATTCTTTTGCCAATTCTTTGTGTAATTTTTCCATTTGACAAATCCTTTCTAAATGAGATAAAATGATTAATTTTTCATTATTGTAGCGATCTTTTAGCATTTTCAAAGCAATGTGATAATTACCAGCAGTTACCGGCATTTCATTTATTAATTCTTTAGACGTGCCCTTTAAAGCGTTTGGTAGATAAAAAAACTTTTCAACATCTGATAAATACAAATTATTATCTATTATTGCCAAAAATGTTTCGTAAAAGTTGTTCCAATCAGACTAATGTCCCGAACGATTCGGAATTGATAAAACCGGTAGTTTTACATTGTTTTCATTACCGTTTTTAGAAGACCAGCCCAAATTAGAAATTGAATTACAATTATTATGCGGAATATCCTTAAAATTCTTTAAAATAATCGAAGCTTTGGTGATCAATAAAAGCGACTTGTCTTCAAAGTCCTCAAATGACAAAATATCATCCGATTGAATAGATAAAGTTTGACTTTGTATAAATAAGTCTTCATATTTATCAATAATTGGTTTAAATTGTTCCAATCTTATAGACAAAGCGTCTATAAATGCGTGATCAATTTGATCAGCGCTAATCATATCTAAATGCTGCTCAAATCCATTCAATTTATTAATAAGTAATTGAATATTTAATAATAAATTTACTATTTACTATTCTTTGCCATTTTATAAAATGCAGTTACAATGGGAATTAAGAATACAATAAGCAACCCTACACAAAACGTGTAAAATCTAAATTATACCTTAATTTAGCTTAAAGAGAGAAAGTATAGCAATACATGGTAATGTTAAATAAGGATAGGAAGAAAGGATAAAACTACCTGACTTTCTTGTTTCTCTCAACTTTTTCACTCAAGGACGGTGAACCATAATTTTCTGTTATACCATTAATGCTGCTTCATATCCAAATTAAATTCGAATTTTATCGGTCTCGAAGTCGACCAACATGTTATGGCAAAACACCAAATTTAATAGTTATTTAAACAACAAAATGATTACGTTTTTCTTCTACGATTTTTAACCCAAGAATACTTCCTACCCCTTTCATTTACAAAAACGTCCTTCTTAAATCGGGCGTACAAACTCATGCAAAAGTTTAAAAATAAAATTAAATTTAAATAACATTTAACAAATAAAAAAGACTACTCTATCATATATTATATCTACAAACCTTCTACCAAGCATGAATATTTTTGTTGTAGATATTTTCTGTATAATTGTCAAGTTACAACGATTTGAATGCAACATTTAGGTAAAGTAATCCCAGTTGACGGTATTTGAAGTTCGCGCTTAATTAAATGTGAATATTATTGAATTAAATATATTTTAGATATAATCGATGATTAATGTAATAATGTTTTTAAACAATTTTAGTAAGTTTAACAAAAAAAACTTATCTGTTTATTCTGTGTTATAAATCACAATTACGAATTACGTCAAAATTAATTCTAAACTAATCATAATCACTTACTTAATTTTTTATTTAAAATTAACATCTTAAATTTTAAATTTGATTTAGTAACAGGTAAAAAAGTTTTAATAATGCTAGTAGTGGAAAAAAACGTGTATAGACCACGCTTGAGAAGATGATTATAACCTGAGCGACTCATGGTATATCCTTCGACGCTTTGCGTCTCGCGATTTAATCTGTCGCTTAGGTCATAATCATACACTTTTCAACCTTGCTATATAATATACTGTAATTATAATAAGGCTCAAGTGGATTTTTTTATTTATTTTTTATTTAAAAACGTCAACTAATACAGTTTACGTAACTTTATATAAATTTTAATTCTTTTATACGATTTTATTGGTTAGAAAAAAATCAGGCAGTAATAGAAATTCGTTGATTTTATTGATTCAAAAGTAGACTGGTAATGAGGGTTATTACCGGTCTACTTTTGATACATTTTTATACGTTAATATATAAGTATTAATAAATGATCGACGAAAATAGTTATTTTTGTGCTGCCAACATCGCAAACGTCAATATTTGTTCGTTAGTGTAGTTACGTAATGAACGAAAAAAGCTCTATGGTGGCAAAATCAAAATAGGAATTCACATAAAAGTAAGTGTTCAAAGTCAATTAATATATTAGAACGAGTATTCGACAGGTGGAAAAATCATTTTTGTACTCATATACTGTTCGATGCCATTTACCGCCTTCTACGCATAATTAGGAACATCTGAATCCCGAATGACATTTATTTCCCGCACTCAAACGTCAAACAGCGTGCGGGAAAATGGAAAAAAAACACTGGCATTTCTACAGTATTAATTTAAAAACCATATTCAAAATAAGAAAATATGATTTGTTGGAGTGTACTTCCCGCAAAAATACTAAGATAAAGTGGCGAAATTGTAATAATATTTGATATCTAAATAATAAGGTTAGTGCATTTAATAAATGAAGTTGGCAAGGTTGTTTGTGGTTGGCAACACCAATTAATTATGGGTGATAAACATATGTTTTGTGTAATAAATGAAGATATTTATTTAAACAAAGTGAAGTAATTGATAAATAATTGTGTTTGTAGAATGGTTAAGTTAATTAACATCACCTTTAATTATCGTATCAGAAAATGTAAGTATTTAAATAAATGTAATAATATTAGAAGATTATTATTTTAATATGTTTTGAACAAGTTAAGGACAAAGAAACGGAATATTTAATAATCTGTAACAAAATAACAGCTAGAGTAATTATAATTACATAAAATGAAACAATTATTTCACCGATGATTGCTTGAATTACAAATGGTAACATTTATACTATTTATATTTAAAGTTCCGCTATTGGATATTTGGACTCCTGGAACCATCTCCTTCATGTTCAAGGACTGCGTTACTGTAGCAGAAGCAGGAGGCATGTTTACATTGATGACAGGAATTTCAAAGGAACTGCCTGAACCTGTACTGGATGTACCCGCAGTCAATTTTTGCGCTGTAGCTATGCGATTACTGACAGATTCTTCAATGTACCCTTCAGCTACAGTCGAAGATTTCCAACCTCCATGCCTCTTCAGAGTCACCAAATCACCTCCGTGATTTGCCAACATAGTGGCCGAGGTTCTACGAAAGCAGTGGCCAGTATACTCTTGAATTCTCAAGCTTAAGGTATGATGCGATTAGTGATGGAATTTTCCCAAATGTATTTAACTGGGGAATTTATACATTTACCATTATGGTAAGTAAAAAAGAACCTATCCTGGTTTTGGTTACACTTAGCTCTAATATTTTTATATTCTTTCAGCAAAGAAATCCATTTAGGATCTACAATTACGAATCGTCTGGTGGTATAGGTTTTGGTATCTGGTATCGTTACTGATATCATATCAGTTTTAAATTCGATATCTTTCAATGCCATTTTACATAGCTCTTCGCGACGACAAGCTCCAGCTACACCCATTATTAAAACAACCTAACATTTTAAAATTTAAAAATATGTAAATAATATGAGTATTGTATCTATACCTTCATTAAAAGAAAATCATTGTTGGGTGCGTCATTTATAAATTTAGCAATTTGCTCCTCTTCTAAAACCTTAGATTTTTTTGGCTGATAGTGCTCCGTTTCTCGTTTCAAAAAGGCAATTAGTTTTGAATAATTGGAAATATTGACGTTGTCGTTTAAAATTAAGCATGCCTTTAACATTGAATACGTAGCCCACAAAGACTTTTTATTAGGATACGTTTGAAAATATGCCAATAAAACATTTTCAGTAAAATTGGAAATTTTCTTTGTTCAGGCCCAATTGACAAATGTTGAGTATGCCAATTCATACCTTGCTTTCGATTTCTTTGGTAGTAAATTTACCAATGCCTCATTAGCGTCTTGACGTACTTCTGGCGGTGTGCAATCAATATTTTCACTATTACTCATAATTTAAGTTATTTTATTTAATTTTTAAGTTATTTAAGTTATACCCTTAAGTTGATGACAATATATGACAGAAATCACGCGCTGTTCACGTTATGACAAAAGTTTTAATTGAATAATTACGTAAATCAACAAAACAAAAAACTTGCCAACTCTCAAATTTCATTTTTATGGTGATTTGATTTAATACTCATATAAATTTTGTTTATACATATTTATGTTCTGGAATTAATACATGAATAAAAATATAAATTAGACAAGTTTAATAGTATTCGTACAAAAAATATTGTACAAACTTCTTGCGGGAAGATTGTTCCCGAATTCACTCAAGGCAGCACTCGCAAGCTCGTGCTGCCAACTCGTTCATTCGGGAACATAACTTTCCCGCACTTAGTATGTAAATAACTATTTCAAAATCTTGAAATTCAGTTAAAATTAAAGAAAAACGATGTTAAAGTTAATGTCAAATTTGACGGAGCTAGTAATAAATGTAGTACTAACACTATATTTCGGTTTATTTTTTTTTTATTTTTTCAAAAAAGAATGTAATTTTATAAAAGGCAACACAAAAAATAATGTACATTACTCTCGTCAAAAGAATCATACCAACTCACTCACATGCAACGCTCGGCCGTGCGGCCTCGCGTCGCATTTATGCTATTTCTTACTTTCAACTCTTGTTACGTAAACTACTATTTTGTGCTGCCAACATCGCAAACGTTAATATTCGTTCGTTAGTGTAGTTACGTAATAAACGAAAAAAGCTCTAGGGTGGCAAAATGAAAACTAGGAATCCACATAAAAGTAAGTGTTCAAAGTGAATTAATATATTACAACGAGTATGCGACAGGTGGAAAAATCATTTTAAAAATCTTGAAATTTAGTTAAAATTGAAGAAAAACGATGTTAAAGTTAATGTCAAATGTGACAGATTTAGTAATAAATGTAGTACCAACATTATATTTCTGTTAATTTTTTTTTATTTTTTCAAAAAAAATGTGATTTTATAAAAGGCAACACAAAAAATAATGTACATTACTCTCGTCGAAAGAATCATAGCATAACTCACTCACATGCAACGCTCGGCCGTGCGGCCTCGCATCGCATTAACGTTCGTTATGCTATTTCTTACTTTCGACTCTTGTTACGTAAACTACTATTGTATCACTAGTCCAGAAAGTGCTATTTTGCGAGTATGAGCATGTTTGTAGGCCGAGGTGAAGCCAAGGTCTACAAAAAGCGAATACTCGCAAAATACTTTTAGGACGTGTGATACGCAACATTTTTTGTGCTGACCTTTATAGTATAAATTAATTAATAGTAGTTTACGTACCAAGAGCGAGTGATGCTATAATTCTTTCGACGAGAGTAATGTACATTATTTTTTGTATTGCCTTTTACAAAACCACATTTTTTTTGAAAAAATAAAAAAAAACTAACAGAAATATAATGTTGGTACTACATTTATTACTAAATCTGTCAAATTTGACATTAACTTTAACATCGTTTTTCTTCAATTTTAACTGAATTTCAAGATTTTTAAAATGATTTTTCCACCTGTCGCATACTCGTTCTAATATATTAATTGACTTGGAACACTTACTTTTATGTGGATTCCTAGTTTTCATTTTGCCACCCTAGAACTTTTTTCGTTCATTACGTAACTACACTAACGAACGAATATTGACGTTTGCGATGTTGGCAGCACAAAAAATCAGTTATTTAAGCATTGATTTTTAATAAAATTTAATAAAATATTTTAGACATAAAATAAAACTGAAACCTGTAATGACGAAATGCAACTGTTTTTGAAATTAATTTGACAATTACATAATATTATTACAATTTCACTTATATGAAAATAACACCATTGTTTTTGGCAATTGTAAGATACAAGCAAATTTGTTAGGTTTGTTTAAAAAAAAATTTTTAGTGTTACTCTAAACAATAACACAGATAATGGTGTATGCATAGAAAAAAAAAACCTTTAGAAACGAAACTTGTATGATCAAGATTAAAAATTACTTAATAGTTTGTGGATCAAACACTTGGCGCTAGTGTTTTTAGTTCGATAGTTTTAGGTATCATTCGAAATTTACGAAGTCTTTTTGAAAAAACGCGGTAAACGTTTTAAACGTCATTCATAAACGTCATCATTACCTAAATTTTGATAGTTTTGCGCGCTTTTGCGGTTTCTGTTATTTTGATGTTTTAAGACACTGAAGTTTGTTTTGTTGTTAAATATAGTGTATATAGCACCTATAGGGTATAGAACGACTGTATTACCTAGTGTTATTTGTATTGTTAGTGTAGTTTCATAAGTGTTATTTTAGGTTTATATATAGAACTTTTGCATATAAGTGACCTAATTTTTATGTTCAGGTTGAGCTTACAGAAGCTTGGTGAGTGTATAAGAAAAATATTAATTTGGAGTTTTGGTGTTTGAAATTTTGCTGCACATAATTGCTTTATACAATAGCCTTTTTCAAAGTATATGCCATAATTTGTTACTGTTACTTTTGCAAAAATTATATTAATTATTGCACATGCTAAATTAACATTTATTGTTTTACTATTGTAGGATTATACTATACGAGAACTTAAATTATTACAGAAATGTAACAAATAGTAGTTCGATGGTATTTGTGACACAATATATACTTTATAAATCTCAGTGAAGTTAAAAACTGGTAAAGCTAAGTATCACATTTAATGAACTCGTGACTACTTGAGGTTGCTATTTCTGTTACATAAAATGTATTAATCAGATTAGAAATTATGTGAAGTGATTTATGTTTTTATATACAGATTCGTGTAGATGGTACCTTCAAATTAGACTAAGCAAGTAATGTATGAAGTATTCCTTAAACCTCACCATTGTAATATGTTATCATCAAAAAGAATATATCCTCTATTCGTATCACCACTTTGACTTATTTTTTTATTTCTTTTTAGTTAACTGCAGCTATTTCAATGTATTGACATAATTATATCATTTTCAAAAACTATAAAATTTATTTCTTTATAATTGTCAATTTTATGTTTCCAAATTCTATAATTATGTCAATAGATCCAAATAATTGTAGTTAATAAATATACAAAACATTTAACATATTGAATTTAAATTTACCGCTAAATTACAAATTAAAACACTAGCGCCAAGTGTCTGATCCACAAGCTATTAAATAATGTTTAACCTTGGTGATACGAGTTTCGTTTCTAAAGGGTTTTTTTTTCTATGGGTGTATGTTAATAAATCTGACAAATTGAAAGATGACGTTTAATTAATTAATGATTACTAGTGCCAACCTTTAGTTATAAAATTTTACTACACTTTACCGGACTAGGCGGGGAAAGTAAAATTTTCGGGCGATTATGATGCCTTCAAAATACGTCAAAACGGACGGAAGCGCAAAAAAATAATTAAATAACAAACAAACTGACGGAATCACTTGATATTATGCTACACTAAATATTATTAATTTTAATTGTTTAGAATAATTGTATTGTTCTAATTGATTTGTTTATTGCTATTAACAATTAATTTTTGATGTGTTAAATTTGTGGTCATTTCGTAGGTACGTGTATATCCACATGTAGAATATTATAAAAACATTTTTTAAGATTTCAAATAATTACTAACGTTTCTAATACTACTTCTGACATAAATAACAAATAACGACATAGACGTGGTAAATCGAAAAAGTAGCAAACATTTTACCAATAAAATTTATTTATGTAGACTCAAATACGATAAAATTTAATGCTTAGAAATAAACGTTTTTCAATTTTGTATAATATTTAACTTCAAAAACGTGATCATGATAAGAAACATTTTTAATGTAGTATATGTCCATATTACTATCAAAAACATTTATTTTAACATGGCTAAGGTAAACCAAAAAGCATTCATTGACTTTTATAATTATTAAAGCGAATACTAAAAGGCTTAATTACATGACGTGTGAATTGTTTAATACATTCAAATGTACTTTTCATTCATCAAAAATTTTATTAAAAATGTATTCAAGCAACTAAAATAACAAATTCCAAAGATACTTTCTGTTTTTGTCTTTCTATATAAATGCAAATGTTATCGTGTTTTAAAAGATTTATTTAAATATATACATTTCTGATAATAACTTTTCTTACAATCAAGTACTCGTATTATTATCTACAACAAAAAATACTAATTTTTAAATGTGTTTTTTTAAAATAAAATATAAATTAGAATTCATTTAAATAGTATTGAAGCAAATATATTGATAAAAATTCACTATCTAATATATTCACAAAACAGTAAAAACATCATTTTAAATTATATTAGAAGTATAATTATAATACCTACAAACAAACATACACTTGAATCAAACAAAAATCTCCTTGAATCGCTTTCAAAGAAATACATCAAACATTACGTTTATTACAATAGACATTTCTTTAAATATAAAATTACATTTTTATCTAACATTTTTTTATTTTTGGGTTTGTGAGCACTTAAACTTTATCATGTATTACGTTTTTGTTGATAACAATGTTAATTAGGGCTAAAGTTGCTAACTTAGATACAAAAATTACAACAAGTAAAAGTTGTTTATTATACAATGCCATTAAAAAAGTAAGTAAAACATGCGTTTTCTGAAATTTAGATTTCTCAAACTACGGCTTGAAAGGAAAAATGACGAATTGATCAAAAATAATGGGAAAGACTAGAGCGTTTCTGAAATATCTTTTAAATGACTTTAAACCTCACGAGAGTGAATTATATGAAGACGAAACAATTGAAATAAAAACATTTTTAGAAACATTGTACCAAGTTGTCTAACCTATTAAAACTCAGCAAGTCATTAGGGTTCTTAATTGATATATCAGTCCACACTTTTGTGACCACATGATCGGCATTAATCCAAGTTTCGTCCAGATAATAAATTTTCTTGTCGTCTTCCTTAAATTTTCTAATTTGACAAAGATATCTTCTTTTCCATGCGATTATTTTGTATTTTTCTTTTAATATATTCTTTGAACCTGCAATAAACTTACCTAAAACTTATTGCTTTCAACAGTAGGTAGATCTGCCTGTTTGTTTACCTCTGTTCAACGTTTGTTTACAGTTGGAGGTTAATTAAAAAAAAACTATTTACAATTCATGTTAAGCAATTTTTATCTTTTATTAGAACTTTTGACTAAAACAGCTTTTGCTCTGTGGTACGTCATAGAACGACGAAAATTACTACCATTTAGCTTGAACGATATGGCAAACACTTGCCAAATTAAAAAAAAAATAAAATAAAAAATTATAATAAGTAATAATAATAATCAATTATTTTAAAGTAAGATTTAATCCACCTGTCGATTTAGTAATACTTGCCACTTTTTCATTTTTCTTTCATTAGTGATGCTGTGCTTCACATACTTACAAAACGTTCATGATTACCTTTTTATCTTTTGCAGCAACATGTATTTTGATTATTTTTTAGGTAGTGAGAACTTAATCTTGATAATATTTTCATTATCTATTATAAAAATCTGTTTTACAGCGGTACTAAAGTAATAACTATAAATAAACAGAAAACTTATTGCCAATCTAATAATGATCGTAATTATAAATTACGTAATAAAATAAACTCAAATTGACAAAGACTGATTTTTATATCGCACAGTAAATATTGTAACGAATTTTATTATTAAAACTAATTTATTTAAACGACTAAAAATATGTTTTACTTATACTACAAATATATACACTTTTAAATTAACGGAACTAATTATATCTATTAATATTTAATAAAAACACTTACACTATAATTTATATCACTTAGAAGAAGATAATATAAAGTCCGCGGATAGCTTCACAAACTTGTTTACACTAAAATCACGTACGAGATTATTCTCCGAATATTTATGTACACACACGAGCTAACGACTTATTTATTTCAACTTGAATAATCTTAACACTGCAGGCTTCGCATTAAGGTAATAACTGATCTACGATTTGTTTCGTCGGTGTATATACACATTTGGAAATCCTTCTCGAGTGTTCCCTATCTTTCGGTATATCTTCTAGAAGATGGATAACAGCTTCTAGAAGGCTCTTGAATTTGCAAATAACTTCTCGAACGTTTCACTGCCCCCTTCTTAGGACTGTTCTGTCCCAGAACAGGAGACTGGATGCGACACCGGTAAAAAATATTGTGGCGATAGCGGCAGGTTCCTCCATTTCGGCAATTTCTTTGACCATAAAAGTAACAATCAATAGACTTTTCCTGACCCAATATTCTTCTTGGTTAATAATTACAAACCAACACTTGAATGCCTGTTCCTCGGAAGACGACCTCTAACATGTTTTAAACTGTCCTCCAATTTAGTTGATTTAAGCCACAACCAAGCTTGGGTACTGCCAATTTCTTAACATTATGGAACTCCATTTCTCTCTTGAGACTCCATAATGTTCGCCACAGATTTTTGTATAACGGCTTGACACGTGAGTATTTCTTGGTAACCAGATAGAAAACAAAGCGTCCGTCACCACGTAGTCCTAAAACTTTTCCGGCTGCCGGTTGCTGTCTTCGTAATTTATCTAGCTGCCCAAACTTCTTTTTAAACACGACTGCAACCACTCTGGACATGTCAAGATACTCGCTCACGCAATGTGCGATGGCGTAATCTTTTTGTTCCTTGGTGGTAACTCCGAACCTAGCTTTTCCAGAACCTCCGTATAAATTCGTAAACTTCTCGAACTCCATTTCTTTGATTGGATTCCTGGTTCTGCTATTTATTACTCTGGTTCGGACCTGAACTTGCGTATTGTGGTTATCGCCAGCAAACGGGGCTAGACGATCGACGTAGACTACTTTTGGCTTGCCTCTGGGCGGTTTTCGGATGCGATATATGACGTCGTTAATACGCTGCACGACTTTATAGAGGCCCTCCCATTGCTTTTGCAGCTTCGGCGACAAACCACGTCTCCTTTCAGGATTATACAACCAGATCATATCGCCAGGTTAAAACCCACCATTTTGCGCCTTGACGTCATATCTTGTTTTCATCCTGTCGCTGGCAATTTGTGTGTTTTTACGGACCTATTCATGTACTTCGTCTAGCCTCTTGGCCAGCTTGCTCATGTAATCTTCTCCAGCAACTTCTTCTTCTAATCTTCGTCCAAATTGAAGATTTCATGGTAATCGTATTTCACGACCGAGCATGACACAGGATGGTGTTTGGCCTGTGCTTTTGTGAACGGATGATCGGTATGCCATTAGGAAAAGGTGCAAGTACTGATCCCAGTCTCTTTAGTGTTCGGACACTACCTTGGCTAAGTACTTGCCCATTGTTCGATTCATCCGTTCAACCATGCCATCAGATTGAGGATGGAGAGGCGTTGTCCTAGTTTTCTTAATACCCAACAGTCGGCAAACTTCTTGAAACAGTCCAGACTCAAAATTGCGGCCTTGATCGGAGTGTAATTCCAACGAAACTCCAAACCGGCAGAAAAACGCTTTTACCAATACGTCTGCGACTGTAGCTGCTTCCTGATTGGGTATGGCGTGATCCTCCGTTCATTTTGTGAAATAATCCATTGCCACCAGGATGTATTTATTTCCCGAATCGGATTCTAGGAACGGCCCTGCGATGTCAATCGCTACTTTTTCCAAAGGGTTTCCTACGTTGTATTGCTTCATGGGTGCTTTGCGCTTTCTCGCTGGACCATTTCCTGAAGCGCAGACCGTGCAATTACGGCACCATTTCATGACGTCCTCTTTGCAGTTCATCCAGTAGAATCGTTCTTGTACTTTACCCAATGTCTTCTTAATGCCAAAGTGTCCTCTTGATGTCCCATCGTGGAGATACTTCAACACTTCTGCCACCCGGCTCTTTGGCACTACCAACTGTAGTCTGTTTCTCGTACCCTCAACACTTTCTAGGGATCGCTTAAGAAGACCGTCTTCTACTATCAAGGAGTCCCACTGCGCCCAGTACGCTTTGATATTTTTGCCCAAAGCACTCACTTCTTCCCAGGTTGGTCGTCGGCCGATTTCTTTCCAGTCCAGGAGTAGTCTTATTTCAGGATCATTTTCTTGTTCGCGCGTATTTCTTCTTTTAAACTTCTAGCATTTTCTTCCATTTTTCTATATATCGATTCTTGACCATTTTTTATCGATTCAAGAAATTCAAATAGTTTTGCATCCATTTTATCTGCTTGCAAACGCGTCACCGGCATAAATTTAAATACAACACAAATATAAAGTTCAAATACACTACTTTTTAAAATGCAGTTTTTGTATAACACAAAATTTTAATAACGATGCACTTGTTAATATTAAACCATTAGTGTACGAAAACGAATTCAATTTATATTGCGATCAGGCACTTGTTAAAAGAAAAAGTTTAATAAACACTATTTTATACTTTATAAATAAACACGCCTATCGCGAACTTAACAGTTATTTACGCAATCAATGTTTTTATTGCGGGAGCGATATTTCTTAATGATATTTACACTAAAATTCGCAAACGATATCTCACATTGACGCCAATGTAACGAATTTTATCATTGAAACTACTTTATTTAAACGACTAAAAATATGTTTTACTTATACTAGAAATATGTACACTTCTAAATTAACGGAACTAATTATATATATTAATATTTAATAAAAACACTTACACTATAATTTATATCACTTACAAGAAGATAAGATAAAGTCCGCGGATAGCTTCACAAAGTCGTTTACACTAAAATCACGTACGAGATTATTCTCCGAATATTTATGTACACACACGAGCTAACGACTTATTTATTTCAACTTGAATAATCTTAACACTGCAGGCTTCGCATTACGGTAATAACTGACCTACGATTTGTTTCGTCGGTGTATATACATATTTGGAAATCCTACTCGAGTGTTCCCTATCTTTCGGTATATCTTCTAGAAGATGGATAACAGCTTCTAAAAGGCTCTTGAATTTGCATATAACTTTTCGAACGTTTCAATATATATTGAACACAAAAGAATAAACTCGAAAATAACTCACATAAATACAACTGAAAACTGTGACACGACTAACGACTTTAGGTACGTAAGCGCAGTTGTACAGTGTGTACAAAACTTTGACCGAATACCGCTCTAAACTTTTCAACGAATTGGATTGCCTGTTACTACTAGCAGGTAAACATAACCCATATTTATTACTTTATATCAGTTAATTGCGCTAACTATAAATATAATACCAACATTTTGGTGTAATAAACCTTGGATTAAATTGACAGTTTAAGAATATATAAATATAATAAGTGTCTAAAGTAAAGTATACATTTGATTGAAAGTGAAGAAGCATGCGAAGAACGCGTACTCGTTTATAAATATAAGATTGGGGTTCGAATCCCAGCCACATCTTATTTTGCAATTTTTTATGAGCAAATGCTGATTGAGTATTACTTTTTAATTTTTTGAATAACAATTTTAGTGGGCAGATTCTGTACTGGCATTATATTGGTTATAAATTATTTTTCAGGTTTCATTTTTTAATTTTTACTGTCGAATCCGTTCTTTTATTTTCTATTATATTCTTAAATTTAAAAAAAAACAATGCATTTTTTTACATTAAATATATAATTCTTATTACAACTTAAAACTGCATTGAATTGCATATATTATTTAATAGTAGATACAAAAAAATTAATTATTATCTAGGTATTTATTTAATTTATCTTTCTTGCTATAATTTTTGCTTTGGTATTTCTTTTTTATTTTAAATTTAAATTCTGTCAATTTGATACGTACCGCAGTTCACTGTTTTACCTTATGACTTATGACTGGTTTACAAAACAACAATAAATAATACCAAACTACGTAATGTTATCTAAAAAACGTTTTTGTGCTGCTAACTTTGCAAACATCAATATTAGTTCGTTAGTTGTAGTTACGTAACGGACGAAAAAGGACAAAAAAATTTACTGTTGTGCTGTAGGGCTTGAATCATTATGTTACAAATTGAAAGAGGTATTATCACTTTTCTACCATGAAATACTTAGGTTATATTTAAAACAAAGACATTTTTAGTGCAACAACATGATGTATTAAGCAATTTATACACTATAACGCTAAAACTAGAAAACATATTAGGTCCTACTTTATATTTGTTGTATACAGCTGACTTACCAAAATCCCGTATTGCCACAGCTGGAACATTCTAAATTAATTCTAAAATTGCTACACAGTTTTGCAAAATCATCTTGATGGAATACAAAAACAGTAGAAAGAAGAACGTATCTTAGATTACACTTAGCTCGAGAAATGTCATGGCCGTTGACAGTTGAGATTCAAACTTACATAAATGTATTGGATGATAGGAAAAAAATCACAACTGATGAAAGAGAATAAACTATTGATGTACGAGATCATATTAAAATCAATATAAACCTATAGTATCTAGCTATGTGAATCCGTTAACCATAGCAACATTGAAATCATTCATTGTTTCCAAAACAAAACTATTCGGCTAATTGTGAATGCATAGTGTGTTATAAGCTTTATGTCTTACGAATCTTGCATGGCCAACTCACACAGTCGGAGGTAGGGGAGGTTTACAGGAAGGATGCTTACGGGCACCAGATCTGATCCAAGATAACACTTCTGCTTCGATCACGACAGACGATCCAAACTTGTAACTCAATTTGAGATTTGTAATCCTTATTACTCTGATGTTCGAATAGCCAAAATTAGTTAATAGATAACGATAATCACAGGAAATAGAAAAACAACAGAGATTAACAATTATAATCACTTTAATGTATTAACGTTGGATACTAATAAGAATATATGAAATTTCTGCACCTATCGATGCTCGAATGGTTTCCACGTAGAATTAACAAATATCACAGTTCTAATGTAGTAGCGCAGTAAATTGACAATTATACGCTAAATGCGCAATCCTTAAATATTAGCATGACTAACAATTTTCGTTAACAAGTGTAGAAAACTTTGATTTTGCAATACATAAGATTTACTAGATTATATCGAAGTTCTAATACATGAATGCCCGCAGTATCGGCAACACACACTACACATTGACGTTAGGTCGAAACGAACAGCACAGAAAATGTCGAAGTAAATATTTTTTACACACACAGCATGCGATACAGTAAAGTGAATGATTACAGTTATATTATTGGTATATAAGCAATAAATATAATTACGGTCGTTAATATTGATCAAAATTCTGTGAGTAGCTTTCGTGACAACGATATAAAAGTTAAGTAAATAAACTTACCCGAAGTCCAGTTTCCACTTCAAAGAAAACGTTTTCCCCGCCAGCGGCCTGTAATAATTATTTAAAAGCAAATTGTGTCACCCACCAACTCACGAAGAATAGTAAGCTACAAAATTAGTATTAATAAATCATTAAGTATTATATAAAAACCCGGTGTATCGAATACTGTAGGTAGCAATTTAGAACAGGTGGCTAATAGCACAATCGACTTCTATTCCCAAAGCAGCATCTACGACGCAGTGTTCGACGAGACCTCGATGTTATTTAAGTAGCAGGCCCTCACAACAGCTTATATGCTCGGTAGCATTATTCATTAATGGTACTTATGCATCCTTACTACTGCTTGAAATACACAATGGCTGGCAACGTGGTGGGAACCGGCTATCACATTAATATAGAAATTACAAAGGACTCTTAATAGATTGAAGAAAAAAATATCTTAACCTGTGCCGAAAGAATCGTAATAAATAAAAAATACTGTAGTTGACAGCTTCACGATTTTGTCGTAAAATGACAGTCACGAGAAAATATTGGTAGAGGGCGTCAAAACCGGAATCTAATTTGAATTCATATACAGAGTATTTCGTAGTGAAAAATTTCGCACGTAATAAGTGGTATGCACTCAATACCTCTAAATACATAAAATGACTTATGTGTATCGTTAAAGAGAAAATAAAAATGTATAGTGCTAAATATAATTAACGAGTAGTGCATCAAAATGTGCCTATTGACAAACTTATGGACAAAACAAGAATAATTAGGCGCTTAATTTAAGTGGTATATTGTGTTGTCTGTAGTTAAGTTTTTAGTTTTTAGAGAGTTAGCAACAACTACTCATAGAGACAAACTAGTTACGCCTTTATGTAAAATATAAAATAAATACATGTTAAAGGTAAACCAGTGTGCTATTTAAAACATTATATAATTAGAAAACAAACAAATGTATATATTAAATACCATACAAAGATAATAAATTTTAGCATACAAATTAACTTTTATGTTTAAAGCAAAGTCGTGGGTACAATATCTTTACTGTAATAAATTATATAAATTGTAATAAAAATGGTAACTTGCTGAATAGATGGACATAAATCCCTCCCACTAAAAACAAGGGGCGGAATTATCTCAAGTCAGATTTACATACACGAATAATCAAAATACATAAGCATATGCATATCTGTATTGTTGGTTGCCTATACTGTAATCAAATTATTTTTTTATTAGTTAGATAGTATAAAAAAAGCTTTTCTGAAATTTCATTTTTTGCCAGTCTACTTCAATATACGTTCTGTAATACTTTATAGTAATGCTTTTATCATAAATTGACTTCATTCATACATAAACTAAACTGATTTTTTTAAATTTTTAATGACAAATAAAAAATAATAACAAACTTGAAGTTTATATACAGAAAAATTAGAACTTCATAATTATATTGTTTATTAAAAATTATTACAATTATTGTAAAATTTAATGTCTATAAACTAAAACAATAAATTAGTATTACAACGCTATTACAACCTTTTGCAAAGAATTTAACTTCAGTAGGTATTTTATGTCAATTTATTTTTGTTCAACTATGCACCCGAAATCACATGAAAACATTATAATACAATTTCTGTAAATTAATACAAGGTGTCATCAGTTAATAATAAACTAACAATAGTAGTTAACGTAACAAGAATCTAAAGTTACAAATAGTCTACCGAACGGGAACGCAGCGCGATGCCATAGGTTATGAGAGTGTTGTATGCTATTATACTTTCAATCAGAGTAACGTATAATATTTTAATGAAAGATATAACAAAACCAGCAGAGAAAATATTGAAAATACCTTCAATTTCTCGACTAAAGATGGAATGGTTTGACCAAGAATGTGAAGAGATCAAAAAACAAAAAACCTAGCCAGAACTAGATCGATCGAAAGAAAGCATGATGAAAGCAGAACTGAATATAAAATAAAAAAGATTATACAAGAAGAAAAAGTATAGTATGATTGAATATACAAGAAACTAGATGAGATTGAGCAAGAAAGCAAAAACTTTAACTTAAAACAATTTTACAAAAAAATTGGACTAATGGAAAAATAAACTATAAAAGATGAGCGATGTATGGAAACAACATTACCAAGAAACGCTGTATACAAACGAAGAGGAAATGAAAAAGAAAGAAAGACAGTTAGATCAAGAAGAAAAGAACTGCCTCAAACATGAAGAAATACAGAAAAAAAAGAAAATAGGACCGGGACAAGACGAGATTGAGGCAGAGCTTAATCAAACAAATATAGAGACAAAACAAAATGCCAAAAGACTGGAACAGTGGTATAATAATCCTAATCTATAAAATAAGAGAGAAAGAAAACTACAAAAGCTACAGGGCAGTAACTCTGTTAAGCATCACCTATAAAATCTTGGAAAATCTGATGAGCAAAAAGCTAAAGATACATGCTCAAAATATACTTATAGACTACCAAAATAGCTTCAGATTATAAATGCCATACACACCTTAAAACAAATAATTCAAAAACAGTGGAAATACAAAAAAAAAGAACATATTATATTTATAGATTTCAAAATTGCATTTGCATGAAAAGAGTGAAATAAGCAGACTCTTTATCTCCATCCATATTCAACCTAGTACTAGAAATCATTATACGTACGCAGATGACATAGCTATCATAGAAAATAAGAAGGAAGATATTTCAACAGTTGTAGATCAATTAGACAAAGAAGCGAATAAATTTGGTATAAAAATAAACAAAGTAAAAACAAAATACATAAAGATAGGGAATAAACGCGAGCACACACAAAATTACTTAAAAACACGAGAACACATTTTTCAAAGAGTTGACTATTTTAATTATCTGGGAGTCACGATGATACAAACCGAGGAGAACAAAATGAAAGAAAAATCGTGGAAAGAAAATCAGGAATACGGCAGAAGTAAAAATCTACTAAAAAGCAAAGCGTTAAGTAAACCAACAAAAATAAAGATTTATAAGACTTTGATACGACCCATCATAACCTATGCGTTGGAAACAATAGCGATAATAAACAAAAAAGAACACAACAAGAGATAGAGAAATATAGACCTTAGTGTCATGGTGATATACAGGTTGTTTAAGATAGACTCGATGTTGCAACATCTTCTGTCAAGTTCCACTGCAACTACAATGTTTAGTTTTTGACTTGATCTCTTCATTACTATATTCAATATGGAACGTCTTATCTGTCTTCACAGCATTGATCTAATTAGGAACAATTATACGTTAAACGTACGTTTAAACTTACCATCTGGAGAAGTTGCTAAATCACCATATTCAGGTATCATACCTTAGCAACTGATCGGTCCACCTTGCATACTACACTGTTATAATTGTACATTTAATCCCAAGAATAATAAAGCAGACAAGAGTTATGTTTTGTTGTTTGTTTCATTCTCTATTACTTCGTACGCTTTATAGGTCATTCTAATGCTTTTAAAATTACATTTATTTTTTAAATTAAAAGATCGTGCATATAATATAAAAACTAACTATTTTTTTATAGTTGAATATACAAATATCGGGTAATTAACATACGTAGAGTAGGGATGAAGAAAGCACTTCTTAAATACTTACATAACACAACTAAACCAATTCAACAACAAAATAAAAATTCATTGCCCAATTGAATGAATATATGTTCAACTATAATTTCTACTGTTAGGTCTGTCTGTCACATTTCTTGTTCTAGTTTAATCACATCCTATACAGATGTTTTTATCTGCAGGAACATTGGCTACTGCTTTAAGAAATAGATTTTCAACATTTTGTATTTTTTCTAGCAACTTTCGTTTTGATTACTGCCAATATTAATTCAATGCGATTCAACCCACAGTAATACGGTGGCACAACACGTTTACTGGCTTTTGCCATTTCATCCACCATAGACATTGTTGCTAAAATTTTTTTTTTTGACAAGTGCTTTGACCATGCTATGATATAATTTTTTTGTTGCAATTTCTTTTTCTGTACCTATAAAATAACTTATATTACAAACACAATACACTTTTGTATGTTTAACTAACCTAAAACCAATTTCTTTCAATAATGTTCGTAACGTACTTTTTTTAAACTTTGGCAAATTGTCATATTTGGTAATACAAGCCATAGTTTCTTTAATCTTGGTTGTTGATTACATAAAAACAAACGAATGCATAATACGTCTCAAGGCACTTTTCATTCCATCGGTAACATTATCTAATATTAGTCTTGATCTACGGTACGCTTACAAAGAATGCAGTACGTGATCTGTGTTATATTCAGTTAGCACGTTGTATACAGTAGATATAGAAACACTTATGTAAATAAGTAAAGTTAATATAAATGTTCACATGTAAGTATATAAAAAACGTAAATAAAATAAAGAGTTACGTTATCAACTGCTGTAGCTGTAAATTTACTATAATCTGTTTTCAAACTACTTGACTGACTTTGTTCACAAATTTTATAGATGTTTAGAATAAATTCTGTCTATCAGATACTGATAAATGTTTTGATTATTTATTTTACTGGCAAAACATTTATAATTCATAATTCATAATAATGTATTAGATAACCTATAAAATGTTGTTTTGACAATTGGTAGGTATTTTAAAAGAAATTATTTTTTACCTAGATTTATTTTATTGAAATATTTTTAAAAACATAAATTGTGTATACAAAAATACCGATAAAAAGTAACGAAACGCTGAAATATCAAGATTATTAGTACATAATAACTTCGCGGAGTGAATCAGACTCTTAATGTAATCTTTCCGCGTACTTTAAATTAACCCATTACAAAAACATTTGTAGAAGGAATCTATTTCTATCTATTCATCAAGTCTTGTGTAATTTTAAATTTGTCATTTAAAAGGGGCAAAATAAATTACATTAGACCATTTTTATCGCAACGTTTTGTGCTGCAAGTCAGCCTTTAATCACAGTATAATGCTTTCAGATCTAGTAGGACCACTCCTTGTCGGCACCTTTAATGTTTGTTCCAAAAAATTTTCTTGCGCTAGTTACGAGTTGATTTGAGTAGGAGAATTTTTAGCGCTAAATTCAAATTTTAAATATTTTATTTTTTAAATATTCACTTTTTCACGCCCGATGTTATTTTTTTTTTTAAATCAATTTTATGCTCTTTATGTAATAACAACGGAAATTATTTAATACTGTTAAAACAAACTATTTATTTTTAAATTTAAAATTAAGTAAAAGTAACTAGTATTTATTTCATATAGATCGTGAAGCATTACAAACCTTAAAATGATCCGCGAACGTGTATCCTCTTTATAAGATGGTATTTACGCTGTTTATGCAAAATTTAAATGTGCAAAGTCAACAGTGATATGAAATTTATACGTATCCCGAATTTAAAAAAATCGAATTTGGCTAGTTATTTCAAAACTGTATAGCAATTCTTGACGGCCTAGTGATAATGCAATAAGATTTTAAAAGAAAAAAAACTTTTTATTATATTATTTAACTTTTACAAACCAAAAATAATTAACGTTCAACATCCACTATTAATAAAATTGTATATTAAAATCAAAATAAACAGAACTCCTAATGCAAACTGAAAAAACTTATTCGAGTATCTAGATCTCTTCGGAGCAGTTTTTGTTAGCCGTAATTGCAATTTTATAAAGGTGGCAGCATAGGTGACAGTTATTTTAAGGAAGTGTTCATCGCAATAGTTGCCATAATAAATAGTTGCAGAATTGCTCATCAATTATCTTTGATACCACGATTTTTTCTTTAGGTACACACAATTTTTCGAGAGACATCCAATTTTTTCTGCAGTTTTAATTTTTATCGAGTATTTGCAATCAATGCTGATGAGGTTTACGAAAAAACATCTAAAAAAACAAAGAAAAAACAATACCTTATTAAAGACTATGTATTAATCTATACCTTTCGAGGATTTAGCTGGATTTGTTGCTAAACCTAAATAATGAAAACTACAATCGGATTGTACTTGTAACCTACAATGACACATTTTATTAATAAAAAAGAAACTTTAAAGTAAGAAACTACGTACCCTACGTCTCACCCTCAATGGTAGAACTTAATGTGTGTATTAATTGATTCGTTTGTTCCATAGATTTTGAAACTGAAAGAAAACGTTTTATATGTACACGATTGGTTTTTAAAAAGAACCTATATATCAAGGTTAATTGTGTTAATTTTAAAACTTACGACAGTCTGCCCGTAGTGCACTAACTGCTAACCGTACTGATTCAAATAACTAAACAGTTACTCATTTTAATCGATTTTTTAGCAATGACGAAAACATCCCATCTTCAAAATGACTGCTACATATTTTGACTTGGTTGTAATAATAGTTACTATCTTTTGTCATCAAACCTGTACGATCGTTATTTCTAAACCAATTTTTACATCTAGATAAAACAGATGATAAATATTACATTACACAAAAACTTTAATAAGATTATACTAAAAAAGATTATGAAACCAGTAAACAATAACCAATACTTAAAACGAGCTACTGCGCTAGTTACCACGAGTCGATCATGCTCCGTGAAATTTTACGGAAAAATATTCCTGAGAGTGAAGCTACTGTAAGAACATTATACTGTGCTTTTATCATGCCAACGAATAAGTTAAAGTGGAACAATTCACCAAGCCACAAATATAGGCAACTTTACGTTATAAAAATTCTTAATTAATTAGAAGACAAAAAACAAATGAAACATAAAAATTTCCATAAATAAAACATTTAAAAATTACAAGGGACACCTAAACTAGTTACAATAGAAATAGAGAAAGGTTCAAAATTTACCAAGTAAAAATGATGTTACTTAAAGTTTTAATTAATGTTTTATCTTTATCTATAGAAAGAATGAGAAGCAACTTACTACTGGGCGAGAACTAGCGCCAAATACTTAATAATCGGTTGAATATGGTAAATGTGATTTGGCTAGGACTGGCTAAGACCGTGAATGATAACGCCATGCCAAACGTAGCAATCAACTATTGACCATCCGTGACAACTAAGTATGAGCCACCAATGGCAACCAGGAATTGGCCAAACGTGGCAATTAAGCATTAGACAATGCTGATAATTAAGCGACAAGCAAGCTAAAATAACAACCTTTTTTTATTGCAGTTCTTTAAACAAAATAAATTTTTTTTTTATATATTTAACGACAAAACTATTGAAAAAAAAACAATGAAAGTAATAATAAAAACTACTTAAATATGTTTACTTACATTAATTTTGTTTGGTTCTAACTAAATAAATGATTATGTAATTGTAAAATTCTATATATATAAAAACAACTTTTTTCTGAGTCACCAAATTTTTCATTCATTCGTTAAAAAAATAAATCAATTTTATTTAACGTGAACTATAATTTCTTCAAATGTTTAAGTCGATGATACAGTAACTAAACAAAAACAATTAGTTTTTAAATCACTTAAAAGTTTGCGTTAAACTGAATTTTAGTTTGGCTGCGTTACAAAACATGTGCCAACTTCTAAATATTGCTTCTGTACTACCAAGACAATTACTATAGTAAGAGTTTTTTGGATGCATATCTGTCTTGCAATAATTTTACATAATTGAAAAATTGTATTTGTTGAAATGTAATAATTATCCGTATAGTGTATTAGAGTATTAGAGTAAAGCGTATTCCAGAAAACCTGTAAATTCAAGAACCTATTTCTAAAACAAGTAAAACTATTGTGCACTTTAAAAACCTAACAATATTTGTTAAATGATATTGTTAACGTGAAAAAAATGTACATACATTTTTATTACGTAACTTAAATTTTGTACTTCTTAGATTTGAAATCTAATCGCATTTTTGCTGCTTTTAATTAAAAAAAAGGAATAGCTGTAATAAAATCTTATTTTTATTTTTTTTTAAATGTTTTAATTAAATCTAAATTTCTTCTTATAAAGGTCAAACCAAATTTACAGTAATATTTAGGCATTGGGTAGTTACAACCCGTCAAAAATTAAAACAAATTTGAACCCTAATTGCTTTTAGACATTTCCACGTGACGTCGCGACAGCGCATAAGTAGCGGATTGTGGAGTAAATATCATAAATAACGTTTGATATGTGTCTTAGTTTTAATTGTTCTAACTTTGAATATGAAGAATTTGATAGGTTTTTTGTATTGGAATGTACATAACATTGCTCTATTGACATAAAATAAATCTAAATGCAACTATAACTTTAGCTGTCAAACATCAGCTGTTCGGGGGCAACGTCAAATGACGTACTTGGAAACGTTTTATTGTCAGAAATAAACGAAAGATGTTTATTTACTTGTTTATACAAGCAGTAAAATATTGTTATTTATAGAAGAATGAAGTAAGATCCTAAATTAATCTTACTTGTGTAACTAAAACCTGCATGTACATACATTAAAATAATATTAATTTTAAAACAAAATTTATCTTACACAATTAGTACTAAAAACATCAAACCTTGATAATTACGAATTTAACTAGTTAATTTAAGCTTAATAATTACACTGTAACCATTGAGTCTGTAACGTGTAAAAATCAAAAAGTTTTGAAAAGCGTAACACTTAAAATTTAAAATAACGAATAGTAATTCAAGCGAAATGCAGTATCCTAGCTCACATAAAATTTACTTATATGTAAGAAAAATACAAAAATTAAAAATATAGAACAATGAAACAAATCTATAAATTTATAATTAGCTTGTTACAATACTGACTTATAGATATGTATGTAGTACATATGAAACTGTCGTTCTTATAAGATAAAACTAATCTTTTTGTTCAATTTTTTCAGTGTCACAAACTATTTTCTGGTAAACCTTTCGGTAGCAGATTTATTAGTTACATTGGTATGTATGCCAATTGCTGCTTGGGACGCTTACACGATGCTATGGAGTTTCGGGGAAGCTACTTGCAAAATTGCAAAATTTTTACAAGGTAAGTGATTCTTACATTGTCTTTATTAGAAATATATAGATAATAATTATTTAACAAACAAGGTTGTTAATCATAGCGATTAATAATCGAAATATTTTAACGCCGTGAGCGAGTGTAGCGAGCGAACGCGTTAATGTTGTTGAGAGTAATTGTCGTCGACTAACAAACGAGTTAATTTTAAAGTTTTTCTGTTGATCGCACGTTAGTAAAACGCGTGAAGTTATAAGGAAACTAAAGTGTATACGTAATTCGCTGTTGTATCTAGTAGTCGTGCAAAGTCTTTAAATTAGTGGTTGCTAACGATTTCATTGGTTGCTATACAAATTTGTTCATTAAAAGAAATTCATTCGTTGGTTCAAAATCTTTATTAATAGGGGTCATTATCGATCTATTTCTGATACATTATTATAAGTTAATATTACTATTACTAGACTATCGACGGAAAATATTTTAATAAAAGCATAAACAAATTCAAAAATTTGTAGTTAATTTAATTTTGTTTTTGTATCTAGCTTAAACAAATTTATAATAGTTTAAATGTACCTGCAATTTGTACTTAAAAAGTTTAATTTGTTTTAGTAACACAATTTTAAGGTCTATCTAAGCCATATAACAAATTAACAATTTTAATTAAAACACGTAAAACAGACAACCCAGTTAATCTGCACACAAAAGAATTAAAAAAACTAACAGAATCTTTGTCCAAGCAGATCAAATCAAATAGTGCAGAAACTATGATTTGGCTATATTGTGTAAAAACGGGAAGACACTGTGTAAGATGTAAAGTTTATTATAATTAGGATATCAAATATGATATAGTGTTACAATTTACTGTAAATTTCGCTCACCTAACTTAGATACCTCTTAAATAATTCAAAGATTTAATTCAAATTATATTTGAACAAAATTCAAAATATTAAATAAACCTTAAGATTTAGGCGTTTTAACATTTATAGTTAACACTTTCATTGATTAGAAAAACTAAAACTGCATTAATTAATGTTATTTAAAAAAACCACAGTTTTGATACTTTTAGGGATTTTACAGCATCCTGTATAATATGAAAATAATTTTAAAAAATAACCGTCTTAGACCTTTTATATATCCGAAAAGTAAAATGTTTTGGAAGTCACATATTTTACCCGCAATATTCCGATCCCTGTAAATCGTTATTTAGAAAAAAAATGAAAAGAAATTTGCTTGAAATAATCAATTAAAATAAAAAAGTTGTAATTATTAGTCTATGCTATAGAAATATTAGAAAATATATTAATTTACAGCAACCACTAATGCTGACTAATCACAACGTATTCGCTTTTACTAAAACAATTCCACTGTTTTGAAAATAATTCAATCTTATTTAATCGATCTTCAAGAATTCTAGTTATCCAAAAAATATTCGGTTTTAACAAATCAGTTTTTAAACGATTGCTGATTATTGGAAAGAAATTGCAAGTACTGAAACGATTTAAAAATGATTGCAAAAAATCGGAACTCTTTCAGTTTATTTACTGTCAGTTACATATAAATGAAATCAAAATGAAACTAAGACGAAAAAACGTAATAAAACAATTGTTTTAATTTTGTTACTGTAACAGTTTCTATCCGTGTTTACTGGAATGATGCTGATGAAGGTTAATATTAATTATTAATTATTTTAGTCAGTAACAAGCGTTGTCAAGTTTAATAAATAAATAAGTCAAATTAATTATTTATATTTACTGATATTTTACAATAAATTATTAAAAAATATTTGAAACAAATAATAAAACAAAAATCATTGTATGATTATTGATATATTTAAGAATTTAAGAATAATAAACAAAAAGTTTTTCTAAACGATTCTACCAAATATACTTCATGTAATGTTTTCTGACTTTCGTCATTCATGACATCACATCTAAACCAAAACAACAAATATAAGTTTACTCTTTTAACTCATAAACAAAGTTGTATAAAGCATGCTGTAAAATTGGCAACCTGGTCGGCATTGTATTTTTTTGTACATATGTTTGTTTACATTATATTGTTTTGTAAGGTCAAAAAGAGGTCAAAAACAATTACAATAGTAGATGTTTGGCTTACCGTTTAGCTTCTTCGCCGCAGATCAGAACAGAACGCCTAAGCTAGAGAAAAGGCAATCCCAAACCCGCAGTCCCCAAAGTACCTCACGAAATAAAACACTGGTTCTTAACAAGAGAATTACAGTTTCGTTTATTAATTTAGAATATCGTTTTTTTGTTTACCTACAAGAACCGAACCTCATAAAAGCAGAGAGAAAACAGAAGTGGTATGGTTATACTTATGACATAAATACAAAAAAATACAGAAGCAGACTCTGGAAGCAGATATTTTAACACACCGCCGCAATTCACTATCGGTAGCAATAGTTAGATATGTTTGCGTAATTGATTGATGATAATCCGCTCGTGGCCTTGACGTCAAGTTTGCGAGTCAGATAATTATCTGGTACGTATCTCCGTAACACCACATCAACTTCGACGCGTACTTCCAATCTCTTTACATTTATTATAATATTAAAATTAAAGAAAGTTAAATAGTAACATTAAAATTTATGAAGGTTAAGCAATAAAATTGAAGTTTATAACAGTTAAATGATAATCTTGTGTAATGAACAACAGATAAAAATTTACTAAACGCACTGGATAAAGAGCATCGATTATAAGTACATTAATTAATTCGTTTTGTCAAACATTCTCACAATTGACAAACACAGTCGCGAGAAGCGATTCGAAAGACCTTCAACAGCACCGATCAAGTTATGGTCGATACAGCGTTTGTTTCCCGGTTTGTTCACCGTCAAAAAAAATTTGAAAATAAATACTTTTTTAGGAACTCCGCCACAATTAGACCAATTCCACTTACGTACAGGGATATGCTATCAAAGTTGAGTTACCGAAATATGTGATAACCAACTTAATTCTCCGACTACGCCATAAGACGTAAATAACAGAGAATTTCATAGGAGTTAATTAACCGAATACTCCATAAGAGCTAAAATAACAAGAAATAGCTTGTTCTTTGATACAACGTTCACCGCGTGTAAATACTAACCTACAATATGTGCTGAACAGCAATATATCTATAAGCGGTTTCCCCTGATTTACAAATTCAAAAGATTGATTTTAGATTTTACTAAAACAAAAGCATCTAAAAGCCAGATGTCGATTAATGACAAAATCTCATTCTCTTACTAATTCTTTTGCTTGTAACGCCGACACACGCATTGCACCGGACGTGACAAAATCAAAAATGACTGGAATTGTCTTTAGAATGTGCACTTTAGCCATCTGACAGCATAAAACTCAACCAAAATTACTCGAGGTCAGGTATTCATACGTTGGTGATGGCAAAGTTGTGTATCCGTGAGACAAAAGAACTGCAAGTTAAAATTTAACTGTTACAGTTTGTTAGAATAGTGTGTTAAAATTCGCCGTATCATTGTTGTTACTAGCTCTTGTATCAAAGATTGTTATTTTCAGAACATACGTTTAAGTGAATTAACGTTTAATCACTACAATAATGTCAGGTCGTAGATTAGAGAGTCGGAGAAAAAAACTTATTGTTAAATTGATCGAATTTTTTCATCAAGAACTGCACAATGGCGGTTTATTTATATCTGTGACATCAAATCGTTAAGTTATTATTACAGATATTGAGGAATTTATCAAATGTGTAATCCGTAATATAATCTACAGATTGTACCAAAATCGTGAGTTAAATTATATTAACGTACTTGAATTTTCTTACGTCACGTTACATAATTACAGAAGAACATATCAGGGTAAATATCCTGTTACAAAAATTTAAAAAAAAGTTGTACTAAATCGTTGCATACTGTTTTAAATAATATGAGGTTTAAAAGACTAAGTTTGATGGAATTACTCGATGTCCTTACAAGAATAAGACTTTTAAAAACATATATGAGGATCAAAGACGATGCCAATTTGTTTTTTGAATTAAACATGGATTTTCCAAAATGGCACAGTATTTTATTGTTTTTCTTCTTCTACAAAAAATTAAGATTATTAGCTGTAATACCCCTAGAGCATTGATAATACCGAGATAATTTTGTCATAGAGACTGTTGAAAGGGTGTTTCTTGGTAATATTACCTTAAGGTAACACGCTTAAAACATTCTCTACGACAAATTTTTGAGTATTTATCAATGCTCGAGGAATATTCGGTAAGATAATTTTTTACTACTTTTCATATTTTTTAATCAATTAATACAAATTGTTGGTGTATTTTCTAAAATAATTTTATTAATTGTGTTGTTACAAGTATCAACAAATCGTTGTATCATTATTATGAATTGATTTACTATCTGACATTTAATTTGACATTTGAATATATCATGTCTGCTTTGCTCGATAACACCACACCCGTGGTGTTATCAGCTATAATACCCCTAGAGCATTGATAATACCGAGATAATTTTGTCATAGAGATTGTTGAAAGCGTGTTTCCTGGTAATAGCACGAGGTCGAAGGCCGAGTGCTATTACCTCATAGAAACACGCTTGAAACATTCTCTACGACAAAATTTTGAGTATTTATCAATGCTCGAGGGGTATTCGGTAAGATAATTTTTTACTACTTTCCAAGTTTTTTAATCAATTAATACCAATTAATTGTGTTTTATGGTGTATTTTCTAAAGGAATTTAGTTAAATTTGTACTTACAAATATCATCAAATCTGTGTATCATCATTATGAATTGATTTACTATCTGACATTTAATTTGACATTTCAATATATCATGTCTCCTTTGCCTGATAACACCACGCCCGTGGTGTTATCGCTGTAATTCGTTGATGATCGGTTGAATTTGAAAAAATGCAATAAAATAAATTTTTTCTATTGGTTAATTGATACAGTGAAAAATTATCGCTGTAATCCGTTGATGATTGGTTGAATTTTAAAAAATGCAAAAAAAATTTTTGTATTGGTACAGTAAAAAATTATCATGGAAATATAAACGAGAAATTTTTTTTGCATTGGTTTGAACATTAATTATTAAAGAATTTAAAGCGACAATCTGCAATTGTGTTGGGTAATGTTTCATACTACAGCAGCATATTGGAAAAAGTATCCAATAATACGTGAAAAAAGTTGCCAAATGGCTTAAAAATCACATCAAATTTGATGAAAATTTATTAAAAATCGAACTTCTACAGAAGGTTTTTATGTAAGCAAAACATTGATTGCTTTTTTATAAACAAATCTCCAAAAATATAATAAGCAGAAAAATATAGTCACAAAGTAGAACAATTAGGTACCTCCCTGCCTTCGCATTTTTAAACTGATTGAACTTAAATAGGGTATTACTAAGAATTATTGCAATCACATATTGGTAGGGATAGTAAATCAATAGAGAACTGTATGAAAATGTGGCACAAAGCTTTACCAATAGTTACACAAGAAAAATATGAAGTAACTTAGTAAAGCATACTGAAAGAATAATTAAAGAATTTTGGGATTGAGACATTGGTCTAGAAAATGAAGATGTTGCACAGTTGTTCGGATTTAAGTAATTATATTAAAATGATTTATACTATCATAATTAAAAGCTAGAATATTTTATTCGCGCTCAGTTAGTAACGTACAGCTTTTCGAACCTCTTAAAAGTTGGTAAGTGAGCCATTTCCATGACTAAAAAACACGTATGTAATGAAAAACCACGGTCAGTAATGCACATTTTTCGAACCAAACGATAAAATGTCAATCATAAAAGAAATACGTATATGTCAATAGTGAAGTGCCTACTATGTGTTAATATTTTACCAAAATAAACAATACAATTTGTGAACTAGGTTTTAATTCATTTTTTATTAATATGTTATTTATTTTATTCAATGGCCGATTGTCAATAAAATAGCATACAAACCCTAGCAAAAATGTTCCATTCGTCTCGAGAACTAATTCATCTCAAAGCTACGCTTCTCGGTAAACTATAGTTCTCTCGACAGGAATGGAATACTTTCCGCCTCAGTGTGTAATCTACTACTACATTTTTTGTAAAAAACTATATAGTAAAAGTATTAAATAAGAAAGGGACACTTTAAAATTAACAGTGTTTTATGAAACCAAAAGTTTTTTTAAAGACTTGCTAACACATGGTATTAACCACATTTAACGTTAGTCGTAGCAGTTATTTGTATTATTCTGTTAATTGCTAAAAAACATATTTAATAGAATTAGCAAATAATTTTGTAAACGTTAACTTAATTATACAGCAAAAGGTAGTAACTTAAGACAATTTGGTTCTTATTAATATCACCTTAAAACTCTGTATTTATAATATAACCCCGAACTTTTTTATTTTGATATAAGCATCAACGCTGCTACATGACGTCATGAATATGAATGACGGAAGTTGAATAACTTATTACATGAACTATAACCAAAAAGTTTCTAATTCTATAAAAAGAAGACGCTTACCCGAAACCTTTGATATTTGCAGACAGGTTCCGTTGACCTTGGTCCTTTAAACTGGTAGTCAACCTCGTTGTCAGTATTACAAATTAATTCGCAAAACGTGGTTGCCATTTCCGAAATCGATTATAATCGTTGATCTGGCAACATCCGAAAGCTATGCTTCCCTCTGGACGAGTAATCTGTATACTTTCGCAATGTGTTTGTTTATCTCAAACATGTAGAAAAGGAAGTACATTTGTTTATGTTTCCGGTACGCACTAATTGTTGTTGACATACTTATAACCACAAATTTTAGAATCGGTTCTAGTGGCATTATTTGAATTACGTAGATATTAAAATTAATTGAATCGAACGTTAAGCATGGAATATAAATACAATGTATCTTTAGCTTGTAGTAGGAATATGTAAAGTAAACACACAAAATGGTGGTTTGACAAGTAGTGCGTACTGTTTGTTTACAAATATTTCTATTTTTTACAATGTACTTTTAAGCTTGTGATTACTCGTCCGGAGGGAACCAGAAATTTCTATTATTGTCAAGTCGATGATTATAATTATTACATTTTGTTAAGAAAAACACAAAATGCAATTTAATTTTATTCTGATTTATAAATTTATTAAAATATGAATATTTCTATTTTTTCTAAATGTATTTCTAAGATCAGAATTACTATTTTAGTTTTTCACTTTCACTAACATTAAAAATACGTATTTAAAAAACGACAAAATGTCAGTAGATTTCAAGTCGGTGTCAGCTTGAATTTTAAACGTAGTTGTCCCATTAAACAGGTAGTAAAACCTATTCCTTTTGCATTTTGATTTCCTCTTCTTACTGACATCTTTTTGTATATGTAATTACTCTTTGCTATAACATTAAGCATTTATCCCAAACAAACTCATTTGCAGAATATTTTTGAATAAAAAGTAGTCTATTGGCAAATTGCAGACAATAAAAAAAGAAACGTTTATTAAAATATTAGATTAACTTACGAAAAAAATTAATACCAGTAATAATGAGTTCTGAAATAAACTATTTGTAACAATAAACAGTAGAGAAATATGATAGAAAAAAAATAAATCAAATAAACGTCAACACAAAAAATAACCAGTTTAAAATGTCAAAATCAAAATTTTAAAAGCCGTATGCAATTAATTAATATAACTAAATAGTGCTACTTTTAAAATATTAATTTGCCAGTGTAAAACGTGTTTAAATATTGACCAATGACTAGTGTTGGATAAGATACATTGAATTTGTATATAGGTTTAGATACAGATAGTTCTTCAAACGATTATCTCGTTACATATATTTTATACATTGTATTAATTATATCTAGATGCAGATACAAATTTTGAAACTGTATCTAGATGTTTTTTAGATAGTGCCATGCCATCATCATCGACCCAAACTAATACTTCTTTTAATTTTGAATATACTTAAATCGTAAACGTTCCCGGGTTAACTAAAAAACTAATTCCGATTTTAAAAAATACCAACTTGAAAATAACGACCTATAATTACACTATTTACAACACCATTTATTCTATTTATTCTAAAACAAAAGATAAAACAAAGTTATACGACAAACACAATGTTGCATACAGAATCGAGTGAATAAGATGCAATAAATGTTATATAGGACAAACTAAACAAAAAACTATTAATAGGATTAAAAATTATCAATATGATTGCAAGAACAAAAAAGCAGAATCGGCTTTGCACGATATTAACACTGGCTACATTTTCGATTTTCGTAAACCCCATCATCTTAGATGTGGAATCCAAATACAATAAAAGGTTAATATCTGAGATGATTTTTATCACTAGACATAACAATTTGAATTTAATAGAAATACTTATAACATTAGTACTGTATACAATAACCTTATCAATAAAATATCGTGACCTCGAATTCTTTACCGTTACCTTTCAGGTTTTTAGTTTTTTGTAAGTTATTTTTCTTGTTTATTGTTTTGTTTTTTGTTTTTTGTTTTTTGTTTTTTGTTTTTTGTTTTTTGTTTTTTGTTTTTTGTTTTTTGTTTTTTGTTTTTTGTTTTTTGTTTTTTGTTTTTTGTTTTTTGTTTTTTGTTTTTTGTTTTTTTGTTTTTTGTTTTTGTTTTTGTTTTTGTTTTTGTTTTTTGTTTTTTGTTTTTGTTTTTGTTTTTTGTTTTTGTTTTTTGTTTTTTGTTTTTTTGATTTTTGCTTTTTGTTTTTTTCTGTTTTTTGTTTTTTTGTTTTTTTCTTACATCATACCATTTTTAATTATCTAAGAGATCGAAACAATTTTATAATTAGTTTAAATACTTGTTTAAAAATCACTTAGTTTGTATGTTTATATTAATTTGTTGTTTTTATTAAATACAGTGGCTTAATGAAGTTGACACTTTGTCCTTAAAACGTCGCCTAAAAAACAAATGAAGTAGTGTTTTACTGTCGCCCTCTCCTACCAAGAAGGATTTAACAACTTTCTGTTTAAAAAAATCATGAGGTTTAATTTTTATCCTATTTTTCTACTGATTCTTCATTCACATTTTTACATGAGTTATTCAGTTGAAACAAAATAATTGCTTATATATTAATTTTATCAACTTTAATCATGCTTAAAAATTAATGTTATAAAAAGCAATTACATTTTATTTAAGCGGTAAGTATTTATGAGTATTGAGTAATGACCTACATATATATATATGTATATATATATATGTAGGTCGACCCGCGTTTGATATCAAATATAATACAATATACACGGGAATAAACACTGTTTTGTTAGTCTTTATAAAAAAATTGTTATAAATTTTAATTATAATTTATATAGTCACCGTTTTGTATTGTTTATATTTTTTCATTGCGTTTGATAAGTATTGAACTGATATCAAATATTATTTTTTTATATCAATATAAAATTTACTTCAGATGCAAAACCAAATTGTACAAATCATAAAAGCATAGTTATTTCAAGCTTTTATTTTTACATTTTTAAATTTTTAGTGATTTCATACATCTTAATTTTAGTTAGCTTTATGTAAAACCAGAATGCAACAAGATCATATGTGGTGAGAGAATCCACGGAACACAAAAGTCAAATTTGACAAGTTACGCGCGGGAAAATTAAAATTCGATCTCTACTGATCTTAACCAAACCCAAACCTACAGGAAATTTAAACTTAAAAAAAACGCGGGAAAATAAAAACCCGATCTCTACCGATTTTACACGAAATTCAAATTTGAAAGATTCCACGCGCGCCCGAACTTACACGAACGCAGCCGAAGAAAATACGATTTTACTCGAACTTACACGAACGCAGTCGGACATTAAAGGCGCGGGAAAACGTAGCTAGAACCGACCTCACATACATCAATTAATTCGTAATAATTCAAAAAATTCTGTTTTGGTTATGGATAATGCCAGTTACCACAATTTTTTGATGGTTAAAATTTCTCGTACGTTGCAATAAGAGCAGTATGAACATAAAAATAGTAATAAATACATTTAAGTTATTTATTATATAATTCAAATCAACAATGAGATGAGTATTTAAAAATTTAATAGTAATACTGAAAAATAGTTATAAAAACAATTATTTCAGCTAGAAAAGTAAACATTTATTACTTAATGTATATATAAGAATTAAGACTATAATGTTTTAATGCTTAAATTATTTAATTGATTTATTTTTTCTACACTTAAAAAACGTAAAGTTGCAACTATTGTGATCACTTAACATTTTATCATCTACGAAAAAAAATACATTAGAAATTAGGTAACGTGTAACAATTATAAATACTATAATCACAAATTGCTGGTATTTTAATATACGTGAATGATTAAAGAACTCCTTATAAAAGTTTCACAATTCCGACAGACATTGCATATACAGTACACGCCGCTTAATAGAATCACGTTATAATTTGGGTTTTTAATAACAATAATCAAATAACACCAATATCTGATATTAAAAAAGAAATAAATAAATGTTTATTGGTTAGAAAGCAGTAAATACATACAGCAAGTATCTAATTAACAGGTTGTTAATTTAGAAAATGAAGTATAAATCACAAATATCAGGTTAAGAGTTCTAATAAAACATTTTTAAAAAGGCAAACTTTGATCCAAATAAATTGTAAATTAAGACCCCTGTTGCATTAAATAGTTTTTTAACATCGTTAGTAAAAAGAAATCAAAAACAATGGTATGGTTTAATTTACTGTTCTAAGAACTACACATTTCTTTTCAGTAATTTGCAAACACAAAAATAATAACAAATACTAAATAATGTTATCAAATAAGATATAGTTGTTATTCTAAGAATTGCACATTCTTTCCAAGTACCTTGAAAATACAAAGTAACTCAAAGGTAACGTATTTACAAATGTTTAAATGAGGTAATGTTACATAGATTAGTCAAAATACTAGAATAAATAAATAACAATGCAAAAATAAACTTAATATGCAAAACAAGTATTTTTAAGGTACACTGGTTAATTAAATTTTTCCCTCACTTGACAAGCGTATAGTAAAAATGCAGTTAAAAAATTTATGCGGAATAAATTATTGTATAGAAACATTAGAAGAAAGTTGATAACATAAACTGAAATTATGGTTCTATAAACATTTTGCATGTAGTACAATATGCTGGTTCGTTCTTTAATAAACTGATAACATTGCCCGACTGATAGCATTATTCGTGATTCCAATAAACGGCGTACATTGTGTTTCTTTTACTATTTTAGTTCAAACTTTTATATTTCTTGTAAGTCGTTACTATTATGTGCCATAACAGATTCTAAAAAAAATTTTTTTAATTTAGATAGGCAATGAGTATGTTTTATTTTAACAGCAAACAATTGAAAACGTGATACTCTTTTCCACACGTAGACAATGTGCAGCACAATACTTTGTTCTTTACATGACTATGCAACACAATGTTTAAATTGAGAAACTACCAATCAAAATGTTTTAATACAACACTAATAAAACCCTTAAATGTTAAAATTGAATGTTGTTTTGCGCTCCGCTAACTATTGTTTTAGTAATAAAATTTTAACCAAAATGATTCAAAATACTTTCCTTTAATTCATAATAATTAGTATTTTCTATTTTTATAATGGTCAACTCTTTTTTTATTTTTTTTAAAGTTAATTGTTAATTTTAGACGTTTATAAAACTAATTACTGTAAAATCACTTTTGGAGCGGCAATAAAGATCAACTTTTTATAAATCAATTTAGATATTATTATAAACATTGTAAATAATATGTTGATTTTTTACAAAAAAATTAAATTAGTCTAACTTGATAAATTATTTTTCTTAGACTCAGACTCGGTTGCACAAAGCGTTTTTAACTTTGACGATATAGTTAATTACGTGGTCATATTGTTAAGTGAGGTAGTTAACAACTGCATCAGCTGACCACATATAGTTAACTTTGCTTTACGCAACCAGGCATTAAAGTTTTTTTCTTTTAACCAGTAATATTAATAAGTGTGTTGCAACAAAATTGATTACTATTTACAAAATTAATTTTTGAACTAATTATAATAAATGATTACTAAATTATGTACAGCGTGTCACCTTAGGTACGCATCATATGAGAAAATTTTACAAAAATGATATTTTCCATAAAAAGTTCAGCACAGTGTGAAAGTATATTAGAAAACATAAATTTTAGAGAATAGCACAATAGTAAAATAATTTCATTTTTTATAATATCGAAAATGTGTTTAAAAGTGTAAGTGATTTTCTAATATACAATTAACTATTTTTTATTAAAATGATGGTAACCTTTACCTTTTTCTTGCACCATTTTGATGATTATTAAAATAATTGATACATAAAATAATTGTAATTGTATACAAATTTTTTCCAATATTACGAAAGTCTTAGGTTTTAAGAAAATACTATTAAAATAAGTATATCATCGCTTTTGATTTTAACACATAGTCTTAGAATAGACTGTAGTATGATCATAAATAAAACTCAATTTAAACTAGTTTTCCAGAAATTTGAAAGTAAAACATATGTTAAGCCAGTTATCCATTGCGGTTGCTATTTAGATGTGCTAGGAATAATACAAGTATAAAAATCATCATTTATAACTAAGGACAAGACAGTTTACTTTTTTAGAATGTTTTTATTTCATTTTTCCTTGGTCTGTCTTGCTCAATTTTGTGCTGTTTGTGACTAACTTGTCATTATCAGGACTATAAAGTCTCAATTACAACTACTTTGAGAAGGTTTATTATTTAAAAAAATATACCAAACAAAAAACTAAACTTTTCTTTTTTTTTGTACGTTTCAATTACTTAAAGCAGTATTTGATTATAACTAAAGTATTAACTTAAAAAAAAAACAGAAAAAGTACCTTTTTGCAAGTGCTTTATTTAAATATAAAAATAAAAGTAGAACTAAACTTAACTCAACAATAAAATAATTTATTTTTTACGTTATTATGTTAGTTACGTTCCTAGCAATTGTTTATTTATTATACTGAACATACAAAATAACGTTATAATCTTTGAGTAACATTGTGTGATAAAATTACACAGAAAATAAGTACTCTGTTGTAATTTAAATAAATAGTCAGTTTAAAGATTAGTAGAAAACATGAATCTTAATAAAACTGACAACAAAAAGAAAAACCATCTAACGATTAATCAATTTAAATAAATGTAGATGTGTATATATTTGTGAAATTAATTTTATTTATGTGGAACATACATATTAATGATGCTACAAAATATCTGAAATCCACAAGTAAAGCGCAGAATTAGATTCTGGCTGTGACATAAACCTAATTAAGCACAACATTCACATTTGTGTTCAATTAAATAAGATATGGATTCTAATCTTAATGTTTTGTTGCAGGTATATCGGTTGCATCAAGCGTTTTTACTATTACAGCCATGTCAGTGGATAGATATCTCGCTATAACGCAGCCGTTTGGTCTATACAGATGGTTTAATAAAAAGACTACTATTGTTGTAATAATTCTGTTATGGATAATGTCAATGGCTGTATTTGCACCATTGCTGTTCGTTGGACAAATATATGAAGACACTTACATAGTTAATATCACTCTAGTATTTTGTGAAGAGTCTTGGGAAAACTTTTACATCACACAATACGTTTTTGGAATAATATGCTATATCATCATGTTTGCCATTCCAGGTAAATGTTTTTGTTTTATATTTAAATGTTAGGCACTTATAAGTATTAAACCAATCGACATATTTTACACTTTTTTAACTAAATACGTAAATATATATGAAATATAAATAATTACCAGTAGTAAACAAATCAAGGTTAAACCATTTAAATACATGTTAAAAATATTATAAGATTGTAGTACAATTACTTGTAAATTTAAACGAATCATTAACAATAAGTGAAACTTTGTGTGGCAAAGTTGAACACACAAAGTCATTTTACTTCGAATTAAATATACAATTTTATCTTCAAAAGTCATTTAATCATTTAAAAAAAGAAAACAAAATTAAAACACAATCTATTGATTTAATTTATATGTGAAACCATGATATCGTTCAAATAGGCTTTGTTGAATACGATTAAAAACAAACTTCAATGAGAGTGAGTTAGGTTATGAACTTTCGCATTATTTTTTGTGCAGTTCTTTTAGGATGTTAAGTTTTTTTTTGACAAGATTTAAAAAAACATAACATTGAAAACAAGACAATTTTAGTGTTGATACTATATATATTATTTATCGTTGTTTTATATTTTAAAATAGTTATAAACATAATTATTCAGCACTTTTTGTGTTTTTGTTGGTAAGTACATATTAAATAACAGCTGTAATTTTGAGGTATAATTTTTGTAATTTTATATTAGGTAATAACAATTCACGATGTTTATTCTTGAACAAATCACCGTTATTGTAATGACGCATTTTCAAATTGAGAAGTGGTACTCGCAATCCCGATAGAACTTTAAAGTGGCATCGATCAATTCAACTAATATTTCCCAGAAGAAAACTTATCTTACAATGCTTTCCGACAACAAACACAAATTTTAATTAATAGATTTTTAAATAAGAATCGCATTTCCAAAGGGAAACCTACAGGAAGGTCTACTGTACTCACTGCACCTGTTGCCGAAGAAATTGGCAATCGCATTGAACAAGGTCCTGATAAATAGGTGGCAAATTTATCTGACGCAACATGTATAAAGTCATTTTAAGTTTGATTTATAAATTACAAGCATCCAATGTTTAAAATTATTAGTAGAAACTTGCCAAAAAGCATTAACAAGGAACCTTTCGATAATTCCGTACAAGGTTACGGTTTATTAAGAATTATATACTCCTGATTTCTTGCAGCATGTACAATTTTGTAAATGGTTTTATGAGCATTTAAAATAACGATAACCTGTTGGATTTAAATTTATTTACAGATAAAATTATTGTACTTTGGCAACCGAAAATATATACATTTTTGTTAAAACAACATCGCATTCTGTGGGTCAATTTTTCCATCAGTTAGATGACAACGAACTTTTTTGTTTGTTTTTGTTACTTTCTACAAGACCGTAGAACGGTTCGTAATACTCGAGCTGTCATTAAATTTTACAACAACAATTTTACAAAACAATAAAAGAGTAATAAGGGTTACATTCTTCACGATTTCCAAATCTTACGCAACTAGATTTTGACTTTTACGAACATTTGAAAAACAAAATATTGAAGACTTGGAATATGCGATCACTGATAGTGTTGGAAATATTGAAATTGATGAGTTTTGTAATGTTTTCCAAAATTTAAATAGAAGAGTTAACACATGTATCGCAGCTGCAGAACAACATATTGAACATCGGTTATAAATCTGATAATTTATTGTTATCACCCATTTTTATTTTAAATAAACTAGTATTCTTATTAATATGTTACAGTTTTCAACGAATTAATTAACCTTAATTTAGAGGTTACTAATCAAATTTCTTATTTAGTATTTTTTTACGTTATACCAATCCAAGCAATGTTAGTTGCCTAACATATATGTCACGTGGGATCCAATAATTTATAAAAACCCAGTATTTTAGACCATATTCATAAATGGTGCTAAAGAAGCTGTAACTAATTTCCTTCCAGCAAAATCTTTAAATTGTTATAGTAAATTTAAGAAATTAGAAAATGGTGCAACGACAATACAATTATGAAAAATATACTAAAATTATTATAGTTCTTAAAGCAGCTCGATTCTTTCACCTAATTTGCTATCAAATTTATCATAAGCTTTTCTTTTAAACTAAAAATACGTGCTTGCGTTTCTTCTGGAACTGTCTTAATCTAGATATCAACACTAAACCTGTACTTGTTCTTCGATAGTTTTTAATTGATTTTTAATGCTGATTTTTATACGTCTTTTAAATTTCTACAGTATTTATACAATCTTTGATTAATTTTTTGAGTTTCTAGAATTTCAAATATTTTTTATTTTATGTTTGTAAATTCTAATTTTTGCCTTTTTTGGCATTAAGTTTTAGTAATAAACCACTTTTTATTAATAATTTATATGCATTGGTAAAAATAATTAATAAACTGAAACAAACTAATAGTTATGACACAGCTTATAAGCAAACACACGCAAACTTGATAAGCAAACCGACCATATGAAATTACCAAAAAGTAAGATACCTTACCGCACCTGACGTTAATTGTAAGATTTTTTAAAATTTGATTTATCTTTATTATTTACACAATTATGAATTAGTTAAAATGTAACAAATTTTACTAAACTACAATACAGTACAACAAACATTAACAAAAATTTATAGCCAATTTAATTTATTAAATTAAACCTACTAATAATTTATATATGGTTAAAACACGTTTGCGATAAGATGCTAAGCAGTCACTTTTATTTATCTACACTGGACAATGCGTAAAAACACGAACACTTATTCTTTATTTACACTAACCGTGCTTAGTTAGTTTAACACTAACTCCAATTTTATTCGTTTAGGTTTTCTATTTTTGTTTATCTTGAACTAGAATATTTTGTTTGTTTTGTAAATTGTTTCGAATATTCTCATTGTTTACAAATACTTTCTGCTAGTTTTTAAAATTTTTAAACATTACTTAATAACAATCTCACATTTTGTAGTGAAATCTGGAGTCATCATAAACCAAGGGATATATTTCAACTTATTAGATATGTTTAACAAATCAAATTAGTAACAAAGTAAATAGAATCTAGTTATTTAGATAATGGAATTTCTGATTACATATACTAAGTACCGCAAATGTTTGATATAACCTTCATTTTGTTCCTGGAAAACAGCTAAGCTTTTTCTAAATTTTATACCACTTTTCAGCATTTATGGTGACTGCACAAATTAGCTGTCTAATACTAACTCCTTCAGTTTTGTTAGCCGTTTTGTAAACACCAAAATTTTAAATAACCTCACAGCTAGTAATCACATCAGGCGATCTTGGTAGGCATCGTTTTTATGAGTTTTATGCATCTTGAATACCTTGTACCTATCACTAGTACTATTGTAAGCCATTCGATAAAATGTTTACGGATATTAGACACAACCACCACATGCAAAGGTTTGTGTTAACACAAGGTAACCATCTTTGCAACGCATCTTTGTTTTTGACTTCATCAATTCGCGCAATAATGCAATACGATTTTGTGCGATAACCGTCAAATTTCTAATAAAATTTATGATCAGGTTCCACATCGGTAGTTTTAAGCACGAGTTGTTCCAAAGTGTTTTTTAATAAACTTTATTTAGAAATTTAATGTTTTAAGAACGCCGTAACTTACTATCAAGAACGATTGGCGTAATTATAAGAAACGAATTACTTTATTAAAACACAACGTATCAACTATCAAAACATTTATTGATTCTAAATTTAAATATCGAATAACGTCAATTATTTTTTGCGCACTTAAGATAGTATCAACTTTTTGTTAGCGATATAACATAATTATCGAAATAATATTATTAAAAACCACATGTTTCATAATTATAGTGAACCGCATTGTAAAAGGAGTGTTAAATTAAATGAAACTAAAATTGCATTGATTCCAAATAAGATTACTTATGAATAGGTTGCAAATGAAAATCCAGTGGTGTGTATCATAATTCCAGAAAATTAAATAGATACATATGAATAATATGATTATTATGATAATTTTAAATGATTTAATGCCTTTCCCATATAACTGCTTTTTATTCATTAATTATTGGCGGCTACATGTTTCGACCTAACGGTCATCATCAAGCCTAATTAATAAATAAATTAATAAATTAAAATTTAACTGTTAAATTTTAATTTATTAATTTATTTATTAATTAGGCCTGATGATGACCGTTAGGTAGAAACATGTAGCCGCCAATAATTAATGAATAAAAAACAGTTATATGGGAAAGGCATTAAATCATTTAAAATTATAATTAAAAATCCCATTTTGAGCTTTAATTTACAATGGATAATACAATCTTGATTATTATGATCTTTAATAATTTTTTTTGTAACATAAACATGTTGTTTGTCGGAATAAATTTATAATGATGCACGTAATTATCTTATCTACTAAGTATGCGATATATTTCAAAAAGATACAAATGGCGATTTAGGTAAGAACATGTTTTGAACCAATCTGTTTACAAACTATTTTAACTAAGAATGCAAATCTATTACTTTTTAAGAGTACCTACAATTTTTTTTAAATAAACAGTTGCACATTAAAAAAGTGGCGTTAAGAAACTGAAATGCGTAATCGTACGCTACTGTAGTCTAATCGCGGCTAAAGGGGCGGTGTTTTACATAAATGAGTTCTTGCATCGATACTTTTTCTAAGCGGTTATAGTTATAATAAAAATACTTTTTTAAATTTGATTTATTCGTTTTTAACACGATAATAAACCAATATTTTTAAAATTTTATTTGTTATATTATTAAATTTTTTTTTTAAATTGCAGAAAAATTGTTAGTAATCATCAAAAGCATTTGATTTTAAAAGCAATTAGACTTTTTTAAAGTATAAAGAATTATTATTCAAAATTAATAAAATAATGACTAATATTGCTTTTACCTAGCATTTGATTACGTACATTAGTCACAGAAATGTTCTAAATTTATTCATTCATTCAATGATATCTAATATTATATAAAATAACATAAAATAAACATACAAACTAGATTTACAAATTATTTCACTCTATTTCGACACGTTCTACTTTGCTGTGATACGATGATCTTTCTTGTTAGATTAGCTTGCCAACAGAAATTAATTCCATAATGGCATCTAAAACATTATACGTATGCTACACGGAATTCAACCTTTGTAACTACCCTTTAACGTCGTTGTCGTTCCTATCAAATGTTTGTTCTAATGCTACCAAATGGATCGTCTTAAAAAATTTCGTTGATCGAAAAGTTTCTTATTCGGTAACATCGTTAATCTAATAGCGACATGACATATTCAACTGCTACGTAGCAAATTTTGTTTTAAATAGCATAAATGATTTATAAAATGTTATTTTAAATATTTATTTAACCCGATTCATTAGTAAAAACATTCATTTATTTTTAATAAAAGTATTACAAAAACAGTATTACATTTAAATATTTGTTTTATATTGTTATTGAGTATAATACTGCTAAAATCAATAAATCTTATTATTGAAAAACTTTTATTAATAATAATTTTTTTGTGTAATACAACAACGCAAGTTTACCAATAGTAATGCTAACACGAATTAAAAAGAATAAAATTTACAATTTTAACGTCTGCAATAATTAATTATGTTTATCACTTTTAAACAATCCAGCTTGACATTTTGTCTAACAAAGTACATTTTTTTATTCTTTTGTACGCCACAAAATTTAGAAATCCTAAAATTGACATTTGTTTTTCTATAATTTTGACACACAATTATTATATTATAATAAGAAAATAAATAAAAATGCGTAGTTGTGCAAATGCACATTATCTTTGTTTACAAAACTGATGTAACTTTTCCAAAATATTCATAGCAATTGACTAAATTACAGTCTTAATGTAAAAGTATAAAATACAAGATATGAAGAATTGTACAAATTCAAATTTTGAAGTTAAAACGTTAATCATTATTTGATTTATTTCAAATTTTCCGCAAACAAGAATAAAATTGAACGGTTTTGTTAAGTGTTTTTTTTCTAAAGAGACACAAAAAATTAAAAAAATATCATTTCTCACTTACATTTTTTGGTTGAATTTAGTTAATTAGTCGCGCTTAAAATAAATCAGTGTTTTATGTATAAAATTACTAAAGCGACGTTCCTATATAAAAGCAAGGTTAGCCGTTAAAAATTTAATACATTTAAATCTAACCTAAAGCGTATAGCCTGTTCGTTTTTGTATAATTTAATTTATTTGACTCTTCTTAACTTTGAAGGTAGTGATTAAGTTTCGTTAACTGTTTCATTGGGAATGTGTATACGAGTTGACTTAGAAAGTAACGTTTTTTATTTTTTTGTACGCTACAAAGTTTATAAATGTTAAAATTAACATTTGTTTTTGTATAATTTTAACATACAATTATTATATTGTAATAATAATAAAATAAATAAAAACGCGCAGGCAGGTACAGATGCATCTTATCTTTATTTACAAAATCAATGTAACTCTTACAAAATAGTCATAGCAACTAACTAAATTACAAACACTTTAAGTAAAAGTATGTAATACAAGATATGAAAAATCCACCTTACTTTAATTACAATTATTGTACAAAATCAAATGAGGATATTTAAGAAAATCGTTTAAGGCTGATTTCTCGCCAGGTAAAACTTGTAGAGCATTTTGTTGACATTATTTATTAACCGATTATTTATTTATTTAAAAATCGAGCTTGGACGTTCTATTAAGACATTTATTGTTAGAAATTGCAAAAGAAATATTAAAAAACAACCCTAAAAAATGGTTTACAAGTTTTTCTAGTTTGGTTTTTAAATCACTGAAATTTCTCTATGATATCTGGTATCAATAGCGTAAGCGTAGTTGGCAGGAGTAAGATTTTCAGTCTTCACATTTGTTTATCTTTGGTTCGTGCTGCAAAACATAACATTACATAATTGAACTCCAACGTTAATTTTCTTGTTATCAGAGTAAAAGTTGTTATTACAAATGTATTCCAAAATTTGTTAATCAATTTGATATGTTTTAATATTGTAAAATAAATAAATAAAACTAAAATATTAAAATCGGTTTTTGTCATATTTTGTTAATTTTTTATATCTAAGTAGATTATCTCTAAAAATGACTATAAATTGTAACTATGTAAAGTGTGAAGATATTCTAAATAGAATCTATTTTATTTCCTAAATTATTATTAAAAATTATTATCAAGTTTAAAATCTAAGATGTTTTTTTTTATTGTTAATTGGAGTAATAGCGAAGGCTTCCACGGCCGGAGTCTATACTAAGATAAGAACGTCTTCCGGGTTTGGACCGTGTAAATGTTGTAACCGAAGTTGCCAACGTTTCGCCCACTTTCGTAAGGGTCTTCATCAGGGCGTGAGAGAAATCGAATAACTCAAACAAGCAACCGAAATCTAACTAAACGCTTCTTAAAAGTTAGGTAATCAACTTGTCAACCAAGCCAGATTCTAAACTCAGAAAAGGTAAAAAGAAAACGATAACCTAAAAAAGCAAACGAAAATCTAACAAAGAACTACTACAGAGTTAGGTAATCAACTTGTGAACCAAGTCAGATTCTAAACTCCATAGAAGTGACTTAAAAAGAAATAATCTCCGTATATAAGGAAGAAGTATCGTCACGCCCTGATGAAGCCCTTTACGAAAGTGGGCAAAACGTTGGCAACTTCGGTTACAACATTGACACGGTCCAAACCCGGAAGACGTTTTTATCTTGTTAAACCTCTTCTTGCAAAAAAATTAAAATCAAATATTAGAAATAGAAAAATTTTTATCAGAGAATTTCCTGAGCCATTTTATCCGTCACCTGTTTGCAATGGTATTATAAAATTATCAAATTATTTAATTTGTAAAATTTCTGCGTGTGGTTTTCTATTTGTACTTTTTTCGTAGTAAATTTTCACTTACATTCTATAAACTTTTGTTGTTATGCAAACCAATTTAAAGTATTTTCATCTTCACAAATTAAATACTGTACATGTAATTACCAATACCTAGGCGCTGAAGCGATTTAACAAAGTAGCTCACCTAGAAAAAAAATTCTACTGCTCTGTTTGAACTATTTCAATTCCGACACAAAAACTTGTAGAATATGAATTAAACCTTCATTAAATTTATGAAACTGTCACTCTACAGTTCCTACGACTGTTGCTGCCACGTCGCAATCACTAAAAATTCTAGTTGAGAATGCTTTGGTATGAGTATTGAAATAAAATATGTAGATTTGTTTGCTTTATATTTTGTATTATTGTATGTTGTAATCAGTATAAGTTTATTATAGTAGCACATGTCACAAGTGCTAATGGTCCTTCTGTTACTGTTAGTTTATTGTTAAGCAATAGCTGTATAAATAAATAAAAAGTTAGCAACGGAATTAGTAAGTTTTATAATTTAATGAGTCTGCTCGTAGATATATAAGTTAGTGATTCTAAAAGATCAAACATATTTTCAATAATGTATCATCAGAAGTTTTCTATATTATGAAGTTATGCTACGGACACGGAGCAATAATCAAAAAATTATTGTATGTGTGATTAATGACATGGCATCGATACATTTAGCTAGGTTATGTATGTAATAGAAATAAAAAAGTAAGTAAGTACAAACATTTGTATAGTATATGCAACATACACAGTATTTAGTTTTTTACAACTGCACAACAAATCTTAAATTACGAATTCGTTTTTAGAATTATAATATATAATTTAAGTGTTCCACTGAAACTTTAATTACACAATGCTACACGCAGTCAAGCGAAACAGCAATCGAACAAACAACTGATAAATTTAACCTATAAAAAAAACTCCAATACAAATAAAGCTTTATAATTAACTATTAACCTTTACCTACAATTCATTTATTAGTTGTAAGTAATGTTAAAGAGTTTGCACATACTGTATAAAAACCTATTCTTATAGTTATAAATATAATAATAAATAAATAAATAAAAACAATAATTAAATAACGGATCCAGAAAACCAAACGTTATAATAAAACACGACGACGCCTAAAAATAAACGGCAGAAACAAGATAAACTTGTTTTTGGTTTTTAATTAAAGCTTGATTAATTTGTTACGTGCAAAATTTTTATAACGTAATACCCTGTATATTGAATTAAAATTAGATTCCGGTTTTGACGCCCTCTCTATAAGCTTGTAACAAATTGGCCAAAACATAGTTGACACCACCCAAGCAACATTTTGTAACCGTGGTTACGTTGTAACCAGTTGCAAATTAGTAACATTAGCACCATGGTAAATAAACCGTTGCAACAACGTAGCAGCAACTTTCGTAATTTACTGAGGTTTCAAATCTATTACAAAAATAACCATTTTACAACTATGGTTATAAGTAAGCTTTTCTTAAACCCTTATATAACTACAGTGTCAATTTAGTGACATTAAAACCTTCATTTCGGTTTCGAGTGTAACAGTCTTGAAACTATGGTTACAAGTGTGAATTTCTAAAACTACACTACAGTGTTAATCTATACGTTCAAACAGCAACAGAAGAAGTGCATTTTACGAGATTTTTATAAGACACATAGTCCATTATCATTATCCAATAAACAGTACAGAAAGTGTTTTTAATTCAAAACTACGTAAGTACAATTATTGGTATATTATATTACAATAATTTTAATCGTGCATTTAAACTACTGTTTCTAATTTAATCAACGTTGAAGAATTAGTTGCCAATTATAAGTAAGCAAATTTTAAATTGATTTTATTTTGTTCTAGGATAAAATAGAATTTGATTGCAAAGACATTACAATATTACACACAGTGATTAGAACGTGTAAATTAGATCGCCATTGCGAACACCTATAATCTTTAAAAAACCAGTCAAGATTATGATCATTGAACCGATTATAATTGCACATGTGCATTTGTAGCCTAATACAAATATTTAACTAAGAATTACGGAGACGCATGTGAGGAATATCTTAATCCGCCATGGTCTTTTAACACAAAGACATTTTTCTCTTAACAAAATTTATGCATTTACTATTTACAAAATTTATAAATAACAGACATAATCCGCTTTTCTTGAAAATTTGCCGTAAAAACCTGTTTACTGGTACCTACTTGCAACAGATGTAAAAATTCTTTTATTATATCTTTTTTGTTTGAATTTAGTTCTATAAGAAATTATAAAAAATTAAATAATGTACATTTATTATAACTTTTTATATATCTGTATCTTTTTATTAATATATTTTTATCTCTACTTTTGTTTTAATCTTTATGATGCAGTTAGTAACTAAAATCTTGGATAAGTTGCTTAACAAAAGCGGTTATAAAGTAGTTTCAAATAATGGTAATAAGCAGGTTTTCAAAACAGTTACATAGCAGTTGCTGTAAACGGTAACAACAACAAAACCGTGATGATAAACCATTACAGAAACGATTCAGAATAGGTAAACATGATTTGTAAAAAACCGTTATAGCAACGCTGCAAAACAGTTACAAAGTAGTAATTGCAACGGTTTCAGACACGTTGTAAAACGGTAATAATATTACTGCAGTTGCCTTGCAACTGACCAAATCCGGTATTGACAACGTATCAGGAAAGACTCAGCAACTATTCTGTAACTAAATACCTTACTGAAACCATAGTTGCAAGAGAGTTTTACAACCGTTTTGTAACTGATTTTTGCTACTTGGGCATGATCTATTTCATGCAGAAGATTTTTTTTCTTTTTTCTTTTAATGTTGTATTTTAAAAAATGTAAATTTATAACAAAGTAGATTTCCTAATCCTGAACGACATAGATAAGTATGAATATTAGGAAATAAATCAGAAAATTTGTCTTTTATCACCTACAAATTTGCAAAAAAATGAGTTTCTACCGCATTGTTGTTTACAGTAAAAATCAAGCCATCAGCATTTTGAATTAATCGCTTACTATAAGATTCACCATCAGATGCATTTCTGCACTGATAACTTAACGTAAACCGAATTCATATATCAAAACGGTTTTAACTAATGTGATTGCCAGGTAAATTAGTTGATTGTATTCACACGCTTGTTTTTAATTTGATGACGCTGAAAACTGTGCTCCGCCTACTTGAAAACTTTTCTCAATTATAGCGCCATAATTTCTTTGCAGTTTTTATTATTACAATCGTTGTTGGGGTTATGTTTGTTTCTACACCATATGTTTGATACGATGTTGTCAGATTAATATCTTAGAGGAAATACAGAATGGAAACGTAATGAAGCTGTTTATTTAGGTTTGCAAAAGTCAAATACCGAAACCTTGCTCATAACTTTTCTACAAACTTAGAATTAATTTTGGAATTGAAGAAATTGAAAGTTTAGCGCACGTTGTGTTACTGTATCAAATGTAACCAACTTGACTATTTATTTGATACCACGGCAATAAACTTTTGATGTTACTTATTTTTATGGTTTTAAAGGCGTTTTATTTTTAACAAAATTTAGAGTCGATCGTATGTACGTCGACTAAGTATACGATTGTTATCACAAGTAGTCTATGCTTTGTTTATAGTTCAGATCGTTCAAGCTCAAAACTTAATTAGTTATTGCTACAATATTTCAAATTTATATAAATTTTATGTTGTTAACGTTCAATGTTTAATATTATTAATTTTACTACTGTAATTGATAATTGTACAGGGTGTTGTGTAACTTATGGTTCAGTATACTTACCATTGAATTTTGTTAATTATTGTTATTTTGCATGTACGAACAGTTGTATGCCTTTACATATTTTTTTTAAACGTCATTGTTAAAATAAATTTACTTCTTGTTAGCTTAGTTGTATTCTTTTTTTCCTTTAGTTTTATAAAGTGGGAACAAGCAGTTTTTTTTCGTTCAGGCACTTTTTTGACTGATTATAATTGACACATCCAATACAGGCTGAATTCTATTAGTTGTTTTATCTACTCCACTCTCTGCTACTAGAGCTGCCGTTGATTTTCTTTTATGTGGATTAAATTATATGTAATTGATCGCACTTCAGCCAAATGCACGTAAGTAAGTTTTGCATCCTCAACGTTTAGCCTAACAGAATCATCAAAATCGGCCAACATGGTAAAACATTATCACTGAACGTACATCCTTTAAAAAAAAAAAAGATTTTGACGAATCGAGGACTTCTGTTTTTTACTTTTCTATAAAGAAAGTATAGCAATCGCAATTTTTTTTCAATTAATTTTTTTTTGCATAATTTTACGTTTCAATGTCTCCTGAATCAGAGCAATGTATTTTTGACAAAAAAAATGGATGTCTGTGTCTCTTTGTGTGTGTAACGATGTACCCACGATAACTCTTAAACCAAAAGTCCTAGTAACTGGAAATTTAGTATCTAACTGGTGTTTTATATTCTCTCAGTTTTTTAAAAAGAGGGGTCTGATAAAGAAACCGGAAGTTAAAAATAACAATTTTTATTGATTTATTAAAAGGGTAATATGACAACATAAGCTCAATTTGCCATATTTCAGTTATATCTTCATGAAATCGAGACATATTTAAAAAAAATTATAGCTTGCTAGAAAGTCAATGCAAACGTGTACATATCACTTTAAATTTTAACTTTGTTGTTGGTTAGCGCCTTTGTTAACTAAACCATAGCTATTGATTTGACCATATTGTCAGAATGACAATTTATTTTGTACCAATAACGACGCTTAACGACATGACCACGTAGTTAACTACATCGTCAAAAGTAACAGTGCTTTACGCAACCTGGCCTTAGAGATTTTAATTAATTTGCCACTTACCATTCTATTTCTTATACTACTTATGGTAATAAGTACTGTACTATCCTTTTTTTACATTTATTACTACTTTAATTCAATTTTCTTGTAAATATATTATTGCACGCATTCTATTACTAATGTAGTTGTACTGCTTTAACTTTTATTTCATACTTTTAATAAAACGTTTAAAACACATTTTAATTAGATATGAATGAATTTGACAACAACAAATGTCATAATCGTTGAACTCTATATATGCTCAGTTACCTGTAAAGTTACATAAATAAACGGCAGTGATAATCAAATGATTACTTTTATTATTAAAAAAATATTATTTTGAGACATTACAAAAATTTATCAGTATATTTGTTACCAATTATTAATTAATAAAAAAGTTTCTATTGAAATCGAATTTCTTACAATCCGCACAAAAACAAAAACGTTCATTCAAAAAATCATTAAAAATGTTTACATAAAAATGATAAATCACACAAGTTAAATATTTGAAAACATCAAAAAATGGATAATAAAATGCATTATTACATTACAAGACCAATGTATATTTTATCATTAACGTGACTTTGTTTACCTAGAGGCAAACCACAAGTTACAAGATACACATGCAAAAATATGGGCGTACGTAATAAACTTCTACATAGAACTAGCACAAAATACGTTTGATTTAGACTTTGTAATGACTTCAACTGAATTAAGTTTATTACAGTAAATTTAGATGTTGCTGGTCTTTAAACAAGAAAAGCAATAAGACGGAAAGTTAATCAATAATCTGTGTGTTACGAGCGTAAAAATCAAATAAACAAAATACAATCTGTAAAATAAACATCTGTTGTATGATATCAAACTGTTGTTTTAGAATAATACCAATAATAAATATAAATAATAATAAAAGTATCCATAATTTTTTTCTAAAACATTTGTTAGTTAATTCAAACTTTGTAAACATTAGTTTTCAAAATTTATTAATTGTTAATATGTTTTTATTTCAGGAACAATTATATTGTTTGCTTATTCTTTGATGGGAAGGAAACTTTGTTCTGTAAGGCCACCTTTCGACAATGAAGGCACTTCTAGCACGCAACAGGTAGGAATAAAGATTTTATTGGTTAATGTTAAGGTTATGTGTTTGTCATAAACATTAAGTACAGTACACGTATTAGTAGAAAACTAAGCTGCTTGAAAAAGTATACTTTGTGTACAAAGGAAATAGAAACAATCAAGAATATTATAATACAGTATACATTTAAACATTTTTAGATAATCTTATAGAATTTTGTTTTTTTTAAGAAAAAAATATATATTATTATTATTACATTTTGAAGATTAACATAATTTTTACCAGATACTACATTTGAGTTTATGTTCATATCGAGGAAACCAAAAATTTAATAACCGTTGAGACATTGAATTGCTATATTTATAGAACCGTGAAGTTTACCAAAATTGTGTTTTTATTTAAGTTTATTTAAATCTACTTTGTTTTAAATATATTATTTTAATAAGCAAGAAGTAAATTCAAAATATAAACGTATTATTCAATAAAAACCCACGTGTGTATATGAGTGTTTAATAAATAAAAAAAAGTAAAAAATGTAGATAAATAAAAAAATAAAGATTTGAAAATTTCAAAGTGTAAACAATCTTATAAACAGTTTAGTACTTAAGGTCATTGATAAGTCAAGTCAAATTAAGTGCAAAAAAGGTTTACTAGTCCTATTGAGTAACTTTTTTCTAAGGAGTGTACCGTTTGTAGAGTGAGCATTAGTAACAATCGTGCGGCAAAGGATTGCAGCACTTTCTAGACTAAAATTTTTGATATTTTGAATATAAATTACAGTCATTGTATTAGAAATAATTGATTAAAATTTTATCACCTAACTAAAAATCAAGGTTTCTATCCGTGTGAGTATCCATAAAATGTTTCTTTAAACTTATTGCTTTTTATTAATAAATATTCAATCCTACAAAATTGGGGGCTCAGCCGGTATTGAAAGAAGTAAATAACGTTGAAGAAAACAATAAGTAACTTCAAATTAGTAGAGCTTAAAGAGAAATTACGACGAAGAGGATTAAATACGACAAGACCGAAGACTGAATTGTTCTATCGTATGATGGCCAACGATCCTTCAGGATCATGAATGTATGAAATCGATGAAGAAGAAATTAACGATGATAACGATGTGCGCAATGTGCAAAAAGACGCAGTGAAAAGTGTTTTAGCTTCAGCGATGACTTCTTACGATGTACATGAACTGGAATTGGTAAGAAGAGAAAAAGAACTTGCCGAGCGAGAATTAAAGATGGTGCAACGTGAAATTGAACAGCTGCGATTGAAGATGCTAACCAACGAAGAACGGAAAACAGCAACGACGACCTCAAAAGCAAATATTAGTGCCATAGCAGATGTTCTAAATTATTTCGAAGTTAACGGCGAAGATTACGACAATTGGGAGAAACAGGTAAAACTTCTTAAAAATACTTATAAGTTAAACGACGGATTAACTCAAATTTTGATTGGAATGCGACTTAAAGGAAAATCACGAGAATGGTTTAATTCAAGATCGGAATATCTTGAAATGTCAATCGCAGATTTATTTGTTGAAATGCGGTCAATGTTCGCTCATAGACCTAGCAAATTGGTGCTGCAAAGAAAATTTGAAACACGAATGTGGAAAAGGGAAGAATCGTTTAGCGAATACGTAAATGATAAGATTATACTTGCAAATCGAGTGAAAATCGATGAAGACGAATTAATCAGCTGAATTATTGACGGAATACCAGACGCAATACTAAGAGATCAAGCGCGAATTGAACAATACAAGACCACAAAGACGTTGTTGGAAGGATTTGCAGAAATTTCTTTAAGATCAAGAACAACACAAAATGCTACTGAAGTAATGGATTCGAAACATGGCCGCGATCAAAACAAAAAGAAAAATGCACGTGTGTTAAAGTTATGTTTTAATTGCGGTGAATGGGATCATCTAAGTACGGTTTGCCTTATGAAAGCACGAGGTGTAAAATGTTACGAATGTGGACTTTACGAACACGTGGCAGCAAAGTGTGCTAAAAGACTTGAAAACGCGAAAAAAAAACAATAGTTGTGCTATTTCTCAGTGCAGTAAAAATAAATATTTTAAAGACATTTTTGTCAGCGATGACAAAATATCAACGCTTATAGATATGGTCAGTGATTTAACCTTGATGACAGAAAAGAAACACATGGAAATAAGAGCACCGATTTTAATAAAACGGCACGTACAATTTCAAGGAATCGGTTCTAACAAAATAAAAACGATTGGGTCGTTTCAAATGCACGCAATAATAAATGAAGAATTATACCAATTAGAAGTACGCGTAGTTTCGACTAATGTTATGAAACACAAAATGTTACTAGGAACAGATTATTTAGACTAAGTTGAAATGCGTATTAGGCAGGGTCAAGTTTATATAAGCAAACCATCAATCACTGAAAATGTCGAAAGCAAAGCGAAACAAAAAATTTTTAATATCGAGTATACGTACGATGTCAACGAAGTTGATATTTTACACATAGTCGACCCAAGTTACAAAAACATCATAAATAAACTCGTAACTAATTGTATTCCCAACAAGAAACACGAAGCGAACATTAAAATGCAGATTATTTTGAAAGATGATGAACCAATTTATCAACGAGCGAGACGGTTACCTCAAGCCGAAAAAGCAATTACATACCGACGCAAGCATGTACGGATTTGCTGGTATATTTTTCTAAAGATGCGAAGAAGATAATACTTTTTATTTTATGCAAGTGGTAAGACGACCGCGGCCGAAGAAAAATACATTAGTTATGAACTCGAGGTTCTAGCTATAATTCGATCATTAAAAAAGTGGCGTGTTTATTGGATTGGTATTCTTTATAAAATCGTAACCGACTGTAAATCATTTACTTTAACGATGAGTAAAAAAGAATTATACGTGCAAGTTGCAAGATGGGCGTTATTTTTGGAATAGTTTGATTATACAATTGAATATCGACCGGGAAAAAGTATGCTTCATGTAGATTCACTTAGTCGCAATCCTACGCGTTTTTGTTTTCTAATTAATAAATGCGATTCAAGTTTAATGACGCGAGTTAAAAAAGCACAACACGACGATAAACAATTGACAAACATTTTCGAGTTAGCTAAAGAGTCGAATAGTGGTTACATTATGCGTAATGAACTTTTATTTAAGGAAATCGATGGTGAATTGTGTTGATTGTACTTCGATCAATGCAATCAGAAATTATAAGGTCAATACATAAAAAGGGACATTTTTCATGAAGTAAAATTGAGACGCTAATAAAACGCGAATATTGGGTTCCCAATATGCGAAAAAGAATTGATAAAGTGGTGCGTAATTGTGTTTCATGCATCTTAGCGGAGAGAAAATAAGGAACAAGAAGTGTTTTTGTACCCATTTAATAAAGGCGACGTGCCTTTAACAGTGTATCATATCGATCATTTAGGACCGCTACCATCGAGGCGAAAACGTTATAGACATATATTTGTGGTAGTAGATGGATTTTAGAAATTCGTTTGGTTGTATGCGGCGCGTTCGACGGGTACAGCAGAAGTTTTAACGAGATTGCAAAAGCAACCGGCAATTTTTGGTAATCCACTTTACATTGTTTCAGATCGTGGAACAGCGTTTACATCTAACGATTTCGCTGATTATTGTAAAACGGAAAAAATCGAACACAACTTAATCACTGTGGGAGTACTGAGGGCGAACGGGCAAGTCGAGCGTGTTAATGGAACCATCATTTTGTGATTAACGAAATTGTCAGCACCAAACCCCAACGAATGGTTTAAATACTTGGACACGGCGCAAAAGTATTTAAGTGCCACACCACCTCGAAGTATTGGTACAACACCGTTTAAACTTTTGTTTGGAACATATACTAGGATGAACAGTGATCTTACAATCCGTGAACTGGTTGAAAGAGAATGGCTTAACATGTTTCAAAAAGACCGCGACGAATTACGAACTCGTGCTAAAGAACAGATAGTGAAAATACAAGCGGAAAAAAGTAAATGTTTTAACAAAAACCGTAAACCTGAACAAACATACAACGAAGATGATTTAGTGGCGACAAAAAAACACAGCTCGGTCCAAGTTTGAAGTTTGCATCGAAATATTTGGGACCGTATCGAGTGACCACGTTACGATCGTTACATTGTTGTAAAACTGGGTGATCATAAAGGTCCACAAGAGACATCGACTTCGGTTGATTACATGAAACCATGGATCAACAACTTCGATGTAGAGGATATTTATTCCGAAGAGGATAAAAATGATTCGTTTGAGGACAAAAAAAAATTGCAGGACGGCCGAGTGAAGGATGGGGTCGCGACAGCGGTGGACTAGACGCGCGCGCCTGTGATTAAGTACGCAAGCGATCGGAACCGATATAACGCCGTGCCTGGCGTATAAAGGTTCAGTTAAGATTAGACGTTTTCAACTCAAACAAAAGAACGACGGCGACGTTATTTTTAAGTTGATAGTTTTTAGGTTAGTTGTACTTATTGCTTTTTATTAATAAATATTCAATCCTACAGTATTGGACTTTTACAAAATGTTGTTGAAAATATGATAATTTGAATAAATAGTGATAGAAATATCGCAGCCCAAACTTCATAATTTAACAAGAAATAAATTTTTAAAGTTGATGTTACAAATGTAAAAATTCTAAATATCTAAATATCTCAAAAACCGTTTTCTGAGCTATGAACAAAATTATAGTTTAAAATTGCACGTAAAATTAAAAACTTCATGAAAAGTATAGCATTTCATTTAAAATAAAAAAACTGATGTCACTACCGTTATAACCGGAAGCGATAGGTTATTGAATAATTTTTAATTATTAAGCCAATAACCATTTACTTAATAATTTAAAAAATCAAAATTAAATTATGATGATGAAAACGTTAAATCTAAATAATGAAAATCAATCGTTTCAAAACAGTAATAAACTAAAAAAATTATTTTATGTGTCTTTTAAAACTATGAAATTAGTATTAATATTAATACAATTGTTGTTATGTTTATTTAATTGATACTTAGGTAGACTTTGCAAATGTATGTATAAATAATAATTATTATTTTGTTTAGATCTATTTATTACATAATTTAACTACAAATAACAATTTTTTAATTTGTTTTCAGACTTACAAACTAGTTCGGGAACGTAAAAGAGTAGCATGGATTTTACTTCTTTTAGCATTGGTATTTGCGATGTGCTGGCTTCCGTACAACACCATTAATCTTTTGATGGATACAAATAGCATAACATCTCAAGACGTCATCAATACACTCGTACTCATTAGACCTTATATGTTACTCTTAGGACATGCCAACTCAGCACTTAATCCCATAATATACTGTGTCATGTCCAGGCACTTCCGTCGATCCGTAAAAGAACTTATATGTTTTACAAGAATAAGTTGTACGTCGCGGAGAAATAATCGTTTACAGGTAAGAATTTTTATTTTTTACATGTTAACTAAAAGTTTTAATATGATTACATTTTGGTGTTATAAATAAACTGCAATATTTAACTTGCTAATATTTAATCCGTGCAAACGGAGTAAAAACGTATTGATGAATTACATAGTCCGTTTATGCAAATATACTGTATTCGCAAACGTAATGTTTAATCCAATTATTAACGTTTCTTAAACAGTTATAATACGTTTTTCAAAATAGCACAGCAATCAAATTTTTAATGGGTAATAACGTTTCTGTTTTTTTTAATAATAGGTTTAGTTCTCAATACACGTTCACAGATTTCTTAAGCACGAGTTCTGTATTCACAAGTAACGTTCAAGTTGATTGTATAAGCAGCATTGTATATAACAAAGTTTCTAAGTATTTGTAGTTCAACTTATACAAACAATTAAAAATAAACTTTGTTTAGAGTTGTAAAAGTAACAGTGTACTTTAGAATTTTGAGTAAATCTTAACGAAAATATCAATTTCATAATTTATTGTACTATTGACATAAATTTGTAATAACAATATATATTTTCTTGTAAATATGTATTATGGATTTGGTAAGTGAACCATATTTGATATTAATTTGCGTCATCTTTATCGGTCACAACCTATAATACCAGAAACTATTTTTGTTCACCTAGTAATTTTTTAATAAAATTTAACGTTTGTACATTTTGAAGTGTTTTGTATAAAATTTTGTTTATTGAATTTTAATTTCTTATCAAAGTAGGCTTTTATGTATTTATGTGTGTCAGATTTTCATCTTTGATTTTTTTCAATTTCTTTCTCTCACTATCTAAAACCTATTTGTACTCATAGCTCGTCTAGTTTTTGTATTTAGACATTTTATCTTTTACTAGTTTTTGTTGTTCTGTTTTTTAAATTATGTACCATTTTTACTTTCCTATAAGGAAAGTATAGCAATGGCCACTTTTTTTCAAACATTTTTATTGCATAATTTTATGTTTCAAGGTCTACTGAATCAGAAAAATGTATTTTTGACAAAAAAATTTTGGGTGCCTGTGTGTGTGTCTGTGTGTAAAAATGTACCCACGATAACTCTCGAACCAAAAGCCCTAGTAACTTAAAATTTGGTGTGCAGCTGGCTTTTCATATTCTTCTGGTTTTATTAATAGATAAGTCTGTTAAAAAAACCGGAAGTGGGTGTATCCGCCATTTTTGATATTTGATTTAAAATTTAAAGTGAATTCTATATATAATCTAAGTTCAACTCCTGCGTGCGACGATTTTTTTTAGAAAAAAATTTCAAATTTTGAAGGGAAAACAAAAGACGTCAAAAATAACAGTTTTTCTCTATATTCGTTGGACTTGTTTATACAGTGCTGCGTTTTCCTTACATTAACTTTGGATGTACGCACAATAACTCTCAAACCAAAAATCCTAGTAACTTGAAATTTGGTATGGGTTTTTCTTATATTATTTTGTACGTATGTAAATTATTCGAACTATTTTTTTAGTTTCTTACAATTTATTCAAATAGAAAAGTTTCTAACATTCACAGTTTATTAGATATTTAATTTATAATTTAAAATAAATTCACAAATATAATATAGGTTTGAATCCTGCCTGCGACGATTTTTTTTTACAAATTTACTAAAGGGGTAAGCAATATCGAGACGCACAGATATAAGGGTTAGTCGATATGACAACGTAAGCTCAATTTGCCATATTTCGGTTATATCTTAATGAAATCGAAGTCAATACAAACGTGTACATATCACTTCAAAATGGTTTTACAACATAATCTTACAAAAGTATGTAGACATTCCTTCATCATTCCTTATAGAAAAGTCGTGTGGTGACCACACCAATTTTTTTCATAAAGTAAGTATGGAAAAGCCTGTTTGTACTGCGACTGTTTAATGATCTAGTGCAAATGTGGAAAAAATCGAATGCGACTTGCCTTATACATTATTCTGACCCGCGAGATTCATTCCATTTTTACAAAATATATTTATTTTATAATGGTCTAAGTAGTAAAAAAATATATATTAAAAAACGTTATTTGTGCATCTATACATTTAAACATTAACTTTGGTTTTAAAATAATATTCTTGTCCACAAGATCATATGAGTTGGCCACCCCTAATTTAATGTTACAAAAAAAATATATAAAGCATTTTTAATATCTGTTTTAATCGTAATAATCAAATTTTCTTTTATATTTAAGTAAGAAATAGTTTTTTGCATCTGTAATTTTTATTACGCAATTTATTTTATTTTTTTTTTAAGATATATTGTTTATTATTAATTTTGTTTTTTTTTAATTATTAATTTTATTTTTGTGCATAACTTTTCGTAATCCTTTATGCTAATTTTTATTAGTTCTGAAGTTGTTTCGTTTGGGTAGAAGACTTTTATCAGTTTTTTTATTATTTATTATTATTTTTAACTATTGATTTTCTTTTTTTTTTAATTATATTTTAAATGTAATTTATTTGTTCAAAGCATTTGTTGTCAACTATTTTTAAAGTTTTATGAATGTTTTAAATTTATTATGTCTGTTACTTTTTATTTTCCAATTTTTTTTTTATAAAACGCTGTGTTTACACTATCCGTCCACTTTCCAGCAACCACTCTATAAATTCAACGTCGAGAAGTAGTAGAATCTTTATAGGATGTGTAAAGTATTGTCAATTGTTAGTAGAGTAACTGCTTTTTTTTTATCATTTCGTTAAGCTGTCTGTAGTCTACGCAATATTTCGTCTATTCTTTTTTTACTTTTAGTTTCACTGGAGACGTTCATGGACTATTTTAAGTAAATTATTGTATTTCATTTTGTGGTCAACCAGTTTAATTTTTTCTTTGGAACTACTCTACAGCACAAACGCATCTTTATACTGCTAGATAAACGTTTTAATTTTGGCCAGGTGATCATGGCTGAGATTTTTGCAGTTAGAAGTAAATATGTACAAGTTGTTGCAGGTACTTGTTTGGCGATGTAAGTTTGATAGAGCTTATACAATACATCTTACAATTTGAGATACTGGCGTGCATTAGCTTACCACGGTCTTCTTTTTCAACGTTTACTAGGTCTGAGTTAACATTTGGGGTACTTACTGGCATCATGTTTTTTACTCGTTTCAATGTTTTGTCAGTAACTAGTCTTTTTTCATCCAAATCGCTTTTTACTGGTTCAATTTAAATAGTAGCAGGATCTATTAAAATAAAGAATAAAGATGAAACACATCATGAATCAGCGTCAACGAGTTTGACAACTTGTCCAGTGTTTGATAAAAATAATAAAAATGTTAAGATGGAATGTGCTAGAATGTTAAGAAACCAATATATTAATTGTGGATTAATCGTCTGATACATTCTAGGTAATTGCATCGCACTAACATTAATAAAAAAACAAGTTTTGTTTAGTGCGAAATTGCATTAAAAAAATATTATTTGTTCAAATATTGTCAATTAACATGTGGGCTACTGCGACTGTGCCTTTTGTTTTTTTTTCCTCTGCAGTTTACTGTGGCATTCCGGGTAGCATCTAGTCAGAGAAAAACATGCCATATCCAAATATGTCCTTTATTTCCAACTTACAAAATAAAACTTTCTAATTAAAACAAACTATGTATAAAATAATAAAAAATAAAACTTAATTATCTAATTTATTAAACCAGCGGCGAAAATGGAGCCACTACCTGGTTCCGACTTGACACTCTCTGTCGGTTTTATATCACCAAGTGGCAACTACCTACAATAAAAGAAGGTTAAGATTAACTATGTTTTTGGTTCCTGTGTTAATTGAATAAATTACGGTGGTTTAGCTTCAGAAACGTATTACAGGGTCTTTTCCGTGGTTTTTATTAAAACAACTAAACGGCAGGTAAGTACCACAGTTAATTCGGAAAATAGATAGCTTGTTCGGTCTACTACAAAGTTTACTCTTAGGTAAAAGTTCTCGAAGATGAAAACAGCGCAGTTCTTTTTAAAAACAAAACTAACTGGAGTATACAGAAAGTAACGTGAACGGCGCCACCGAGTATCTTGACTTTTATAAATTTTATTGTTGACAATTAGAGATCACATTCCTAACGGAGTAGTAACCAATGCTTAAAAACCTAGTCTGTAAGTACAGTTACGGTATCGTCTAGTATCTGGAATAAGCATACAGTATTATCAATAGTTAAAAAAATTATTGTCACAAATAGATAATTTTTCCTGGAAAGTTTGACCATTACTTTAGTACAAAACGGTTGAAAAATCTTCCAGCACAAATATCGTCAAGTTACCACTAAGCATCATCTACATTTGCAGTAAATACGCATGATCCTGATAACAAGTCACATCAAAATTGGTGGTTCAAAAGTCAAAAAAACATTTAGTCTACGTCTATTTATTCGTCAAAAAAACAAAAAGAAACCGTTTAATGAACATCGTATTTTTAAAAGATGTCATTGCTGTAACAAATCGCATCAGATATCTTATTGTTCTTCAAAAATGAGATCGTGTTTTACATGCGAAAGAAAAAAAATTAAACACAAAATAATCTTAGATTTTTGACGAATGCATTGTTTGCCCAAAGTGAACGTTATATTAAAACACATTAATAACAATTCGTATGTTTTGCGGCAATATTTTGTCCTTGTGGCATCCATTTGAATTCGTATTGCTTTCCTATAGTTACATCGTTATGGTGAAACCGTTCCACATAATCGTTACTTACGGCTCCCAAATTCTTTGGAAAGAAATTAAGATAAGCATAAAAAAAGATAGCTTTTAGTGACGTTACATCTCATTTATTTGTAGACGGATGTGTTCTAGGATATATTGCATATTCTCGTAATGATTCTTTCATATAAATGACGACGAGCTATACGTCAGATTGATATTTGCTGCCGTTGCGAAGCAAAATAGCTTTTTAGCTAGGTTTAAACCAATTGCTTGGTTTATGTTTCTGTTCCAATGCATCAAATAAATTCTCAACATTAGAACAGTATACTAAAGCCTATTCTTGATCAAAACAATGTGTAAATATTTTTTATAAGTTAATTATACTATACACGCCACTTTTTTAATCTGAATGCTTAGAGATTTTACTGTAATTTTGATAGTTTTAAATCTTGAACTAAACAACTTAGTTTAGCTTGTAAAATGAAATGTAGTTTTATTTAACATCCTGATGCCTAAAAGTTTTAATTATTGTCGATTTCCTGGGGAAATTGCGTAGTATCAATGAAATTGCCGGCACATACAGGTTCTTTTTCATCCAAACTCCACGACTTTAATGGTTTTGGGATAAGAAGTGTGTCACAATATTTGAAAAACCGTAAGACTTATAGGAAATTGGGATACTGCAGAGTATGTTAAGATTTCGTTCTGATGCCTTGTAATTTAGTGACGCAAAATTAGTAATCTGTAGCATAATCTTTCAGTTCTCTCTACATCATTACTACTCCAAAAAGTATTTCAAGTTTTGAACTTCTCAACCAATTTGTTTACAATGTTACACAAATCTTACAGCATTTGTGAGTTTATGACGTATGTATTTCGATCTTGTATATTGACTCCAAATAAAGTTTGTAAGTTCTTCGTACTACTTGAGTGAGTGCGTTTTTAGAATTTAGGGTTATTTTTCCACACACACAACATAAACTGTTGACATCATTTCGATATTGAATAGGCATTGTAGTCACAGTCTATCACATTACAATAATAAACATAAAACAAAAATGTTCATTATAAACACATGAGTAACGACAATTCACGACAACAGAAAATACCGTAACTTCTTACGCCGTTATCTAACTTAAGTGCGTACTTTTCGCAATTAATAGACAGACAGTGTTTAACTGTGTAATCTAAAATTATTTAAAGCCATTAGTTACACACACTTTAAATATAATTAAAAAATTAATAATCTTACTCTAATTAATATAAATAAAACTAAAATTAATATAAAGACCATACGCATTAAAAGTGAATAAACAAACATTTTACTAAAATAAGTAAATTTTTTTTTAATTTTTTATTTGTAAAATTCAAGCTATATAAAGAAGCTGTATTTATTTTCCTATTTATAACATCGTTAATTAAATGTTTTTATCATAAGCAAATTAAACAGTTTTGTATCATATTTTAAAAGATTTGCCATTAAACAAAAAACTTCTAATACAATCGTACAAGTAATAAACAATCGGTTTGAATACACTATACCATTACGTTTACATTTATAGACTGTTTTTGTTCTTGAACGATTAAGCACTGCATTTTCTAATAAAATAATGAAAACTGCAAACTGTCTCTGAATTTTCTGCTTAAGTGATATTTCTTTTTATAAATCATTTTTAAATTAGAAGTGTATGAAAACTGGTAATAGCATACAACGATTAGATTTTAGTTAGCTTAAATACAGTGTAAGCGAAGCTATAAAAAGTATCTGTTGTACTAAGTTATATAAAAAACTGCTATTTATTAAAAACTTTAAATAAAACTCATCTTGTCCTAGACATAAAAAACGTTTCAACAACAAATTGACAATATCGTCGCGGTTTTAAACAGTTTGAATAAAAAATGAAAAAAAAAATTAAAAACATATAAAGGTAATAATTGATTATCAGGCTACTATTAACTGAACTGTTGATAAACAAAAACATGTTTAAAACTAGAAAAAAAAATAAAATTAGATCTAACATATTGTCAAAAATATTTATTCCTATTATTTAACATACTGGATCGCTAACTTGAATATTAGCAGCATATAAAAAAAGTAAAGCCAAAATACTTCATTAAGCAAAATGTTATTATTGATCAATTGAATGTGATTTTGCTAGCGACATATAACGATGACTATCATCTCTTGGGTATCTTAGAAACTATTATTAAGAAAAAGCATTACTCCTCAACTGTACCGTACTTTATAACTTATACTTAATGTTCAGTAACGCTTAATTACTGTAGAAACAATTGTTTTGTTACAAATATTTCTATGGTAATCAAGTGTTACTTAGCGCTATATATATAGTTTAAAAAACACGGTGCAATCGGGCAAAACTTATTTATTTTTTATAGTTTTCTTTAATAGTAATTTATGAAATACCAAAAAAAGGTTCGCCTACTGGTAATAAGTTTAGTTTAAATTTCGATCAAATTAATGATACACGGAAACAACGAGTTCAGCTTATTAACGACGTTTTGTGCTAATCAACCAGAACTTTATCAGGCCGTTCTTTTACTTAGTAAGAACACATAAAAGTGTAAAAGTAAATTAAATTTACAAACATCAATTGACATGAGTAAAAAATGAATAACAAACAACGTAATAATACTGATTGTATACACATTTCTAAGTTTAAAATTGTAAAAAAACACACTACTTTTGTATTATTAAAGACTTTTTTTTAATCTACAAATTAAAAAAATTACAAAAAATTAAAAACTAACAGGGGTAACAAAAATAACAAAATACTAGCAACGTTTCGTGTATCCTCCTAAAAAAAGAGATCATTATTTTGATCAAAATTTGAAGCAAATTTATGAAATACGTACAAGATGGTAACTATTACTATATGTTCTAATGTCATTAAGCAGCCACATAACAATTTATTAGTTAGCTATCCAGTATGTTATAAGGGATGTAAATCATAAAACTATTAAATTTATAATGCCAGTTTCTACTAAAAAATGAAACAAAATGTGAGACAAAAATATTTCTTTTTATTTTATAAGCATTATGATTTAACCAATAATATTGAAGTTTTATTCATGCAGTTGGTCATTTATTTGGTTGTGCTTGCATGATTCCATATAACCGGTATTGCAGAATCATATATTAAGTCAACCATTTTTAAATAATCATAAAATTCTATTATAATATATAATTAAATATAGATTATTATGTAAATGTTAGATTACTTTATGAAAGTAAAAATAAAAGTGAAAAAGACTCGTATGTAAGACAAAAATACACCAAGCTGGATTTGTGTAAGTCAGTAAGGTTTTGTTACAATTTATATTATTAATTAATATTCATGTTTTGTAATAAAACGTTTTCTATACAATAAACGTTTAAATTATTTGATATTTAGTTATTTAATATATTAAATATATATGATAAAAGCTTAGTAAATAATTTTCAAATAGAATAGATCAAATTAGATGATTAGATTTTTATTCAGTTTTTAAAAGCGTTTTAAAAGTAGATTTTTATTAATTTAACTCATAATTTTTGAAAACATTTTTACATGATTGTTTTTTAGTATTTTTCACAATACAACGAATTTTTCATTCTATTATGTACATACTATAATTATACAACCGCAGTTTCTGTTATAGGCTATGTCCTCTTCCAAATCGCGATCTCTCATGACTTTTCTAATCCCATCCCATCGTTCCAGGAACGCCGTGGTCTGCCTTTTTTGTTTTTTCCCGTGGGTTTCCATGCAATTAATCTGTTTTCCTCTATTTGCAGTATGTGCCCGAACCAGTTTAAATTTATCTTTTCAATCTTATCTATTATCGTTTTTGCTGCTTCCATTGTTTTTCTAATTTTGTCATTTCGTACATGTTCCAGTCTTGACCTTCTCCCACTTCTTCTTAGATAATCAGTTTACGCAGCTATTATTTTCCGTTTATCTTCTTCTTTTATTGCCTATACTTTACTACCGTAACATAGCAGTGTCTCTACCATGGTCTGGCGTATCCTCTTTTTCTACTTCTTACTAATATGTTTGTTCCACCATATCGCATTGAGTGCTCATATTGCTTTGCGTGCACTTTCTATCTTTTGCTGAATCTTTTGTTTACCTATGCCATCTTTGTCTTTTCTTAAACGATTTGAGTTGTATTACTTAAAAATAAAATTTTAAAAATAAATGCAATTTTATGTAGTGTAAAAAACATAAACGAATCTACTGTTACCTACAATTTTAAACATTTTAATACTAAAAATCTTAAAAATCTTTACAAGATCAAATATTTAACAAAAGTAATTTGGGAACATGGTTAAACTGGTGAAAATAAGTAGCTAAGGATATCTGTTTCACATCTCTACATGTATTGCTTATACCTGTAGAAATTTAAAAAAAACATTATATAAATAGTGTAACAAAGTACTTTTATTATAGTAACGGTAGCATATCGTATCTTTTTTTACGCTGCGGCGAACAAACGAATTTAAAAACCACGCATCTAATTTTACTCTTATAATAATCCGTAGAAATTGCACCAGACATTTGTGACTGGTAACGCATGCAACAAATTTCACAATTTGTGAATACGAACAAGCAACACTACTCATATTGGAATAGTGTAAATTATGCAAATTAACTTTTTTGCAGCAGTGTTTTAAAAATGTACTTTTACACGAGAGGTGTTGTCTTTCTGAAACATGTTAATCAGGCGAATTTATGACATTGTTTAAAAACATTAGTCATACAATCAAACGCATATGATATATTGTTAGACACAGTATCTAACAATATAGCAACTTCAATATGTATACAAAATGCCTTCAAGTACACATTTACAAATCAAACCATTTTGATACAAATCAAGAATATAAAATTAGTATATCTTTACAAGGGATCTCTTTAAATTCAAATATATCTAATGACATTGTAGAAAATTTAGTTTTAAGTAATATCACAGAGGAAGAAAATGCATGTAAGTGTCATCAACTTAAGAGAAATCAAAGTTCAAGGTAGAAATAGTTTAATTTAATAACCAATTGACTTATTTTTATTTCCGTTTTTAATTTTTTTTAAATGGTATTTGAATACCAATAGACAAAAATACTAAAAATAACTAAATTTAATAAAAAACAGAAAATTAATGATAACCATAGAATGTGCACCACTATTGAACGTTTATAAGATTTGTATAGGTAAAAAATAATTGATTTAGTAGTTGTAGAAACCTACAAATACGCTAAACAAAAAGTAGCCTCTAAAACTGTAAGTAATAAATCTCGTCTAAAAGATTAATTAAGAACTAATACTGATGTATAAATTTTTTAGAATTATTTGGATGAGGTTGATTTGTTTTTTAACTATTTATTAGTTTAAAAATGAGTTATACCGCAATAGGTATATTTGCTCGCACAAGACTAGAGAACACCTAAACTTTACAAACTTAGTTTTAGTTTTTTCTTGTAAGCCAAAACAAATGGTTGAACTTAACTTTGCCGTTTTGTCGTTTGCGAACCTAAACAATCTGACGTTTTGCAAGATATATATTACAATTTGTATTCTTAATTAATAATAAATCCACTGTTATAGTAAAAAATAAAATGTGCCCTTAAAAAAATTGCTAGACACAACTGGACAGTATATTGAGAAATATATTTGTTTTAATTTGTTACAAATCAGTAGTATAACGTAAAACGAGAGAAGTTTTACATAGCTAAAAAAAACTTTTATACTACTCGCATACCCCCGATAATTTGCTGTATTCTAAGTTTTTACAGTATTGTAACAAACTAGAAAACTGATGAACTAACTATTCTCAATACCTACGCTTATTTCTTATGCAGACTGTACGAATTAACAACAGAACCTCAACATCCAAAACCAATGAGTACAGCAAAGATGCAAAAAAAAGTATAATGCAAAACACAAGCTTCACATTTTTCTTTAAATAGAAAACACAACAAAATCCAAAAAAAAACACATAAGGTACCGGCCACCTCTATATTAAACACACAAAAAGAGAAACAATGTTAAATACAATAAGAATTTTAATTAAAATAATTTACAAAATTGCGTTGATTAGAATTACAAAGTCTAATTAATTTGTTTCTTTAAAAGCGGGTCGCAAAAAAACTTAACGGCTTTATAACTTTAAATAAAAACAAACTACTTAATTAAATGATCAAAATTTCTTGATGGGTGAAATAATCACTTTGAAATAATTGTTCGGAAACACCGGAGGAGAGAGGAAGTGCATGCAAAAAAAATAAGAGTAAAGACAGGAAAAAGGGCTACAAAATACGAAAAAGAACTGAAGGAAAAAACCGAGTGCAAAATACTACAAGAATGTTAGAAAGAGATAAAGGGAGAAAAAGAGAAGTATTGTCAAGATAAAAGAAACGGGAACGCGAAAAAAAAGCAGATAGATTGAAGGAAGAGGGAGTAGCGGTAGGAGAGGAAATAATAAAGAGAAATAGGGACATAGAAAACAGGAAAAATGGGGTGCCAGAATATCTAAAGGGGAAAAGAAATAAAAGCAACAAGAAAAAAACGATAGCAAAATTCAGATTTGGGAATAAAGAGATGTGTTGACTATGCGGAGAAGAGACGGGTGACCTTAAACACATGAGCAATAAATGCAGAAAGCTAAGAGACGAGGTAAAAAAAATAAAAGAAATCATAGGAAAAGAAAAAAAGAAAATGTAATAAATGTAAATAGAATGTGATGTAATGTAAATATAGTTAATTTGTAATCTTACAAGTAATTCAATTTTACAATACCTTAAGTACACAAATAAGCATTTTAGAAAGTTTGTGTGTGAATTCTTAAAGCTTAAAACAAGTCACCACGGTATTTTTAAGGCACGTACGAAGGGCTCAAGCGGCTGTTTTCTTATCCAGAATTAACTGTTTGTTTTAGGTACATTTCGAAGTTCACTCTACATTTTTGTACGTTACCGTTACACGGACAAACCTCTCGACTTGCACTCTAACGGACGCTTCCAATTTCTTAATTTTTTCATCTAACATTCACTCCACAACCTATTTGCTTAAACGCTCTTACTAAACTTATTGAAAAAAAAAATCCAATTGGAAGTAATCCCTACTTCTGAAATTAAAAATTAATAACGCCCCTTATTATAGTTAAAGTAATCCACCTCTCAGTGGAGAAGATATTGTAATAAAATTTGATATTAATCCAACAGCATATTTATTATAAAACTAGTTTGACAATTTAAATTTTTCTCGCCAGTTAAAAAGTTATATAAGATTATAAAAATTGAATGACAAATGTCAAAAATAAAAATTTTAAAACTTTAGACTACCAAGTTTTTTAGAAATTTGTAAAAAGTATGCTGCTCTACGTCCGATGAATATGGATACTTGCCGTTTCTTCTTGGCTTACAAGAATGGGAAATGCATCAGGCGAGTTGTTGGGAATAAAGTTTTTGGTGGAATTCTAAAAAAATAGCTGTTTATCTAAAATTACCGAATCCTGAATTATATGCTGGCCACTCATTTCATCGCTCATCAGCGACTTTTTTTCATTTTGCAAGGATTTAGTTTATTAGGTACTTATGATATCGTTTGATGTTTCATTATAGCCTGTGAGAAAAAAGAGGTCCATAAGCATGACATATAAACGTGTGTATAATTGTCAAGTTATGATGCCTCCATGCATAAAAACTTTAAAGTAGACAATAACTTTTGAAACTCAATCTTAATGACTGTAAAAAAACAAATAAACAAAGTAAAGTTAAAACTGTTTAATTAACGGCGGCCAAATGTTTAAATAAAATTTTCATAAATTATAGTTACAAAAAAAATATCAATCACAGAATAAGACTGCAACAAAATACTCAATATTGCAATTAAAATATCCATAAATTTATATGCGTCAAAAAACGAATAGATTGTATCGTAAAATAGTTTTTAATTACGAACAAAAATATAAATTATTGAAAATAAATAAAACAAGGTAAGATACCAAGATCTTTAACACATAGATGACAAGTTTTTGTTTTTGAGAATATACATAATTAGAAATGCCTTAATTAAATGTAAGGAATAGATAAGAAAAAATGTTTTAGAATTAAAGCGTTATGTCAAAAGTTATTCTAATTGGTTAGTAACTTTCACATGCATTCACATTATTATTTATGGAAATCGGTTGAACTATTTAACATTTGGTAATACTAACTGAAATTAAAACAAAACATTTGAATGTCGTTTGAGTGATAGATGGTACACACAACTGCACAAACAAAAGAACTAACACATTATATTTCTATCTTATTAAAATAAAAAATGTTTAATCAATCTTACATTGCACGTAGTTATTGTAGACAAACTGGCTGAAAGTAATGTAAATAAATAATAAATTTAGAAAAACGAGTACTATTGAATCAAACTTACATGATACAAAAATATAAAAAAACAACTGTTTTTTAATTATAAATCATGTATTATAATAGTGCAGACATATAAAGTTTATTATATAGTAAAAGTATACTAACATGTTTTTAATTAGAATTTTACATTTAATACGTTTTTCAACTTTAGAAAATTTATAACTCCGTTGATAATTTAATAGACTTATAAACTGATTTTGTTTATTTTATTTTGGTTTTCTAAGAATAAACATTGAAACAGTAAGGCCTCATAACTATATAAAAATGTTTGAGTGGAATGTCTAATTTGTACTAAGACAGATTTTACTTTTTTATTGTTGATCTACATAACAATACAACTTATGTAATACTATTTATAGTACTTACAAATCTTGTAGTTCTGACATTTAGAGTGTAAATACTTCATTTTGAAAAAGGACTCTTTTTATATTTATTTAGTTATAAACTAATAAAATACAAACTTGCTATAAAATAAGTTAGAAATTGCTAGTAAATTTAGTATTAAACATTACCTTTACATTCATTTTAATTATTTAGTATTAACTTATCATATATTTTATATAATGTTTTAATCATTCTTATCAAACTGATGTCTATACCTATATAATTAAATATTTGTCTGATATGGTTTTGTGTTTCTCAAACACTTATAAATAATTATGTCATAAATTCATAATTAATTCAGATTTGTTTACTGTAATTTATTTCTAAAAATACATTTTAATAAATAAAGTATAAATATTTTTTTTTAGATAAAATAAGTACATAAGGAATAACATTTACTAAACTTTAATAAACAGTTTTCTAGTTGTTGTTTTATAATAACAATAAAATAATTTAAAAAATGTATTTATTTTATTTATACTTATAGTCTTTACAATTAAAACATTAACATTCAGTTTTTTATTATTACTTACTATAACAAGTATATATTTTAGATTAATATTTGTACTAAAGAACAATATTTATTTTTGACAATTTTATTATAAGCATTTTATGACATTAAAAAACACGTTTCGTAAAATAAAGTGAGTACTGCTTAGCTTCTTTTTTTTTTCTAATAACTACATACGTTGATATTTGCACATATAATACTTTGTTATTCAAATTTAGAAGTACGCTAATTTTTTATAGAATTTGTAAATATTACAATATTTATTTATTAACTTATAAACGCAATCTTAATTTCTATTTCATAAACGTTATTTTTTATATTTGCATTATTGCATTGCATAATGAAGCTTTTCAGTGTATTGTATACTGTTTTAATTTATGGGTATTTTTTGTTTTAGTAATTCATTCTATTTATAATTTTATTTTTTCTTAATTAAATGCTACTTAAAAAAATTTTGATTACATTATATGTAGCTTTGCTAAACAAATAATTTTTTGTTAAAATCGTGTTTTTCTACAGATGATTCCGATGGAAATTGTTAGAGGTGAGTTTCTTGTAATTATTGTTGATGGCATCTCAAATTTTTGTTGTTATTTAATGTATGTAGCACAAAAACATCGCACACATTTATGAAGTCTTATTACTGCACTTAGTACCAACAAAGCGCTCACATATAATCACATTAACGGCAAGCAGACGATGAATATTTTTACAATTTAAGAATTACTTGATGCATAATAATAATTCTGCGAAAATTGCAAGAAGAAATAAATTCATTTTGTGTAAGTATGTATTCTAACGTTTACAAACACATAAACAAATAAAAATGCGTCTATTTAATATAAAAATTTTAAATACTATTACTTATTTTAGTTTGAATAATGAATAAATATTAACAGTTAAAAAAATATACTTAAAATATTTCTACTTTTATTAACGGGACAAGCATAATGACGTTTATTTTAAAGATCGTTGAGTTTGTCAATCTGTTACTATACCATTTTTTATTTTATTTGTATTTCTGATAGCTTTTTCTCATACTTCATATGTCATTTACTCAAGTGCTTCTTTCTAGGTAGCAAATTGCAGTTTTACGAAATGACGCCTTTTTTATAATAATAAAGAAAAATTAAAGATTGGGTTGTTTTGGTATTCCGCAAGATAATCTACTACATTTTTACATTATAGGTTTTACAGAAGATCGTTGCTCCTATTAACATTTTTATTCCTGTAATAGTTACAATGATAAATGATACTTTAACTTGTTTTATAAAGGTAACATCACGGTAAAATTGCTATCTATATAATCGCCGAGTTAGCGGCGTATAAAGTTCTACAAATAAGGTTTGTGGAAAATTACTTTAATAACATTTACTATCTTTTATTATATACTGTTAACAACTGATAAAAAATATTAACATTTTTTTTCATAACGTTGTCTAACACTATAGTATTTAGGCTTAAATGCAATTTTTTTGCATTGAGACATTCTATTATTATTTATACTCACTAACGTTTGCAATTCATTTACTTCCGACATCTGCTTTTTTTTATTAAAATTTTTTTTTAATCAAAATTGTTTCAATTGAATGGTTTTTTGTTAGTTTTTTTTTATTCCGTAATAAATATGAAGCAATAGAGAAAAACATGAATAAAAGTAAATTTAAAAAAAAAACAAAAAACAAAAAACATTGCAACTTGGAATATAAAAACAACGCTTATACCATAAAAAGTATATGAAATAGTTAAAGAAATTAAAAAATACAAAATAGATATTGCAGCGATACAATAAAGAGAATATCGACAAAAAAGAATTCGTAATGTTATACGCCGGGGAACAAAAATAAGGCAATTATAGAACAGGGTTCATAATAAATACGAATATAAAGATAATTTGGTTTAAACTAGTAAACGGTAGAATATGCTACTTACGAATTAGAAAAAAGAAAAATTAAATAATGACTTAGAGAAGACATATGAAGAAGTACAAAAAAAAAATAAAGTAAACCATTACGCTCTCAGTCTTGCCAAATGGTGGTTAACTTAATTGCATACTTTAAACAAAAAAACGATAATGGGGGTCTTTTGATCCCATTAACGTCTGTTTAAGAGGTAAGCTAAAGAAAGAAATGATTAACTTTCATTACAATATATTATTTACAGAGAGTTGCAACTCCATTGGGCATAAGCTTAGCTTCTGTTAAGCGGATAAAGTCTGAACACAAATTGAATCCAGTGTTATCGCGTCCTAGAAAAAAAGGGTCGCAAAAGAAAAAAACTGACTAGCCAGAATCTTCAAAAATAACTATAAGAAACACGTTGTATACGATGTACACAAACAGTAAGTTCCGATGAAAACAACCTTCATAATCTTTCTAAAAACCAACTTTCTCTAGAACAACATGTTACTGTAAATTTCCTAAACAGCGAACTCAAACATAAACATGTTTTGTTAAGTGATCACACTTTAAATAGAACTATGCTTAAATTTTAAGATCTGTAATGGAGACATCACGTATAGTCCTTATGAGAATGAAATTTCTAAAACGTTATATAGAAAATCTAAATTCAGAATTTCCACGTGAAGTAGTTTTTATGGTCGAAACTTGGATATTTGCTAAAGGAAGTATAAGGAGATCGTGGCAAGATAATAATTTAAAAAGTGTACGTAAACCTTAGGGGTACGATGGAAAAGGATTTATTGTCGTACATGCCGGTACAAAACCTGGATTTGTAAAGAATGCTTTGTTATTGTTTTTATCTAAATATCAGCATGAAGATTATCATGGATATATGAATGGTGAAACGTTTAAAAAATGGATTGTGGAACGTTTACTTAATAATTTGAAAGAATCGTCACTTATAGTGTTGCATCGTATCATTCTATGTTACTAGAAAAAATGCCTTCGGCAAGTTGGAACAAATCTGATTTAATTTCGTGGCTAAACAAAGATAATATTTCCTATGATGCTAACATGTTTAAAAGTTAATTACTTGACATAGCAAAACATCACAAGAAACAAAAGAAATATGAAGTGGACAAACTGTTACAACAACACGGACATGAAGTGCTACGACTACCACCCTATCATCGTGAGTTTAATGTAATCGAATTAATATGGGCCCGTGCAAAGTCATATTACAATAAACACATTGGTAGGGACGAGTATGGAGATACAAAAGAAATTTTAATGTGGAACGAAGCACTACAACAATGTAGTTTCGAAGTATGGGAAAAGTGTGTGATTTATACAGAAAAACTAATACAAGAGTGGTATAACCGAGAAAAGTTATTAGACATTATAGTGGAACCTTTAATAATTAATGTTGATTTAAATGATTCAAGTTCATCGGAGTCGTTAGGTAATGATGAAAAAAATAAATACCTCATTTATTTTAATCATCACTACCTACCTAAAAAAATAGTATTTTTGTAACTAAACTTTTTTTGAAACCAATTGTTACTCAAGATGTTGTTCATTTTGTTGTTTTATGTATCAAAATTGCGTTTAATATGTATTATACATGACTTCACTGTCCTTAAACGTTTTTTCATTTTAAATTACTTCAATAACTGATTTGATTTCACAAAAAATGTACTAACTACATATGTTTAAATCTAAATGTCACTTTAATAAATATAATTAATCGAACATAAACAAATTGCAGTTGTTACTCATTATATTTATTTTAATATTAGTAATCTCAAATTAAGCGAAAATTAATTTTGAAGGTTAAACGTGTTGTAACATCAAAACGAAAATTCTGATAGGTACCAACTAACAGGATAGCCAACACTGAATTTTTAATTGTAACTAATAAACTAACACTTAATTTGACTAGTGCGTTAATCTCGATTCATATGAATACGATGATGACGTAGGGCTCTTTTCTTATGGCAAGAATTTTATAGACCATTATATGGTAATAGCAAAATTAAAAGTCGCGTACAAAAGTAACAATGAGAAGGTACAACATAAGACGTAGAATACTGAAAAACTATGTGAAGAAACAAAAAAAACGAATACATAAAATTAATTTAAAAAGAAATAGAAGAGAAAAATGTGAAAATGGCGTGGAGAAGAACTAGAAAACAAAAATGTAATATTAACAAGCACTGAAAAAGCAATTGGATACAGAAAAAATAATATAAGGAAGCAATGGTACAATAAAATATGTTATAAAGCAAACAACAAAAAGAAAAAAGCAAGAAATAATAGGTTGAAAACAGAAAATAAAAATAATATAAAAAGAAATCAAAAAGGAAAAGAGAGAAAATATACAGGCAAAACAAAAATAGTTGGAAGAGATAGAACAAAGCAATAAAAATAACAACACAAGACACTTCTATAAACAAATCAAATATTTAAATAAAAGACACCTAGTAAAAACAAAAGATTTTAAAAGATAAAATTGAAAGCACAGAATATAATAAGAAAAAGAAGAAATAAATGTAGAAAAACTCTTCTATAACCTAATTTACAACAAAAAAGAAGAAGATAAAAAATCTTCAATCTATTATGTATTTTACGCATAATGTAGCAGGAATTTTTTCCTTTTAAATTAAGAATAAAAACTTTTTACATTTTGATCGTTATTAAAGGAGACATTGTTTCAAACATTTGAATAATTGTGTACAATTAGAATACGTAGGTTTTAATTTTATGGTTATGTCAAAAGACGCAAACGTGACATGAACTGATAAACACGATGCAGTATAAAAGAACACCTACAGAAATGTAAAATAAGCGTTTTGATATCTTTGACCGTGAACGAAAAAGGAAATGCGGGGATGAGTCGAGCAAAGATAGAGTCAGGGGGTATTCGCTTCATACAAATTTTATGTACAACACGATTTTCTGAGCTATCTATGATTGACCTAAGAATTATTTTGACGTTTGTGATAATTTACAACTAAGATTCAAAACTTTCAATGATGTCATTTGCGCACAGTTTATTTTAAATTTATTTCGCGTTTAGCCTGTTCACCAAAGTAAAACGTGATTATGAAAGTTTATTGGTATTAGTAACTTTATTAGTATTCTATTTAATTTAAATACATTGAATAAGGTAAGCTTTAATAGCTAATACAAATTGATCCGTTACTAATTATTTAATAATCTTCTAGAGTGATTGCATTCTTAGAGGATGTCCTTCTTCTCACATACAATTTACTTTACCAAGAAGTAAATGAGTGCAGAGTGAAGATTAAAAACTTATAACATATAGCATGCTAAAAAAATATGGTGTGTGCGCTGACTATTTCCAACGTATTGCTTTTGCCGATGGTTCGTGTACCAAGTTGTGTCGTAATGCAATTCTGAATGGTAAGATTAAATACATGCTTTATTTAAGACGCATAAGTATTTATTGTAAACAGGTTCATGTCAAGAGTGTGAACAAACCCGACCTGTTATTCCACCTTCGAGTGTTTTACCTTATTTTGGTATGCAATAAATTGCCAATCATATAATGTTATTGACAAATAATCGGTATCAACATTCAGCATCAAGTGAGTTCAAAAATATATATAAAAGTTAATATTAGAAAACAGAAAAGGGTAATTCATACTATTCAATCTATATTAATTAAAAACAAACATTCAAAAAATCTCTAGAAGTGCAAGGTTTTTCCAATTTATCTCCTGCCTTACAAAACTTCTTTCATTCCCAACTTAAAATTATTTTTCCAAATCTTCCGCAGATCATATACCTATGCCTCATCCTATAGTTGACAAATTCCTGTCCATTTCATATCCGTCCTTGCACTCCTTGAGATAATATGTAATTTAATAGAATATATGATACTCATTTAGTTTTTTTTAATCAATGGGAAATTTCACTCCAAAATTACTTATTTAATAAATAAATACTGTTTATATTAAAAAATACAAGACTTGTTGAGATAAATTACGAATCAAATTAATATTCTGTATGTATTTTATTATTCTGACTTTGTTAACAATTTTTACATAAATAAATTGTATTTTAAATTGAAATAATTCTTTTATTTATAAATTTAAATATATGTATTTATGTTAATTAATATAACTATGAGATGGCGCTACAGTGTAGATTTCTATAATTCGACAAAAATAGTTCTTAGGTCAAACATAAATGTCCATAGTGTCGAAAAATTATACGATTTTTTATACACGGTGTGCTGCATCTTTCTTACATTATCTTTGGATAGAGTCAAGTTCGAGTTTGAGAAAAGATAGGTCATTTTGCAACTTGGGACCAAAAATTTAATAAAAAGTGAATTGTAGTGCACGCTAACGGCGAAGTTACTAAAAGGTACCAATTGCGGGTTAAAAGTATATTAGCGCGATATCTTAACTACATTGTGCAATTAAATGCGTATTTTAATTCGTAAAGTGCGAATGAACTTAAATAAGTGATGCTAAATAATTTCATCGAACAAGAGGCACCACAAAAAAGTTCGACACAAATTTTGCATTTTCCTATTTTTCATTTATTTTTGCTTTTACATACTCAATCTTTTTTTTTAGAAGGATTATGCTAAGTAAACAAATATTTATCTAAGTACATACCTACGTTAATATAAAGTATTAACAATTAAATTGTTTAAATCGTATAAGCGCGAATTTCGAGGTTCACACATGTTTACGTCAATATACACTGGTGAGTATTCTATCTTTACCCTAAGAAAAATGTATTAACAACTAACTGTATATTCATTCACAACGGTGGTAAGGTAGTTGGTACTTATACATAGTCAACCCATACCATTAATTAGTATATTACATAATGAGAGTTGTAAGTAAATTATTATAAAATATAATAAATGGAACACTAACTTTAGATAATGATAACCAAATTTTTTTATAATTATTTATATACTAAGGGCGTTATTACGATGATTACGCCCGAAGAGCAACTTAATATGTTGCTTGATAGACGTAATCATCTAGTAATGCCAGTGGTGCATACAAGATTTTATTTTTCACTTTATATAACATTCAAAGTAAAAATTAACGGTTATTTAGGTTTTTATTACAAGTATATCTAGTAGTTTAGAACAATCTATAGTTTGACGTTTAATTTTTTACTTGTCGAATTAAAAAAAAAGGTGCAAGTAGGAATAGAAATCTTGTTACCAGCAAAATCTAAACAATAATGTGAAAATAAACATCGGTTGTCAAATTGACTTTAATGGTCGATTAACTAATGAACCGTTAATCATAGATTAAATTGTTTTGTGCATCGTAACTGAATGTTAATGAACCATCATCTTTAATCGACGATTAGTAAATCGTGAATTAACCAGACGTAATATAGCAACCGGCTATAACTTACTTTTTATGTAACTTTATCAAAACGTAGGTCTCAGAATGTATCTTGCTTGAATCGGTTTCAAAGTAGTCATCTTAATTAAATTGAATTAAATTAGCTAATATTATATTTTCTTCAAAACTACTCTCATGTTGAAGGACAACGCTTTCAAGTTCACTTTTCGATGAAGAACTGCATCGCTATTTTTTTTACTCTTTTTTGTTTGAAGTTTTTCCATTTGGGTGTTTTTTTGTTTAATACTTCTTAACGTTTTACAACCGTCAGAACCGCACAGATTGAATTTTAATTTAATTTATTATTACTATGATTTTAATTTATGCTTATTGCTGTACACTAGAATTCAAAAGTTTGTTGAAAATTTATATATACATAATTGAATTATATTGTATAATTTAACTCTTTTTTTTCTCTCTTTCTTTACTTACAAATATAAAAAAATTAAGATAATACTAAAAATAGCGTTTGATTTTAAAGCACCTTAAAAAATCAGCTACACAGCACTAGTTTCTAAAAATTATAGACGTTACAAGAGTTTTCTCATTTGTCAGTTGTGGATTTTAGTAAAAACAAAAAAAAACCTTTTATTTGTACTAATTAAATGCACGTCAAACAAATAAAACTTTTTATTTACAAAACAAATTTCAATAAAACAATTGAGGTAATTTTTGTGACATTGATTTTGATTAAATTTTTTTAAATTTTAATATAAGGAGTTTTTAGTTTAACACAAAACGACTGTCACTACTTGTCTTCGTATATCTATGTAATTACTTTAACAATTCCATTTGATTGAATGTTTTAATTAAAATCAAATATATATAGCTTCGTTTTAGTTTTATTATGCGTATCGACAATATACAGAACGTTAAAAAAGCTTAGTTTTACAATACATTAACACGATATTTTCTTTTTGTAGTGCATTATTTTCTGTTTTCAAAGATATCTATTCTTTGGTTACAATTTTTACTTATTTAATAGTTATTTTTATGTAATATCTAATTAAAATTGTATTCTGTAACTGACGTAGATAATTAATTACTTGTTTCTTGTTATTATTTTATTTAAAGACTTGTGCTTAATAATAGACATCGAGTATTTCATTAAACACGTCAATTAAAAATACGGTTTGGTAAACTTTTATTAATGTTTTACAAACTATAAATAGTTTACTAAAATAGATAACGCAGCGTTATACAATATGTTTTTGAAAAGTGTGTTTTACAAAGTTCCATAACTTTAAAAAATATATTAAAACTTTAGAAGTGGCAACACTTTATAAAGTGTTCAAAAATTAATATTTAGCCCAAACATAATTTCTCGACCAGAAACACATAGTTTAAAAAAACAAATAAAAGCTTTTAAAATGCCAACAAAAAAATCCAAAAAATAATAAAATATTTGTGTGGAAAGTCAGCAATGTATTACTGCTGGACGTATTTAACTGTTAAAACGCACACTTCCTTGTTCAAACCAGTCGCAATGATAACTCAAATAAATACTCTTCCAGCTAATAATTTACGATTTAAAATAATGCAAATTTTGTGTCATTAAAAAGGAGAACTAAAGAAAATAATTTTTTTTAATATATAAACACCAACTATAACATCCATTTTGTACTAATAATAATAATAATATTCTGAATTAACAAGATGTAGATTAAAGAAACTACTTCGTGGCTTAATCAATCCCAACTGAAGGTTATCTTTACTTACAAACGGTTTGAGATTAATCAAAACATTTTAATGAATTGCAGAGGACAATGCAGTATATACAGTTTTTCACAATTTTTTTAAAATTAAGTTTTTAATTTAAATGATTGATTTCTAATTTTCAACAATGGTTATAACGTTTAAATGTTCTTACTGATTTTTTTTTCTAAATTGCAGAATGTTGCGTTATTATCAATTCAATTTAAAAACTATATAAAAAAACCTACCATTTTTTAATTTCTATTACAAGTAGGTAACTTTAATTAATTCTCACTTTGGCTTTGGTCGGTTACTGACACATTAAATGAGTTTTATTTACAGTTTGGGTAAATTATGTTATACATATTGAAACGTTCAAGAAATTACTTGCAAACGCAAGAGCCTTCTAGAATGCTGTTATCTATTTTCTAGAAGTTATAGCGAAAAGTGACGAACGATCGAGAAGGATTTCCGTATGTCTTTATATAGCGACGAGACAGATCGTAGGTCAGTTATTGTCAAAACGCGAATGCAGCTGTATTAAGAAGATTATCAAGTGAAAATAAATCGTTAGCACGTGTTTGTCTACATAACTAAATCGAGAATAATCGTGTATGTGACAATTAGTGTAAACAAGTGTGAAATCCGAGGACGTTATCTTATCTTAAGTGATATAAATTATAGTGTAAGTGTTTTTATTAAATATTATTATTAGATTTAATTAGTTCGGTTAATTTAAAAGTGTATATATTTCTAGAATAAGTAAACGTAGTTTTAATCGTTTAAATAAATTAGTTTTTAATAAATAGATACGTAACAGTGGTGTCGGTGTCGGGTTCGTTTTTATCAGTGTAAATACCATTAAGTAATTTAATATCGCTCGAGATACGATACGCGTGTTTGTTTATAAAGTATAAAATAGTGTTTATTAAACTTTTTCTTTTAACAAGTGCGTGATCGCGATATTATTTAAATTCGTTTTCGTGGTTTAATATTAACAAGTGGATCGTTATTAAAATTGTGTGTTATACGAAAACTGCATTTTAAAAAGTAGTGTATTTAAACTTTATATTCGTGTTATATTTAAATTTATGCCGGTGACGCGTTTGCAAAAAGAGAAAATGAATTCAAAAATATTTGAAATTCTCGAATCGATGAATAAGAATATGGAAGAAAATAATAGGAAAATGGGCAAAAATTCCAGAAAATTGAAGAAAAACTGTCGGAAAATTTTCAGAAGATGGAAGAAAATTCAAGAAAAATGGAAGAAAAACTCTGCGAACATTCTCAGAAAATGGAAGAAAATTCTAGAAAAATGGAAGAAAAGTTGTTGGAAAATTCTAGAAGTTTAAAAGAAGAAATACGAACAAGCATAGAAAATCAAATTAAAATTGTTCAAGAGGAAACCCAAGCAGACATGTTAAACTTAAAAGAAGAAATTTGCGAATCTGTGAATGAGAAAATAGAAGCAATAGAGGACAAAATAAAACTGCTTGAAGAAAGAATGAACCTATTGAATTGTCACGGTGAAGGAAGCGTCACGAGTGAAGATTTAATAATGGACCATCGAGAAGAAAACACTCACAAGTTCAAAGTTGTACCACCGAATTTTGATGGTAAAGTTCCATGGTCAACTTACTACAAGCAGTTTGAAGCCGCAGCTACAGCTAATGGTTGGAGCAACAAGCAGAAAGCGACGTCTTTAATAGTGTCCTTACGTGGAGAAGCGCTGGGAATTTTACAAACTGTTCCGGACCATCTGCAAGAAAATTACGAACTCTTAATATCACGATTAGAAATGAGATATGGAGATGCCCATCTTCAACAAGTCTATCAAGCTCAAATTAAAAGTCGGGTTCAGAAAGCTGCCGAAAGTCTTCAAGAGTTTGAGGCTGACATCGCCAGACTAACACGGCTTGCGTATCCTACAGCATCAGATACCTTCTTGGAGCAGTTGGCTATTCAAACCTTCGTAGACGGCCTCCGAGACAACAAAACACAGCAGACTCTCCGGTTAGCTCGACCCAAGACATTGGATGACGCTTTGGTGCATGGTTTGGAGTTTGAAGCAGCAAAACAAGCATCGCAACGAGATGGTCATAGACTCTGCTGTGCTACAGAAGTACCCGCGCAGACACTGGAAAGCATCGAGGAGATAGCGCGACGAATACTTCGGGAAAGAGGAGTGACAGCTTTGAACTGCGATGAAATAGGCCATGTACGACGGCATCGTACTAAACCTAAGAAGAGGACAAGAAGAGCGCTCGATAATTTGGAAAGAGGCGAGCAAAAGAGACAAAAAGTAATCTCATCTAGTCAGACCCCGGAGATTACCATCCAAATGGCATCGCCTAGGGAGCAATTGCATAGCATTTATCTCGATGGCAAGATCAATGGGAGAAGCGTCCAGTTACTGGTTGACACGGGAGCGACGAAGACCATCATTCGTCCTGACATGTTATTGGAAAACGAGAAGACATCACCAGTAACAGTACGACTTCGAACGGCGACGGGCGACAAAATACCTACTCACGGACAGGTCAAAGTAACCATTGGTTTGGGAAATGGAGTACTCGACCATCAAGTACTGGTAGCCGACATCACGGAAGAAGTTATCTTGGGAATGGACGTGATAAAGAAGTATGGGTTCCATTTGGATATGAAGAACGATGTCCTGAAGATCGACAATGAAGAAATTCCTTTTCATTCGTCAGAGAAGGCAGCCGTGCGAGTCTCATTGAGTGAAGACGTGACTCTGCCTGCAAGGACTGAAAGGGTGGTGATGGCACGCCTAGATGGAAGTCTTCGGGAAGGCTACATACGCGCGATTGAACCAATGAAGGGCGGCTTAGTTGAAAAGGGACTACTCGTTGGCAGAACTTTAGTACGAGTAAAGAAGACGATGCCAGTAAGGATCTTAAACATCAACTCAGATCCTGTAACGCTGAAAAAGAAGACCGTGGTAGGCCAATGCACGCCAGTATCACAAATTGTGAGATGCGTGAAGTCGAACGAAGATACGTCGCCGAAGAAGTGTCCACAACATCTATTGGACATTCTTACCACCAAATGCAAAAACCTCAGCCAAGACCAGCTGGCTAAAGTTAAAGTGTTGATCCAAGAGTACCAAGATGTGTTCGCGCTGGAGAGTGGCTCCAAAGGAAGAACTAACGTGGTGAAACATAAAATTAATACCGGAGATGCTCGGCCGATACGACAACATCCACGCAGACTTCCTTTGGCGAAAAGAGAAGAAGCCGAACAAATAATTACGGATATGGAGAGAGAAGGCGTGATTGAACCTTCAAGTAGTCCATGGGCATCCCCAGTGGTACTCGTGAAGAAGAAGGATGGATCAACGAGGTTTTGCGTAGACTACAGGCAGCTAAACGACGTGACTAAAAAGGACAGCTACCCTTTACCCAGAATTGACGATACGCTAGACACCCTGTCAGGATCCCAGTGGTTTTCTACGTTAGATTTAAAGAGTGGATACTGGCAGGTAGAATTAGAACCCAAGGATCGTGAAAAAACAGCTTTTACGATCGGAACTGGTTTGTGGCAGTTCACTGTAATGCCCTTCGGCCTGTGTAACGCTCCTGCAACGTTCGAGCGTTTGATGGAGACCATCTTGCGCGGATTGTCTTGGAAGACGTGCTTGGTTTACCTGGACGACGTGATCGTGGTTGGAAGGTCGTTTGAAGAGCACTTGAACAACTTGAAGGAAGTGTTCCAGAGATTACGTGGGGCTAACCTCAAACTGAGCCCAAAGAAGTGCCACGTATTTAAGAAAAAAGTCCAATACCTTGGCCACGTCGTATCTAGAGATGGAGTAAGGGCTGACCCAGACAAAATCCGAGCAGTGCAAGCATGGCCAAGACCGATCGACAAACATCAGGTCCGAAGTTTCCTTGGGTTGTGCACTTATTATAGAAGATTTGTCCCCGGATTTGCCAATATTGCCAAACCATTGACAAAACTAACCGAAGAAAAAGCAGAATTTAGATGGAATGAAGACTGCGAAAATTCTTTTAATCAACTAAAACAGGCCCTAGTCACTTCGCCGATTTTGAGTCATCCACGAGAAGATGGAAAGTTTGTTTTAGATACCGACGCAAGCAATATGGCCATAGGCGCGGTCTTTTCGCAGGTTCAAAATGGACAAGAAAAGGTTATCGCGTACTTTAGCAAGGTTTTGTCTAGGCCCGAAAGGAATTATTGCGTGACTAGGAGGGAGCTGTTAGCAGTCGTTAAGTCCATCGAACATTTCTACAAGTATTTGTATGGACGAAAATTCTTACTGAGAACAGACCACGCCGCTTTAAAATGGCTACTGCAGTTCCGTAACCCAGAAGGACAAGTAGCAAGATGGATCGAGAGACTGCAAGAGTATGACTACGACACAGAACACCGTGCCGGAAGCAGTCATCGGAACGCTGATGCCTTGTTCAGAAGACCATGTCCGGCGGACTGCAGCCATTGTTCGCGACTGGAAGAAAAAGTCGAATGCTTCCGGAGAACTGCTATGGTGGATGATGAGTGGGAACCTGAGCAGTTACGTCGCGAACAAGAAGACGATCCTGAAATAAGACTACTCCTGGACTGGAAAGAAAGCGGCCGACGACCAACCTGGGAAGAAGTGAGTGCTTTGGGCAAAAATATCAAAGCGTACTGGGCGCAGTGGGACTCCTTGATAGTAGAAGACGGTCTTCTTAAGCGGTCCCTAGAAAGTGCCGAGGGCACGGGAAACAGACTACAGCTGGTAGTGCCGAAGAGCAGGGTGACCGAAGTGTTGAAGCATCTCCACGATGGGACATCAGGAGGACACTTTGGCATTAAGAAGACGTTGGGTAGTGCGAGAACGATTCTACTGGATGAACTGCAAAGAGGACGTCATGAAATGGTGCCGTAAATGCATAGTCTGCGCTTCAGGAAATGGTCCAGCGAGAAAGCGCAAAGCACCCATGAAACAATACAACGTAGGAAGCCCTTTGGAAAGAGTAGCGATTGACATCGCAGAGCCGTTCCCAGAATCCGATTCGGGAAATAAATACATCCTGGTGGCGATGGATTATTTCACGAAATGGACGGAGGCTTACGCCATACCCAATCAGGAAGCAGCAACAGTCGCAGACGTATTAGTTTTTCTGCCGGTTTGGAGTTCCGTTGGAATTACACTCCGATCAAGGCCGCAATTTCGAGTCTGGGTTGTTTTAAGAAGTTTGCCGACTGTTAGGAATTAAAAAGACTAGGACAACGCCTCTCCATCCTCAGTCTGATGGCATGGTTGAACGGATGAATCGAACAATGGGCAAGTACTTAGCCAAGGTAGTGTCCGAACACCAAAGGGACTGGGATCAGTACTTGCACCTTTTCTTAATGGCATACCGATCATCCGTTCACGAAAGCACAGGCCAAACACCATCCTGTGTCATGCTCGGTCGGGAGATAAGATTACCATGCGATCTTCAATTTGGGCGAAGACCGGAGGAAGAGGTTGCTGGAGAAGATTACGTCAGCAAGCTGGCCAAGAGGTTAGACGAAGTACATGAAGAGGTCCGTAAAAACACACAAATTGCCAGCGACAGGATGAAAACAAGATATGACGTCAAGGCGCAAAATGGTGGGTTTCAACCTGGCGATATGGTTTGGTTGTATAACCCTCAAAGGAGACGTGGTTTGTCGCCGAAGTTGCAAAGGCAATGGGAGGGCCCCTATGAAGTCGTGCAGCATATTAACGACGTTATATACCGCATCCGAAAACCGTCCAGAGGCAAGCCAAAAGTGGTCCACGTCGATCGTCTAGCCCCGTTTGCTGGCGATAACCACAATCCGCAAGTTCAGGTCCGAACCAGAGTAATAAGTAGCAGAACCAGGAATCCAATCGAAGAAATGGAGCTCGAAAAGTTTATGAACTTATACGGAGGTTCTGGAAAAGCTAGGTTCGGAGTTACCACCGAGGAACAACAAGACCTGTTCCAGACACAAAAAGATTACGCCATCGCACATTGCGTGAGCGAGGACCTTGACATGTCCAAAGGGGTTGCAGTCGTGTTTAAAAAGAAGTTTGGGCAGCTAGATGAATTACGAAGACAGCAACCGGCAGTCGGAAAGGTTTTAGGACTACGTGGTGACGGACGCTTCGTTTTCTATCTGGTCACCAAGAAATACTCACGTGTCAAGCCGTTATACAAAGATCTGTGGCGAACATTATGGAGTCTCAAGAGACAAATGGAGTTCCATCATGTTAAGAAATTGGCAGTACCCAAGCTTGGTTGTGGCTTAGACCAACTGAATTGGAGGACAGTTCGAAACATGTTGGAGGTCGTCTTCCGAGGAACAGGCATTCAAGTGTTGGTCTGTAGTTACCAACCGAGGAAAGTATTGGGTCAGGAAAAGTCCATTGACTGTTACTTTTATGGTCAAGGAAGTTGCCGAAAGGGAGGAAGCTGCCGCTATCGCCACGATCCCTTTTACCGGTGTCGCATCCAGTCTCCTGTTCTGGGACAGAACAGTCCTAAGAAGGGGGCAGTGAAACGTTCAAGAAATTACTTGCAAACGCAAGAGCCTTCTAGAATGCTGTTATCTATTTTCTAGAAGTTATAGCGAAAAGTGACGAACGATCGAGAAGGATTTCCGTATGTCTTTATATAGCGACGAGACAGATCGTAGGTCAGTTATTGTCGAAACGCGAATGCAGCTGTATTAAGAAGATTATCAAGTGAAAATAAATCGTTAGCACGTGTTTGTCTACATAAATAAATCGAGAATAATCGTGTATGTGATAATTAGTGTAAACAAGTGTGAAATCCGAGGACGTTATCTTATCTTAAGTGATATAAATTATAGTGTAAGTGTTTTTATTAAATATTATTATTAGATTTAATTAGTTCGGTTAATTTAAAAGTGTATATATTTCTAGAATAAGTAAACGTAGTTTTAATCGTTTAAATAAATTAGTTTTTAATAAATAGATACATAACAATATTTAAAGAAAATTGGTTCGACTTCCTACGTTACTTTTTATATTTTCAGTTGCAACACTTGGGACAAAAATTTCTGATTGCTGAAAATCCATTCTTTCGTTGTTTTCATGACTAGGTCCAGCAATCGCCTCAGGGTCATATTGTAGTTAAACGGTAGCAATCACAACAGCATTATCTTTACCAGCTACAGCAGGTGCAGTATTATCTAAAAGAAACAAGAAACAATTCTAGTAAATTGCAATAAAATTACCAAAAATTGAAATTGAATAAACTAAAGAACTTACTGAATTAATATATAATATTAATATGTATTGTATTTACCAAATTTCAGGTTTGATGAACAATTCAAAGTTGGTATAGCTCTAGTAATGAGTCCTGATTAATTAAAATATTCATCAGCGATCTTATATTTTGGAGCAAAATGATTGTCGCAAACTCTATAATTACTCTGCACCTTGTGTATATCCATCCCAAGTAACATTTAATTCACTATTTAGCAGTGGCAGCAAATAACAAGCTGTAAAAGTATTGCAGCACTTAAAACAGGCAAACATAAAGCTGTGCCAGCTAAATGCATAATTTGGAATCCTGTAGTAGTGCTGTTACAGCAAGGAAAATAGCATCCTAGTTCTAGATACAATGTAGTAGCTGCTACAGTACTGTAACTTCTGAAAGCCACAGTAAAAGTTTATTTAACAATTTTTACAGCTGTAAAAGTGCTGTAACAGTGCTGTAATAATAGCTATGTTAAGAATAAGATACTTAACACAGGTAGCTGAATTACCTCTCGAACGAGCCATAAACCAGCAACAAAATAATGCTGTTATTTCGTTGACACAGCACTGTGACAGCATCCGTAGCCTTTTTTTAAATTTCTTTGACTATTTCGACGCCATAGTATCTCTAACCACTAACCAAATACTTAAGTATTTGCTGTAACCTAACAATTATGCGAACTCTGTGGTGTTGCCGCATTGAAAATTCTTGCTTTACAGATTATTTTGTACTTTTTATTTATTTTATTTACTTGATATTACTAATAGAATAAAAAAATATTATATTAATTTATATACATACTTATAATAAAATCTTTCAATAAAAAATATATTTAATAAAGTAGGTAGTAATCTTTGATATTTTTACTATGTATGACGCTTTTGACAATGGGTTCCAGTGGTCTAACTAGTTAGGAGCCTGGCGTATCTGGCAATAGCATATAATGATACTAGGTTCGATCCTCGGAAAGGGTAAGTTTTCTAACACAGTAATAATATAGGTACTCTAGAATCCACTTAGAGCGGGAAGGCACAACGACAACATCGAAAAATGTTAAAGGTGTAACTTCAAACGTGTAAAATTAATAAAAATGTCTCAAGTTTTTTTTTTATTTTTGATGTGACTGCGACATCAATATCACAGCACACTGACAGCAAAATCTTAAAGCCGCTACAGCAATCTGTGAACAGCAATAATGGTGCTACTAGCACTGAGTCAGAAACAGCCTCGAATGAGGGTATCTAGCTGCTGATCTGCTGTTATATCATTGCTGAATATTAAGCTGCCGCAGCTATAGTAGCATTCAGTTGACTGCGGCAGCACTGTTACAACTAATTTTTAGTTAAAAATGTTACTTGGGATGTTTTCTAAATCTGAACGTTGAACAAATTCAATCCATTTTCTAAACAGCTAGACAAATTTTAAATTAATACAAAGCGCATGGTTTCTTCTAAATAATATTTTTAACAAAAATTATTTATTTGTAACATACAAATTTCAACTTACCACTGGATCTTTGGGAAACCAATGTTTTTTTGTATTTTTTGTGCTTGTATCACAATTTACAACACAACAATTAAATACAAGAAGCATTTTACTTGAACACGATCGTAAATAAATTTTCCAATATGTAAACTGATTTATACTTATTCATGGATGTTAAAAAATGTTCAAATAAGCAAAATTGAATTCGCAGCGCAGATGAAACTTGGAAACAAATGAATACTTTCGAATAAATAAGCCAGCGCTTTTGCGGGTAGAGTAGAACTAAGCAAATTTGCCCCTTTCCCTGCAGCAAAAATATTACCAAATAACCCTAGAGTGCCCGTAGCTCTTAATCCACAAAAAAATCTCGTAAATACATAGTTCATACGATAATTGCAAAAGTTCGTATAAACCAATAATACTTACCTAGAACCTAATGCACTTCTATTTTAAACAATAGTTTAGGATAGGAAAGTAAACGTAAATTATGTATTCCAACATCGTTAGAGTCAATTTTATTAGTTATTATATTTATTTGAGTACACATGACAAACGTGACAGTTACAATTTTTTTACCATATTATAAACGGAATAATGATTATACGAGACAAAAACGTTAAAAAACACTTTTTGTGCTGTCAACATCGCAAACGTTAATATTCGTTCGTAAGTGTAGTTACGTAATTGGCGAAAAAAGCTCTAGTGTGCTAAAAAGATCATTTTAAAAATCTGGTTATTTAGTTAAAATTGAAAAAAAAACTATGTTAAAGTTAATGTCAAATTTGACCGATTTAGTAATGAATGCAGTAATGTGTTTTTTTATTTTCTCAAAAAAGAAAACATTTTACAAGGAGCAACACAAAAAATAATGTACGTTACTTTCGTCGAAAGTTTTATAGCATAACGCACTCACATGCATTCAAGAAGACTATTTATTCCTACTACAAAAAAATTTCGCGCATATCTCTTAATGATACTGTAAATAATTCAATCAATGCGGAATATTGTCAATCGTTATAGTAAGTCAAAATCGAACACATCTATCTAACTTTCCACATAGCAAATAGAACACATAATTAACATAATCAATTAGATCCTATCGATATATGTAAATCGAAGACATCTAATCTTGAATAAATTAAATTTGAATATACGTTACATATTGAAATCAGAGATGTACTACTTTCCTTAAATTGGAACCGGAACTGGTACGCTCATAGTAACAGGCAAAAAGTCGTTACCCAGCAAACATTGTAGCTTTAGATTGTAATGCTGATAACACAATGTATAAAACAAACAATTCGAACGTGATCCAAACTTAAAATACATTTTAAATTTAGTATATTTATTCTCTTAACAACTGCGGTTATTGATAGTACGAATGCGTTTTTTATTGCCATGAATGTGTTTATTGCCACTATAAAACACATCATTACATTAATAAATGCATTTTTTGATAGAACAAACACTGTTCATCAATTTATAATCATTATTATGTCTGTATTCATAACCTTCGTTCGCTGTTTTAATAAAACATTCATTGTCACCACTCAAATTTATTCGTTGGCACGTTAACCCAGTTAATCGTTATAATTTATTTATTTAATACTATGTTTTGTTCTTAGAACTAACAATTTTATCCAATACACAAAACTAATTATTGGCATAAAAAAATCTCTTTTATTAATTAATGAAATCTAGTAATTCTCACAAATAATATTGAATGATTGTACGGATGACCAAAAACGTTGAGTAATGTCAAATAATTAATATTAACAATAAATTTCATTATTGTCACAACGAAATACTACCCTATAATCACTATTAATCAATATTATTAACAAAATTTTTTTGAGTGTGTCCAAATGATTATCAAGCAATATTAGTACTTTTAGTGTTGTCAAAAGTGTTTGAAAAAGTGATATATGCGCGCATAGCAGAATATTTACAAAATAACAATCTTCTTCATAAACATTAATTTGGTTTCCGACCGGGCGGTGTACACCTGACGCATTACTATCGTTTGTCATCAACAGAGTGTAATCTGCGTTTCAATTGTTATACCTGCTTTATGACAGACTCTTGTATCTACGTTTGTCTTAACATTTTTTGTTTTGATTGAATCCTGAGGTATTCGCTATTTCATTGACATACCTCAAATTATGTTTAAATATTTTTATTCCTCAAACTTTTAAGTAACTTTTGTTTCAGTTAATTTATGGTTTTACATTGCATTATTCATCGTGAGAAACCTACATAAGCACACGTATTACTACGTATTATTCTATTTCATATCCTTGTTTACTTTTGTTTTCTTTTTTGTCCCCTTTTAAGATTTTACGTCACAGTTTTTAAATGAAGTGATGAAAACCAAGTTTATTTATACGGGTAATTTTCATTTTTGAATGAAGTTTAAATACTTCTTTAAACAGTTTGTCTGGATAATCTAGTTCTCGGTAGGTTCAACCTTTAATTTGTATATAAGTTTCTTAGTTTTTATAGCGTTTAGGTTACATACGATATCAATATATTCTAGATTGAATTTTTTGTAACTACAAATCAGCAATGTATTATATGATTAACCATTGTCGTTTTTCTAAATTGTTCATTTAGATTTTTTTTCTTATGTAATTTTACATACTATTTTGATTCATACAAATTTCCATAGAAAGTTTTGAGTAGTCATATATTACAAGATGCGCACATTTAATGCATACCATACAGTAATTACTATTAGTTATATTTTATAAATATAACTTAATTGTTAATAGAAGTTTTAATTTACTTAAAGTTATTAGTTTATAGAAAAACATCTTTAGGCAAACTTTTGCAAAATAGTTAATAATAAAAAATTACTAGCTTAGATACAGAACATAAGAAGATATTAGCAATGCAAAACAAAAAGTAAGAAAAACTAAATTTATTGGTTTTAACATTTTATAGAACAATTAATATAATGACAAAATAACAAACTTCTTGATTAGAATGGTAGTGTTTTTTATTTAATTTTATTGCTTTAATCTTGAATTAAAATTGTTTATCTCGAAAATGTTGGTTAATATTGTATGGTGTATATAGATCTGATAACCACTAGCAACTGTTTGCTAGCTGTTATACCTAGTAACACTATGTAAACGTAAGTTAATATGCACTGAGAAATTTGAATTTGATACAATTAACATTCAATTGCATAAGTTTACAGTAAATACTAAAATTTAATTATTATTATTTATTTATTATTACTGTGATCAATAAAGTAATTGTAAATTGATATTGTATTATGTTTTTAGTTTTTATGATAAGAATAAGTTAAATGAATAATTATTGTTTGTTACAGTGGATGGACAGTACCGGAAGCACTTTACGTGCTAATCGTTATCGCATGAAAGTACTACCTTCTCTAAATCAAAAAAAACAATTAAGTAGACTTCAATCAAGTCAGAAAACTACAAGAACTTGTGCGGTGTAAAAAATTTAAAAAAATGTCTAAAATATTATTTTTAAATACACTAGTTGTAGTAAATCGATACGAAAAATAGTTTGTTACGTTCTGTCACTTCTGTATATTAAGTAAGTATAGTATTTACTTTTTTAGAAATAATAGTGTTTCGTATTTTTTTAAATTAAGTATTTAAAATAATACATTGATGTAATATAAATTGATTTTCTTTCTGTTAGTACCACTGTTTATTAAGAAAAAATTAAATTTATTTATCGTTACTTATTTAATTTAATGTATTTAATAAAATTCTTACAGAACACATTTAATTAATTATTTTGTTTAAATTATAAAATTTCAATTTTTCAAATTAAAGTTAAACGCTTAATTTCAATTGATTGTGGTTTTTTCTTCCAGTAGAAGTAGGTATAAAAACAACTTTTTTTAAGATTTCAGGCTATTGAAATTTATTAAATAGTAAATAGACAACATAACTAATTTTTTTGCGTAGACGCTAAAAAAAACTTACAAGAAAAGGTTATTGAGTAGAGACGGTTTACTGGTTCAACAAGCATACGGCAACTATTTACACTAATTATTCTAGGTACAACTATGAAAAATCAATAAATAAAATTGAAAAATATATACAAAGATAACAAAGAGCCTGAGCTTTTAACATGCAATTGATAAGTAATTGTAAATTAAATAATTATTTCACGACAGAATGAATAATAGAACTAATAGATAGAATTCACTTATAAAAATAATCTTACAGGTATTGAATATAAATTATTGCAGATATTTTATAGGTGAATATTATTTCATAGTCAAAATTTATCTTATCATTCCTTCTGTCTGACAATAATTTATGTATATACAATTACTTGTCAATAGTTTGTTAAACGTTATGTTCTTTTTTTATTTATATATATTCTTAAATTTTATTGATTGACTTTTTCATATATACAACTAAAATAATTAGTGTAAATAATAGCCGCTTGCTTCTCGAACCGGTGGACCGTTTCTATTGAATAACCTTTTCTTGCAGTTTTTTGTTTATAAGTGTGTGTAAAAACACTTTAATAGTTATGTAGAGTTTATTTCAAGACTAAAGAATCGTTCCGCAGAAAAAATAATTGTTTAGAATGTCAATACATTATCCAACTTGAAAACGTTTGAACTTTTCATACGGCGTTTAAGGTGTGCACATATTAAATTAAAGATCAACTATTACATTAGGTTGACACATTGTTTACAGCAGATGTCTTAGATAGAATTTATTTCGCATTATCGTCAAATTCCAAATTTATCCGACGCGCACCTATCGGTTCTTAGTCGTGAAATGATCTCTAGTAAGTGTGTTATGTTGTCCACTTGCTATTTAACAAATTTCAGTGGTTTAATGAAGTGCACGCTTGAGGCACAAAACGTAGCCATATAAAAAGTTAGAGTGGTTTTTATATTGCTCCTCCCACGTAAAGAGAAAGCAACCATCAATTAAAATGATCGTGGGAAAGAGAATAAAATATTTTACCATTAAACGCTTAATTTGATATATGTGTAAATGTACCTACTTGTATCTAAGCAAACTCCGAATAACTAGTGTGAAATGTTATATATGATACCTTAGAAAATTTAATTTGCTTTCTAATTAAACTACAATAATGCTTTACATGTTTCCTTTAAATATTTGAACGTAATATTAATTTAAAAACATATTTGTTTTATATCTAGCTATTTAGATTTCTTTGTATATTTTTTTTTTTCTAAATCTAAACTTTAGATTATTTATTATGTATAATGTAGTATACAAATATATTATGCGTATTTGAATGTTTTGACTGATAAATATATAAATGTATAAAAGTATAATAAGAACGACCTATAACGTTATTCGTAATAAAGTTATTCAAAAAATTGTGTATTCATAACCCTTACACTTGCACTAAACAATTTTTTTTTTTTAAATAAATAAGTACACAGAATAAATTTACAAACATTTGTAAACAATTTTCTATCATAAAAAAATTAACAATAAGAATTGTTTTTTTCTAATAGCTTAAAATTTACACAACAATTCAATATATAAAATTTTTGAACGTATTCGAGAGCATCAAACAATTTAAGCATTACATACTTTTTAATGTAATTATACTTTTTTTAAGCAATAGTAACTTTAACTTGGTAAGTGCAAAAGTATACAAATCTATATCTTGTAGAGGTGGATTTTTCATTTGATCAATGACCCTCCCATAGAAAATCTAAAAAGTGTTTTATTATTAATTTACTAGATAACATAAAAAAGAAGAAACAAACTTAAGTTTTCATGTGTATACTTTCAACAATATTTATTTTAATATCAAAATGGTTAAACACGCCATAAAACCTTTAAAACTTAAATCGAGCTTCTATATAGAACAAACATAATTTAAGAAAAAGTAATTTAAAAAAATCAAAATAATTTAATTTTGAACACGTTTTTTTTACTAATCATTGTTTATTTTTAGATTAGAATAGAATAAGTAATTTAACTTGTTTAACTTCATCCTTTCTTTGCCAGCGATGACAAATAAGTAGATGCAGCACAATATGTACGCAAATAAAATTCCATCCAAAATAAGAATAGTTATTAGAATAAAATGATGAATCACATTCCTTAGTAGATAAGTAACATTAAGCTCAAAAATTTGATAATCTAAATCAGCTGAGAATATAATTAAAACGGAAAAGAAGAAAGAAAGAATAATTGGAGATTGTTAGACACAAATATTCGTGTAGTTGCAGGATAGCAATAGATCATCTATTACTTCTAAAAAAAATACTCATAGTAATTCAGCGACTCAACAAACAAAAAAACTATTTATGGAAAACAATAAAAAAAACTTGTAACCGTCGTTTAATTTTGTGGATTAAGTTAATAAAGTTGTCTGGCGTATTTTAAATTCATATATGGCATTTCGAGATTTTAAGTAATTTTGTTTTCAATTAATGTTTGTTTTTATGTTGCTTAAATATCCGTGTGCTGTGTTTTCGCCAATTTTATAATTTCTTTGTTCTAATAAATTCAGATTACTCTAAGATTGATTATTTCCGACAGACCTCGATACTATATTCGTTTGTTTGTGTTAACAACATCAAGTGGTTTGTTTATTTATTTTTATCTTTGCTTACGGTTGCAAGTACGATAAGAATACTTCGGGCAACATTTACGTGAAATTACGTCTCAAGGATTGTTCGTGTATCTTTAATAAAAGAAATTTATTTTTAATTAATAAGACAGTTGAATACAAGCTTTCTTTCGAGAACAAGATATGTGTAGTGCCGCGGTTCCTCCAACATTCAAGTTAGCGGTTGTGGGTTTTAAATGTGTTTGTGAAATCGCTAAGTAGAAAGTTTAATGATTCAATTATGTTTTGGTTAAAGGATTTTATATTTCATCAAACCCAACCATTTTGCCAAGAAAATTATGAATGGAAAAAGTTAGATCTTCCTATCCGTCTTTCATCTTCGCTTTGTAGTAGCGGATCGTTTCCAATCCTAGCAACTCTTGACATCATCTATGGTCTACTAGACTTTGGAGACTGCGGACAACCAACTATTTATATAACTGCGAGTTACTGTTATTTTAATATAATTAACAAGATAATTAGGTAGTTTTACAAACACAAAGGCTTTTGTACTTAGTGTTATTTTCAATTTGATGTTACTGTGAACTTAACTTAAATGTTGTTTTTTTTCTTTTTAATAAATGTTAAACTGTTAACGTAACGGAGCTTTTACTTACTACTTAACTTGTTTGAAAGTCAATATTATTTGTTTTTGGTTTGTAATTTAGTGATTACACATTATAAAGGTAGTTTTCAATAGTGGGTACATAGCCAGACGTGTTCTTTGGTTTGCAAAGTCTAGATGCCCGTATTGAGTTATAAATCTTCCTGGCGTCCTTTTTAATTTTGTTTATTTTGATTTTGTTGTTTATTTTTGTTTTCTGACGAGTTTTACAAGCAGTTACGGAGTTTTGAGTGTAATCCAAACCCATCTTCACTGTGTACCGGCAAATACCTCGTTTTTGTTAGTTTCATACAGGTAATTTTTGTAATAACAGTTTTGGCATGTATGTTATTCCAGAAAAATAATAAAAGACATTTGAAATAATTCTAATATATGAATTAGCAGCTAAATATCACATGAACATGAAATTAAAATACTCTTGTATAACATGGTTATCACAACTAGAAATCATTGATTTAAACGTAGCATATGTATATCAAAACAATGCATTTACATGTCACCAAATTTTGCGTAACGTACAAAAAATATTATACAAACTTTGATGTTGTAAAATAACAATAATTAAAACTAAAAGAAGCATCACTTCAATCTATCATTGGACTAAAAGACTATTTCAAAAAGTAAATTGAAATGTGTTTATTGGTCATATGTATTGTGTTAGATGTAGACTTGAAATATGTGGTAGACGACTAGTCGATAAGGATTAATGAATAAGAAAGGTATTTATTCACGTGTTAAATGAAAGTTTTATCGTTTAATTATAACTAAATTAAACAATTATTTTTTACTATTTGGTTGCTTTTTTTTTAATGCATTTTTTCTTAATCAGTTCTTTCTTTTAATTCTGATATTTTTGCCCTGTTAACAACAGTGATATAAAATATAATTTAAAAAAAATACAAATAATTTGTGTACAAAATCGGTTCAGTAATAGTTGCTTTAAAAGACAAGGTTTTGTCTTTGCTAAAGATATCAAATTGGCTAAACAACTTTTATTTCTACCTCAACTTGAAAATGTACATCGTTCAAGAGAATTTCAAACCTATATAAATTTAAGAGTTTGATCATTTTGCTATGGATTTCATAATTGTAACTTAATCAAACTTATATAAGGCCACTTTTAAAGTGTTTCCTTTTTAATTAAAAAAAAATTATCAACGTTTGTTGGTGTGGTATGGAATTTTTTGCCCGTTTTTTTCACGGATTCTATCATCAAAACTTAAATCAAATTTATGTGAAACTATTTCTAAAATACAATGTTTTTAATAACAACATAATATTTCAACCATATAAAATGGTCAATTTAAAAACTTTAGTTTGGGAGTATATTTACAACAAAAAATAATATCAAAAATTACAAAAACCCGTTTTCATAATACAAAGACAAAACCAAATTCACATGGTCAGTGGCACACGGCCACCTACCTTTTCACCCCCGGCTACTCCAATTTCAAAAATGCAACCCTCACTTGTAATACATCGTTGAAAAGATGCTTAAAAATGATGTTTAAAAATACCATTTTACTTGAGAATTTTAAAATAATTAGCAAATAATATTTGCGGATATGGTCTCAACCCTAATAATTACACCGTTTTTAATAAAAAATTTTGTTTTTGGGATAGTTATCATATGTTGTATCTCCTAAAATATCCAGCGTAATTATTTTTAAAAATATTGGTTGTGATGCTGTTGTACAATGCAATGAATTATCTTAATAACGACAATCAGGAGAAGCCAATAACAGTTTTTGTAATTTTGCTTTATCAAAGGGGTTCTTCACTCATTGTTTACAGGTTTTACACGTCAGTATTTAGTGTTACTCTAAAGTGTGTCATTGTTAAATTTTATAGAAACCGGTTTTTTAAAAAGAATTTGTAAAACTGGTATAATCAGTTGCTGAACGGGTTGAAATAATTTCTCGTTACCAAGTGGAAATTAATGTGCTTTACAAGCGGCTACTGCGTTCAATGCAAGACATCTAGATAAATATTTCAGCGATGTTTGTTTACGTGCGACTTATTTTTATGCGGAAATTTGAACCCACTGTTTCTGTAGCAAATATTAAGGTAAAACAGCCAAAGATTCTAGATAAAAGGGTGCAAATTGAAATTTTTGGTTGCCATGTGTTCAACTACGTCGCTTCGCTAAGTTTAATTAACGACAGTTTAACATGAATCGGTTCGGAAAGTTTTAAAAACATATAATTTTTTTTGCGAAATGCACATTTTTCAAGAACTTGCAGACGATGATCTTGACAGACAAATTCATTTTTGTCAAACTGTGATTAAAAAAGTTAGACAATATCCTAACATTTGCAAAACAGTCTTTTTAAACGAGTCTACAAACAAAATTGTCGTTATTGGGGTAATAATAATCTGCGTATTCTACGAGAGGATCACACCTAATGTCTTCAGAAATTAAATGTTTAGTTGGCATTCCAAGACATAAAATTGTTGAACTTTTTATTCTGAATGGAAACCTAATAGATAATATTTTTGTGAATTTGCTTGCAAACACAATTGATTGTTCAAACTTTAGAAGATCAAATAGATGGAGAGCTGCGATTAGATGCAAATTTGTTTTACCTTCAACTGGATGGTGGTGGTTGATCTAATAGTTTGTCTTCAAGCGGCGGTTTGCGCCGCGACAAAAACAAGAGACTGAGATTTGAGACCAAAACAAATATATTTGTTTTTAGGGTCTAATGCAATAGAGATCAAATATAAGTACAGATAAGTTTAACCTAATTGGTATTAGGCAAAGTCGGTAATTAGAATTAACTGTGTAATAGAAAATTAAATAGTTATTATATAGCTGTGCAATAGAAATCAATACATTTATTATCAGCTCATTGTTAGAAAATACGATGACTTTTTATAATAATATTCAGCTCTATTCCAATCCACTACCGTTAAAATAAACGATAACGTTAACTTCTAAAATTTAACGATTTTAGCCACCAACGTTTTAAAAGTTATTCTAAATCGTAAATCTCTAAAAAGTAAACGATGAACATTTTTAACGTGTTGAGAATGTGGCAATAACGTTTTTCTCTCAGCTGTTACGACAGATGTTTATGTTAAAGTATGTAAATAAACTGTATAATTCGTAAATTAAAGAAATTTTGTTGTTGAAAGTCTAAATATAATTTATAACGTCGTAGTTTTTTAATAAACGAAATTTGCTAATGTATGATTTTTGCTTTTATATATGGCAACCCAACAAGCTGTGAATGTGAAATCTACAGTTTTCTAAAGCATATAAGGTAAATTTCTAAATGTTTAAAGATTATTTTTTACATAAGTATTGTTGTCCTTATCAGGAGAAAAATTTTAGAAGCTCAGCAGGCATATTAATATCTTCAAGAACATTAGTGGTTTGGACAGTTTCAAATATCTTAAAAATGATCACACAATTTCATTAAATGTACCATTCATCACAGAGGTTCTAATCTCAGATTAGATTTTACAACAATGAACATTTCAGTTCAGAAAATTAATTATGGTGCTATACCAGATAATCGATAATTCTTGTTGACTTTGTTTGAAGGAAAATAATAATACTCGATGAGCAGGCATTGAAAAATAGTGATGAAGATAACATTGGTGTAAACGTTTTTTTTTTGTTTTAGGTTTTTACATATGTAATTTTTGAAGTAAAACCGAAAAAATTATACAGATACGGTGTAAAATAGTAAACCGTAAGAATTGTTTGTTTTTGTGACACTGCTTATGTTATTATATAACAGAATGTAAAACAAAATGATGATTATTGTTAGTTTGGTAAATGAGTAATTTTTTATGTATAATCAGTCTATTCGAGAAAATTGACCGAGTATTGTAGTATGTAAACAGGTTTTTTGCTGTAATATAAAAATACATAAAAACAATTAAACATACTCGTTTAAATAATAATGCACAGATCAATGTTCTAAGAAAGAAAAAACATTTATGTATTTAGTAACAAATAAATGATACCTGATCAAAATTAGGATTATTTTAATAAATGCTTAGCAGCAGATCTAAACAGATTTTAATATAGGTGTTCACAAAGTAATCGAAATTACTTTATGAACACTTTTTCCACATCAAAAAAGCTTTTGATTAAAGGTTTTCCGACAAATGTTACAAATTGTCCTTACTAAAACAATGTTACAAAAGCAATGTTGTAAACATCTACACCTTAATTTTATTTTAATATATATATATATATATATATATATATATATATATTTGTAGAGACGCTACTACGAGGATATTTTCATTTGTATCGCGTATAACTATGAAGCTACGCTTCAGACTACGAGGATATCCTCATAGTGTGCTGCTATTTCCTAATGAGTACGAGCTTACGATTACAGCCACATCTAGCGGCGGTTGTGTAACACCATATATGTGTGGCAGATGTCGCTGCATATAAATTTTTAATAATTAATGTAATATGAACGGAGATTGTAGCAACCTCAAAGATTTTCAGTTCTACACGGGAAAGTTTACTAGCAATATAATTTACGGCGCGCTAGTAGGTACATATGTATATACAAAAATCAATAAGGAAATTTGGAATAAAATATTTTTTTAGTCTTTTCGGAAACTCACAAAAATACAAGATATTGTATATTGTATTGCTAATAAGGTAACTGCATAACTACACACAACACAAAAAATTATGCACCTAGCAAAAAAGTAATTTTAATTATCAATAGTAAAATATTTTGCTCTTATTACTTGAATTTTATAAGAAACTTTTTCTTAATTCGTTTTTCTAATAACTCGCTGTTTTGAGAAACTTTTATTTACATTAAATTACATACATGAATAATTTAAAAAACGTTTTAAGGTTACATCAATTTTGATTCTATTAATATTATTATTTATTTCATAGTAAGGAATTTCTTAAGTAGTTATTTATCAGAAAGGAGAAAAGTCGTATCTACATTTTTCTGACTGAATGACAAACATTTGTAGTTGAAAAACACAAGTCAAGTATTTACTTCACTTTATACCCACATATCACTTAATGCAGTTTTACAAAAAAAATACCCTGCTACATGAAAATCACTTTTGCTCAAAAAAAAAATGCAAATATGACCTTATTGATTTGCACGCTAGTCGTTGTCTTTTATATTCTTCGTAATTTATGGTTGTTTTACTTCCTATATTTTTCTTATTTGCATCGTTTTGTTTTTTTTTTGTTTTTCTTGGTAAGGCGATATAAATAGCAATATCTTTTAGTTTATTTATAATATGTCGTCATGTAAATAAACAAAAACGTTAATCGTAAGTTGAGGGCCACAACTTAAAATTATGAAAAAAAAGTACAATTAATCGAGTGCACGCCATCAAGCCGCGTGGTTTTGATGACGGTAAAGAAACCTTGCTTGGAGGATTCCTTGTAAAGCGATAACGATTGCAAATGCTTAAATCATGCTGTGTCCACGTGTTTTATATTCGAATTTACTTATGCATTTTATAATCATAATATTCATCATTTTTTTATTAAAATTTAAAATGAACATAGTCAAATCTCGATAACTCGAATCTCAAGATGCACCAAAACAAACTTATCGAAAATTCGAATTTTTCATGCCAATAAATATGTAAGACGTAGACAAGAACCGCAAATTTTGTAACAATTTAAAAAGTGCATTTTTTGTAGTGTGAGATTATTTTATTATATATGTAAAAGTTATCTTCTCTATTTGTAACGAAGTTGATTCGGAGAACAATTTGACGGCCGTATGCATACCATTATAGTACCTAAATTATATAAATTGTATAAACAATTTGATTATTCATAATTTTATTACCTCTGCTCTTTTAAAGGAAAAAGTAAAAAAATTAAATTAAACATATTTTTGTGTACTTACAATCATATGAACGTATTTATTGTATATAAAGACAAATTAATAATCAATAATTTTTTGTAATTCGCAATACAAATACTTTTCATGTAAAATAAGAAATCATGTTTAAGTTTATATCTTTTTAAATAAAATTGTTGGAATATTAAAAAGCAGGATGTCTTAAAATGATCAAAAATATTTTTATTTCAACATTGCCAATTCATCGCATAGTGTTAGCTGTTTATCTTAAGTTTATTACTGCTTATCTTGTGTCATAAACATAATCTGACTAGAAAGAAATGATAGCAAATTACCAAGTGTTAAACAGAGATATGCAAACCAAATGAAAATAAATTTACAGAAGTACTTAGTTATGATTTCTTTTGACGAAAATAATTTAGGATGAAGGTGAAACCGCCTATAAAATTGCATATTGCCGTACCGTACTTTTTGAAATCACTTGCAGATAAGCTCATATATACACTGTATTTCAATATTTGAATCCAATTTTGAGAAACTAATCACTCGAAAAGTAATTCTCGTTTTGATTAAATTTTTGCGTCAAAAGTTTTTATATTAAATCTTGTTTCACCAAAAAAATTGGGACCTTTAACAAGGGGAGCTCAGGTGATATTACTTTTGCTCGTTGTCTTTTATGTTCTATGTAATTTACGTTTCTTTTATTTCTTATATAATTTTTTCATTTCTACTACAGTAAAACCTGTGTAAATTGACCACCTTTGGGACCATCACACAATGGTCACTTTAAGCAGGTGGTCATTTTACAAGGAATAATGTTTTAGACACTAAAATTTAGAAATCAACACTTTCTTACTTTGTATTATTATCAATCTGAAGAAATGTATAGAACAAGTAGAATAAAACAAAATAATTATATAGATACGTATGTATTATCCAACAAAAACACATCAATATTTAAGAATAATTAAGTACATATAAACAATTAGTGTTTAAAAAAATCCAACAAGGTAGTTTGCTTAAGGTTATTTTGTTTAGCACAAATTCGTTCGTTAACTTTATTTTTAACAGTATATAAGTGCGTCAATATTTCAGGACAGTTCTGAACAGCGAAGTTGGTTAACTGATTTAACATACTGGAGGCGGATGGACTGTTATCAGTATCGCCATCACTATTACTAAGTTCATGGTCTTGCAACTTATTTTTTGATTGGTCTTCCAAAACCATTTTAAAAACCTCTTCAGCATTGAATTCTTGAAATACAGAAGAATTTTTATCGCATTCTAAAAAATTATCCATATCAAAGTTGTTAAATTGTGGTAGAAACGGTTCTTCAGATGAAGTAACTTCAGCAGGCTCGCTTTCTAATTCTTCAAATGCAAAACCTGCTTTTTTGAAACATTTCACAATTGTTTCTTCTTTCACTTGTTGCCACGCTTCTGCCACCCACATAACCGCATCCAGAACATTAACTTTGACTGCAATTTCCGTAACGGATTTCAAATCTCCTGACTCACATTTAGCGATCACTTCAGAAAGCAATAATTTTCTGTAAAACGCTTTAAAATTTTTAATTATTCCCTGGTCTAATGGTTGAAGCAAAGCAGTTATATTTGGTGGTAAAAACTTCAGAGTTACGTTATTTAAATTTGAAAGTTGTGGATGTGCTGGACAATTATCCACAATCATCAGTATGTTTCTCTTTTGTTTCCTCATATTAATATTGACTTGTTGTAACCAGTCGCAGAATAATTCAGATGTCATACACGATTTCTTGTTAGATCGCCATGATACGGGAAGCTTGTCAATTTTTATATTCTTAAAACATCTTGGCTTCATCGTTTTGCCAATTACTAATGGTTTTAATTTTTCACCTGTCATACTTGAGGACAACATAACGGTTAAACGTTCTTTTGACATTTTCCCACTCTTGCAGGGATCTCCTTTTATTGTCAAACTGCGATCTGGCATGGCTTTGTAAAATAATCCACACTCGTCAGCATTGAAAATGTCTTTTGGTTTAAATTTTTTAGTAAATTCTATAAATCGTGTGCGAAAATCTGTAACTATCGTAGGGTCGATTTCGTTTGAGTCTCCACTTAAACTTTTTTGAGAAATGTTGTTTCGTTTTTTAAATGAATCTAGCCATCCCGACGACGCTTTAAAATTTACCAATTGCTCTTCTTAAGCAAATTTTAAAGCAACCTCTTGTAACATCGGACCAGAAATTCGTGCGTTTACACTACGCATTTTTAAAAACCAACTTAACGTTAATCGGTTTATGACTTCAAATTCTGTTAATCGTCGTTTTCTAAAGGATTCTAAAGCATCTTGCTCATATCGTTGTTGGTATTCTGCCTTTCTTTTCTTAATGTTATTTACAGTTGTTTTGCTAATACCAAAATGTTCTGCAGTTTTCCTTTCACTGTGGTTTTGTAAAAACTCTAACACTTTTGTTTTTCTTGTAAGTTCAATTCTCTGTACACTTTTTTACTCGCCATTTAAACTGCACTAATAATATCGCCAAAATGACATAAAACTTTTGCAAAATTAGGATATTTAGTAATCAGTAATGAATTACTCAGAAATAAGAACAAAAGAGAGATTTTAATTTATACCAAACAGTGGTCATAAAGCTAAAGATATTGAGAACGCTGTTTGAAATGCCTTTTAAAGAAATTATCTTGACATAAAGAACTGTCGTGGTCAATCTTATGACAATGCTAGCAATATGTCAGGTGCATATGCAGGACTTTAGACATGAATTAAAACAATTAATTCTTAGATTACGTTCCGTGCGCTGCATATTTCTTAAATTTACTAAAAACTTGTGTAGCTGAATCGGTATCTGACGCAGCTAATTTTTTTGCTACCTTGCAAAAACTATATAATTTTTTCACTATATCTACACATCGTTGGGAGATAGTGATGTAACGTACAAGTCTAAAGGTTATGGGTTTTACTCAAATTGTTGGCCTGCTTAAAATGATGCATTTTATGCTTTAGAAAAAGAGTGGGCTTTATTCCATAAAATACAGGAAAAAACCGAACACATGATCTAAAGCTGCTGGACTGCAAAAACATTTAGAAACAGCAATTTTGGTCATTGTTTGAAAAGTAATTTTAGATCGTTTCAATGCTGCTAGTAAGAAACTTTAGAAATCCCCAGTTGATTGATAATGAATGATGAAATGAAAGAGAATCTTTTTCTGGACAGAAAAATTTCAGTACCGCATTTTGGAATTATTAAATCTCAAAAGAATATATTTTTATTATTCATATATAAGATATTTCATTTCTAATCATGGCAAACAAGGCGCCATATCAGACACGGTCTAGGGCGCAGTCGATCCTAAATTTGCCTATTTCCGTTGTAAAGCGATAACGATTGCAAAGACTTAGATGATGTTATGTATCTCGACATAGTGGCGTAGCTACATATTTAGCGCTCTGGACAAAGTAAAATTTATGGCGCTCCTTCGTTTATCGGAAAAGTTCTAGCAAAGTTTGTTTTCTAATCTAAACGCTCTTCAATTTAAAACCAGCGTTGGCAGATATCTCACAACAAATTATCGTCGAGACGTTACGAAATTATCGTACACTATATAAGGATTTTTCCCGTTGTTTATCTTTCTAATTTACAAAAAGCATAAAGAGGTTATAGTACACAAAGCTAAAATTTTGGAACCGCAAATAATGATTTTAAATTGAAATGAAAAAAAATAATATCACATTAAAAACATAAAATGTTTTTCTAAAAAATAATAAACATAAGAGGAAGATGCAAGTCATAAATCAACAGTTGATCAAGTTTTCAATGTTCAATTTTCATTATTTCAAAAAATTATACTTAGAATTCGACATAACTAAACTTTTTTTATAAAATGATAAAAAAAAACAAATTAATTCAATCAAACTATTTCGGGTGTTGGTCACCGTACGCACACGAACCCAGCAAAATGTAGATAAGTGATTATGACTATACAAGAAAGAGATAACAGTCAGAGTTGCGTTCGTATACATTAATTAGTTTATTTTCATCAATTCAATATAAAATTGTTAAAAGCAAAGTACTAATTTTAGTTAAATCAGCATTACATTTTACATGCAGTATTGTCCATATAGATAGCAACTTTTGAAAATTCCAGGTATTTTAATGAACAAAACAAATTATAAAAAGTTACTAGTAGTTATTTCTTTTATTCTATTATAAAATATTGACAATAAGTTTAATGATAACTTTTTAAACCTGTTATAAACATTTTAACTTAGACGTAACACCCTATGATTTCAAAGCATGGTTCGGACCATTGTGATGTTGAAAAATGTATTTAATAGAAATATATTCTTCGGCATATGGTTCCATGATGTTTTTAAAAGTATCTTTTACTTGTATTATTGAGACCTTCAATACTATTAAATGGTCCCATTATCATATGCCGAAAAAGTTTCCATCATGTTTTACTGTTGATACAATGTACTTTGGATCAAATCTTTCCCAGCAGCTCTTCGTACATGCTGTATATCATCACTATTAAATAAATTAAATTTAGATTCATCAGTGAATACCACTCTTTCCCATTGTTCCACTGTCCAGTTGATGTGTGTCCGAGTAAATGCTAATCGGACCCTCACATTACTTTTTTATCAATTCTGCAGTAACTAATCTTCTTCGTTTTGTTTTCGAAGAAATAATTTTTCTGCCTTCTAGAGCAATTTTCTCCAAAATTTTCTCGGAAAAAACTTTTTACACTTGTTAAGAATGAAATTTCACACTTTACTCTATTTCGACCCATTTTAAGTAAAAGTAAAAAATACTATACTAAATTATTGTGATATCTTATACTTTATGATATAAATGCGAGTTTGAACAAGTTACAAGCTGTAGTTGCTATCTTTATTACCAAGCCAAATTCTGTTTGAAACATTTAACAAAATGGTTTAATACTTTTTATTTGGTTTGTATTGTTTATTATATCAAACCTAATTGACTTAAATTGATATAAAAATAAATTCCAAAAATATCTTACACATTTAAAAAAAATCTAAAAAATAAAAAGTTAATTTTATGGCCAATACTGTTATGTTGATTAAAACTAATTGAAAGTAAAATTTTCGTACGTCTGGTGACTGTTTAAAACCTTAGTTTATATGACCAATGCAGTTATTTGTACTGATACAATAAGTATAATAAGTACTGATAGTAATGCTTTTAAACATTCTTGGCAATTGTCGCTAACGTGTCGTGCAAAATTTTATTATTTTTATTCTATACAGTGTGTAATCGAAAAAACTTTAATGGAACGTTCTTCTAGTCGTTTTGATTCAGAAAAATACTATATATAATATACCTCTATTTCGATTGCTAATAAAGCTTACAAATAAAATCATTTTTTTTCTTCCATAAAAAAGCTTGGTTTCAAACAAAATTTTCTGTTTGCCTTCCTCACTAAGGACAGATTTATGAGGATATTTTCGATTATGGGCGACACCAATGGCTTGCAATTCGGTCACGTCCCAATTACTTCAAAGAAAAAAGTATGCCACTATAAAGTAAAAAAAATTATATACAAATGCTTTTGCAAATTTCTTTTCTTTTCTAATTTTGTGCTCCTGTGATTCGTGAGGTTGAGGCAGTTTCCTCCAACTGCTCCACGGTAGCTACGATACTGTGTCCACGTGCTTTATATTCTGTGATAATATAACTAGCGTTATGATAATCATAGATGATAGCCTGAGTTAGAATCGATGAAAATTGACCGAGTGCGAAACACGAGATCAATTTCCAATAGGTTTTAAGGAGTGGTAAAACCGATTATTAATCATAACAGGTGTTATATTTGGAGAAAATATAATGAACGTTTACAGTCAAAAATTTTAAACGAGTTGTCAGTTTGACAGTAAATATTAAAGTTGCAAGAGAATCAATACAATGTTTTTGTGGTTTCGACACGTCTATTGAAACTTTTTGTCACTTTGTCAGTAAATTATTTTATTCAACAATAACTGTTGTTGTGATATAAATATCACCGATTTGATAGCCTATTCTACGATTTTGTTTTTGTATTTTATTCAATAAAATTAAACAAAAAAGGTACCATGTGACATGTGAATTATATTTTCAACACTGATTCTCAAATATGTATATACATATACCAAAATTGCCAATCCTAAAAAGGTTCACCTCTAAACATACGTCAAAATACGTCTAAAAACCCCTAAATTGTTTGTTAAAATTCTTCAAAAAACTACATTTATCTAAATCTAAAACATTTTTTATTTATAAACTAATTAATATTTTGAAAGTACCCACTAGTAATTGAAAACGTTGTGAATCAAATATAATCTTTAGAAGCAGAATAAAACATAATACAAAAAGTTTCTTTCTCTCTATTTAATTAAAAATTCACAATGTAATTTGAATCCAGCTAGCATTTAACTTTTTTATAGAACTTAGTTTTTCTTTTGCTAAAATGTAGGTGTTTCAAAATTTAAAAATCAGTCCTGCAGGTACATTTGTAAAGCAAAAGTAATGTAAAAAGAACTAAATATGCTAAATTCTGTCCTAGAAATGGTTTTATTTTTAATCGGCTCTAATTTTTAGCCTTACAACGAAAGTTAGATCTAAAACCTCGAATAGAGCGTCACGAGTAACACTTTTGATTCTTTTTATTCTGTGAGTTAGACTTTTTGATTAATCTAGAATACTGTCAAACTGCCTTCCAACTTATAAATAAGTTGATGGTGTATTTCTATATTAAATAGATCCTTTGATTTGAAGGATAGGCACTAAATAAAACAAATCGATTATTTTTTCTACGTTTTGTCAGCTATTGCGCCAACTACATCAGGCCTATCTGTAGTAAATGGTGTTGTGTTTGGGCAGAAATTTAACGTTTACGGTTGAGGAAAGTTAAATTCAATTGAGTATTCTATTCAACACAATCGTAATATTAGTGAACGAATATTTCTAGTACTTCCTGTTTTTCAATCTTTGCTGTAATTGTAATTTATTATTCTAGTTAGTAAGTTTTTAATTATACTGACAAGTTAACCATGTTTATCACTCTGATACTTTTTAAATTATAAGTACCATTTAATATAGATTGGCCTGATGAAGTTAGGCGCAATAGTTGACGAAACGTAGCCAGAACAATAGATTTGTTTTATTTCTGACTAGTGCCTACCCTCCACATCGAATCTATTTAATATAGAAATAAACCGTCAAATGATAAGTTTTTTGGAGGAGTTTATATCCTTACCTCATAGTAATTTATAAATAATGTAATGCAACACAATACCCTTTTTTTGTATTACAATTAACTTTTACAGAAAACTAGACAAACTTAATTATAAATTTGACTCTTTTTAATTTTAAATAAATATAGTCAAACTCGGATCTCAAGATGTAGTAGCTAAAGCAATTCGACTTATTGAAAATTGGACTTTTTCATGCCAATAAAAATGTAAGAATTATATAAGAACTGTAAATTTTGTATTGATGTGAAAAATGTATTTTTTGTACTGCGCAATTATTTTATTACATAAGTTAAAGTATTTTTAAGCAGCTGTATGGAAATTAATACGAAGATTAATTTGCTGACCGTATGCGTACATCATAGTACCTACGTGCTGATTGTATTTGTATAAACAATTTCATTATTCATAATTTGTTAAGTCTGCTCTTTTAAAGTAAAAATTAAACGAGTAAAATTAAAAATATACATATATTATGATTTTGTGTTTTTAAGTAGAAAACAAAAAATTATAGATTTTTATTATTATTTGCTTAAAAAAACATTAACTCGAACAACTAATTAACAAGAAAACACAACCGATTTAGCTAGGTATAAAGGTAGTAAACGTTGTAATTGGATTTTTGCTAAGAAAACACAAGTTTATACACAATATTAGGTATGGTTCGAAATTTGTCGAAATTTTCCAGAATACTACTAGCCTTTCTTAGAATTTCTTTAACATTTGTGTTGACTGTTTATTTAGTTACTGCTTATCTTGAATCATAAACGTATTTACACGCTAGACTGAAAAGAGACACTCAAACTAAAATGCATTGAATATTCTCTTAAAGAAAGCTTAAAAGACGCATCAATAGAAATCGAGTAATTTACTTATGTATATAAGCATTCTTATTGTTAAATCTCAAATCAGTAATAGATTTTTGTGCTAAAGTAACAGCATTACTAATCATATGAGACATTCAACCTGTAGTTATCTTTATGCAAAAGATGCAAAAGTGTTGTTTATATACGTCCTGTTTCTCAATCATTTGTAAACGTAAACATTTTGAAGTTACGTTGATATAAAACAAAACACTTTTTGTTTCCCACGTTAGTCAGTTGCTAAAACTGCCAAGACACTTAATTTTTTAATTATAAAGTATTTATAACTTTATCAATCAAAAATGAAAAATACTTTATATTCTATGAAATGTCAATTTGAAATATAAATCATAAAATTTATATTTTTAATAAACTGAAGATTAAAATAATAGCAAACTGAAAACTAAAGAAGTTAACTGTTTTTACATATAAAGATAGTCTTAATTAATTTAAAGAAAATAAGGTAATTGATTATAAAACAAATTACACAATTTACAACATTGGCCTTATGCAGTATGTTTGTGAAAAATACAACAGATCACAAGCTAAAGTTAAATGTAGGTTTCCCAAATACATCCACAATTTTACATGTTTATTGAATCTGTTAAAAATGTGAAGAGAATGTTGCTTCTTTTTACTTTTATTAAAAATTTGTACACGCACTGATATTGCTCCTTGTTGAAGATTCTTTAAACAAACAACCAAATTAAAAAATTTACCATTCTCTGTCTAAACAAAAGAATCGACACTATATAATGTGCCTAGAGCAAAAACAATTAATATATACATGTATTAATAAAGACGCTTATGTTAACACTAAATGCAAACAAGCTATAATCTTCTTAAATGTCATAAAAAAATTGTAAACTAGAATCTGGGTTTTACGTTTGAATCAAGGTTTGTTAGAGATTTTAAATGAGTTGCAGTTGGCAGATCAAGACAATAATTTTCTGTTCGTACGATTTATAAATCTGCAAAGAAATGTCAAATTGATACAGCACTAGCTGTTAAACTAAAAAGTTTTGTGAAAAAGAAACAACAGTTTAATTATCTCTACGGGTTTAGTTTAAATAACGATAGTTTTGACTCGAAATTATTCTGACACATTAAGATTTGGAAATTATGTACTTATGGTTGACACTTTGGTCACTGTTCCAGGGGTGGCAAGTACATGGTTGCATTAAAGTCAATGCACCCATAGTAGTTACCTAAATGAGTAGACTCAAATTTATATAACATTATATCAGAAGAATCAATTAGTTTAAGTCCTCCCTGTGTGTTTACTAGAGACGGATTGAGAAGATTCGCTTGCTTGCGTCAAGTAAATAGAGGTAGATACGTCAGACACATTGTCCATTCATATAAGAACTAATTCGCTCGACGGCCCTTTCTAGTAGAAAAAGAAAGTACGTTCGTTTATGTAACGAAAATTCAAATGGATTGTGTATGACACGCAAAACTACTTCTGAAATTAAAAGTCTACGTTAGCTTACTTCACAGATTAAAAAAAAGGATTCGATTAATTGTGCAAAAATGGTTCCGACAACTGGTCTAAAGTTCACAATTGCATATAAATTCAGTGCAGTTACTAGCGGTAGTAAAGAAAGGTACAAATGTTTTTGCAAGTTTGAATACAAAAAAAAAACTAAAGAAACACAAGAAACACGTAAAGCTCTACCGTGCATAATTTCGTTACTTGGCAATTTGTGACCATGAAGAAGAAGATTCCAAGGTTTGTTACAGTATAATTTATAAAGTGTTGTTTGGGTTGCCTAGACTAATTTTTGATTTATTTTTAAAAATTTAAGTTATCATAATTGATAACAAAACAAGTAAATTTTACCTTGATTGGTGTCGGTCTTCTCGTATTCTCTTCCATTGAGAAAGGACGGTTTGGGTTTTTGCGTTAGCAGAAATTTTAGTAATTAGTTCTGGATTTAGCGAAAACACCTCAATGAATTATTGCCATTAGAAAATTATTAGTAGTAATATTATGCAATAATTAAACCACTTAGTGGGATATATTTGCCGTCCAAATTAAGAAGAAAGAGGCAGACCAACGGGTATGTTAAAAAAAAACACTTTAAATTGCTTCGTAATTTTTAACTTTTAATAATTAATTTTAGCCTTTTCTCGTTTACCAATTTTCAATTATTTTCGTTGCTGGATTGTGGACTTTGGGTTTATGGAGTTTACTAAAATGGTTGAATTTAGTTGTACATGGAATTTCAACAATTAGTGGGAATTCGAATTAGGACCTAATTTTTTCAATTACTGTATTTCAGGTCAGATAATTAGTTAATAAGTGTAAAATTCAAAAATTTGAAAATTTAGTTCGAAGTCAGTACTTAATTTATAATTTAGAAATCACGTATTTGTAAATGAGGTACTCCGGCTGCATAGTTATATGCTCATTTAATTATTTTACAGTTCAGTTTAAATTTAACAATTAAATAATAAATGCATACGGCATATTGGGAAAATTACCAAATACGTAATCTCGGGTCGCGGTCGATAAACGCAGGTCAACGCGTTTTAACGTTTATGCGTTGCTTTATAAATTACACGAAAAGGTGCTTCGAACAAGATCTTGTGTCTCCGTACCTTACCGGTTAACTACATATATAATTAATTGGTTTGCGATTGTCAGCGCACGGGGTTTAGTAGTGGTTAATTCCACCCAGTACTTATCTAATCATAATTTTTTTACCGCTATTTAATTTTGACACTTCAGCCGTGGTTTCCTTGTTGTATAAAGCAATTACTTATTGATATAACTATTATTATATTTTTTTTTTAAGAATTAAATAAACGTCACTGTACATATGTAGTTTATGAAACTAATGGGTTACACCAATAAATTTTTTTATTTGATATTTTTGTCACTTGTTTATTAATTGTAGTTTTAGACGGGAATTAGCCTTCCTGAGGTTAGTCGTTCAGGAAATTCTTTAGGTAGACTTGGCGCCCTGAGAGTTAGAGAGTTATTAATTTTTCCTCTAGCCGGCAATCTTTATTGTTCATCGTCTCCCTTATTTTGCAACAATTTTTAGACATTCTTGTATCTTTATATTCAATTTCGCCCCTTTTTTTTTATGTACATCATTTCCCATTCATAACCCTTAGATTACCCGTAACAAATTGGCGCCCAACTAAAATCATTATAAGTGCAATAACGGTTAATTAATAATTAGAATTTAAAAAAAAAATATTGTTTAAGATTAAATTGGTTTATAGTTTATAGTTTGTTTTAAGTTCAAAATGGACTTTAAATTAGATGTTGATAGATTACTTAGAGACGAACTAGAATATGAACTTCAAATTAGACGTATTGATTATTCGGGTAATGTAGAAAAACTTCGCAAAACATTAAGAAGCGCGTTAGCTTTAGAAAAATCAGGAAATGTATTTTCTCAAATAATACAGTTAGACGCTAAAACAGAAATTACAATTTGTGAACAAAAATTGAAGGAATTAAAAGATATATTATTCACTACCGAATCATCCACGTGGCCGATAAAAAAGATTCAATGTAAGCTCGCGCATATTTTTGGTCGAGTAGATAGAATTTCTTCTAGTGAAGAATCATTATTGAGTAAAAGATCCGAATTAGTTAACCTAATAATGGAATTTATTTCTGAATTTAGTAGTAAAGTAGCATACACTGAAGAACATGACGTTCAACTTCCAAATTTTCCTGAATTTTTAATGAACAGTCAAAAGAGGTTGAAAACAGTGATTCGGACAATAAACTTCCAACCGTATCTTCTTTAGTATCAAGTAAATCTGTTCCCGTGTATAAATGGAATTTAAAGTTTTCTGGTAAATTAGGCGACGGATTAAGTTTTAATGCATTTCTAGAAAAAGTTGAGGATTTATGTATTTCGCGCAATGTTAGTAAACGTCAGTTATTCGATTCGGCAATAGATTTATTTGAAGGCGAAGCTTTATTATGGTTTCGTATGGTACATAAACAAGTTTTAGATTGGGATTCATTAGTTAGTTTGATGAAACAAGAATTTACACCATCTCATTCTGCAGACATCTTGTGAAACAAATTCTTAATCGAACTCAAGGTGCTAACGAGTCAATTGGTATTTATGTAGCTACAATGACATGTCTATTTGATCGTATGCCAATTTCAGTTTCAAACGAATTGCGGTTAAAAGTTTTAAGAGGTAATATTTTACCGTTTTATCAAGAACGCCTTGTGTTATTAGATATAAATACAACTACCGAATTAATTAATTACTGTCGTAAGTTAGAAGAAACTAAATTAAAAGTAAAAGAATTTAAACCCCCTCAAGAAGGTCAATTAACCTTAGAACCAGATTTAGATTATAATTTTATTAGTGCAAAACCGAAACTTAATCCTTTACTTAGAGCAACTCGAGTACAACAACGAAGAACACCAACAACATTAAAATTATGTTATCGATGCCATAGACCTGGTCACTTAGCAAAAACGTGTAGAGTAAGAACATACATAAAATGTTTTAACTGTAACAAACCTAATTTTACAAAACTTACTTGTCCAGATTGTAATAGAAGTTCGGGAAACGAATCAAAGAGGCAGAATTAAGTCGGGATCTGTCCCTGAGTTTAAAACCGACTGTCACTAATAAATTTGATTTGAATTTTAGTAATAAACAAAAAATTATTTTAGATTATATTTTAGCACAAGTAAATGATGGTGAATGTCCTTATGTAAACGTTAGCATTTTGAATAAAAATTTTTACGGTTTATTAGATTCGGGAGCAAATAAAACTTTTATTAATGAAAGTACGTGGAACGTCTTAAGAAATTTAGGCTTACATCTAAATACAAAAATAAACCCGTGTGTATATTAGCCGACAATAGTTGTAATCAGTGTGAAGGAGTAATTACGGCACCAATTAGGTTACAAAATAAGGTTAAATTAATAGATTTATACCTTGTGCCACAACTAAAACAAGATTTAATATTAGGCATAGATTTTTGGTCAAAAATGGACATAATTCCAAATATTCGAAAAGGAGAATGGTTTTTCTTCGGATAATTTAAATACTCCTCTTATAAATAATATTTGCTCAAAATCAAATTTAACAAGCGATGAAGACATCCGCTTACAACATGTAATTGATGATTATTTTAATCAGTTTCGTGATCAAGAAATAGGATGTACAAATTTAGTACAGCATAAAATTGTGGTAAACGGAAATCCAATTAAACAGCGTTACTACCCTGTTTCACCATACAAACAAAAATTAATTGATCAAGAATTAGATAAAATGATTAAATCTGGAGTTGTTGAAAAATCAACAAGCGCATGGTCATCGCCTATCTTATTAGTAGAAAAGAAAGATGGTTCACAGCGTTTTTGTGTGGATTTTAGAAAAGTTAACAATATAACAGAGAAAGACGCTTATCCATTGCCATATGTATCATCAATTTTAACAAAATTAGGATCTACGCGTTACATTAGCAGTTTAGACATAAAAAGTGCTTTTGGCAAGTATCTTTAGATGAGAATAGTAAACAGTATACCGCGTTTACAGTACCCGGTAGGGGGCTGTATCAATTCACAAGACTTCCGTACGGTTTATCAAATGCACCCGCGACTTTTCAAAGATTAGTAGATGTAATTTTCGGACCGGAATTAGAACCTTATGTTTTTGCTATCTAGACGATATTATTGTTGTAACTTCTAATTTTGAAAAACATTTAGAAATTTTAAAAGAAGTATTAAACAGATTAGCTAAATCGAACCTTATTTTGAATAAAGAAAAAAGTCAATTTTGTCGACCAGAATTGAAATATTTAGGTTATGTGGTTAATTCAAATGGTTTACATGTTGATCCAGCCAAAATAGAATGTATTGTTAATATGCCAGCTCCTAAAAATGTAACGGGTGTAAGGCGTTTATTAGGGATGTTATCATGGTACAGACGTTTTATTGCCTCGTATTCTGAATTAATTACGCCTTTAACAAAATTATTAAAAAAAGGAATTAAATTTAACTGGGATTGTGATTGTGAAAATACGTTAGTAAAAATTAAAGATATTTTAGTTTCATCACCTATATTAGCTATTCCAAACTTTGATCATGAATTTTGTTTACAAACGGACGCTTCTTCTATAGGTATAGGCGCGGTGCTAACTCAGTTTTATGACAACCAAGAGCATGTTATTTGTTATATTTCTCGGGCATTAACAGCTACGGAAAGAAAATATTCAGTTACCGAAAGAGAATGTTTGGCAGTTTTGTGGAGCGTGGAAAAATTACGTTGTTATTTAGAAGGTACGAAATTTAAAATTATCACCGATCATCATAGTTTAGTTTGGTTAAACAACTTAAAAGATCCGCAAGGCAGACTTGGTCGTTGGGTGTTACGTCTTCAGCAGTATAATTATAACATAATTCACCGCAAAGGAAAAGAACACGTAGTACCGGACGCTTTATCGCGATTAATTCCTGAAAGTTCTCTGCATATTAATTTAGTTCAACTTACAAATGTCACCGATCCTTGGTATCTTAAACTATTTAATAGTATTCAAAACAAACCATTACATTATCCAAAATTTAGAATTAGTAATAATAAAATTTATAAACACGTTGATTTAGATTTTGTGGAATTAAGAAATATCAACGATTTTTGGAAATTAGTTATACCTAAAGAGAAACGTAAAGAAGTCTTAAAAGCATGTCACGATGAACCTACGTCAGGTCATTTAGGAACGTACAAAACATATTATCGTGTAGCAAAATTATACTATTGGCCAGGCATGCGCACCGATATTACAAAGTATATTAGGTCATGTATTGTTTGTCAAAAGATCAAACCAGAACAAAAGTTACCTGCTGGTCAAATGGGAAAACCATTGATTCCTAATAAGATTTGGCAAATTATAAGTTTTGATTTAATTGGACCGTTACCAAGATCATCACATGGTAACCAATATATTTTTGTTGTAACTGATACCTTCAGCAAGTTTAGTTTATTGTTTCCGTTACGTAAAGCGTTAGCCATAAATGTTTGCAGAATTTTAGAAGAACAAATTTTCCTAATGTTTGGAGTTCCACAAATTATGAGATGTGACAATGGCGTTCAATTTAAAGGACGAGAATTAAACAAATTAGCAGAGAAATACAACGTTAAAGTTATATATACTCCTTATTATCACCCGCAATCTAATAACACCGAACGCGTAAATCGAGTAATTAAAACCATGATATCAGCGTATGTTAAAGATCTAAACCATAGAAAATGGGATGAACATTTAAGTTATTTAGCTTGCGCACTTAGAACAGCTCGACATGAAGCTACTCTACAAACCCCTTATTTTATTAATTTTGGAAAAGAAATTAATCTATCGGGAGATGAACATACAGGAAAAATTACTGATTCGGTTACGAACATAGTTAGTACCCCAGAAATTAAATTAGAAATTTTAGATAAAATGCGTAAATTAGTCAAAGAGAATTTAACAAAAGCTTACGAAAAATCAAAAATACAATACAATTTACGTAAGCGAGATATTCATTACAGAGTAGGAGATTTAGTGTTAAAACGAAACTATTCCTTGTCTGATGCAAACAAATATTTTAACGCAAAATTAGCGGAAAAATTTGAGGGTCCTTTTAAAATTAAAAAAATTATTAGTTATTGCACTTATGAATTAGAAGATGACAAAAATTTAAGTAAAGGACAGTGGCATGTGAAAGACCTGAAACCATTCGTTAACCGATTAGACGATTAAAATGTATTTAGTTTAGAATGTTTTTTTAAATTTCTTTAGGTTAAAAAAAAAAAAAAAAAATTTTTTTTTTTCTTTTTGGTAGAGGGGATATTGTTACAGTATAATTTATAAAGTGTTGTTTGGGTTGCCTAGACTAATTTTTGATTTATTTTTAAAAATTTAAGTTATCATAATTGATAACAAAACAAGTAAATTTTACCTTGATTGGTGTCGGTCTTCTCGTATTCTCTTCCATTGAGAAAGGACGGTTTGGGTTTTTGCGTTAGCAGAAATTTTAGTAATTAGTTCTGGATTTAGCGAAAACACCTCAATGAATTATTGCCATTAGAAAATTATTAGTAGTAATATTATGCAATAATTAAACCACTTAGTGGGATATATTTGCCGTCCAAATTAAGAAGAAAGAGGCAGACCAACGGGTATGTTAAAAAAAAACACTTTAAATTGCTTCGTAATTTTTAACTTTTAATAATTAATTTTAGCCTTTTCTCGTTTACCAATTTTCAATTATTTTCGTTGCTGGATTGTGGACTTTGGGTTTATGGAGTTTACTAAAATGGTTGAATTTAGTTGTACATGGAATTTCAACAATTAGTGGGAATTCGAATTAGGACCTAATTTTGTCAATTAATGGAGTTCAGGTCAGATAATTAGTTAATAAGTGTAAAATTCAAAAATTTGAAAATTTAGTTCGAAGTCAGTACTTAATTTATAATTTAGAAATCACGTATTTGTAAATGAGGTACTCCGGCTGCATAGTTATATGCTCATTTAATTATTTTACAGTTCAGTTTAAATTTAACAATTAAATAATAAATGCATACGGCATATTGGGAAAATTACCAAATACGTAATCTCGGGTCGCGGTCGATAAACGCAGGTCAACGCGTTTTAACGTTTATGCGTTGCTTTATAAATTACACGAAAAGGTGCTTCGAACAAGATCTTGTGTCTCCGTACCTTACCGGTTAACTACATATATAATTAATTGGTTTGCGATTGTCAGCGCACGGGGTTTAGTAGTGGTTAATTCCACCCAGTACTTATCTAATCATAATTTTTTTTTACCGCTATTTAATTTTGACACTTCAGCCGTGGTTTCCTTGTTGTATAAAGCAATTACTTATTGATATAACTATTATTATATTTTTTTTTAAGAATTAAATAAACGTCACTGTACATATGTAGTTTATGAAACTAATGGGTTACACCAATAAATTTTTTTTATTTGATATTTTTGTCACTTGTTTATTAATTGTAGTTTTAGACGGGAATTAGCCTTCCTGAGGTTAGTCGTTCAGGAAATTCTTTAGGTAGACTTGGCGCCCTGAGAGTTAGAGAGTTATTAATTTTTCCTCTAGCCGGCAATCTTTATTGTTCATCGTCTCCCTTATTTTGCAACAATTTTTAGACATTCTTGTATCTTTATATTCAATTTCGCCCCTTTTTTTTTATGTACATCATTTCCCATTCATAACCCTTAGATTACCCGTAACAGGTTTTTAAACCTTCAAGCAAATGGTAATCCAGCACTCAAAAAATAGACGAAAAACAAAAAGGTTTTTAAATGACTTTCAAAGGAAGTAGCCAATGAAGTTTGGACATGACATTTTTTGTTCTAAATGAAATTTTTGAAGAAATGCAGCACCAATCCTTTTTTTTTCAATAATAAATGAAACCACAGATTGTAGTAATTCTAAGCAGATTTCATTCAGCATTCTAATAACTGCAGTGGCTCCAGAGTGGAAAGAATATTTTCTCAGTTTCTATAATACATCTTCGACCGCCGCAGTACTCTTTAGAAACTTGTACAAAATTGCTTAATATCAGAGAGTTGATTACATAAAAGAGAAAATCTCCTGAATGTTTGGTTTGCTTTGAAAAATTCCAAAAAGACAGAGTAGTGAATGAATTTGATACCCCAGTTCACCCAAAAGGATTAACACCGTTTTGCCCAACAAGGTGGTGTGTTTGCATAAAGTCTTTCAAATTCTTCAAGGATAACTATAAAGTGTTGCTTCCATTTATTTCAACTGATAAAAAAATGAACATCATACATTTAACGTGCGTTATTGACAACAAACTGTTACCTTTATTGATAATTATGGATAAATACATAAATAACTGTTTTGGCACTTACTGACAAATCCAAAACCTGCCGACTCTACACTGTTCTGTCAAAAAAAAACAGTATACATTCATTTAAATGTCTGTAGTACATATGTACATGTTAACAGTTACTTCAGAACCAGTAAGGCAAAAGTTAATCTAGGCATATCTGGAAGGTGTAGAATGTATCCGTTTCAAAAAGAACTAAATTATTGATTTTGTCTGATTTGTTAATTTCTTTAGAAAAATAATTGAGATAAAATAATTAATAGAAAAATTAATACAATAGATCAAATTAAACGCGCGATAACATAAACAGTATGTAGAACTCGATAACGTAAGTATAAATTATGGATTTCTTTCAGTTTTGTTTGAACTTTAGTTAACATATTACCCCTGTTTATGCATCTACTCCTAATAAAATAACTATTTAATGACAAAGTAAAAGTCATAGTTATAAAATTACAGAATATCGAAGTGAACAATCTCAAAAAAAGAGAAATTAGAAAAACTCAGAAAATCAAAAAACCTAAAAAAATGCAAAAACAAACATCGATGAAAGCAGATGAACAGCAATACTATATATTTTTGAAATTATTTCACTTCAGCGCTTTGTTCCGATATAACAATATATATCTAATCACAAGGTAGATATGTAATTTAATTATTTCCAAATTGTAAATATCCTTCAGAGAAACAAGTGCGCAGCAAAGATGTGTCGATTTTTGTAGTGATAAAATAAAAGGCAATGTTCCTATAAGCGTAATCAGGAAACAATTAAATTTTGGGGGTGTAAAACGCAAAGGAAAAATGAATGTTTACAATAAATTAACAAGTAAAGTTGGCCATAAAAATGTGTACAACATGTGGTTGATAAGATGCCAATACTTGATATTGATAGTATTGTAGTCAAAATATATAAGCATTTTTCTATATATACAGTAATGACAAATACTTTGAAAGAATTCTGTCAGTTTCCAGAAATCGAATTCAAAAACGTATTAAGCCATTTTGGTACAAGATTTTTTAGAAGAGAACAAAACGGTGCATCTTACTGTGTGCCACTTTGTCATTTTTGACTGTGGTTTATCTAAATACAAACCCGCAAAGTCAAAGTTTCTTCTTTCGCTTGCCGAGATTACACTGAACGACGGTTAAAGTGTAATCGTGCTCACAATTTTAATAGGAATTGTACAAAAACACTCAAATGCGTTGCTAAATGGTTAGACAGTCCGTAGGTATAAATAAGATTTTGATGTCGTAATCCGTTTTAGGCTTATCAACCTTGCATTCAATATACAAATAAATTGTCAAAAGTGCGAGATGCGTAAAAAACGACCTAGTAGAGATAAGAAAACACAGTTAACACTAATCGGTTTCTCTTGTCTCCGGAACTACAATATTCGAATTTGGTAAAGATTTGTCAAAAATTGTAGATTTTAGTCACTTTACGTAAAGAATTTTGAATTTTATAATCTAGTATACGTAGTATCTTACGAGAAGCTAAATAAGTTTATTATTACAATTTGGAAAAAATCGAAATTACCAGGAACGATAGAGAACAAAACGGTGCATCTTACTGTGTGCCACTTTGTCATTTTTGACTGTGGTTTATCTAAATACAAACCCGCAAAGTCAAAGTTTCTTCTTTCGCTTGCCGAGATTACACTGAACGACGGTTAAAGTGTAATCGTGCTCACAATTTTAATAGGAATTGTACAAAAACACTCAAATGCGTTGCTAAATGGTTAGACAGTCCGCAGGTATAAATAAGATTTTGATGTCGTAATCCGTTTTAGGCTTATCAACCTTGCATTCAATATACAAATAAATTGTCAAAAGTGCGAGATGCGTAAAAAACGACCTAGTAGAGATAAGAAAACACAGTTAACACTAATCGGTTTCTCTTGTCTCCGGAACTACAATATTCGAATTTGGTAAAGATTTGTCAAAAATTGTAGATTTTAGCCACTTTACGTAAAGAATTTTGAATTTTATAATCTAGTATACGTAGTAGTTTACGAGAAGCTAAATAAGTTTATTATTACAATTTGGAAAAAATCGAAATTACCAGGAACGATAGAGAACAAAACGGTGCATCTTACTGTGTGCCACTTTGTCATTTTTGACTGTGGTTTATCTAAATACAAACCCGCAAAGTCAAAGTTTCTTCTTTCGCTTGCCGAGATTACACTGAACGACGGTTAAAGTGTAATCGTGCTCACAATTTTAATAGGAATTGTACAAAAACACTCAAATGCGTTTCTAAATGGTTAGACAGTCCGTAGGTATAAATAAGATTTTGATGTCGTAATCCGTTTTAGGCTTATCAACCTTGCATTCAATATACAAATAAATTGTCAAAAGTGCGAGATGCGTAGAACGACCTAGTAGAGATAAGAAAACACAGTTAACACTAATCGGTTTCTCTTGTCTCCGGAACTACAATATTCGAATTTGGTAAAGATTTTAAAAAATTGTAGATTTTAGTCACTTTACGTAAAGAATTTTGAATTTTATAATCTAGTATACGTAGTATCTTACGAGAAGCTAAATAAGTTTATTATTACAATTTGGAAAAAATCGAAATTACCAGGAACGATAGAGAACAAAACGGTGCATCTTACTGTGTGCCACTTTGTCATTTTTGACTGTGGTTTATCTAAATACAAACCCGCAAAGTCAAAGTTTCTTCTTTCGCTTGCCGAGATTACACTGAACGACGGTTAAAGTGTAATCGTGCTCACAATTTTAATAGGAATTGTACAAAAACACTCAAATGCGTTTCTAAATGGTTAGACAGTCCGTAGGTATAAATAAGATTTTGATGTCGTAATCCGTTTTAGGCTTATCAACCTTGCATTCAATATACAAATAAATTGTCAAAAGTGCGAGATGCGTAAAAAACGACCTAGTAGAGATAAGAAAACACAGTTAACACTAATCGGTTTCTCTTGTCTCCGGAACTACAATATTCGAATTTGGTAAAGATTTGTCAAAAATTGTAGATTTTAGTCACTTTACGTAAAGAATTTTGAATTTTATAATCTAGTATACGTAGTATCTTACGAGAAGCTAAATAAGTTTATTATTACAATTTGGAAAAAATCGAAATTACCAGGAACGATAGAGAACAAAACGGTGCATCTTACTGTGTGCCACTTTGTCATTTTTGACTGTGGTTTATCTAAATACAAACCCGCAAAGTCAAAGTTTCTTCTTTCGCTTGCCGAGATTACACTGAACGACGGTTAAAGTGTAATCGTGCTCACAATTTTAATAGGAATTGTACAAAAACACTCAAATGCGTTGCTAAATGGTTAGACAGTCCGCAGGTATAAATAAGATTTTGATGTCGTAATCCGTTTTAGGCTTATCAACCTTGCATTCAATATACAAATAAATTGTCAAAAGTGCGAGATGCGTAAAAAACGACCTATTAGAGATAAGAAAACACAGTTAACACTAATCGGTTTCTCTTGTCTCCGGAACTACAATATTCGAATTTGGTAAAGATTTGTCAAAAATTGTAGATTTTAGTCACTTTACGTAAAGAATTTTGAATTTTATAATCTAGTATACGTAGTATCTTACGAGAAGCTAAATAAGTTTATTATTACAATTTGGAAAAAATCGAAATTACCAGGAACGATAGAGAACAAAACGGTGCATCTTACTGTGTGCCACTTTGTCATTTTTGACTGTGGTTTATCTAAATACAAACCCGCAAAGTCAAAGTTTCTTCTTTTCGCTTGCCGAGATTACACTGAACGACGGTTAAAGTGTAATCGTGCTCACAATTTTAATAGGAATTGTACAAAAACACTCAAATGCGTTTCTAAATGGTTAGACAGTCCGTAGGTATAAATAAGATTTTGATGTCGTAATCCGTTTTAGGCTTATCAACCTTGCATTCAATATACAAATAAATTGTCAAAAGTGCCAGATGCGTAAAAAACGACCTAGTAGAGATAAGAAAACACAGTTAACACTAATCGGTTTCTCTTGTCTCCGGAACTACAATATTCGAATTTGGTAAAGATTTGTCAAAAATTGTAGATTTTAGTCACTTTACGTAAAGAATTTTGAATTTTATAATCTAGTATACGTAGTATCTTACGAGAAGCTAAATAAGTTTATTATTACAATTTGGAAAAAATCGAAATTACCAGGAACGATAGAGAACAAAACGGTGCATCTTACTGTGTGCCACTTTGTCATTTTTGACTGTGGTTTATCTAAATACAAACCCGCAAAGTCAAAGTTTCTTCTTTCGCTTGCCGAGATTACACTGAACGACGGTTAAAGTGTAATCGTGCTCACAATGGGAATTGTACAAAAACACTCAAATGCGTTGCTAAATGGTTAGACAGTCCGCAGGTATAAATAAGATTTTGATGTCGTAATCCGTTTTAGGCTTATCAACCTTGCATTCAATATACAAATAAATTGTCAAAAGTGCGAGATGCGTAAAAACGACCTAGTAGAGATAAGAAAACACAGTTAACACTAATCGGTTTCTCTTGTCTCCCGGAACTACAATATTCGAATTTGGTAAAGATTTGTCAAAAATTGTAGATTTTAGTCACTTTACGTAAAGAATTTTGAATTTTATAATCTAGTATACGTAGTATCTTACGAGAAGCTAAATAAGTTTATTATTACAATTTGGAAAAAATCGAAATTACCAGGAACGATAGAGAACAAAACGGTGCATCTTACTGTGTGCCACTTTGTCATTTTTGACTGTGGTTTATCTAAATACAAACCCGCAAAGTCAAAGTTTCTTCTTTCGCTTGCCGAGATTACACTGAACGACGGTTAAAGTGTAATCGTGCTCCTAATTTTAATAGGAATTGTACAAAAACACTCAAATGCGTTGCTAAATGGTTAGACAGTCCGCAGGTATAAATAAGATTTTGATGTCGTAATCCGTTTTAGGCTTATCAACCTTGCATTCAATATACAAATAAATTGTCAAAAGTGCGAGATGCGTAAAAACGACCTAGTAGAGATAAGAAAACACAGTTAACACTAATCGGTTTCTCTTGTCTCCGGAACTACAATATTCGAATTTGGTAAAGATTTGTCAAAATTGTAGATTTTAGTCACTTTACGTAAAGAATTTTGAATTTTATAATCTAGTATACGTAGTATCTTACGAGAAGCTAAATAAGTTTATTATTACAATTTGGAAAAAATCGAAATTACCAGGAACGATAGAGAACAAAACGGTGCATCTTACTGTGTGCCACTTTGTCATTTTTGACTGTGGTTTATCTAAATACAAACCCGCAAAGTCAAAGTTTCTTCTTTCGCTTGCCGAGATTACACTGAACGACGGTTAAAGTGTAATCGTGCTCACAATTTTAATAGGAATTGTACAAAAACACTCAAATGCGTTTCTAAATGGTTAGACAGTCCGTAGGTATAAATAAGATTTTGATGTCGTAATCCGTTTTAGGCTTATCAACCTTGCATTCAATATACAAATAAATTGTCAAAAGTGCGAGATGCGTAAAAAACGACCTAGTAGAGATAAGAAAACACAGTTAACACTAATCGGTTTCTCTTGTCTCCGGAACTACAATATTCGAATTTGGTAAAGATTTGTCAAAAATTGTAGATTTTAGTCACTTTACGTAAAGAATTTTGAATTTTATAATCTAGTATACGTAGTATCTTACGAGAAGCTAAATAAGTTTATTATTACAATTTGGAAAAAATCGAAATTACCAGGAACGATAGAGAACAAAACGGTGCATCTTACTGTGTGCCACTTTGTCATTTTTGACTGTGGTTTATCTAAATACAAACCCGCAAAGTCAAAGTTTCTTCTTTCGCTTGCCGAGATTACACTGAACGACGGTTAAAGTGTAATCGTGCTCACAATTTTAATAGGAATTGTACAAAAACACTCAAATGCGTTTCTAAATGGTTAGACAGTCCGTAGGTATAAATAAGATTTTGATGTCGTAATCCGTTTTAGGCTTATCAACCTTGCATTCAATATACAAATAAATTGTCAAAAGTGCGAGATGCGTAAAAAACGACCTAGTAGAGATAAGAAAACACAGTTAACACTAATCGGTTTCTCTTGTCTCCGGAACTACAATATTCGAATTTGGTAAAGATTTTAAAAAATTGTAGATTTTAGTCACTTTACGTAAAGAATTTTGAATTTTATAATCTAGTATACGTAGTATCTTACGAGAAGCTAAATAAGTTTATTATTACAATTTGGAAAAAATCGAAATTACCAGGAACGATAGAGAACAAAACGGTGCATCATACTGTGTGCCACTTTGTCATTTTTGACTGTGGTTTATCTAAATACAAACCCGCAAAGTCAAAGTTTCTTCTTTCGCTTGCCGAGATTACACTGAACGACGGTTAAAGTGTAATCGTGCTCACAATTTTAATAGGAATTGTACAAAAACACTCAAATGCGTTGCTAAATGGTTAGACAGTCCGCAGGTATAAATAAGATTTTGATGTCGTAATCCGTTTTAGGCTTATCAACCTTGCATTCAATATACAAATAAATTGTCAAAAGTGCGAGATGCGTAAAAACGACCTAGTAGAGATAAGAAAACACAGTTAACACTAATCGGTTTTCTTGTCTCCGGAACTACAATATTCAAATTTGGTAAAGATTTGTCAAAAATTGTAGATTTTAGTCACTTTACGTAAAGAATTTTGAATTTTATAATCTAGTATACGTAGTATCTTACGAGAAGCTAAATAAGTTTATTATTACAATTTGGAAAAAATCGAAATTACCAGGAACGATAGAGAACAAAACGGTGCATCTTACTGTGTGCCACTTTGTCATTTTTGACTGTGGTTTATCTAAATACAAACCCGCAAAGTCAAAGTTTCTTCTTTCGCTTGCCGAGATTACACTGAACGACGGTTAAAGTGTAATCGTGCTCACAATTTTAATAGGAATTGTACAAAAACACTCAAATGCGTTTCTAAATGGTTAGACAGTCCGTAGGTATAAATAAGATTTTGATGTCGTAATCCGTTTTAGGCTTATCAACCTTGCATTCAATATACAAATAAATTGTCAAAAGTGCGAGATGCGTAAAAAACGCCCTAGTAGAGATAAGAAAACACAGTTAACACTAATCGGTTTCTCTTGTCTCCGGAACTACAATATTCAAATTTGGTAAAGATTGGTAAAAAATTGTAGATTTTAGTCACTTAACCTAAAGAAAATTCAATTCAATCAATACGGTAAGGTGTCGAAACCAACAAAATTCAAAGACGGGAGGTAATATTTTATACGAAACTGAACTGGTTATACTTTTAGAGGGCTTATGATGACCATTTCGGTCAAATCATGTTGGCAATAATTAATAAATAAAATGAAAATAGGAAAAGCATAAATAAAATTATCTATAATTATTCATTTTAAACTAAATTATAGAAAATGTTTTTAGGTATTTAAATAAGAAATTCGTTGCAGAAAACCTAAATTTAGTCGGTTAAGAAATACTCTCAAAAAAAAGTTTCAAAGATTTACATATTGTGAAATAAAGTTTAAAGCATCTGTTTTTTAATTGCATATCTATAAAAAAAAATCAAATAATATTCATTTAACCAAATCTACAGTTACATGCTTTTATCTTTAAACGATGTCTTTGTCTACTTCTTAATCCACGTATTATCATTCCCAGAATACTAGTGATAAATGATAGTAGTAGTAATAACAATAACGTACAAAAAAGTTTGTTATTGCAGTGGCAACGCATTAGTTATCTTTGGCACCGCTGGTTGTCTTATTAGTGAACCAGTTTGCATACAAAGAATTTTTTATTAACCTTGAAGAAATAATAATAATTTATAAGTGTTCAAAAAAAGAGTAGAATTGTTTAAGGGCTTTTACTACCTGTTAAGTTATACTGAGAAGTGTTAATAAACATTTGACACAAAACATCTGTTTCTAACAAAATTTTTAATTTTGTGTACAATAGCTCAACTGTTTGCCCATTTAAAGTAAAAGGAAAAGTAAAATATTATCATGGATAAAAAGTGATTCTTAGTTACCGTTATAAAGATAAAACTGTAATGAGTAATTATTAAATATGTTAATTTATAGATACGTAAAGTATTTATGATTGAAAAAATTATGGTATATTTGCAAACTTTTGCTTCTATTAACAAAACATTTGTTTAGAAATTGAGAGGTTAGTTTATTCATACACTGTTGTCTAACCGCAACTATGATCTTATATAAGTATTTGTTTCATCGCTACTAAGAGGTTATTTCGAGTAAGGTATATAACCGGTACTAAGAGGCTATATAAAATTTACCGACAGTAGGTATCTAAACTATCGGGATGAACGGCCATATTGTAAGCGCTTAGTAACGGCGGTACAAATATATATATATATATATATATATATGCATTTGTATCGCCTTCGTCTCCGCATATCTTTAGGACGCCCATCCATCCGGTAGAACAAATTATGTTACACAAGTTTTTTCTGTATTTAAGGGGTCAGGTGTTACACCATTTCACAAGCAAAGGTCGAGGGGTAATGATATCACATGTTTTTTTCATACAAAATACAAATTTGTATTTAGTACTACCTTACCTCCATATGGGATTACGACGCTTTTGCCTCCTTATATATATAATTGTAAAATGCTACGGTCGAGTTCACCTCCAGCGGCGCTGCCAAAATTTCAAAATATTTTCAACGCATTTGACAAAACAGCTTATGCACGCTGTGATAATACAGCATCATATTTTGTACTTGTGATTTAGTTTTTACAGTGGTACAACTTAATTTTTAGTTATTGTGTGCAGACAGTGTATTAACATTGTTTTTGAGTAGTGTGCAGTTAAACCAGACTGTTGCAATAAATACTTGTTTGCAGTAAGTAAAAGTTTCTTTTATTACAAAACAGATGTATTGGCGTATTGCTGAGAACTCAAAATATTCTAATAACTGCTTAGGTACGTCTTTTCAATTACTGTGGTGTACAAAATTCTTGACAACGTTTAAATGTTTTATCGCCAAATTCATTTTTTATGTTATATCATTATATTATATAATACTGATTATAAGCGACTTTCGGCTTAGACCGCGTAGTAGTTATACACCCAGACTTAGGCTTGGTCTTAGTCTCTTCTTGAGAGCCAAAACTTTATTTTATTGAATTTTAATTTTGTGACTAGTTCATCGGACAGTTCCCCTTGGGCTCGTTTTTTATTGGCCATGATGAAATGCGCACAATAACGCCACGAAACGTCGCCTGCAAAAATCTACTAAGGAAGGGTTTTTTGCTTCTCCTACCTGAAGGTGTAACACAACTACTTAATTATTACTAAGACAAAAACGTTACTAATAAATTTTTATGTTATCTTTTCACTTTTCACTGAGTAATAGACGTGCGTGATAAAATAAAACTATGATTATAAGCGACTTTCGGCTTAGACCGCGTAGTAGTTATACACCCAGACTTAGGCTTGGTCTTAGTCTCTTCTTGAGAGCCAAAACAAGAATTAGAACTTGGCCTGTGCCGTATCGTCGTTCGTGAACCCAAATAAAATAACGTTTCGCAAGACATTGGAGCTTGCATCTTCAGAGTGGTAAATGTCACTGAAAGAAAAAGTATAGCCAAGATTTGCTGAGTCTTAAACCGTCTTCTCGGTTCATATTACATGGATGTTTTTCTGTTTCCACAGCTTCGCGGATTAGTCTGGGAAAGTAGAAAGGAGTTCTAGCCAACACTTTAGTTTAATCAAAGTTCAGCGTGTATCCTTGGTTTCACACGTATTCTGCCACTGCTGATTTAGTAAATCTGCGGTGTTTGCAGTCAGCCATATGTTCTTTAACTTTGCACTTATTGCAGTTATAAAGACAACTTGTTAAAGCAAGTAGAAGGAGCGGCCTTGCGTTCACCGCTCTCTTCAGTTATAGCCAATTTACATAGAATATTTTGTAACTGAAATTATGAAAAATGTTGAGTTAAAACCAAAAACTTGGTTTATGATACGTTTGTTGTATGGCCTCATGGCAAAGATAAACTAAATCAGTTCTTTCAACATCTAAACTCTGCACATAACAGCATTAAATTTACTATGGAGTTTAGAACATAAGAGAATCTGTTTTGCATACTTTAGCCAAAAGCCAAAACGTGTGTCCAATAATGAAAATCTACAAAAAGAAAAGGAAACACTGTTGGAATCCCTACAACAAAATAAATACGGGTTCAAAGAGATCCAAAACGCATGGAGAAGAGCAATAAATCTAAAAGTCAAAAAAGACTTATCACCTCCTACTAGCACCGCTGATTTACCTTACTGTATGGGTTCGGCAGACAAAATAAACAGGGTGCTAAAGAAATATAATATTAAAACTGTTTTTAGGACTAAGGATACCCTGAACACCTGGTTTACATTTGCTAAATACAAACAAGGGACTCTAAAAGATGCCGGAGTTTACAAAATTTCTTGTTCCTGTGGATCAAGACGCTCTATTCAAGTTGGAGTAAAAGAACATATGGCTGACCGCAAACACCGCAGAGTTACTAAATAAGCAGTTGCAGAGCACGTGAGGAACCAACGACACACACTGAACTTCGACCAAATTAAAGTGTTGGCTAGAACTCCTTTCTACTTTTCCAGACTAATCCGCGAAGCCGTGGAAATAAAAAAACATCCATGTAATATGAATCGAGAAGACGGTTTAAGACTCAGCAAATCTTGGCTACCAGTATTATATCCTCTAAAACAAAGATCAACCTTCTTGGAAAGGACACAAACACTTACTCCAAGTATATACGATGTCAATCAAGCGGTAACGAAAAGATAAGGTCAGTTAATCACGCTAATCGCTAGTGGTATAAATCGTCATTTACACTTTTTCTTTCAGTGACGTTTACTACTCTGAAGATGCAAGCAGCAATGTCTTGCGAAACGTCAGATTGTTTAGGTTCACGAACGACAATACTGCAAAGGCCAAGTTCTACTTCTCGTTTTGACAGTCAAAAAGAGACTAGGACCAAGCCTAAGTCTGGGTGTTTAACTACGACGCGGTCTAAGCCGAAAGTCGCTTATAATCATAATCATAACAATCGCGAAAGCTTAAAATTTTATATCGTACTATTTTTGTTTAAGTACAAAAATACTTCTAAAATTGGCGATCAAATGTAATCAGAGAAAGCAAAATGCTCAAGAAATTTGAAAAAACTTAGGTTGCGTACTTAATAATTAATAATAATGTGTTTGACTATTTGTTTTCTTTTTTTATTCCTTCTAGGCTCTACCGGCTATGAATTGTTAGATCCGTTTTACTGCAGCCACAACTCCGATGAAGATCCTACCTTTCATCCAGAAAAGCTGCGCTTAAAACCAACTTTAGTGAATAATCTACTGTTCAAAAATGTTTCTTTAAAAGCAAACAATGTTGCAGATAAAATAGCCCTTTCTAAGTGCATAGACCAACTAATTAAGCATTATTACTAAAGAACGGAAAAATGCATTTTGCGTTTTTTCTTGTTTTTTGGACAAAGTTCATTTTTGTAAAATTACTACTCCAAGCTAAAAACACATTCCTCATACTCAAAAAGAGAATTAAGGTAGTTCTCTCACGTCGCTCATTTAGTTTATAGCTTTGTTCTCACGGTTTGTAAAAATTTCCAATATTTTTTCTCTTATTGTAGCTAATGCTAAAACAAGTCTACTGTCTTTTTTTTTATTTTTTTTAAATTAAAGCTTGATTAATTGGCCAAAACATAACTAACATTATCTGTGTCGTGCAGCAGTTATTCTTTATTTTCTTTTTTAAAGTTATATTTAAAAAAATGTAAATTTATAGCAAAGTATAAATATTGGAAAAAAGATTTAAAAAATTGTTTTTTTACTACTTACAAATTTGCAAACGACAGAGTGGTAAATCCCTACCGCATTGCTGCTTACATTTAAAATCACGCTATCTGCATTTTGATTTAGTCGTCCACTACAGGCTTCATAAGTAGATGCCTTTTTAGACTTATAACTCTTTGTTTCCGCCAAATGTACAAGAATTTATACAAACTTTCGACTAAAAAGACTCTGCAAGAGAAAAAAGTTGCAGTTTATCAAGTTCTAAAAATGTTGCAAAAATAGAAAAGAAGCAGAATAGTTAGAAAAACAGAAAAAATTGGTATCGTCACTTTAAACAGCATACTAAAAAGAAGTAAGCTCTATAAATGTTTGGGTGTGTGAGCTTATAAACCAACAGAAAGTGAAGACTTTTGTTTATCATATATACACAACAGCAGAAAAATAAAAATACGTAGTCATTTTGACATAATGTCATTATTTTATTATTTGTATTGTATTGTTTTCATTTTATTACTTTTATAATCTTTGTTAAATAAACTTTATAACTGCGTGTTATTTATTTAATTGTAACTAAAAAGCTACCTAAAAACAAAATTATTTTTTTCTACAAAATAAAATGAATTTAAATTGGCCGAAGTAAAGTGAAAACGTTTTTTTTGGGTTTAAACCGTTTTAAAGTAGAAACCGAAGTTGCCAACGTTTCGTTCAAAGTCCCAAACAGTGTCCCAGATCTAACAATTAATTAATATTATTTATTTTTGTATAAAAATTTTATTCTGTAGACAATGGCATCTTTTCATTTAAACTTTTTTATTTTTCTCTAGGTGGTTTATCCTCTTGTAAATTTGATCTGGAGATATACTGTATATATGTATAATGACTTGTTTTATATTAGTTCATATCAATATTATACTTACCTTACTAATCTGTAATATAAGCAAATTAAACAAAAATTGACTGGAAGAAAATACGAGGTATGTAGGTACGACTAAATCCAGAAAAGTAATTATATCCATATACGTCATGTACATATATCTTTGTATCGTTTTTGCCTCTAGCGGTGTTGTCAATATAATGAGGCAAATGCGTACTAGTAGCATAAGGAGGTGGTTTGGAACTAAATACATCATGAATATAAAACAGCAGCGCCCCTAGTGAATAAGTAGTAGAACTGTATTGTATTTTTGTATGTATATTTAGAGCGTTTTCACCTCCGGCAAAAAAATCGTCAAACGATAGAGAGTGTTTCAAAAAAGATAATTCAGATGAAAAATAAGAAAAACGCTTTCGGCTCCGAAAACGGAGGCAAACACGTAAAAACGGAGGCGAAATCGATCTATTCATATAGCATTCGGAGGTGTATGAGTACTAAATGCATATATATATATATATATATATATATATATATATATATATATATATATATATATATATATCCGTCCAGCCACTACAAAATCATCATCAATTTGGCGTCCATGGAAAATTGGCGTCCGTATATGGACGCCACTTTGGATTCCCTTATAAAAGTGTTGCGGTAGACCCCTACTACCTACAGACAAAGATTTGGAGGGACGCCAAAAAACGTAAACGTGTCAGAAAATTGAATAATATAGTTCAAAAAATTTTCACTACGAGCGCTACTGTCGCCATACATAATTGTATATTGTACGAATATATTTTTAAATACATTTCCGTATCAATATGGCGACCTCGATGTGGCAACGTAGCAGGATGCCATGTTGATATAAAAATGAATATGTATAATTAAATATTGCGTTATAGACGCCAGGACCAGATTAATGATTAGGTCATATGCATTATACCAGTTTATCCTTCTAGTTTATAACAAACATTAATGTAGTTTTTACAAGTAATTACCAAGACTTAAACTACAGTAAAACGTCCGTAACGACGCAGCCTTGCAAAATCAAAGTCAATATTACATATGCTAATTTACTCTAAGTGGTTCTTGATTATAATTAATATAAAGGGTTAATTCTAATTTCTCATACAATTTTAAACATTTTGTAACAAAAAAGAACATATAGGTGTACTTTTTATACATGACGAAGAAAATGTATTAAAAGAACCTGTTTGCAACTTATGCATATAGCTGCTTTGCGTAATTTTATCATATTATACTTTAATTTTATCGGCGATATGATTAATTATGTAATATTTTTATTTTTGTTGTACTAGCGTTTCTTCTAAAGTAATTAAAATGCCTTGTTTTATATAAGAAGTAACATTGTCAAGTGTTAACAAATTTTTATTTAACTTCATCAAATTTTTTAAAACTACTTTATACACTACTTGGTATAAAAGAATTGGGAAACAGTGTCACATTGCGACTCTCATATTGAATTGATTAGGAATGTATAATTACCTTATGTTGTATTTTACGTTTTTCTTTTTGAGTTAGCTATTGAATAACCGAGAAAAACGTGTATTTAGTTGTACAAAAATACGTTTTCGACCATCGTAAGATCGTCGGAATACGCATTCTGGTCACTAGCGGTTTGGTAGACGATGCAAGTGAAACGCTGTTTGACCACATATTTTTGTCAAAAATGTATTTTAATAAAAAATTGCATATTTATAGTATACGATTATAGATGTAGTGTTTTTTACTAAAAAAAAAATTAATTACGATTTCTTAATCAAAAGTCACAATTTATTTTAATTTTTATATGAACATTTCAAAAATTATTACTAAGTTATAATCGCCTTTACAGTACAGATGTGTCAATGTTGCTAATGTTTTGTCAAATTTCTGTAAAAAGCATTGTCTAAGCGTGAAATAAAAGAATTAACTTAAAAATTCAACCAAAATCTAATTAAGAATTTTTAAATGTTATTAATCAAGGCACATTATAGAATTAATGAAATTATAACGAAACTAAGTCTGCTTAAAATTTAAGTTGAAACGCAAAACATACTTGAAAAAACGCACATGTAACAAAGATAATTAAATCATACATTAGCGATATCGTAGTTCAAGGTAATGCAGAGTAACTGTCAACATTATCCGGTACATATGATACGATCACGCATATTTTTAGTTGTCAGAGTTGTGGTATGCTGATTTGGTTAAACTATATTTTATTCTCACGTAATCTTATGTCTGTCAATTAGTTCAGAATAATTTTTTTGCGTTTTCTGAGAATTTTTCGAAAGTATAAAAATTTTTCGAATTATAATATATTTCTAATTTTAATTAACTATTCTGGAGAAGAGTACTATTTTACATATTGTTAAACAATAAAATACCTTTTTAGTTTAATAAATTTGCATTATCTTTGCTGTGTTGGTCTACCGAAAGTTGAACAAAAACGTATTTAATATAATACATCTGTATTATTAAAACTACTGATGTAGATATAACTAGTAAACTTTGTTTGTTTGTAGTTATCACGGAGAGTACAAAAAATAACGTTGGCCAGAATGTTTTTGTAATTTTTTACCTACTAAAAACAATATCAAATTTAAAACTAACAAGTAACAAATTCAACATTTTACAATTAATTGAAACATAGGCTTATTTAGTTTATTTAGTATTTACTACATTCAGTGTGTTGCTATCATAACGCCAATACGGCGGATAAAAGAAAATCAATAAAGGATTGAAAAATAAACAATTTTTATTATTATAATATATAAAGTCTGCAAAGCAATAGTTTTCGAAGAAATAAAACAATTTATTTAAAGATGTGGCTTGCGATTAGACTATTTCTGAATCATCAAGTTTAGTTCTAGTTTCTCTTTGTGAGCCAAAATAAGCAGTTGGCTTTTTTTGTTTGTGAATCCAAACAAACTAGACTGGTGTTCCGCTACCATGCGGCCTAAGCCAAAATTCACTTATAATATAAACAAAGAAAACCGCGAAAGATATAATAATGAAAAACGCTAAACGTAATTCTAAAATTTTGTTATGTTAATTTGTAATGTTAATTAACGTTAATTAATAAATTAAACACTTTTTTTTCTAATAATTTTTGAATATGTTCTTCCATTTTAGTCTTGTGGTAGGAGACACAGATGACCACAATTTGGTTGAGATTTTTTGTAAACAACGTTCGCTATTGTGCACTTCATCACAGCAACAAGCAAAAGTACCCAATTTAAAAAAAAAAGTAATTTTAAAACAATTGAAATGGTAAAACTAGAAAAGTCTATCATCGCAATTAAGATATTTTGTGAACTATGAAAGTAATTATTGTTTATTAAACTCTTTTATAAAGAAAAATAAATAGCATGACTCTAAAGTTGTGTTACGTCACTGGTTACGTAATATGTATTCCTTTGTTATTGAATTGTGATTTGACCATAAATGTTTTTTTTCCTTCTTTAAAATTAATTAGCTAAGTTTGATTGCGGAAACCTATAAACATGTCTTCTTCAAATGCTCATTTAACAAAGGTACTCAGAAACATTATTATTAACTATTTAGCCTTACCAATCTGAGATATATATATATGTATAAATAAATCGTAGTAGAATCCACATTTCCACGAGTTGCATTCATTTTACAGTTTTCCATTATGGATAAATCCTGTGTTGTCGTTATCATACAAGCTGAGCTTTTGTCACACGTTGCAGTGTACATCTTTAGAGCCTGGAATAACCAGTTTATGTTCACTGCGGCAACACGTGATTTATCCAGAATGAAAAATTGTAATAAAAATAAAATAGTACTACAGTAGTATCCAAGCCTTAACCGCGAAAAAGTAACAAATACGTTCTGTTAAAACAATGAAAAATACAAATAGAAAACTAAAAAAAGTATGTTTTCTTCCCAAGTAGCATCCAAGATAATTCATGTCAGTTGAGTTTATTGATTATTACATATTTAACACTTTATATGAAACTTACGGGTAATTATAACTTTATTCTATTAATTTATAGGGAAAATTACGTGCATTCATCTTTTTTTAACCACTTTGTAGTTCTGCAGCTTTGTGATAAAAAGTAAGGTTTTATCAACGTTATTTTTACTAAGTAAAATCTCTTTCAGGTTTCTTTAACTTTAAAGTGGAAAATTGAAGTGGCGGCCACTAAATCGAATCACCAAAATCATACCTTAAAGTAACAACCACTTTAAAGTAGAAGTGAACTTAAAATATACCTGAAAAGCAGTTTCACTTTAGAATGGTAGGTTGTCGTTGTAACGTTAGAGCCACTTTCATAAGTGATTTTCACAAGACATTTTAGATTAAAGCCACCAGATAGTGACATAATTCATATAACGTCGCTATTCATTATTTTATTTTCCACTTTGTTATAACTTACTCATAACGCCTAGGATACAAGATTCGTAATAGCCAATTGTGTACCAATCGCGTTATTACGATGGTTACGCCTAGAGAGCAACAGGATGCAGCCCAAGGGTCTCTGGCCCAAAGGATGTATGTTGTTCAATGAGCGTAATTATACAGTAACTCCAGTAGTACATACAAAATTTTATTTTTCTCTTTATATAAAATTTTAATTAAAAATTAAGTATATAAGAAGAAATAGAAAACTTGTTACCATCAAAATCTAAAGAGGGCATTATGAGAGTGCGTTATGAATTTATAACGTCCTCTAAATTCATAACGCCGTCTCATAAGGCTCTGATTGTTATGTGTATGTTTACATGTTTCGTATCCTAGACATTATGAATAAATTAAACAGAGTGAAATAAACATATACATAACATTGGGTATTTTGTGTTTGATTATTTTGTTAACTTACAGCACTGCATATAATAAATTTAATTTATTTGTTATAAACTTTGCAGTACCTACTCCGTGGAAGAAATCACTTGCAAATCAATTTGATTACGATAATCCTAGCAAGCATGTGCGGAGCCTTTAACCCGGCATCGGTCGGGTGGGGTCTTGTAGACCCCATGCAGATCTAGAGCGCCGTATTTTTTTGCCGATACGCTTGCGCAACCAGCCGTTGCAATACCCTCCGCTCAAATGTTATGCTGTCGCGTGCAGCACAAATTTTAGTCGTTGTTGTGAGTGTAAGGAATCTACATTGCTGCAATTTTGCTTGGGGCCTGACAAACCCCACCCAACCATTTACGTGACATTTTGTGAGATACTTGAAGGTAAAGAATTTTGGTTTATTTTTTTGTATTTGTGCCAAACAAACAAATTCTAGCTGTCATGGCATCTGGTTATTATGAAAAAAAGCAAGAACGTCTATTAAACTTCTGGAAAGAGTTGAATGAAGAAGAAGAACATTTCATAGATTCAGACAGTGGAAGTGAAATTAATATTAAAGATTCTCAGGAGGCTAAAGAACTACAGGACAATATCACAAGCGCAGATTACGAACATGAAGTTGACGATGCTGAGGGAAACATTCTGGAAGAGGAAGACAGTTCAAACGATAATGAATTAGATACAAGTACTAGTACACATTATAAAGGTAAGGACGGCACGAAATGGTTGAAAACATATAGTAATAAGCGGGTTCGGACCAGGGCGGAAAATATAAAAACGCATTTACCAGGAGTTAAGCAAAGTGCACGAGATTTGAAAACACCTCTTGATTGCTGGCTATCATTTATTGATAATGGCATAATTTCCGACATAGCAAAATACATTACAATAAAAATAAGACAAAAATCCGTAAATTACAAACACAATAAGGACTTTTGCAATGATGCAAATGAAGTGGAAATTAAAGCGGTATTTGGATTACTTTACCTTGCAGGCGTGTTAAGGGCAAATCACAGGAATTTAGAAGATTTTCGGAAAACTGATGGTACCGGCATAAATATGTTTCCCGCAACCATGTCGGCCAAAAGATTCATGTTTTTGATAACTTGTCTACGATTTGATAACGTCGAAAACAGAGCGGAAAGACTGACAATAGACAAACTTGCTCCAATAAGAGCAATTTTTGACAAGTTTGTCGACAATTGTCAATCTGCATATACTGCAAGTGAGTATCTAACCTTAGACGAAAAGCTCGAGTCGTTCCGAGGGAGATCTTCCTTTCGGCAGTACATTCCAAACAAGCCGGCGAAATACGGCATAAAAATACAAGCTTTGATTGATGCTAAAACATTTTATACTTTGAATATGGAGGTATATACAGGAAAGCAGCCTGATGGGCCATTTCAAATGAGTAACACTCCAAAAGACATAACTCTTAGAATGGTTGCACCAATTTCAGGGACTAACCGAAATGTTACCTTTTATAATTGGTACACAAGTTATGACCTCATCCAGGAACTCTACAATAATCATAAACTCAGATCCGTCGGTACTCTAAGAAAAAACAAGCGACAAATTCCTTCACCATTTCTCTCAACTAAAAACAGGTCAGTGCCTTCCAGTTTATTTGGTTTTCAAAAAAACATAACTATCTTGTCATATATGCCTAAGAAAGGCAAGAATGTTTTACTTCTTTCATCATAATGATACAATTAGTGAAGATTTCGGCGAGAAGATGCTTCCTGAAATTATAAGATTTATAATTCAACAAAGTCTGGGGTTGATATAACAGATAAATTATCTGCATCCTATAACGTAAGTCGCAACAGCAGAAGATGGCCCCTAACAATTATGCTTTGTCTGCTAAACACTGCTGGCATCAACTCACAAGTTTTGTATAAGTTTAATACCGGCGATCAGAAAATAAAAAGAAGAAATTATTTAAAAGATTTAGGGTTGGCCTTAGTCAAAGAATATGCACAAGCTAGAAAAAACAATCCCAGGATGAAACGAGTTTTGAGAGAAAAAATTAGGAACATATTTGCAGTCGGAACAACCCCAAATAAAAAACCAGCTGGCGTTCGTGGTCGATGTGGTATTTGCTCTCGAAGGATGGATAAAGAAACACAATATTCTTGCCATAAATGTAATATTTTTCTTTGTTTAGACCATGCTGTTATGCAATGCGAGTCCTGTGCTCATACATCCGATGCTGTATAATGCAGTACGAACGTGTACCTACTCGGTCAATTTCCTTATACTTCATGTTATGTTATTCTTATTTTTCTTGCCAATGTTTTAGAGAGTGTTATTTTTTAGTTTCTGTTTTGTAATTTATTTTAAATTGGCGTTCTATAAGATTTATATTTAAAAAAAGCACGTCTATATTTGACCAGATTATGTGCCCTTATTTTTGAACTTATGATTGACCTATCTGTTTCTTGTATTTTTTATGTCAAAAACTTGTTTAAAACACGTTTTTGGGATACTTTAAAAAATACTGTGATTTTTTTTAAATATTAAAACATTTAAGACTAAATTTCTAGTGTTTTAATAAAATATGATATTTTTTCAAATAAAGACCATCTAACTTTAGTTGCATATTTGTTTAATCCAAATGAGGCCAAAACAAATAATTTTAGTCAAATAATGCCTAAAAGTTTATTTTGTCCCAGATTATGACTTACAAACATTGAGGTCCGCTAGACCCCACCTGACCGCTTAAGTAACTTCTGACCACCCGACCGACGCCGGGTTAAAATAGTTGTCGCAAGAATTTTATATAATTAATATATTAGGTTTAAGTTACAGAACATGTAAAGCTCTAATAAATAATTTGCTGTTGCATCCATACAACATTACAGTTGCTTACACTTGATTACGACAAGTGACTAAACTACTGTTATTGGTTTAACGATAATTTCAGAAATGATAAAATATTAAATTCGACTTCCTTTAATAATGAAGCAGATATCACTCCATAACAACTGCAAAATATTTTTAAGAACATTAGACGGAGATTTGATATGTGCATAAATAACAATATTGATCACATTAAGCACATAAGTAATTTAGAAAATTAAAAATGTGTAAGCTGAATAAGAATACGTTATGAAATGTAATTGATAGTAAAATATAAACTAGTTGTAGTAGTACGATGTTACCAATAATTGAGAAAAAATTAGTACGAACAGTCAAGCCATCTTTACCACTACGCCTAGTGTACGTACATTGTACATCTAATTGTCACTGTTTTGTACATAATATGTAATAATAAAAAAAAACTTTCACGCGACTAGGATTTGAACTCTTGTTGGCGTAGTAAGCAGATGCCTTACCAAGTATGTCACGACGACTTAATATTTTTACATATTATATAAATGGCTTTTATGTTCTAATAAATATCTTTTATTAGTTGCTTTTAATTATACACTTTAAAACCACACTGAAGATTGAAAGATACCTAAAACAGCACTACCATCAAAATGTTTATAATCAAAAATCCTTGTACATTAACGTACGTACAATGTACGCACATATTAGGTACAGGTACGTGCAGCATATTTACATTAAAGTCTGTACTAATTAATTTTGTTTTTCAAAAAAAATTTGATGGTGCATAGTGATATCTGGATCTATAACCTTTACATTTAACAGTAAATTTGCATTTGTCGGAATTTTGCTCATAGTAAATATTGTTCAAATTCATTATATACATCTACTTTATAGAAGCTAAAAACATCTTGACCAAAGTAAATTTAGTTGTACCATTTATAAAATAAAGAGATGAGAAAGTATACAACATTTAAAAATGAAACAGATACATAAATACATCTCCGCTAGAAGACACTCACCACGCTGCTATTTAGCAGCCACGTGGATTTTAAGTGACTGTAAAGATATTTTATAAGTGATAAAATAGTTGTAATCACGTAACAGCCAAATATTTGTTTTCCATTTTGGTGGTAGTCACGGTATAGAACTGTACCGTTAATGTGGTAGTGACTAGTGGGAAGCTATTCTATAGTTCCATATGCTAAGATAACACACATTTTACTTTTTAAAGGAGTATTTAGCAAGGTATTGTAAATTTATTTAAGGTGACATAATCACTGCGGAGATGACAAAATGGCTAAAATTCTAGTCTTTCTTCTTTTCTATTTTTCTAAAAGATCTACTAAAACTTACTCTTTTTTATAAATTTGTATCAGTTAGTGTTTTTATGTACTGATGATTCTTGATTTAATTAATTTTAATCTACGTTACTATTTGAAAACAAATTGCGTAATTAAGAAAAACCTGCACATAAATTTAAATATAAATATTTAATACGTATATGTGCATTAAACCAATGACAAAAATTCAACACTTTTCTAGTTAACTGATTTCCATTTTGTTGCTTACACTGTCATATGTCTTTTAAGTTGTTTTACAATGTTTTTATTCGGAATAAATAATTTATTATGTTTCTTAATTACTGCACATTACATATTTGCAAGAAATACAATTGTTAGTTAAAATTTCGTTTTATGCTCTAACCAAAATTTTAAAAATATTTACGAACAGATGACAAAAACATAATTAGGTTAAGTTTAGCAGAAGTACAATAATTGTTTCAAGGAAGTAACAGAAAAGATCAAGTTTCTATAACGGTTAAAAGTTTATTTACATAGCATGTTTGATGAACTGCTATAAAGATAATCGAGGTTCAAGGTTGTAATCTAATACTGGTTGCAACAACTGGCAACATTGCTTGGATGTCATTTAACGGATATATGAAAGTGATCTGTATATTGGTCGCCAGTTTGTAGTAAAATATTCATAATCGTATATTGGACGCCATTTGATTCATTTATAAAAGGTCGCCAAATTGCAAACGTATTTAAACTTTTTATTATTTACATTTTTACAGTTCTTATTGCTAATTGATTAATAATATAACAAAAAAGTTTATATACACGAATCAGATTGTTTCTATCACAACGGGAAGCGGTGGACGCCAAAAAACTTTGTTATGTGTTGTCGCCATTTAGATAGACGGATATATATATATATATATATATATATATATATATATATATATATATATATATATATATATATATATATATTTGTAACGTCGTACTTGTAGCAATGCAAAATTTATGCTTCCATACCTATAGCAATAATCGTGGACGCGTTGCAATATTGCTACGCGTCCCGATATTTTGCCGTACTTGCCGCAATAATTGTGGCAACGCTGTTTTGAGATGTGACGTCAATCCCAATGTGTGTTGCCTACATTATAGGTATGTAAATGAATTTGTATTCTACAAGTATTCTAAATTATTCGCGATGTATTTACAATACAGAAAATGTTTATTATTAACATTAATAAAATGATAATAATTAATAATTGGTGTTGTTAATAGAAAATACGGTATTAAACTTTTTTAATAGAAAATATATATTTTTCAATAAAAATGACGTTGATTACAAAATCAGTATAATTTTGATTTTTAAATGAATTCAATATTCGGAAATTTCTAATTACCGAGTTTTAATGCCATTCACCTTATGTGTTTTGTACTTACACATATAGATATTAAAAACGTGCATATTTAATGCAAGTGCAATTAGAAAATGCTACAATTAACATTATTGTTAAAAAATTGTAATTTACCTTTCTTTCTAATTTTTTCAATTAAATTGAATTCAACCCTTAAAAGTAAAGGCATAAGTAAACAAAAAAATCAAACAGAAAAAATAAACCAATCATCCGCGAGAGGAGAAAATAACAAAAACGCCTTAAAGCTAAAACTAAGAACTACGAATCGTGTAAACTTCAAATTTTTTTGGTTTGGTTGTTTGAATATGTAACTCATAATTTCCAAGAGAGTTACAACAAAACTAAGAACCTGTATAATATCAATTCCGAAAACTTCCTTATCAATTTCAGCAAGCAGATTCATACTAACACCTTGAACTAAACCAGTTTTGATAGTTAATTAGGTATAGGAGCTATTATTATACATACTACAGGATACTACTTAAATATTATGTCACTTATTTAAACAAAACAAAAAGATACTAAATACGAATTCATAGAATCTTACGTAAAGTGTTTTAGTAGAAACACAGTATAATTACTGTGGTAGTAACGTATTTGGACGTGACCTATCTAAAGTATTGAAAATGATACATAGTTTGACTCGACATTTATTCCATGTGTTATCTCAATTTTTACCAACGGTTTTTACTGTAACAGCAATGTCCTACTGTTATCACAATTAGCATACTATTACAATTTATTTTAAAAAACATTTTTGTTTTATGACCTTTTATAAATTAATGTATTATGTGTTATGATTTTATTTTCACATTTTGTTATCTTTACAAGTTTTACTACAATCGTTTACATCTAATGCAATTTAAATTCATAATTTTTTTTTTATACCTTTTATTGAAATCAGTTAGATTTGTTATAAAAAAGCATCTAAAAACTGTTTATTTTGTCAGTTTTAGCAGAAGTTATAGTAGTAGGTTTTATTGTTTTTTTTTAAAATTTATTGATATTAACACAATTAAAAATACGAGGAGTTATCATAGTTTTTGACAAATCTTTGCCACATTTGGAGAGAATGGTTTCCGATAGGTTATAAACTCATTAGCACCAACGACGTTTTGCTATCTCGATCAAACTGTCTATTTTAACCTTTTCACGTTTTAGACATCGCGCGATGTTGTTAGTTCGATTTCGATAACTCTAAACCTCCCTATCATAACAAAAGTTTGTTTGCGCGATCTAATTGTATCCATCTTTAGTTACAAATTTAAGAAATTTGAAACAAATCCGTATATAATTGTGATTACGTTGACGTTTTAACTGCAGTACGTTCCAATCCACAATTTTTGACAAATTGTTACCAAATCTGGAGACGATGGTTCCCGATAGATTATAAATTCATTATCATCAACGACGTTTTGCTATCTAGATGAAACTGCCTTTTTCACCCTGATCACGTTTTCAACATCTCACGATGTTGTTGTTTCAAGTTCGATAACCATAAAACTCCTTATCAGATCAAAATTTTGTTTGCGCGATCTAATTGTACGCACTTTTATTTACATATTTAAGAAATTTGGAAAAAATTCGAATATAATTGTGGTTACGTTGACATTTTAACCGCAGTACGTTCTTATCATAATACGCGAAAAACGAATTGTTGACTTTGTCGGTCCATATTTTGGTAACCCTTCATTCAAAATTGTAATTTGACACATCATTAGATACCCCGTTTTGTCCCCTATCGTTTCTTATAATATCGACTATTTTCAAATTTCGATAATAAGTTTATTTAGCTTTATGTAAAGTGCTACACATAGTGCATTCTAATTTTCAGTTTTTATTACGAAAGATGACTAAAATCCACAATTTTTGACAAATCGTTACCAAATCTGTAGGGGATGATTCCCGATAGATTACAAACTCATTAACATCAACGACATTTTGCTATCTCGATGAAACTGCCTTTTTCACCCTCTTGTTGTTTTCGACATCTCGCGATGATGTTGTTTCAAGTTCGATAACCCTAAAACGGCTTGTCAGATCAAAATTTTGTTTGCGCGATCTAATAATACGCACTTTTAGTTACATATATGAGAAATTTGAAAAAAAACCGTATATAATTGTGATTACGTTGACGTTTTAACCGCAGCAAGTTCTTATCATAACACGAGAAAAACGAAGTTTTGACTATGTCATTCTGTATTTTGGTAACCCTTCATACAAAATTGTAATTTGACACATAATTAGATACCCAGTTTTGTCCCCTATCGTTTCTTATAAAATCGAATGTTTTCAAACTTTGATAATAAGTTTATTTAGCTTTGTGTCAAGTGCTACACATACTGCATCATAATTTTCAGTTTTTATTACGAAACATGACTAAAATCCACAATTTTTGACAAATCGTTACCAAATCTGGATAGGATGGTTCCCGATAGGCTATAAACTCATTACGACCAACGACGTTTTGCTATCTCGATCAAACTGCCTTTTTCACTGTCTTCTTACTTTCGACATTTCACGAGGTTGTTGGTTCGAGTTCGATAACTCTAAAACGCCTTATCACATCAAAATTTTGTTTGCGCGATCTAATAATACGCACTTTTAGTTACATATATAAAAAATTTGAAAAAAATCCGTATATAATTGTGATTACGTTGACGTTTTAACCGCAGTACGTTCTTATCATAACCCGAGAAAAATAGAATTTTTGACTTTGTCATTCCGTATTTTGGTAACCTTTCATCCAAAATTGTAATTTGACACATCATTAGATACCTTGTTTTGTCCCCTATCGTTCCTTATAATATCGATTATTTTCAAACTTTGATAATAAGTTTATTTAGCTTTGTGTAAAGTACTGTGCATACTGCATTATAATTTTCAGTTTTTATTACGAAAGATGACTAAAATCCACAATTTTTGACAAATCGCTACCAAATCTGGAGGGGATGGTTCCCGATAGATTATAAACTCGATAACATCAACGACATTTTGCTATCTCGATGAAACTCCCTTTTTCGCCCTCTTCCTGTTTTCGACATCTCACGATGATGTTGGTTCAAGTTCGATAACCCTAAAACGGCTTGTCAGATCAAAATTTTGTTTGTGCGATCTAATAATACGCACTTTTAGTTACATACATGAGAAATTTGAAAGAAATCCGTATATAATTGTGATTACGTTGACGTTTTAACCGCAGTACGTTCTTATCATAACCCGAGAAAAATAGAATTTTTGACTTTGTCATTCCGTATTTTGGTAACCTTTCATCCAAAATTGTAATTTGACCCATCATTAGATACCTTGTTTTGTCCCCTATCGTTCCTTATAATATCGATTGTTTTCATACTTTGATAATAAGTTTATTTAGCTTTGTGTAAAGTACTGCGCATACTGCATTATAATTTTCAGTTTTTATTACGAAAGATGACTAAAATCCACAATTTCTGACAAATCGTTACCAAATCTGGAGGGGATGGTTCCCGATAGATTATAAACTCATTAACATCAACGACATTTTGCTATCTAAATGAAACTGCCTTTTTCACCCTCTTCTTGTTTTCGACATCTCACGATGATGTTGGTTCAAGTTTGATAACCCTAAAACGGCTTGTCAGATCAAATTTTTGTTTGCGCGATCTAATTATACGCACTTTTAGTTACATATATAGGAAATTTGAAAGAAATCCGTATATAATTGTGATTACGTTGACGTTTTAACAGCAGTACGTTCTTATCATAACCCGAGAAAAATAGAATTTTTGACTTTGTCATTCCGTATTTTGGTAACCTTTCATCCAAAATTGTAATTTGATACATCATTAGATACCTCGTTTTGTCCCCTATCGTTCCTTATAATATCGATAATTTTCAAACTTTGATAATAAGTTTATTTAGCTTTGTGTAAAGTACTGCGCATACTGCATTATAATTTTCAGTTTTTATTACGAAAGATGACTAAAATCCACAATTTTTGACAAATCGTTACCAAATCGGGAGGGGATGGTTCCCGATAGATTATAAACTCATTAACATCAACGACATTTTGCTATCTCGATGAAACTGCCTTTTTCACCCTCTTCACGTTTTTGACATCTCACGATGTTGTTGTTTCAAACTCGATAACCCTAAAACGGCTTGTCAGATCAAAATTTTGTTTGCGCGATCTAATTATAAGCACTTTTAGTTACATATATGAGAAATTTGAAAGAAATCCGTATATAATTGTGATTACGTTGACATTTTAACCGCAGTACGTTCTTATCATAACCCGTGAAAAATAGAATTTTTGACTTTGTCATTCCGTATTTTGGTAATTTTTCATCCAAAATTGTAATTTGACCCATCATTAGATACCTTGTTTTGTCCCCTATCGTTCCCTCTAATATCGATTATTTTCAAACTTTGATAATAAGTTTATTTAGCTTTGTGTAAAGTTCTGCGCATACTGCATTATAATTTTCAGTTTTTATTACGAAAGATGACTAAAATCTACAATTTTTGACAAATCGTTACCACATCGGGAGGGGATGGTTCCCGATAGATTATAAACTCATTAACATCAACGACATTTTGCTATCTCGATGAAACTGCCTTTTTCACCCTCTTCACGTTTTTGACATCTCACGATGTTGTTGTTTCAAGTTCGATAACCCTAAAACGGCTTGTCAGATCAAAATTTTGTTTGCGCGATCTAATTATAAGCACTTTTAGTTACATATATGAGAAATTTGAAAGAAATCCGTATATAATTGTGATTACGTTGACATTTTAACCGCAGTACGTTCTTATCATAACCCGTGAAAAATAGAATTTTTGACTTTGTCATTCCGTATTTTGGTAACCTTTTATCCAAAATTGTAATTTGACCCATCATTAGATACCTTGTTTTGTCCTCTATCGTTCCTTATAATATCGATTGTTTTCATACTTTGATAATAAGTTTATTTAGCTTTGTGTAAAGTACTGCGCATACTGCATTATAATTTTCAGTTTTTATTACGAAAGATGACTAAAATCCACAATTTTTGACAAATCGTTACCAAATCTGGAGGGGATGGTTCCCGATAGATTATAAACTTATTAACATCAACGACATTTTGCTATCTCGATGAAACTGCCTTTTTCACGCTCTTCACGTTTTTGACATCTCACGATGTTGTTGTTTCAAGTTCGATAACCCTAAAATGGCTTGTCAGATCAAAATTTTGTTTGCGCGATCCAATTAGACGCACTTTTAGTTACATATATGAGAAATTTGAAAGAAATCCGTATATAATTGTGATTACGTTGACGTTTTAACCGCAGTACGTTCTTATCATAACCCGAGAAAAATAGAATTTTTGACTTTGTCATTCCGTATTTTGGTAACCTTTCATCCAAAATTGTAATTTGACACATCATTAGATACCTTGTTTTGTCCCCTATCGTTCCCTCTAATATCGATTATTTTCAAACTTTGATAATAAGTTTATTTAGCTTTGTGTAAAGTTCTGCGCATACTGCATTATAATTTTCAGTTTTTATTACGAAAGATGACTAAAATCTACAATTTTTGACAAATCGTTACCACATCGGGAGGGAATGGTTCCCGATAGATTATAAACTCATTAACATCAACGACATTTTGCTATCTAGATGAAACTGTCTTTTTCACCCTCTTCTTGTTTTCGACATCTCACGATGATGTTGGTTCAAGTTTGATAACCCTAAAACGGCTTGTCAGATCAAATTTTTGTTTGCGCGATCTAATTATACGCACTTTTAGTTACATATATAGGAAATTTGAAAGAAATCCGTATATAATTGTGATTACGTTGACGTTTTAACAGCAGTACGTTCTTATCATAACCCGAGAAAAATAGAATTTTTGACTTTGTCATTCCGTATTTTGGTAACCTTTCATCCAAAATTGTAATTTGATACATCATTAGATACCTCGTTTTGTCCCCTATCGTTCCTTATAATATCGATAATTTTCAAACTTTGATAATAAGTTTATTTAGCTTTGTGTAAAGTACTGCGCATACTGCATTATAATTTTCAGTTTTTATTACGAAAGATGACTAAAATCCACAATTTTTGACAAATCGTTACCAAATCGGGAGGGGATGGTTCCCGATAGATTATAAACTTATTAACATCAACGACATTTTGCTATCTCGATGAAACTGCCTTTTTCACGCTCTTCACGTTTTTGACATCTCACGATGTTGTTGTTTCAAGTTCGATAACCCTAAAATGGCTTGTCAGATCAAAATTTTGTTTGCGCGATCTAATTAGACGCACTTTTAGTTACATATATGAGAAATTTGAAAGAAATCCGTATATAATTGTGATTACGTTGACGTTTTAACCGCAGTACGTTCTTATCATAACCCGAGAAAAATAGAATTTTTGACTTTGTCATTCCGTATTTTGGTAACCTTTCATCCAAAATTGTAATTTGACACATCATTAGATACCTTGTTTTGTCTTCTATCGTTCCCTCTAATATCGATTATTTTCAAACTTTGATAATAAGTTTATTTAGCTTTGTGTAAAGTTCTGCGCATACTGCATTATAATTTTCAGTTTTTATTACGAAAGATGACTAAAATCCACAATTTTTGACAAATCGTTACCAAATCTGGAGGGTATGGTTCCCGATAGATTTTAAACTGATTAACATCAACGACATTTTGCTATCTCGATGAAACTGCCTTTTTCACCCTCTTCACGTTTTTGACATCTCACGATGTTGTTTCAAGTTCGATAACCCTAAAAGGGCTTGTCAGATCAAAATTTTGTTTGCGCGATCTAATTAGACGCACTTTTAATTACATATATGAGAAATTTGAAAGAAATCCGTATATAATTGTGATTACGTTGACGTTTTAACCGCAGTACGTTCTTATCATAACCCGAGAAAAATAGAATTGTTGACTTTGTCATTCCGTATTTTGGTAACCTTTCATCCAAAATTGTAATTTGACACATCATTAGATACCCAGTTTTGTCCCCTATCGTTTCTTATAATATCGAATGTTTTCAAACTTTGATAATAAGTTTATTTAGCTTTGTGTAAAGTTCTGCGCATACTGCATTATAATTTTCAGTTTTTATTACGAAAGATGACTAAAATCTACAATTTTTGACAAATCGTTACCAAATCTGGAGGGGATGGTTCCCGATAGATTATAAACTTATTAACATCAACGACATTTTGCTATCTCGATGAAACTGCCTTTTTCACGCTCTTCACGTTTTTGACATCTCACGATGTTGTTGTTTCAAGTTCGATAACCCTAAAATGGCTTGTCAGATCAAAATTTTGTTTGCGCGATCTAATTATACACACACTTTTAGTTACACATATGAGAAATTTGAAAGAAATCCGTATATAATTGTGATTACGTTGACATTTTAACCGCAGTACGTTCTTATCATAACACGCGAAAAACGAATTTTTGAATTTGTCGGTTCGTATTTTGGTAACCCTTCATCCAAAATTGTAATTTGACACATCATTAGATACCTTGTTTTGTCCCCTATGGTTTCTTATAATATCGATTATTTTCAAATTTTGATTATAAGTTTATTTAGCTTTATGTAAAGTGCTACACATAGTGCATTATGATTTTTAGTTTTTAATAAATAATAAATCTGGAGGGGATGGTTCCCGATAGATTATAAACTCATTAACATCAACGACATTTTGCTATCTAGATGAAACTGCCTTTTTCACCCTCTTCTTGTTTTCGACATCTCACGATGATGTTGGTTCAAGTTTGATAACCCTAAAACGGCTTGTCAGATCAAATTTTTGTTTGCGCGATCTAATTATACGCACTTTTAGTTACATATATAGGAAATTTGAAAGAAATCCGTATATAATTGTGATTACGTTGACGTTTTAACAGCAGTACGTTCTTATCATAACCCGAGAAAAATAGAATTTTTGACTTTGTCATTCCGTATTTTGGTAACCTTTCATCCAAAATTGTAATTTGATACATCATTAGATACCTCGTTTTGTCCCCTATCGTTCCTTATAATATCGATAATTTTCAAACTTTGATAATAAGTTTATTTAGCTTGGTGTAAAGTACTGCGCATACTGCATTATAATTTTCAGTTTTTATTACGAAAGATGATTAAAATCCACAATTTTTGACAAATCGTTACCAAATCGGGAGGGGATGGTTCCCGATAGATTATAAACTCGATAACATCAACGACATTTTGCTATCTCGATGAAACTCCCTTTTTCGCCCTCTTCCTGTTTTCGACATCTCACGATGATGTTGGTTCAAGTTCGATAACCCTAAACGACATTTTGCTATCTAGATGAAACTGCCTTTTTCACCCTCTTCTTGTTTTCGACATCTCACGATGATGTTGGTTCAAGTTTGATAACCCTAAAACGGCTTGTCAGATCAAATTTTTGTTTGCGCGATCTAATTATACGCACTTTTATTTACATATATAAGAAATTTGAAAGAAATCCGTATATAATTGTGATTACGTTGACGTTTTAACCGCAGTACGTTCTTATCATAACCCGAGAAAAATAGAATTTTTGACTTTGTCATTCCGTATTTTGGTAACCTTTCATCCAAAATTGTAATTTGACACATCATTATATACCTTGTTTTGTCCCCTATCGTTCCTTATAATATCGATTATTTTCAAACTTTGATAATAAGTTTATTTAGCTTGGTGTAAAGTACTGCGCATACTGCATTATAATTTTCAGTTTTTATTACGAAAGATGACTAAAATCCACAATTTCTGACAAATCGTTACCAAATCTGGAGGGGATGGTTCCCGATAGATTATAAACTCATTAACATCAACGACATTTTGCTATCTAGATGAAACTGCCTTTTTCACCCTCTTCTTGTTTTCGACATCTCACGATGATGTTGGTTCAAGTTTGATAACCCTAAAACGGCTTGTCAGATCAAATTTTTGTTTGCGCGATCTAATTATACGCACTTTTATTTACATATATAAGAAATTTGAAAGAAATCAGTATATAATTGTGATTACGTTGACGTTTTAACCGCAGTACGTTCTTATCATAACCCGAGAAAAATAGAATTTTTGACTTTGTCATTCCGTATTTTGGTAACCTTTCGTCCAAAATTGTAATTTGACACATCATTATATACCTTGTTTTGTCCCCTATCGTTCCTTATAATATCGATTATTTTCAAACTTTGATAATAAGTTTATTTAGCTTTGTCTAATGTAGTACTTCTCATAAAATTTTATTTACACCTAATTGTACCCTATTTTAGTTACAGTTTAAAAAAAATTGATTGATGTCCTTATATAATTGTGATTAGTTGACGAACTCGAGTACGTTGTTATCAGAACACGCGAAAAACGAATCTTTGACTTTGTCGTTGTGTGTTTTGGTAACCGTCTATCCAAAATTGTAATTTGACACATCATTAGACACCTTGTTTTGTCGTCTATCGCTTCTGATAATAAGGATCATTTTCAATCTTAGCTAATAAAACTTTACCAAATTTGGAGAATATGTTTCCCGATACGTTATAAATTCATTAGCATCAGTGACGTTTTGCTATCTCGATCAAATTGCTCTAAAACAGCTCATCGACCAAAATATTGTTTAACACTTTTAATTGTACATTCTTTTATGAATTTGAAAATGTGGAAAAAAAAATTAATCGAAATCTATGGATCCATGCAATTAAAGTTAAGACTTGAGTTATTTAAACATATGTTCATTACAGATTAAAAATTTACAATCAGTAAAAACGAGAAGATAATTATTATCGTTCATAAGCCGGCTGTAGTGCAAGTCAGCATAAACTAGTGCGAACATTCGTTTACATAAATATGTCGTCACTTTCTTATCATAGTGTAAGACTGTTTATATTGCAGTATGATATAATTTGCAATTGACTTCCCGCCAAATAACAGCCAAGATTTACTTATGTCTTTAGTTGCGAAATAAACATTTTATTTTTAGTTGTTATCATTTTTTTGCCCCATGGTTAGATAGCCGTTCAAACAATTATTGTCACATTATCTCGATTCTAATGGTACAGCATTTATAATGGTCGACTGTCTTGCAGAATTATGTTGATTTTGTTTATATTTGTACATTTTATAAATGGAAATTAACAATAAGAATTTTCTATTTTGAACTTGGATAAAATATTTTCTTGTTTACATGTTTTTACTCTACGCCGAACCTAACACTAATAACAATTAACGTTCTATGAATTTGAGTGAGTGAGCTAGGCGTCGGTAATAAGATAAATTTTATTAAATGAAATTAGTATATGCTTACATTTATCATTTGATAGATATTTAACATTTATATGAAGTATATGTATTACTTTATTAGGCATTTATAACAAGCATGATAACATTATTTGAAATAAGTGAACGTTGGGCAACACATTACACATTACTTTAGCAGTTTGGATATTTAATAAAAAAAACATTTTACTATATAACAATATAACATGTGTTGTTATTTCCTACTGTACCTAATTAAATACATATAAATGCAGTAGTTAAGAACAATTAAAGGTTGTTGTTTAATATTTTCTTAGTTACACATTTTGTAGGACCTGTGACAATGTTTTTATACGTATAAAAGTTGAAAACTGCAAACCGTACGTATCGCGATGCGTATAAAACTGTATAAAACTCGAACAGTGTTGCAACATCAACATTGCAACAGGTTAGGCTGTACATATATATATATATATATATATATATATTTATGTTGGTTGACATAATAATTTTAATACATAACAAGTGCTTAGAAAAATTTAAATTAATTTGAATGATTTTTCAAATATTTTAAAGAATGTTGAAATAATGACCAAAGCAACCGGCTTGAGTATTTACTAAAATTTTAACTCACATAGTGATAAATGGCTATACTGTCAAAATTTTGGAGGGTAATTGTAATGCCTTTTTCTTATGTCTATGGTAATTTGTAAAATGTTAAAGTAGTCTAGTTGAACTGATAAGTCTGTAGTTTAAGGTAGTGTAAATGTTGTGCAAAAGTGGAATAAGCCGAGAGTGTACTTTTGCACGTGTCAGAAGTTGGACAACAAAAATTTAAGGATTAGCGGTCCGGACCAAACCGAGAAGTATTGCGGCGATACCTTCGGTGCCAAATATTAATTAACCTTAATAACGTTTAGTGCCTACTAGTAAATAAGTAATAAATTAGATCTACGGTACACGTGACGCTAAACTTATTTTGCGTATATCGGCAAATTAACTCTGGACAGCCAAGAACAACTATACTAAAAGTAATCGACCCAAGCAAAGATTGGACTTTTTAGTATGTTATTGCAGCCATTTTTTTTAAATAATTGTAATTATATAGACCCGGTTAGTGAGCTTAGTGCATTATAAAAGTTTAAGATTGTTCATTGTTTGGAATTTGGAGAACAATATAAACACTTTTCGTTGTAATTTTTATTGTTATTTATAAGAAAATTATAATTTAGCCACAAACTTCTAGAGAGAAAATAACTTTTATTTCATGTAAAGCCGCGTATTAGATTATATTCAAAAAAATTCAAAATTACCACCCGCAAAGCGCAAAAAGGTGTTGCAGCCATTACACCAAAGTATGTAAAACAACGTTGTTATACTCACTTTCTAGTTGTTTCAAAAAGCTGTTAAATTTTTTGTAGTTTAATTTTCTCATATAAAATTACCAATAATGATAATAAATGTAATTAAATTTGTTAAATTATTTTTTATTTGGATTTGTGGATCCAGTCATTCAAGGACATCTATCCGTGCACACAGACAATTTTTTGTATCAGTCAGTTTCATTGTAGTCTACAAAATTGCAGATAGTATCAAGGTAATCTGTGTCTCGGGTTGATCCTTTAATTGGAAACCATTTTAAAATATCTTGAAAGATTGCATTATATTCTGTGCAATGTCTAACAAATACTGAGTATTAGGATATTGCTGAAATGTCCGTGCTAGAATCGAAAGCCAACCTAAAAAATTTGCAGTTTCTCAGTTTGTCTAATTCATTATCTTGAATACATTTGGAAATGTCTTCAATATGCTTCATACAGGTTGAAACAGGGAACTAGTCTTTTTTTATATTAGATAGCATTTGTTTTTTGTTGCTGAATTTATCAAAAATTATATCGGCCGCACTAACAAAACGTTTTTTTTACGTATCCGTTTTTTCTTTAATTTTTCAAAAGCAAAAATATTTTGTAGACTACATTTGTTTCAAGCGTATTTTCGATTAAAAGAAAACAAAATCAAATCAAAAATTGCTTGCGGTTAATTCTATTAACAATTAATTATGTCTATAAAAAATTATAGGTTAAATTTACTTATATAACATATAATTAGTAGAATCAATGAAATAAAATGTCGAAAAAATATATTTAACATTTTGTTCAGATTAAATAAGTTTAAGGTTAAAATTAATGATGATAAAACTTAATTTTTTGTTAAATAATCAGATGTTTTAGTTTTTTATATATCTAAAAAAAGAAAACCGTCAAGAAAATTAATAAAACTTTTAATTGCTTTTTACCGACGAATGTCACTTAGCTTAACTCGTATGTATCCATACATACCTACTTTTTACCAAAATTATATAAATAGTAGTGTAATGTGTAATGTAACGAGTTCCTGGGTAAATTTCTCAAGAGGGCATTTTTAAACCCGAGTGAAACTAGGGTTTAAAAAGTTCTAGAAGGAAAAAAAAAGACTAAGAGGCTCACAAAGTCTCAAAATCTTTGAAAAATAATTTTACATTTATGTTGAAAAGTGTGCAAAAACTGCTTCTTGTTTCTATTTAAAGTATTATCCTGTAGCGACAACACTATACTACAATATAGTGGCATTTTTTGTACTAAAATCCAATTGTCATAGGAATTTGTATATGACGTCTGGTTCACTGTTGTAATTAACTTTCATTTACAATTAGCGCAACAAAACTAAAATGTTCATTGTTAAAACTTTCTCACCTACCGAAATAAGTGTATTCAAATTACTACTGTTTTTACCGTAGGTTTTTAATATTTCTTGGTCAGCTTATAGTTTTATTCCTATTAAGAATATTTTTTGTCTATGCACTATATTTAATTGTATAAAAAGTAACCTTATTTGCTTTATAAAGCATTCTGATTTATACTTACTGTTATGGAATAAGTTAATAACGTCTCGATGTGTGATTTTTTCCAGGTTTTTTGGTTTGGTTTGATTTATTAGATAAAACTAAAAAAATGTAACAATCGTTGACATTTTAAAAATTAATTATAATGAACTTGAAATTTAATTGACGTTAACGTACCTGTTAAAGAAAATAAATATAAGGAAAACTATAACAATAAACGTAGGTGACATTAAGCAGCATTCCCATTAGCGATCGCTTCCAATTACTTAAAAATCTCACTATCGTTTATTAAAAGGAAGCAGTTGTTAAAGAGGTAAAAAAGCAAAATTATAAGAAAATGCAAAAATTAAAATATACGATCTACGGAAAAACCAACTCGTTTGATAATATGCGATTAATAATCTTGACATTATAATAATCTCTTTGTTTTTAATTAATTTTTAATAATGTATTCGCCGATATCATTTTTAAACTTCATAGTTATTTGTACACCTAATGTTACATTAAACCTATATACAACTGATGTACATTTATGTTTTTGATTAATAAAACAGACAGCTTCGTAAAGCATACGCCATTGCACGCAAACCGTTGTCAAATAAAAAATGAAATAGATAATTATTTTTTTCTTTTAGTTTTGTCTTTTATTATAATATAAAAAACAAAAAAAAACAATATATAATAATCTTTGTATAGTTAAAATACAATACTCGATATATATAAAAGTTCAACTTTATCTAACATAGTTAAATTAATTTAAACAAAACAGTTTACTTTACGACCCGTTTATGTAACCATGTAAAATATAAGAATCTCAGGTAACTTTAATTTTATCGTAATTAGTAACATTCATTATAATTTTTTAATTTAAGTGTATTTATTAATTTTAACAAGATTAGCAAAATGCTTTAATAATTGGTATTGTTCTTAAAAGTAACAGCTTTAATTACAGTTGCAAACCGAATCAAATGTAAATAAACGAGTAGCAACGGTACATTGTGTTACCGACATTTATGACATACTTACGTTTTTATGTGAATCTATACAAGTTGTTAAATTTTTTAATTTAACTTTACGTCATTTATCACATGGCATTTATACTTATAAATTTGAAATAATAATTAATTACGACATGTTTAATATAAATCTTGAAACTTGATAATGCAAAAGAAATTTAGCATCTATATAATGAGAATTTAAACGTAATGCATAAAATCTTCTGACATCTTAGTATATACACGTAATCAGAAGACATATACACAGAACGTACTCTTAATTAAATAAAGAACAACTTATAATTATATTCAAAATTAAGCTCCAGGTATAGCACAGAAATAATATTAAATCAACTGTCTTTCAGGCATATAAATTTATAGGCGTTGAATAATTACTTAGTCGGTTTATCTGTGAGAATTTGAAGGCATCACACAAATAAATCTTTAACGTTTAATAAATGATAGCGCTGTCTGTAATTTACATTTATATAAACAGTATTTTTGCATTAACGTAAATTAAAAATATTTAAATAAATAAAAATATATAATGATACGTATACGTACGTACAATCAACGAAGCAGACTAAAATTTTTTTAAATGTTTAAGAACTGTTTACAAATAAAATTAAGTTTCTATTTTAAACAATTATAAGAGTTCTGTTTAATAAACAGTTTTTGTTTATTACAGTTCTAATAATTACTTTATTGTTTCCTGAAATTTTGCTCATTTTCATAGATATTATCAAAGGTGCCTAATGTAGTTTAATTAGTAAACTCCTTAGAAGTCGTAACCTATACTACATAAATATCAAACAATGACAATGATACATTTATGCGATAAAGATTCAATGTGTCCGTGTAACATTTATATATATATAACTGATGTATCTCAATAACTAAATTAATAAAATGCCAAGTACGCTTACATTACTAAAAAACTTATTGCTATTGGCGACTGCGCAACCAGCATACATATTTACAATATGTTTACATTTTTAGTAGTATTTAACAAAATTTAATTTTGTTTATTCATTTTGTTCATTTGAAAATAATTGATGATGGTATTGGAGAAAAGTCAATTACTTACAAAGAACGGAATTTAATTAGATTGATAAACGTTTGTATTATATTATATTATTATATTATATTAGTATTATACATTTTTAAAAGCAGAAAAACAAATTCTATTTTAACATGCACAACTTGAAAATAGTTGCTATAAAAAAAATTCACAGATATCTTGCAATTATCGGAAGGTGTTGAAAACAAACACAATATTACGTACATAATATAATGAACAAAGTTTATTACAATTTTAAAAAATAACAATGCATACATAAATAATAAAACAATAAAAAAACACAAATAACTAGTATTCTAGGTACATATTAAACGAGAATATAGTCGTATGATAATTCACAATTGTTTGTATTTAACATTTGTCTATGAAATGCCTGAGAATTGTTTCCCATAACCTTTTCATCGCCGAAAGATGGTGAATCAGCAACACCAATGACTTAAGAGAATTTTTTAATAACAAATTATGAGCAAGACCGCTCATTATCAAGAATTGCTGCGTGCTGATAAAACATAGCTTTCAGTGACAGATTTAAAGAGAAACCCGATCGCGTTATCTTATATCCATGCACTTGGACAAACATTATGGCATGTAAATAGGCTGCCGTCACTAATTTTTTGTATTTTTGTAGTTCAATTTGTTTGCTCTTTATCTCTCCAAGAGGAACGGAACTAAATCCAAACAGACCCGGCTGTTGTTTCCTAATTATAGATTTAGTAGTATGTAATAGTTTAATGCAAAATGATTACAAACTGGAGGGTACATCTTTTATAGAAAATGTTTCTAGAGATGCACAAAAATGGGTATTTGGGCTGTGTTGGTAACGCTTAGTTTTTCTTTTCCAAGTGATGTACGGTAAGAAACACAAAGCAAACAACAAATTCTCAAAACATCAAACTTTATTTGACACAAAATATTTTCAAGGGAAAAAGTCACCTTCGCAAAGCTCAAATAATAATATTGCGTTCACAAGCATGATATGCGAGGAAAGGTCGAAAAATTGTGATTCACGTTCACTGACTTATTTTCTGCTGGCTTAGATACATTTGAAAGCATTTTCTCTAGACATAATCAATTTTAGAGCCAAAGTGGAACTTTTAGAAATTTAGCCAGATTTTGATTGAATACGTTAAGATTAAATACATCATTTAATGATTAAATAAATAATTTATATCGCGTGATTTCTGACAATTGCTTTACCACACTCTTAACTAATTGATGCGGATTTTTTTAAAAACAACAAAACTAAATGATTACTGGATTTTATCCGAATTTTATAGCGGTTCACAATTTTACAGCTTCTAAAATTCTTTTAGATGTAAAAGTTGCAAAGTGATGATTTCGTCTTTGGAAATGTGCATCCACAGTTTAAAAATTGAATTTTTGGATCAGTTTGTTGCGTTCGCAATTTCTTGATATATCTTAAGAAAACTTACAGCAGATTAAACTCGCAATAAAAACATTTCGCGACGCAAAATAATCGACATGCCTTTTTATTAAATTTTCTTTTTATTGCCGATTCTACAATTTTTTCTCTTAATATAATTAAACAAATACGCTACTGACTATAAAAAAGCATTAAAGAGACGAACTTTACTTTAACATGAATTCTTTCTCTAGTCTTAACAGATTTATAACGCTAATAATCTTTATAATTGTTTGACTGTTGATACAATTTCGACATTCAAAATTTAATCAAATTTCATTTTACCTACTTTCGTCCTTTGTTGTTAACTTTACAGTAAAATCGTTTATGATTTAAACTAGTAATTACTGACAGTTTTTATTATAAAACTTTATAAATCAAGTTTATTAAATTGTTTGGTTTACGCATTTTAAAATTTGAACATAAATTATCGGTTTAGTAGAACATGTGTGTTTTGGTCGAGTTGCTTTTAGTGACCACCGCGGTTTTTTTTGCGGCTAAGGGTAGCTTTGTCGATGTCGTATATTACACCTGCATCAAAACCGCCACAATTTTTGTATTTTTGCTTAATAATTTAAAATAACGAATAAACTATTATCTTAAAACGGTGCAAGATAGAAGAAAGTTGCACATAAACATTTTTATAGAGAACAAAATTTACTATCAAAAAGTCAGCGGCAGGGTACAATTACGTTCAATAGTTTAAAAGAAACAAGTGTGCAAAGTTGTAAGAAAATTACATAAATATTCTGTAACTCTTAAATTATTAGATATAATTATACACTCCCGCGGACTTTTTTGTAATAAATTTTGCGCTCAATAAGTTGTTTATGTGCAATTTTTATCTATATTGTACCGTTTTTGCAGCATACAAGGCAAAAGCTCGCGCGGATCTAGTTCTGCAATTACTATAATCATTTTTCATCACTGATATTAAGACTTATTATATTTTTAAAACATAAAACGAATCATAAAGAATATCTTGTTTAATAATAAAAAACACTGCATCCAAAAAATACAAAAAATAAAGTGAAATTAGGCACCACCGCAAGTTCTAGATTTGTTTTATCTGAGCGTTTCATCGTTTCGTTACACGAGTCTTCGAATTAAGCTCAATACTAAAACATAGTTACAGAAAAATATATTTAGAACAATGTCATAATCCATTACTTTTCATTTTATGGGGTTACGAGTAAAAAATAAAAACAAAATTAAAAATGTTTATTTTTTTGGCAATGATTCAAAAACTAAAAATAAAAATTAATTTTTCTTTTAAGTAATTCATCAACTTAAAATATTGTACCAATTTAACCAATCTCGCATCTTTTATAATATTCGAAATCCCTATGCTATATCTTAATAAATACTTTATAAAAAAAGTTTTTTACAAAACTACGTATGTCCTGTGGACTAAAAAGTAGAAAATAACTTTTCTTCAACTCAAAACTCATTTTTCGTAAACGTGAAAATACAAAAGTAAAACGCAAATAATCCAATGCTTAAAGTATTTCATCAACAGAATACAACTATGTAAACTTTATTCATTTTTATTTGATTGCATTATAAATTATAATTATATCACGTGTTAAGCTTTTTATTGTAAAATTTTGTTGACTATGTCATATGTATATACTTTGAGTTTGAGACAGATCTTTTCACATCTACCGAAATAATAAATTGTAACAAAAAATTAATTTGAGCAGAATGTTTACAGATTACTTTTTAATATTCTACAATATCTTTAATTGTCTTACATTCGATGTTTCTACACGTTACATTTATACAATCATTTAATCTTTATTTACTTAGAGACAAATTCTTACTGTTATAAGCAGGTAAACTTTAACTTTAACCTTTGTAAAAATAGATTTATTCAAAAATGTCCCTTTGACAAGTTCTAAGTATGCAGAAAGTTTTACGTTTTTAAAATAACAAAAAAGTTATGGCTCCAAAAGTATTTAAAATGCTTCAACAAGTTATAAATCGCTTAACTATCATGATGATGATCAACCACGTTTAAGCAGTATTTATCAAAAAAATATTTTTTTATTAATCTAAGCAATATAATTAACATTGTACATAAGTATAATTGACGCGACACTTTTAAACACGAAATATTCAAAATAAGCTAAATTCAACACATTAAAATTATTGACTAAAGATTTGATCTAATAATAGTAATTAGTAATTAACTGTACAGTATTCAAGTTTTTTTAACAATATTGTTTAAACATAAATTCCCGTAAGCCAGATTGCTGTACCTGCTAAAGAACAATAGATTAGAAAACGTAGTTAAAATGTGATTGTTAGTTTTCCAGAAATTTTACGACCCGCTTGAAAGGGTATTATTTAGTATGTATTGTAGTTTTATTGCAAATATCATTGTAAAATGAGTAGATGACTAGCCTTCAAGTTAGAAGCATCGTTTAGAATATATGCATTTTTAAATAAACGTTCTTTTTTTATTTTTCGATAAGAGAAAACATTCAGTGAAAATAAGTTATTTTTTCACCGCGGTTTTGAGAAGATTTCGCTTTCATCCCGCATAAACATTGGTCCTTCGAGTCGAATAGTGACAGTGAGTTCACAAATCTACAAAGTGTATATATTCGTTCGTCATTAAATCCATTTACTCAAAATTCGTTGTCATCATCCGTATAGTACTAGCAATTCAAGCAAACAGAAGTGGCATCAACATCAACAACAATCACATCAACGGTTAAGGTAGGCCAACATCTTTTCATATTTATTCCCGCATGCAAGTTAATAACGTATACATAATCCATTTTTTTATCTGATCTAAAACAAAATGACAAACAACGAAAGTAGCGATAAATTATCAAGCCTAATTAGAGAACGGGGTCACATTAAAGCCAACCTAACTAGATTTAAGAATTATACTCAAACATTAGATTCAAATAGTAGTAAAACTGAAGCAAAATTTCGCTTTAAGAAATTTGAAAGCATTTGGGATGAATTCAAAATAATACAAATCAAATCGAAGATTGCGATAAATCAGACAAACAAATTAACGAACGCGAAATGTTTGAAAATCAATTTTTTGAATTATGCGAATTAATGGAAAAATTTATCACGGATACTAAATTAGATATCGGCAATTTAAGTGCTGCTAGATCGAGTGAAAGCATCAATCATATAAATCAAATTCAAGTTAAACTACCCGAAATTTCTTTTTATACAAAATGAACTTCTTTCTTTCAAAGTTTTAACTCGTTGATTTATAATAACAATACATTAACAAACATCCAAATGTCATCCGTAAAAGACGAAGCGGCGTCATTAATTGAAGCATTAGAAATTACCGAAGATAATTACTTAATCGCGCTTCAGGCATTAAAAAACAGATTTGACAATAAACGCTTAATAGTAAAAACCCACATAAAAAACTTGCTAAATTTATCAAATGTAACAAAAAATTCCGCTAGTTCCTTAAATTTTTAATTAATACAGCTACCTTAAACTTAGAAGCGTTAAAACATTTTGAACAATCAATCGAACATTGGCATAATTTACTTATTGAAATAATCATGTCTAAAATTGATTTTTCAACCGTGCGTGAATGATAAATGTTTAGAATAAAAGGGCTATATCCATCTTATGAGGAATTATACGAATTTCTAACAAACAAGTGCGTAAAAATTTAACAATGAAAACAAAACGACTGTGTTGGCGGACTATCACTACTTGTTTAGTTTTTTGTAAGTAACTTGTCTATTTTATACATTTGACTTGGTTTTTGTTAATGTTGTTAGTTTCTGTAAACGATTTGTTTTGTTTTAGTTTTTTACAAATAGTTATTCGTTTAAAAAGTTTGTTTGTTCACGTTTTGTTAATTTTGTTTTTTTCATTTATTAAACATAGAGGCCTGATGAAGTGGACAGACAGGTTCACGAAACGTCGACTACAAAAACACTGTAAGTTGTTTTCTTTCGCCATCTCCTACATTTGAAGGATTCAAACACCTTTCTCAAATAATCAAAGATATGAGATGTACTAGGAGTTTTTTTACTAATAATTTTTCCGGGAATTTTTTTCTGTTTCTAAAATATACATTTTTTCTAATTTCTGCGACTCTAGACTGACTTTGATTTTACTTTAAATAATCAAAGATATTAGACGTCTTTCAGGATCTCGTGAACTGTGGCGCTGTAGTCTCTATATGTCAAAATATTGTTATTATTCGTCTTACAAACATTCGTCGGTACATTTTTTCTAACCTATCTTTGCTTTTATCGTTGTACTTATTGTTAATAGGTCTTTAGGTATTATTATAAGTAAATTCAATTTTGTTTGATAGATAAATATCTGATGGTTTTTAATTTTTATTGATGTTAGTGGCTTTTAAATAGACTAACGTTTTGGGAATTCAGATAGACTTGTCAAATCTTTGACTTTTAGTTTATTAATTCTGATTTTCGACTCAAGGTCACAGTTCACGACATAATGAAACGGCTCTAAATGTATTAGCTAGGAGTGTTTTGTCTACTGGTAAAGTTTTTGCTAATGCTTTTTCCTGTTTCCTAAATGTACATTTTTTCTTATTTTGGCGCTTATAGACTGATTTTAATTTTATTTCAAATAATGAAAGATATGAAATTTACTAATTAGTAGATTTTTCTACAGATTTTTTCGAGAATTTTTTTTTGTAAAGTATACATTTTTTTTCGTTACCGCGCTTCTAGACTAATTTTAATTTTACTTCAAATAATCAAAGATATCAAAAGTACTAACTAGGAGTATTTTTCTAATGGTAATTTTTCCGAAAATATTTTACCTGTTCCCAAAATGTACATTTTATCTCAGTTCTGCGTTTATTGACTGATTTCAATTTTATTTCAAATAATCAAAGATATCAAATGTACTAACGCCAAATTTTGACGTCTTTGGAAAAAAGTGATGGCACAAGTTATTAGAAGAACTAAAGAAGCATACTTATAAAAAAGTATTTGCTATTTATAAGCTCAATCAGGTCAAGTTCAATGTTTAATGTTACTGTTTAGAAATTTGACAAAGCGATAATGCTTATTACAGTCGCAATGATATTGATCTAAAACTCCAAATATATTTTATAATCATTAAACGCATTAAAACTGTCAATTTTTTTGTAATTATCTAAGGCAATTATACTAAGAGTAACAAACTAGACATTAGTAATACACGGAGAGAAAGGTTTACAGTAATAAAGAAAAAACTAATATATTTTATGCGCGCGACTCTGCAGGGTAGGCAACCAAACTTACGTTACACTAGAACGGCTAGTTAAATTTGACAACATTGGCATTGTAGACATTACTTGCAGCGAGGTTACTAACCATTCTTCATAAACACTGCCTCGAGCGCTCAAAGAACATGTTTCTTACCTGCAAATATTTATCTAAAAAATACCCTAAAGTTTTAAATTCTTGTTCGCTAAGATTTTTATTTATTTATGTTCTTTGTTTAAGTATTTAAAGAATTTTAATTGTTATTTATGATTAAATAAAGTCCATCTATAACTCGAATAATGATAAACTGTATTCTCAAATATGAAACTACTGTACTAATTAGCCTAAAAGTCTTAAGATATCTGGATTAAATTAAAGTCAACATTCGGATTTTTTTTGCAAAGGAAGTATTATCACCATTAGACCGTAATTAGTGGTCGAACAATTGCAGTATAAATTCCCATTACATTTAAATTATTCGTATAAAAAATTAAAGGATACATACTCCTTTTATAAAATCAAGTCTAATTTCTCATACAGAAAAAAATTCCAAATCAAATTTGGAAATACATACCTATGCTGTAAATCAGGCATGGGCAACCGACGGCCCGCGGGCCGCATCCGGCCCGCGAGGTTGTTGAGTCCGGCCCGCGAAATAAATTCATACATATTTTAATAATATTTAAGTTATTACAAATAAAAACATTTGTTCCAAATTGTGCTTCTTTTACCCGAAACCTAAAACATATGTATAAGCGATAGCACTAGATATTTTATTTTTAGTATTAAAACATATGTATTAAGAATTTGGTATACCTATAAATTAATTGATTTAGTATTTATTTTCTTTTATTACTTTCTTTAATATAATCCGGCCCGCGTCACGATACGAAAAATTTTATTTGGCCCGATGAGGAAAAAAGTTGCCCACCCCTGCTGTAAATCTAAAAATCGCAAAATTAAAAAAATGTGAAATGTATTTTTCCGCTTTCTTTTCGTAACATTTAATTTAATTATTAACTATTTCGAGGGAATATAAATTTAATAATAATGAACTAAAATTTGCAATTTCGTAGTTTGCATTTTTTATGTTTTAGTTTATTTTTTAATAGAAATAATACCTTAGATTTGATTATGAATTATACATAAAATTTTATTACAAGAACAAAACTAAATACAAAAAATTCTAATAAAAAACATGATTAAAAAATATTTATTATTTTATTTAAATATTTGTATTTTACCTATTAGTAATGAGTGTAATATCCATTATTGGTTATACATTCCCGTAGACGGTTTGGCATCGAGTTGATTGAATTGGAACATACATTAGCTCCTCAAAATCTTAAACAGTTTAACGTCCATCGACACGTGTTAATTACCCTGGGCCAGCATCACTTATACATCCCCAATACGCAGCACTATATCTCCCACTTTTTTTAATGGGTTGCACATGCTTTGATTCATATCTAGAATAACGTGGCCTCCAAAAAACTTTTGATTATCTTGGGAAGTGCATTTATCTGAAAACAACACCTTTTAAATCAAAATTTAAATATTTTTTCTGAAAACTGCAATCTCTGGCAGGCATTTTCTTCAGTTATTACAGGTTTTTTTATAAGTCGATAGTAGCTTATTTCTTCAGCTTTCAAAGTAGTCCTTATTGTTTGCTAACTGCATTGCAGCTGTAGTCTTTCGCGAATAGTAGCGGAAGTTGTGAATGGAGTCAAACGAGCATCTTGGATAATGTCTTTTTTAACTCTGGATAGGAGAGATGGTCTTCCACTTCTATGGGCAGTCTGCAAAGGACGATCATTTTCCGCGCCTTGTTCTTCGCTCTAAATCTAATAATAGACCACACTTTTCTAATAAAATAAATAATAGTTAATTAAAACTGCGTAAAAAGGTTTACCTTTACTAAAAGGCACCGATAAAATATTGTTATTAATTTAAGTGAAAAAGTTACGTTTTTCAAATTAGCAGTACAAGGTTAGCAGAATCAAATAAAAAATAGTTAGGAATTTGTTGCAAAAGAAAAAAAATTCTTATTTTTTTAGTTATGCGTTTTTCGGCTAACTTAAGGCAAGTTAGCAGTACACCATTCTAAATAGTGCTTTTATGAATTTATTTCCTGTTTAAAATGTGTGTAGAATAATAATAACCCTATCAGCTTTTTTCTTTTACAGTTAATTAACAACAATTCAGCAACATATTATACACACATTTTATATCAAATACCGATTTATTAAAATACTGTGTAGAATGGTGTACTACTAACTTGCCTTAAGTTTAATGCATAATTAAAAAAGTAAGAAAGCTACAAATGTTTTCTTTTGCAAGAAATTGGTAACAAATTCTTAATTCTGTGTTATTTGATTTTGCTGACTTTGTTTTTCTAAGTTGAGGGACGTGAAAAACTAGATACTCAATTGCTATGTGACTGAAACTTTTATAATTTCATTATAATCAATTTCCTGTGATGTAGGTGATTAATTGTGCAATCTGAATTATACATCATATAATACTTTATAAAATAAGTATATACATATACCCATGTTTAACCGTCCAGCGCTCGCGCCTGCATAAAATATATGACAATTTAACAAAGTCGTGTATATTATTATTTCTGTAAATTTGTTTTTTACCTGACCTTTTTGTATTCCAGGTATGTGCACTTAAGTAGCAGTGGGCAAAAAATTATTGACATTTGTGCATTTAAATTAGTTGTATTGTGTACTTTGTGTCGTTAAGAACATCTTACGTAAATTTTATAGCGCGTGAGTTTTAAAGTAAGTATTTTCAATTTTGCAAGTGTATACAATTTTAAATAGCGTTAGTTTGACTATTTTCGTTTTGATATATTCAAAATGTAATGTCTTAGATATACATATATATAGTGTATATTTATTTTTTGTATTAGATAATTATAATATCAATGAATTTAATATTTTTGCACCAATATCACAAAAATGTCTAAGCGTCTCCTGTCAGAAGCAGAACTTAAATATTTTGCCGAACATATATGGGATATAGATGAAAACAACACAGGTAATAGTGTCGCTAATGATTCCGATTTGTCAGAAGAGAATGTTGAAGAAGAGAATGTTGACAGTTTTTCTGAACTGAATTAACCGATGAAGAATCTGTGGAAGATTCACCCCATGAGTTTTATGTAAGAAAAGATAAAACCACTAAATGGAGCAAAACGAAAGTAGTTACCTCATCTAAGACAAAAAGAAGGAACCTCGTAAAGGAGTGTGGTGTAACTCAAAGAGCGCGAAATATCAAGAATGAGCAAGATGCATTTTTTAAGATGATAGAAATTGATATGATCGACAACATTATCAGCTGCTTTAATAAATATATAGAAGAAATTAGACTAAGTCAAGTATATTCTAGAAAACGAGACTGCAAAGATATAAACAGAGGCGAGTTTATAGCATATGTAGGGTTGTTTTTAATTGGTACAAAAAAATCATATCATGCGAACGTCAGAGAAATTTGGTCTATCGATGGAAACAGGAATTGAAGTAACAAGGGCAGTAATAAGTTTCAAAAGATTTTTATTTATAACAAGTTTTTTGAGATTTGACGATCGCACAACCAGACCTGACCGCCGCGAGATTGACAAGTTGGCAGCAATTCCTAACTTTTTTAATTCGTTTTTTTACCAACATTCATACATCTTTCAAACTTGTTTCATCCTTTTCGAGGTCGTTGTAGTTGAATGCAATACAGGCCATGTAAACCAGCAAAGTACGGTATCAAGATGTATGCGCTATGTGATGCGAAAACTATACCTCAAATTTGGAAATTCATTGTGGTAAACAACCGGATGGCTTTTACGCAGTATCTAACTCACCAAATGACATAGTAAAGAGGCTTATTTCCCCAATCGTAAATTTCAATAGAAATTTAACCACCGACAATTATTACACTAGCGTTCCACTTGCTAATTACTTGCTACAAAAAAACATCACCCTTCTTGGAACTATAAAGAAAAATAAAACTGAAATTTCTGTAGAATTCTTACCAACGAAGCAGAAGCATGTTAAAAGTTGTCTTTTCGGATTCTAAAAAGACAAGGTAATCGTATCTTTTGTGCTTTGTAAGAACATAACAGTGGTTGTACTTTCAACTGTACACGATAGCGCGGAATTTGATCCAGAAGAAAAACCACAGATTATCATGGATTATAATGCTACGAAGAGGGGTATTGATATGGTGGACAAAATGTGCGCTGCATATTCAGTTTCCTGCATTTCTAGATGATGGCCTTGTGTTATCTTTTTTAGTTTATTGAACATAGGTGGAATAAATGCTCAAGTTCTATACAAGTTTTTGTGTCCATACAATGGTCCAAAAAAACAAAGACTTTTTTTGAAAAATTTATCGCTAAAGCTGATGAAGGAGCAGCTTGTATCAAGAGCGCAGTTAAATAATTTACCAATGAATATTATTGTATCTTTAAAAACCAATTATGGACAAACTCTGAACAGAGATGAAGACGGAGCACCATCTCCTAAACGTGGAACTTGCCGTTTTTGTGAGGCAGAAAAGAAAAGAACAACAGCATCGATGAAATGTGTAAAGTGCATGTGTTTTACTTGTAAAAAATATTCAAAAACAACAACTGTATGCGGCTTCTGTGTTAGTTGTACTAAACAGTAGTATAAAATGTTAAGCTTTCGCGGTTGTTATGTTTATGATTATAAGCGACTTTCGGCTTAGACCGCGTCGCAGTTAAACACCCAGACTTAGGCTTGGTCCTAGTCTCTTCTTGAGAGCCAAAACAAGAAGTAGAACTTGGCCTTTGCCGTACTGTCGTTCGTGAACTCAAACTAACTGACGTTTTGCAAGACATTGCAGCTTGCATCTTCAGATTGCTAAATGTCACTGAAAGAAAAAATGTAAAATACGATATTTATACCAATAACGATTAGTGTGATTAACAGACCTTATCTTTCCGTTACCGCTTGACTGACTTCGTTATTACTTGGAGTAAGTGTTTGGTCTTTGTCTTAGAGGATATAATACTGGTAGCCAAAATTTGCTGAGTCTTAAATCATCTTTTCGGTTCACATTAAATGGATTTTTTCTATTTCCACAGCTTCGCGGATTAGTCTGGGAAAGTAGAAAGGAGTTCTAGCCAACACTTTAGTTTGGTCAAAGTTCATCGTGTGTCCTTGGTTCCACACGTGTTCTGCCACTGCTGATTTAGTTTTAGAGCCCCTTGTTTGTCTTTAGCAGAAGTAAACCAGCTCTTCAGCGTAATCCTTAGTCATAACGACAGTTTTAGCAACCTGCTTATTTAGTCTGTCGAACCCATACAGTATGGTAAATAAGCGGTGCTAGTAGGAGGTGATAAGTCTTCTTTGACTTGTGGTTTATTGCTCTTTTCCATGCATTTTGGATCTCTTCGAACCCGTATCCATTTTGTTGTAGGGACTCCAACAGTATTTCTTTTTACATTTGTAGATTTTCATTATCACACGTATAGCTCTTTTGGCTAAAGTATGCAAAACAGTATTCTTCTGTACTGGATGGTGGTGAGATTTGGCGTTTAAGTATAATAATACTAAGAATTTGTAATGGGAATTAGGATTACAATTGTTAAACCACTAATTACATTCAAATGATAATGATACTTATTTTACAAAGAAAATCGGAATGTTGACTTTAATTTAGCCCAAAAATATTAAACATTTAGGCTAATTGAAACAGAAATTTCATATTTGGGTATGCAGTTTAAATTTATTCGAGCTATTAATGGAACTTTTTTTAAATTACATATTTTAATAATAAATCAAATTATACAAATACTTAAAACTTTTTTTAATTAAAGGCTATAGCATTTATTTAGAACATAAATACATAAATAGAAAATTCGGAAAGAAAAATTAAATCTTAATGGTATGTACAATTTAGATACATATTTGCAGCAAAAAAACATGTTCTTTGAACGCTTGAGGCGGTGCTTATAAAGAATGGTTAGTAACCTCGTAATATCGCTACAAGTAATGTCTACAATGCCAATGTTGGCAAATTTAACTAGCCGTTTTATTATAACGTAAGTTTGGTTGCCTACCCTGCAGGCCGCGTTAAAAAGTGTCCAATATTTTTTTTTGATGCAGTGTACATCAAAATACTTACTTTTGAAAGTGCCGATTACATCGGATAGATTTAACGCTTAAATGTTTAGTTTTATCCATCATTCCTTTGAAGATAAGGTGAAGAAGATCCACTGAATTAATAGTAATGAGTAATCTAGTATCGCGGACACCAAAATATTGAAACGTACCGTGTGATAAACGTTGTACTTCTAAAGTCGTACGCGCTTAAATGAACAACTCATCAGAATCTTTATTTATCACTTTTAGTTTATACGAATAACAAGATATTATAATGGTTGCGAAGGTCTACGTGATTTACGTTGATTAATAAATATGAAATAACGACTACATGCTCTTTACATTTAATAGTAGTAGTAGTTGTATTGCATTACATTTGCTGTACTTGTAGTTGTAAATGAATACAACTGTATATAGCCTTTTTATTCAATACCCGCTTTTTAAAAATTAACAAAATGATTTTATATACAAGAAATAACGAATTATACAATATTATAGCAACAACTACGTAGTATCACAGATTATAATGTAGTTTAGCGTGTTAAGTAGTTAATTAATATGAGTGATGAAAAGACTGGTGGAGTTTATTGTATTTATAAAAATTGTAAGAACACTTTTCACAAATGTCGGGACCGTGGAGTAAAGTTTTTTCGAGTGCGAAAAGATGAAACAATGTAAGTACCTTCTTTTGTCTTTGTTTTTACTTACAAAATTATTTTTACTAATGCATTAAAAACTTCTAACCATTGCCTTCTACCTTTAATACTAACGCCGCATATCATTTTCAATAAGAAAATAACAAAACGTTATATAAACATAATAAGAAAAGGATAGGTCTATAATTTAACTGTTATATACATCAACAATTTTTACCTTCCGTATTTAAATTGGTATCATGCATCGAGAACTGCTGCGGTTCTACTTTTATTATAAAAACAGTCCAATTAAGTACAATTCAATCGCCTCTTAAGAAAGGTTGCTGCTACACCATTTACTAATTTTATATAAATTTGTTATGAAATAATTTATTTGTAAAATAAAGCAAAATATGACAGTTTTCTTGAAATTATTTTCAAAATCATGAAAACTATTTTACCAAAAAATTTATACTTTGTCCTTGTAACGACAAATAGTTCACAGATAAGCTGTAAACAATTTATCATACTTTGCTCTTTTATTTAAAATATATGATCTTTTAAAGTGAGGGGTCAGAGTTTTTTACTCCGTTAGTAGTTGTTGATATTGTTGATTAACAATAATGTTTTGTTTGTTTAAAAAAGTATATTTTATTTTCTACTGTTTTTTTAAGCTTACTACAGAAAAAAATTGGAACAATGTGCACTGACTATATTGTTAAAAAAACATGTACCTAAATACCTACTTATTTCATTTTAAAATTATTTTTCGTTAAATCCTTGTATACCTGACCTAACTCGATACCAACCAAGTTATAAACTTGGTTTTAAATTAATCATAGATGCAAATAGGACCTAATTCAATTTTTTATTATAAGGTGTCAGAAATGGGTTCAGGCAAGTGGAAGAGAGGATTTACTCGATTGTAGCGAAGGTATAAACATGGACAAGTTTCATAACTACCGTGTATGTAGTGATCGTTTTGGAAACGAGATGTTTAATAATACCATTGAAAGGTCACGGTTACTTGGAGAAACAGAAACCTTATAGATTCAAACAACCACAGCTAATGCTTATTGGTAAGTAGATAGGTAATTATTAATTTTTTTTATATCTGCAGAATGCCATAAAACAGTACAAAAAACAAATAAATAAGAAAAATAAAGTGTTTTCTGTTATTACAGATAATCCTAGTACGTCTGGTAGTTTGCAATTGTCAAGCAAAAAACCCTTTTCAGGAGACGACACTGCAGGCACTTCAAAAAGAGTGTAAGTTTTATCTGACATTCAGATAGCACCTTTACCACAACACTCACCAGCAGAAGCACAGACAGTAAAGAGTTTGTCAGTAAAAACACCTCGTAAATTCAAACTTCAACCAAAATAGACATGTTAATTGCAAAAAACAAAGCGTTACAATCTGAGCTTAGTAAAGCTCTGCATACAATCAATAATCTCACAGAAAATGATTTTAAACAAATATATGACAAATTCCTTAACAAAGATATTTGTACAATTGTAAAATCGCAGGTAGATTTATTAAAAAGAAGTGATCATGGTAGAAGGTACGTTGATAAATTTAAACAATTTGCTTTCACATTATATTTTTTTAGCGCAAAATGCTACAAAAAGTTAAGCAAGATGTTATGCTTACCATCAAAGACCTCACTATGTAAGCTTGTGCAAAATATAAAATTATAAACCGGAATTAATCCCTCTCTATTTGAGTTGTTATAATTAAAAGTAAGTATAAAATGTATAAAATTGACACATTTTGTACTATTTAATTAGAAGAATTGTCAATGAAAAGCAATTTATTCTTTAATTTTGGGAATGATACTGTTGTGGGTTTCAAAGACAATGGAGAAGCACGTGGAAATAAACTAGCGTCTACCACGACAGTTGTTATGGTTAGAGGATTGAAGTCTTCCTGGAAACGACCTGTTGCTTACACCCTATCGGCAACGAATTACAACGCTGCAGAAATAAAAAATTTGTTGGATGGAATACAAGAATCTGTAAATAAACTTGAAAAGTTAACGGTTTTTAACACTCATAAAAATCGGCGTATTAATGTTGAGTTTTTAAGAAATTGGCAGATTTCTATAAAATTGCTTCTAGGGTTATGGGATTCTTTAAAAGACAAGGGCTTTAAATACCTCATAACTAGGCGGTTAAATCGAGACTGCATTGAAAATGTTTTTGGAAGTGTGCGCCAACAAAGTGGAAATGCTACAAATCCCACCCCAATACAGTTTACACGGGCGTTTAAAAACATTTTTAATTTAAATTTTACTCATACTAAAGGTATGAATTGCTTAGAAGATTTTGATGCAATACTTACTGAATTTTCTGATTTCTCAAAACAAACTGCCTGGGATAGTGTTGTCGAAGCAGAAATCCTTTTTCAAACTAGCATTCAAAGCTTTCGGGTAGAGGGCTGCCAATATACAAATTTAAGTTTGCCTGAAGAAAATGCTTTCAAATATGTGTGCGAGTATTTAATTAACAAATGTTTGAAAAAACACAAGTGCACTATATGTGAAAACTTTGCCAAACAAGATAGTAAATTTGATCAGTCAAACTGATTTGTACATTTTAAAGCTTACAATGTTAGTATTTCTTCATTTGGATCGCTTAAAACACCTAACATTTTATAATTCTATTGTAAAGTTAGAAAAATGCTTTTTTAGAAAATATCGAAAAGTTTCTGACTGAAAACCACGAAAATAATTTGTTTAAGCTGTTTCAACACTCTTGTAATCAGTTTCCATTAGATTATTTACTAAAGTTGTACATACGTTTAAGAATTTATTATTTAGTTAAAAATAACGTTTTTTTAAAATTACACCAAAAAAGAATAGAAAACTGAACATTATATTAATGAATTTATAATTTTTTTTTAATATTTGGAAAATGTAATGTATGCTGTTCTACATCTTTTTTTTCATTGTTGGCTATGACAACAGCGAAAAATAATTTATTTTAAAACTTATAACTTGTAACTTGGATTCATGATTTGACTTGTGTTAACAAAAATTGTACACGCATGTAGTTAGATATTTGTAGCTTAGTTCCTAAGAAAAAAAACATATCTTTTTATAATAAAAGTTGTTTAATCACAAGAATACTTTGTTGGTACCTAAGTACTTATTGTGTATACATAAGTAGATACCTTGAAACATGTATGTATGTGTAATATCGTACCACAATATTTTTATTTCAACTGGATTTTAACTTTTAATAAAACTGACGGACTGCTGTTAAGAGTTAATAAACCATGACTATTAATGGTAAAATAGGGGTCCTATTTTAGTTAGTGCTCAGTAAAAAAAATTCAACCATCCATTAAAAACATACTTATTTTAGTACACTACATATACTAAAAGATGAAGTCAAAAGGTTGCACGAGAACATAATTATACAGCATCGAAGTGGATTATCTCAATTTGAAGCGCGAAAAACCGGTTAGTTTTTTATTTACGTCCCAAAAGTTGACTTGAAAAAAAACAGAAAAATCCTCTCAGACCAATTCTACACATATTGAAAGAAACTACGTTTATGTCATTGTACACGTAAACGTTGCTATTGGTTACCCCTATCATACTTAGATATAAAGCTAGTGTTTGTTTAGGCAATTGTGGGAATTAAATTAGACTGTTCTGCTACTGATGATGAGTTCCAAAAAAACAAAATGGCCGTCCAGTAGTTCACTCTAGTGGCATTTGCACAATTGCATGGACATTTCTTTACTCCTAATGTCCTTTACGTTGTGATTTTATGCCGCAGTTTTATTCAAAACAAAAAACGCGAGTGTAAAATCAACTTACAACGTTTACCGCTGTTATAGTTTATTTACAAACATACATTTTGTTAAAACAAATATACAGTCAAGCCTCTCAATAACGTACAGCAACGGGGTAAGAAACATTGTTCATTGTAGAAGTGTCCGCAAAAGAGTTGAATTTAATTACGTAAAGCTATATTTTGAATGAAAGTTATTTACACTTGTGCAGACATTGTCACTAAATATCGCACGTACACTACAACTTGATAATGCATTTTACTTGAAAACAAAAAGTAAACAAATGAAGAAAAACGCATTAGAAACAAAATGATTTACGTATTTAAGTAACCATCTATTGAAACAGGTAATCCTCAAATAACTAGAAAAATCACAACCCAGCTTTTAGTGATCATTTGAAAAATTTTATTTGTATTTGATCAGTTGGTGGATGACAATACCAAATCCTTTGGATACTTTAAAATGACCAATTTTAAGTGCATCTTTACAAAAAATACATCATTTAAGAAAAAAATTCTGACTGCTTCTGCCATATTCACAAAAAATGCAGTTATTAATAGGTTTGACGACTGCTGTTGCTTTGTATTAAAATGTACAGATGCCACTGACAATGTTTCCGTCGAAGAAGCTGGTCGTTTTCGACGACTTATGGATACCACGGAATTTGGTGTGGATGCATGAGTCTCATCCAATGCAGCTATTATTTAAACAATTAGTGTTTCTGGTACTCCAATTGATTTTGAAGCTTTGGCAAGATCTTCATTATTATCGTTGTCATTCTTCTCTCTTAGGGAAAGAAGATTCGACAGTAGTCGTTCCTCATCCATCACGTATAATACTAAAAAGTTTAATTCCTTTCCATACTTTGGTGACCGTATGTTTACTGCTGCTTGACTACTTTTTGTTTCGCAAAGTTTGAGTCTTTGAGCTTGCGGTAATTATCTTTTAAGCTAACCCAACGTTTTCTGCAGGCATTGGCTAAAAACTAAATATTTGTTTCTGATTTCTAGCTACCGGCAATTCATTTAAATCTTTATCATTCAGTTGTTGACTCGGAGAATTACCAGTACGTGGCACAGTATATTCAGCATGTAAAGCTATATGGAAAGTGTTAAAACTTAGTACGGAAACGTGAACAGCAATTTCGAAAGCGTTTAGCCAAAGATGCAGTTTTCTTAACACAATCGGCTTTATTGATGGGAAACACGTCTTCATTCAAGTCCTTTCTCGTAGCGGATCTAATTATTTTTGCTATAGAAAACTTTTAGCTTGGTACTCTAGGCATTAGTAGATACACATTATCGTTTCATCTCATCTAACGTCGACGCATAAAAAAATTCAGATTCGAAATATCAATTGCTATTTCATAAAGATGATTTATAACAAACGGTGTTTCCACCTTGTGACAATTTCCACGTACTAAATATTAAAAAAATTACGATACTACAGGTAAAATTATTTGGTGTTTGTTAGTTGCCGTATAAAAAAGTTATAATAAAAAATAATAAAAAGTTGTGCTTTCACAACTATCACTGAGAACTACTGCAGTTATATCTCGTAAGCATCTCAGTAGCAGATGTGAATAGCAAACGGTGTTTCCGCCAAGTTGGTATTTGTTAGTTACTAATTTTACCTGCAATATAGTACTTTCTTTAATATTTAGTACGTGGATGTTGCCACGAGGTGGAAACACCGTTCGTTATTAACATATGCTACTCGGATGCTTACGAGTTAATACTGCAGTAGTTCTCAGTAATAGTTGTGAAAACACATTAGCGTTATCACGGTGATAAAAAGTTCCAAAAGGACGAAACAGCTGTCCATAGTCTTTTTAGTGTTGCTTTTTACTACTGTACTGACTACTGACTAGGTTTTCAGTTGGTGGTTTTTATACGGCAGTTTGATCAATGCTTAATTGACAACAGTCGTTTTGTATACTAACAAATACCAACTAACTTTACTTATAGTATACTACTTTATTTAATGATTTATGATATTCTGCTCTTACCCAGTTGTTTTATAATCTTCCCAACTTTGTCCCATATATTCTACTGTCTCTGAGTATTAGAATAATTGGAATGTTTTAAATTAAATAACTCATCATAACTTTGAATGATCAAAATCACTACTGCATCATCCATTTTTCTCAAATCCTTTTTAAGCAAAGGTGTGACAAGTATAACTAATAATCTCGTAGTAAGAGGTAGATATTGTAATTTCTAACACATTTTGTTCAATTTTTCTTAAAATTTTATGTAATAATTAGATGTAATTACGGCCCTGGTTGTTCCTTATAAGAAAATGTGATATAAAAAGGATTGAAACTGTTTACTATTAAGTATTAAGTTTCTGATGACAAAATAAACAACATTTAAGAGATATGGTGTCGTGCTAAAATCAAGGTTATTTTTAATTTATTCCAAGGTTATTAATAACGACAAAAAAAGTAACAATGTCAATCGGTTATTTTGAAGTGATAAATACATGCACGTGTCTTTCGTAAATTATTTTGCATCTCATGAAGGTAGTTTCCGTTGCGGATTTTATTGGCGGCATCTATAACTTTTTGCTGCAATTCTTCCAGCGTATCTAGTGGAGTTGCATAGACAATGTTCGACATAATTACGTTTACAATTATTGTACCTGTTTTTCAAACTCAAGTCTTTGTTGTTGTGGCCCACGACCTTCAAACGTTGATATAGCGTTTCCATTGTCGCAAAATCGCTGAACACAATCAGAAATCGATCGCAATGCCAGCAGACTTGTGTCAAAAAATTTTTCGTTGTACATACAATTCATAGGTACTTAAAATATTAAACCCAACTTTCACCATAAAGAAGTATTATATTGCAATATTCCGCGGTGGAAAACATCGCGAAAACTTAAATAATACGAAAAACTATGAAACTAAATTGAACAACTAACAAAACTTAATACTAAATACCTAGCTACAAAAATAATTTAATGCATTTAAAATATTTTAAAATTAAACACAATTAAAATATTTAATGTTAACCGAAGTTATGCTTTCTGTACGTATTTAACAATCTACAGTAAAACTTAAAAAGACAATGTTATCGCGTTCTTGCACTTTGTACGTGTTGTTTAACTAATAAACGATCCTGAATTGGGCCATTGGTTTTTCTTCCTACGAAATTACAATCGACTATAACAGGGTCGTCTTAAATTTTAATAGTAAGTTTTCTCAAAAACTATAAGGAATGGACTTTATGTTTATAATGCGAATATATTCTAAATCATTACAACTCTCTACCAATACGAGATTATTAATTACGCTTACACCCTGGCTAAGGCTAGTATGATTTGCAAAGTAAGAGAATGTGTAAATGTTTAATGTGTTGAAACATATCACATAGTATATATAAGAATGACGTAGCCAGCACGCACCGCATCTCGCGTATTTGTTAGTATTTTGACGGCAACATTTCAAATATCCGTTAATGCAATCCGTCTATTGCAAATAGTTTGCGATACCCTATGTCATTTAATATGAAGAGAAACAAAAATCGAAGCATTCGTTCTGTTCGTGCAGTGTAGTTGTCTTTCGAGTTTTGTAATTTATATATTACTTACTATACATGCAAAAATTTCCGGTTGTTAGGTATAGGTTTTACTTAGTTTTTTTTTAATTGTAATATTATAAAAAAAAATTAAGTTAGCAAATAATTCTTCAATTATTCTAGTATTTATTAATTCAACTGCAGTTGGTAAAACAATTGTAGTTATACTTAAACATTTTTTGTAAATACACATAAACAAACGTGTTATTAAACACCCATAGAAAAATGTTTAGACATCGACACTTATAATATAATCTTTGGATGTAAATTGAATGTTTAGATTTAGACTAATTATTGTCACTGTTTTACTAATGCAAACAAAATTTGCTGCAACTGTCACCCGTCACTCAAAACAATAATAAAACAAGTCGTTATATTATTATTAGCAAAAGATGTCACAAGACGAGAGCACATTGTAAGTACTGCGACATTGGATTAAGGCTAACGCTTACTGTTCCGTATTATTCGGATTATTTATCAAACGTATTGGATTTTTATACGTATTGATTGTGACACTTAATGTAACATTAGTCATTAGTATGATTTAAAATCTCTGAGTACATCAAATCGAACGAAAAAAAACCATATTTCATCTTATAATTTGCTTTACCTAGTAAATGCTTTATAATATCGCAACGATAAATATGTACAAATAACGCCTTTATGGCATAAAATAATGATAAAACATTAGTCAGTGCTAACTCTGTATAAAGTATAAACTGAGTATAAAGATAATAATAAAAACATCCATACATGGGTAAATGAAATGTTATTAATTATTTTGTTAATTAAGATGTTTTTAATTTATTATCTATAAATAGGTAGTAATAAATCAAACGGGTAGATATCTTGTAAAAATATTGCATATGATATGCTTCAAAAAGGATAAAATATATGCATAAAATATGCATTATCATTTGTACAAGAAATTACATTGAAAAATAAATACTTTATTTTTTTAAAATTATATTCTAGCGTATATCCCTATTTATCAATAATTTTGAGTTCATTAAAAGGATAAGAAATTGAATCTAAGACATCAATTTTATCCGTTTATTAAAATTTTTCACTTTATTTTAATAGATTCAAACATTTTCAATGTATATCGGCTTGATATAAATAAATAATTATTCAAAATATTGAAAACGACAAATATTTTCTTCAACTCTTCATAAAAAATTTAGTGGAAATTCGAACTATTTTGTTAAAAACACTTGAATTTTTGGAGAAATTTTGTTTTAGAAAATGTGACTTATTTTGATAGCTCTGAATACTATTTGTTGTAACTACATACGCTGTTGGTAACTTTAGGTTTTTATTTTACGGCTCCATTGGGTTTCACTTATAGCTACATGCCGAGCGTTTTCATTTTAGGGATGTTATTGTTTCTCCTACATCTGTTACTTTGATGATGGCTCTTTCTATATTGCCTTTGCAGTTGTCCAGTTCTTTGTTACATATGTAATGACTGGCAGCACGCGCTGGTCGAACACTTTAGTTTTAAAGTGTTCCGTAATTTTCCTGTCGTTGAATTTGAAACCATAATAAGGCAGCTTAATCTTATTCTTCTTTTTATTTTTTCTTTCTGTCTTGCACTTCCCAGTTCTATTCCTTCTCCTAATTATATATTGTTCTTTTTCTATTTCTGTTTCGTCCACTCCTACTGTCACTTGGTTGCTTGTTCAGTGTGCATAATTTGGTTTCTGTATGTATCCTTAATCCTATCTTAATGAATTTCCCTCTGTTAGTCATTAAGCACTTATTGTAAGTAATTCTTGTTTTGGGTTAATAGTACCTTATCGCCGACATATCGTAGATTAGTCAATCGTTTCCCATTTACATCTATTTCCTTATCCTCCCAATTCAATTTTTTAAATATGTTTTCAAACATTTTTGTGAAGTGGAATCAGTTTTCTCGTGCAGGATGTATATAGCTATGGCTTTTTCTTTTGATTGTTTTATTAAGTCTATATATCTTTGGTCTATTCTCTATAGTAATATAATGTTATCATTTTCTATTTTTTTTGTATCTTAATCTGTTTTAAACAGTTATTGAACAAATTTGTGATTTTTATGTTTATGTTTTTTCTTCCTTCTCTAATCATATCTATCGAAATGTTTTCCTCTCCTGTAGTTTTGTTAGATTTCAAGTTTTTTGTAAAGTTCTTCTACTACTTCTAATATTCTTTCCATTGCGTAGTGCATAATTCTGCTTCTGTCGCATTTTTTGTTTTAAACATTTAATTCCTTTATTGTTCTCTACAACTGCATTTATTAGTTTTTTGTTTTTCTATTCTTTCTGTCTTTATACTTTCTCTAATTGATTTGTTTATACATAAATAGTTTTTCTCTTGCTCTTTTGTTTTTTTTTTCGCTATTTGTCTTCTCATTTCATTAATGCCTTAGTTTTCTTATTACTTGATTCCTTTTTATCTTTTCTTAGTAGCGTTTTTTTAAATTCTTCTATTGATTTATGCAATACATTTTATACGTTCTTGTTTCTCCACAGTTTCGTTAGTGCTCTTGTCCATATTTGCTAAATTTTTATTTATCATTTCTCCATATAATTCTTTTTTTTTCTCTTATTTTTTCTAACGTTATTTTCTTCTTGTGGTTTTTAAACATGCGTTGTCGTTCTATTTTTTTGTTAATGGCGATTTTTGCTTTTATGATTTTATGATCACTACTTGTCACGTCTTAGATTACTTGTTTTTTATTTATAAAAATATATTTTTTATTGCTAGTGTTTTTAACTGGTGATATCTATGTCCACTTTTGCTTTAACTTTTTTCGAAAAAAGTGTTCATTACGTATAGTTTATGTTTACACATAAAATTTATCAGCATGTCAACTTTTTTATTTCTTTTAACAATTCCAAATTTACTGTAGAAAACATAAAAGCAATTTTGTCTTCTTTAATAATTTAATTAATGCCAAAATGGCAGAGCAATGCTTAAAACTATCTTAAAACATTACTTAAAGTTACACACTTAGACAGCACACATTGATTGGCGTTTGAAATTGTTTCAAACATACTGGGGAAACCAGAAATAATTGTCCAAAATTAAAACAAGTCTTTAACATTCATATAAACACAAAATAAAACAATGTAATTAATTAGTTAAACTAAACCTGCATAAATACTCTTTTTTTCTGACGTTAACAATAAACGCAAAAATTAACTTTTGTATATAGGCAAAACTGCAATTTTTGTAATGAAACGAGGATATTCTCCATTTGAGTGCGAACATAAATAGCTCGTACTTTACCATCATTACCTGGAATTACTTTTATAATTCTAGCTATAAGCTATTTTTGACATGGAAGATCATCCTCTTTTCACAATACTAGCATACCTTCTTTGAGATTAATCATGCAACGATGCAATTTTGGTCTGTTATTTAGCATTGTTAAATAATCCTTATGCCAACGGTTCCAAAAATGTTGCTTTTTTTGTGTAATCAATTTCCAAATTTTTATTCTATTGTCTGGATTGTTGGTTATATCACTTTCTGGATAACTGGTTAAAGGCGCTCTAATTAAAAAATGATTTTAATCTGAAGGATCATTCGATAGATTTGTGATAGGTCTGGAATTTAAAATTCTTTCAACTTGGATAACTAGAGTGTTAAACTCTTCATAAGTGAATTTAGTGTAGCCTATAACTCGTTTTGTGTATTTGGCACTTTTCATGCCTGCTTCCCAAAGCCCACCAAATACAGGAGAGTGACTTGGGATGAACTTAAAAACAATTTTTTGTTTAGTACAAAATTTGTCAACGGCGTTTTGATGTTTTAAGGCGCTGTTGATTTTGTAAAGTTCGTGTAATTTTTTTTGAGCACCCTTGAAAGTTGAGGCGTTGTCACAATATACATATGTGGGTTTACCCCTTCTAAAAATAAACGTTTTAAAAGCAGCTAAAATACCTTCTGTGATCATATCTAAAACCAATTCTATGTGAATTGCCTTTACTGAAAAACAAACAAATGACGCAATGTATGACTTTGTAATTGATGTTTTTTTTAAGCGAGATTGTTTTATATAAAATGGCCCGCAAAAATCAATTCCTATGTTTTGAAATAGTCGAACTAATGTCAAGCGCGTTTCAGATAACGAACCCATCAATTGCTCCGAACACTTTGCCTTTAATTTAAAACAAGTTATGCAATTATAAATGTTTTTTTTTCTAATTCCGTTTAGAATCCAATAATTTAGATTTAAACTACTTAACATTTGTTTTTGCCCAGCATGTAATAATGTTAATTGTTCTTTTATAATGATTAAATTAGTTATGTGATTGTTTTTTGGTAAGATGATAGGGTGCTTATGATTAAATATAATAGATGCTTTATGCAACCTGCCACCTACTCTTAAAATGTTTTCCTTATCTATGAATGGGGTAAGATGTTTTAATTTTGTTTTAATTGCTAATTTAGATTGTAGACACTTAATTTCTTCCTTAAAATTATTTTTTTGTTCAAATCTTATTATCGTTTTTAAAACGTTATCTAATTTATTTACCGTGAGATTTCCAAATCTTTTATTACTGCTATTCTTAATGTTATGTATAGATCGCATAATAACTGCTACAATACTTTGTAATCTTGAAAATAGTGGTTCTATAGATGCCTTAAAGGCCTGAAGTATTACTTCACTACTACTAACGAATTAGGGACTTTGCCTCAAGAAATTGAATATCTCCAAAAGTGACAAAACCATTTTTTTAAGACTTTTATTCTTCCTCAAATAGTACCAAAAAAAATACAATTTTAAGCTAATGTAGTTACATAATAAGCAATATATTATTATACCATACAAATCCGGAACCAGTAACTATGGGCGAGCCCGTGGTGTTACTGGAAGTTTGGCCTAGCAAACAGTTTTATTGCAATGATTAAAATTAATGTGATCCTTATCCTAATAAAATATAGAATAACTTTTATGTGTAGGTAAACACTAAACATTTGAAATAACTTTTAAAAATAATTAAAATGATACATCTCTTCTTACAATACATTTTATAAAAAACTTGATTGAATTAAGTAATGAACTTCTTAAATAATATGAATTAATAATCATTATAATGAATGAATACTAACTCTCTTCTTATATTTAATTAATAATACTTATTGTTTGATTGGACAGATCAAGAGAGTCAATCAACATGTAATAAACTCATCTATATATATATATATATATATATATATATATATGTATGTAACAGCGGAACTATTGCGAACTTTTATATATAAAACGGTCATTGTTGCGACAAAAACGGAACTACTGCACCGGCGTAATAGTGCCACCCAAAATTATAAGTCCAATTATATATAAAGCCGGTACTATTACGACCGTTCAGAGACATCTAGTGCAGATCATAGTTTCTGGGTATTTGTCTTTGCTAAGTCTGTGTTGCGGGTCACATACTACTTAGGGTTTCTAAATCAAATTAAAATATTATCAACAAGGTTGGTTGTATACTTGACAGACAGCCTTGATTTTTATTAAAATTTAAATTACATTACATGTTGCCTATATGATTAACAATATTAATTTTATAGTATATTATTATATCAAGGTCTTGGAGAATTTTAGTTTACTCTAATGCATTTTATGTTATCCATCTTCTATATAAGACGATTATTTTGCCGAAAAACATTTGTAGCCTTGAATTATTAAATTTTATATAACTACGTAAAATATGAAAATTACGTTAAAAATAATAGCACTGTAGTCCATAAAATACAATCATATTTTGCGACATAGATAACAGCCATTTTTTATGATTAAAATTTTCTAAAATGTTTGTAATTGCTATTAGTTTTTGTAATCGTTTTATGTCGATTATATTCTGATAGATATGTACAAAAGTGCTAAAATTACTTTAAATAAATGCAAACATGATAAAGTATTGCTATCATTTAAGCAACCTGAAAACTTTCAAATGTTTACTAAAATTACATTTATAGAAACGACTTTTGTATATTTCAAGGTAAAAAGTTTAGTTAGTGTATATTAAAAAAGGAATGTAATAATATATTGCATTTACAAATTAATATTATGGCTCTAATGTGAAATGTCACTGAAGCTACAGAAGATGTGCCATTTAGAAGGAAAAAATGTTTTCTTACAAAATTTAAAATAAATAACAAAAAAGAAACAAAAGCAGGTATGCGATGTCAGGGAAGAAATTCAAAGTGAATTTATAAGAAAAATCTTCGATTGACACTAAATTTGCAAGGTGTAGCAGAAGTAGGGTGACCTTTTTTTATCGAACTTTTAAAAACGGATCCAGAGTCAAATCGAGAGCAAAATAATCGATGTTTTCAATAATCGATTTTTTCAGAAATTTATACAAAACTTCACAATAAATCAATATTTTTTTCTATACTTTATTCTTAAGAAAATCAAAGTGAATATATATTTATAATCAACATAAAAACAATAATTCTATTTTGCTTATTGTGCAAATATTCAAATTACCGAGGGTTTTAAATTGAAATCTCTCGCTATTTAAAATTTTTGTTCAGCTTGGTGATTTGATTATTTACTTATGAGTTTTTCTTGTTACATTACAATTGATTGTAGAGTGATTACAGTTGCACAAGTTCGGAATTCTCGATCCATTCTTTAAATTTTTGAATATTAGTAAAAAAAAGTTTTATTGAAGAGATAGAAGCATCATTGTATACAACATGCTGTATAATCAATTGAAGTTAATACATATTGCATTTCGTTAACAAACATGACCTTGCCACCAAAGTTCAGTCTCATCACGTCTCATTTCACTCACACTTTTGTAGGGCCGAATATAAATATTTTGGCTCCAATTTATAATGGAAATAAATGCTGCAATCAATTGAAGAATGCCATTCATCATTAAAAAGTATGTTGTGTTTGGAAAAATCGACAACAAATCGCGTAGTTGGCGACCAAAGGAAACCTACGTTAGAGATGATGCTGTCTTAAGACGAACAAGCTTTTCAGATAGAGGTCTCAATTCTGTCCAATTAACAAACATATGGAGTGAAGCTACAAGTATAAGTGTATGCAATTCCACTATGAGGAGAAAACTGATTAGTTTTGGATTGAGAGGGTGTAAAACACGGAAGAAACCATTGATTTCCGAGAAGCAAAAAGCTGAACCGTTAGAAATGGGCAAAGGAACATCTAAAGTGTACCACAGATTAGTGGCAAAAGTATTATTTGTTGATGAATCAACTTTTAACATCAATAATTATGCTGTAAACACGTCCAACAATTAAGCTTCCAACCTCAGTTATGATGTGTGGTTGCATCTCCTTCCGAGGCTGCATATCATCTCTGGAACGATGAATGCCACCAAATACATCGAAGTACTACAGAATAAAATGCTGCAAAGTGAAGAAGATTTGTTTGGCGAAGAAAGCTTTCAGTTTCAAGAAGACAACGCACCTTGCCATAGAGCAAAGCTTGTTAAATCATGGATGGAGGTCAATGAAATTAACAGATTGGACTGGCCAGTGCAATCTCCCGACCTGAATTCCATCGAAAACTTGTGTAACAGAATATCAAAAATCATATCGAGAAAAAGCCAACGACAAAGGTCATTCTCATGGAATCTCTAATTGGCGCCTGGAATCACTGTATCACAAGAGACGAACTAGGAAAACTGGTGAATTCCATGCCCAAGAGATGTCAAATAGTCTTCAAAACATGCTGTATAATCAATTGAAGTTAATATATATTGCATTTCGTTAATAAACATGACCCTGCCACCAAAGTTCAGTCTCATCACGTCTCATTCCACTCACACTTTTGTAGGACGCAGTATAAATATTTTGGCTCCAATTTATAATGGAAATAAAGGCTGCAACCAATTGAAGAATGTTTTGATAAAAAAAGAAAGAAATGAACATGAAATACAATGTACTGTATGCGAGTAATCAAAATATTTAAGTTGTTAGCTGATTTTTGTCCGTTACTTTGTTAATTTCGTATTTTTGTTTAAATATTGGATTCTTAAATACAATGCACTTAACATTTTAAATTATTTTATAGTGCTTTCGTTTCGGTTGCACATAGTGTAAGGAGAGATAAAAAAGAATTTAGTCAGAATTTTCATCGGCTTGTCATGTAGTCAAGTAGTACCATTCGTATAATACAGTGCATAGAGCTTTGTACAATAAATCTTAAAAACTCAAATATTCCGCAAAAATTCCAGTCCAACTAAACCTGACGTTATTATTAACATCATTTTTTCGCATTAAATAGAAAGTTTGCATTAGGTATCATATATAAGCGTTAGTACTGATTCCAACAATAAAAAATAGATTGAAATTTTTCTGATCGTAGCAAAAATACTTTTTCAAAATCAAGCGATCAAAACAGGGTTGCTAAAATGTGATGTTTTAAAAAATGAAACCTTTAAAACTATTACAAACTACATACTAAAAGCACTTAAATTGAATAACCTTGCGCCAAAAGTTCTTATGTGTTCTCGAGACAACATCGGTACACATTTTGGTAGACTGGCTCGTAACGTAACGAAACTGGAAATTTATTTAATCTGTTAAAGAAAATATTAAACGATTGTTGGCGTGGGTGTTTTGCACATTATCTATACGTTGTGTAATCATTCTACACGTAGACTATAAGAACACACCAGCTGTTGAATATCAAGGTATGCTAAAAAATACTAAGACGCAATGGTTGAGTCTATTTCCTGCTGTTGAAGGAATATTACCAATTATTGAAATCTTAAAAAACTTTTCTTGATTTTGAAGGAACTCGAAAAAATTCTACAATCCATACGTCAGTAGTAAAATGTAACCATTCTGCAGTAGTTCGGATCATTAAAAACTATGCTGAGTTTGGAAAAATCGACGACAAACCGCGTAGTGGGCGACTAAAGGAAACCTACGTTAGAGATGATGCTATCTTAAGACGAACAAGCTTTGCAGATAGAAGTCTCAATTCTACCCAATTAACAAACATATGGAGTGAAGCTACAGGTATAAGTGTATGCACTTCCACTATGAGGAGAAATCTGATTAGTTTTGAATTGAGAGGGTGTAAAGCACAAAAGAAACCATTGCTTTCCGAAAAGCAAAAGCTGAACCGTTTGAAATGGGCAAAGGAACATCTAAAGCGTACCACAGATTAGTGCGAAAAAGTATTATTTGGTGGCATCTCCTCCCGAGGCTGCATATCATCTCTGGAACAATGAATGCCACCAAATACATCGAAGTACTACAGAATAAAATGCTGCAAAGTGGAAAAGATTTGTTTGGTGAAGAAAGCTTTCAGTTTCAAGTTTCAACGTACCTTGCCATAGAGCAAAGCTAATTAAATCATAGATGGAGGTGGATGGAATTAACAGATTAGACTGGCCAGTGCAATCTCCCGACCTGAATTCCATCGAAAACTTATGTAACAGAATATCAAAAATCATATCGAGATAAAAACCAACGACAAAGGTCACTTTCATGGAATCTCTAATTGACACCTGGCATTACTGTATCACAAGAGACAAACTGGGAAAACTGGTGAATTCCATGCCCAAGAAATGTCAACTAGTCATCAAAACAAGGGTTGACCGATTAAATACTAAAATCAATTTTAAATAAGATCATATTTTGCATAATGCAATATATGTTTTTTGTCAAGTTTTTTATATTTTAATTAAAGCTTTTTTTTACTAAATTACTTCAACGTTTTTTTATTTTATCATTGTCATGAATTCTTTAGTTAAGATAGAGCTGATGTAGAGAATATGGTTGAAATGCATTTTAGTGAAGTACGTTAACCCCTTACGTTTTTTTTTGAAAAAAACCGACAAATGATTTAATTTTTTGTGATTAAACTTGTTATTTGATTTTGTCCCGATTTTACATAGCAAAAACTCTTCTGCTTTTTTCTAAGAAGTGCCCTATTTATAGTATGTTCTAAAAAAAATAACTTACAACAGCTAGTTTTCGACTGTCGTATACATTTCAACCGTTTCAACTGCACGTATAGCGTTACTCATTAGCTTAACACGTGTACGAAATTTTGTCACATTTTCCTCGTTATTGTTTGATCTAAGCGCTCGGTTTTCGACGCTTGAGACATTTGGTACCGATACACTTGCGTCATTGTTTTTCTAACGATTATGTATTGAATTAGTGTATTATGTTATTGTTAGCGATTGGCGTTGTTGTTTTACTGTAACTGTAAGAGCATTCTTATATAAAAATTTGAAGCGTGTGTACGTTTTATTTATTAATATTTGTTTCTTTTTAAGAATTACACAAAAAAATTATAGATGATAAGATATTCTTAAGAACAGTCGTTACTGTTCTTTGTGTCGCTTATTTACAATTAGTTAACCTTGAAAACGCTAAACTTGCTCATATACAAAGATAATGACATTATCTTACGATTAAATAAATATAAACATTCTCACATTTCTCACTTTATGCGTTGACTGAAGAAATTTCAACGCTTTATCTTAGTACACAAGATAAATTTGATAACTTTGAAAAAACTGTATTATAAGAAGCTTGTAAGAAAAAATTCATCAGAATTATTTCCTGTACTTTTTCTATTAATTTACCTAATTGCTTATTAATATTTGAAATTTTTAACAATCACATATCGTCCGATTTAGCAATTGTAAATGCTAAGGTTTGTTAGAAATGCGTATATCTCATAATGCGTTCAAGGTTTTACCACATTTTACAAGCTTCTTAGCTTCTAATATGGTTTCTGTCCTTTTCTTTTTACGAAGCGGGAAATTACAGTCACATCACTATTAGAAAGACAAGGCAAGCTACTCAGCACGCAATATCCCTCTCGCTCACTCCTAGTGGAACGTTTTCAAACAATGCGCATATGGCATGGTTTTTCACCCTTTGATAACATATAACCGATTCCCAAGAAATTTTGAAATAAAACATTATTTGTGCAAGTTTTGTTTAAATAAATGATAGCTATTGTCAGGAATTTGAAGTACTAAAAATTTTGAAATTACGCAAATTTTAAGCGTTAAAAATTATCAAAATAATCACCAAACAAAGAAAAATAAGCGTTATTGGTTTAGTGTTATCGTTTTATTGACGTTGCCAAAGGAATAATACAAAAAACGTTATACTAATCTTACAGACTAGATAAAATATAACTACTACACTAGCATTAAATCAAATTCCTTGAAACTTTTTGTATCTAAATTTTATTATCTACACCATAATAATACCAGAAGTGTTAACTAATATCGGATTACAGTATTGTTGTTATACGTCCAACTATCATCACCATTACTGTAAGGAAGTATTTACAAAGCACAATAACAACCACAGTTATAATATTTTTCTATGAATTAATTGTTCGTTACACTTTGACCTTTGTTTGCGAAAATTAAACGTTTTGAAGTGGACAATAGTTATTTATTTAACGAGTTTCTGTGTAAATTGGGCATTTTTTTTTCAAAGTAGACATTTTAAACCCGAGAAGAAAAAACGCTCAATTTAGAAAAGTACGAGTTGAATACATTTTATTGTTCGAACAGAGACTACGAAGCCCCCAAAGTCTTAAAATCTCTCAAAAATTGGCATTTATGACAGTTAAGAACAATAAAACATACATGATTTTCCATGTGTTCACTGGGATTTTTTCCATAATTTCTTTGAATGTTTTTTCTTTCGGTTTTAATTCTTCGTTTCAAGAGTTTGTCTGTTTTTTTTAATCCTGTAATAGTTTTTTCAGATTTTTTTCTCCGAGCGTTTTTTATTTTATTTTTTCCGTTTTTGTTTCAGATTTTCAGTTTTTTCCTAATTTTTTCTTGGTTTTTCTCCAAGCGTTTTTATTGTGTTCTTTCCTATGCTTTTTGGGAGTTTTCCAGTGTTTTTCCTGGAAGTTTATTTTCTGGTTCTTTGTTTTTCGTGTTTTTATCTAAGCGTTTTTATTCTTACGATTTTTCGCTTTTTCTATTTCTTTTTCTCTGCTTTTTTGTCTTTATGTCAGTACCAAAAAAACAGTTTACACATAAATATTTGAAGCATATGTTTTAACAAAATTTAGTCCTTGATGTTCTGTTTTTAGCTTCTTTTCTTCCTATCTCTTCCACTTTCAATTTGTAGCAGCCGCTACACATTTGTTTTTTTTTTTTGATTTTGACAAGGATGTACTCTGTTTTTTGAGGTTGTAGCAGACTAATGTCTTGTTTCAGTAATCCTGCAATGTTCAATGCCAGAGTAATTCTGTATATAATGAATTACTTATTATGACTTCTTCTCTGAATTTGGTGATAGATATTTTATTATTTGTAATTTCCTGTAGCAAATAAGCATTTACCAAAGCAGTAAGTAATTCGATTGCCAGTTTTTTGTACCATTTTACTTTGCAGAAGGAAGAGTTGTAAATCTTCATTTAATCTAAGTAATATCTTTTATAAGAACAAAAAGTATAACATCTCTGTTGCTTGATGAGTTGTATTCAACAACTAGCTTTGACTTTTCCACATCTACGCCTCGTTTTCGAACAGAAATCATTTTGGGTATATGCTTGCGTTTAGCATCGTTACGTCTCGTTTGTCTTTCCATTTTCCTACAAACAATGCGATATTACTATCTTGAGCAGTCTTATCTCTAATCTTCTTCAGTAATTACTAGATAAATGTTTTATATTATTTCTGTATAGAAATTTATTTGATTAATACGCACATAATAATGCAAAGAAATCGTTCTATTTCTTCTAAATCTGTATTTTTCCAACCACAAATACGCACCCTATGTACATTTTTAATTCTTGACTAGCGTATCAATTTGTTTCATTCGCGTATAGCTGCAATATATATTTATAAAAATCGTAAGGAGATTTTGAATAGTACTCGTCGATAAATGTTTTAGTACCTTTGTTAGTTAGTCTTGTAAATCATTTTTTCCTCGTTGTCATTGTTATAAGAAGTTTGAATGCCGCGAAGTGTTAGTACAGTGAAAACGCGAAACCTGGCTACAAAAGCAAGAAAGTCGTTTTGGAAACGTCGAAGTTTTAAATTTAATTAAAAACGCCACAGAAGATACCCATCTAGAATATTTTAATAAGTAAGGTTCTGAATCAGTACCTATCTAATACAAATTAATTAGAAATTTAAATCTTTATTTTGGATTCTCTCATAAGTTGTAATTGTTGTATTACGTACTAGATATTTTGAAATGAATTTATTGTTTATGTGCGATTACAGTCTTGTACCAAAGGAGTTGCCCAAACTTCACGTAGAAAGAACTACAGATTCGCATACTAATCTTCACGGCAATCTACTGGTTCAAATAGCTTATTTTGTTGAACAATTACGCCGACTAGGGATACATGACGCTAAATGCACGATGGGTAAAATGGAATTTCAACATGAAACTCGCAATGATTTATTGTCGTGTTTGAGGTATTTATGCAATACATGTGGAAATGAAATAAAAATAAAAATCCCATAACGCTGACGACATAAATGAAACTTTTGTATGGGGTGGATCTGCAATTGGTTTGGGATATTCAAAATCATAAGAATTGCTGTCTGTTCTCAATATACCTATAATGACAAAAAAACCAGACAAAAAATTATAAGTTGGACTACACTACAAATGGCAACAGTTACTGGTAAAGAATATGCAAGAAAGTGCTACAGAAGAAAAGAAATTAGCTGTTAAAGCTGGAAACATAGAAGATGTTTTTCCATACATCGCCGTGGCAGTCGATGGGGTTGAGTAAAAAGGTCATACGGACATAGTTATTTTTATTGGGGTCAAAATAAATTTTGTCACATGTATGCCACTGCTAACCGCGAACATACATGTTTTAAAAACTTTTGTAGATTATCAGCAATAATAGAACAAACAGCTATTGTGGAGGGTTTTAATGAAAGCGAGAAAATGTATGGGTTTCGTTATAAGTATGTAATTGGCGATGGAGATTCTAGCGTTTACGCCCAAAATAAAAAAAAGTAACTTATGGGCGTAGTGTAATAAAATTCGAACGCGCTATCCATTGCGTCAAAACATATACTGCAGCTCTATAACTACTTATAAAGAACCGCCATTTCCAAATAGAGACCAGAAATATTTTAAAGAAGTATGTTGGGAAAATATCATCTTGCACAAAAAAAATAATTGCTAAATCATCAGATCTGTTCAGTTTAAAGAGACAGCTAAAAGAATCTTTTGCTACCATGATGAGCAATGATATTAAATTATTAGAACATTTGCTTCTATTTTTAGACATGGAAAAAGCAAGAGATAATGTAATACGAAAGGCAGATCGACTACTACATAATGTAACCACAAATCCAGCTGAGCGATAGTCAATAATATCCAAACTTACAGGTGGTAAGCTAACCAACTTGATAATGAAAAACACGTATTTTACCAGATGTGCAGCAGCTGCATTGTGTTGTAATATAGGGTCTTTTGGATTTTATAAAAAACTTTACTGTAGTAATAAAGAAATTTTTTTTTAAAACAGTTGTGTGAGCGACGCAAAAAAAAATTAACAAATCGCTGTGTAAAAGAAGGCGTCACCAAATAATCACAGACGAGTCACAAGATTATGGAAACTATCTTAATGAACTTATTTGCACAAACCGCATGAAGTGTTTTATTGAAATAAAGCAAGCTGCAAATTTTATAAAACGATTTAATGACACAACAAAAAAAAGTAACTAACATGATATTGACAAGTTGAATAGTATTATAAAATAATTAAAAATATCCGCGGCCGGCGACGTAGGTATTGGATCTATATATTAAAATCACAATAAATACTTGAATGGAAAAAGGAACGAACTAACCTTGTAATACTAATAATGTCAGCGGCCGACGACGTGGGTATTAAATTGGATCCTGTGGTCACTTGTTCGATGGGGGTCTCCAATAAAATGTTGGGACAAGGAGCTCCATCCACAGCATTCTTCTCCCAAACTTGATAACGGTGCCACCAGTTTAAATTAATACAAAACGACTCTTCATGTCGCAAAAAAAACGGCTCGTAGATTCAACCGACAATTAACAAGTAAGTTCGTTCTTCGGGTTTGGGCGAGTATCGGAAAGCATCAGGAAGCAACAAAAGGAAGGGGTATAGTCGGGATATCTGTAAATTTAAATACAAATCCAAACATACCGCCCACCAAAATCACTATAACAGCGTGATTTTTTTAAGTGTTCGAAATGAATTAAATTAATCACCCAACGGGTCAACAACTAATACTAAAAACAAAACTAAATTAAAATAACATAAACGAATAAAAATTAACAAACAGGTTTATGCTGTGGCATGGGCACAGGGCAAATTTTGGTTAGAGGTCTTTTAATTAAGCCTCGCGCGGTCTTGAGGGTGGCAACACGAGCGATGCCATCCTTACCGGGATGTAGGGTTACGATGCGACCCAGTTGCCACTGCAGCGGTGGAACCAACTCGTTCTTTATCACCACTAAACTGTCCACTAAAGGGGTAGTGGAAGGTTGATTCCACTTTGCGCGTTGTTGGAGTGTATGTAAGTACTCATAGTGCCAACGACGCCAAAATTCTTGTTGACAACGCTGAACAAAACGCCAACGTGACAACCGATTTAAAGGGAGAGACGTGACATCCTCGTCAGGAGGAGCAGTCAACGGCTCAAAGGTCAAGAAGTGCCCAGGAGTGAGGACTGATAAATCATTCGGATCCGAACTCATCGGGTACAATGGGCGTGAATTCAACACGGCTTCGATTTGGATTAGGACTGTATTAAAGTCTTCATAAGTGAAGGTTTGTTCACCAAACACACGCGACAGGTGGGTTTTGACGGATTTAACTCCGGCCTCCCACAATCCACTAAAATGTGGAGAGGCAGGAGGATTAAAATGCCATTTGATGGCCAGTGTGTCAGCAGACTGTTGACTCAAATTTTGAAGTATACGATTAGCGCCAATAAAATTGGTGCCACAGTCACTGTAGATGTCACTACAACGACCTCGTCGAGCAACGAAACGACGGAAAGCCGCAAGAAATGCCTCCGTAGTCAGGTCTGAGACCACTTCTAAATGGACGGCTTTAACGGCAAAACAAACAAATATGCAGATGTAGCCTTTGTAGATTTTAGCTCCTCTCACTCGACCTAGTGTCAAAAAAAAAGGACCGGCGTAGTCAACGCCAACTCGAGAAAACGGCTTCACTTGCGACACACGTGACGCAGGAAGGTCACCCATAAAAGGGGGGCTGACACGTGGACGTACACGAAAACAACGAAAACAACTTGACAGAGAGTGCTTGATTGCACGACTTGCTGATAAAATCCAGAACTGTTGCGATAATAAAAATTGCAATGTCTGCACACCGGAGTGTAAATGCACCCGATGAAAATGCTCAATTATCAACTCTGTAAGTCGATGGGAACGAGGCAGCAACAGGGGGTGCTTAGCATCCGAGGATAATTCGGAGTGACGAAGGCGTCCACCGACACGTAGGAATCCTTCATTGTCCATAAATGGAGATAATTTCCTAATAGGTTTAGAACAAAGCTTACCTTGGCGAAGCAATAAAATTGTTTCGGAAAAAGCTAATTGCTGCACAACTTTACACATGAATAAAAGTGCCTTGTGCAATTCTGCGGATGAAAGGGCCCCTGTGACACGGTCCTTGTTACCAGAATTTGCGAAACGAAATACGTAAGCAACAATACCTTGTATTTTACGAAGGGAGGACAACTTGTCCAATAAATTGAGTACCCAATGCTTTTCTTGTTGGGCGATCAACACGACAGTTCGCTCCTCCAAACGTGCTTCTTCCTCTGGTTGGAGTTCAACGGAACGATTGCATGAATCATCAAAAGCAGGGTCTTGTAAAAATGGTGGATCCGCCCACCAAAGCGAACATGACGAAATTTCTCCTGGTAGGAGACCGCGAGAGGCTGGATCAGCCGGGTTTTGTCCGGAACGGACATGTTGCCAGTATTTTGGCGGAACTCGCTCCTGAACGAAGCTTACGCGATTCGAAACGAAAGGGCGCCAACGATGCGGCGACGACTTGATCCACGTTAAAGCAACAGTGGAGTCGCTCCAAGCAAATACCCTTTCAATAGTTATCATGGTTTTGTAAGTGTCTACAACAAAGGTCACCAGTTTTGACAACAATACTGCGGCGCACAACTCGAGACGAGGAATTGATAACACCTTTAAAGGGGCAACCTTGGATTTGGCAACCACAAGATTGATACGGATATTCTTGTCGTCATCAATAAAACGGAAATAAATCACACAAGCATAACCTACTTGCGAAGCGTCACAGAAAGCATGAAGTTGACAAGACTTGTGCGACATATGCGGTAATAATCGAGGGATTTTCAATGCCACCAATGAAGGAAGTTCCCTTTTAAATTGAGTCCATGACTCACAGACATCCGAAGGAGGGAGGTCATCCCACCCGAGACCTAACGCCCAGAGACGCTGAATCAGCCTCTTGGCAAACAAAATTACTGGCGATAAAAATCCTAATGGATCGTACATTCTTGCGATTTCAGAAAGAATCGCTCGCTTGGTACATGGAAGATCTTGTACCTTAACCGTGAACGAAAATGCGTCACAGTTGGATTGCCATTGTAGGCCAAGTATTTTTACAACCGACTCCGCGTCTTCTTGGAATGTTAACGGCTGTATTTGACAATGTTCGGCGGGAAGATCGTCTAATAACGAAATATCATTGCTGGCCCATTTGCGCAGCTCAAAACAACCCAACTTCAACAATTCCTCAAGCTGACTCTTCAGTTTACGAGCAGCCTCTAAAGTGTCTGCCCCGGACGCAACATCGTCCACATACAGATCAGAACGAATGGCTTGCGCAGCAAGCGGAAATTGTGTTTGATTCTCCTCTGCCAACTGTAGCAGACAACGAATGGCAAAATAAGGCGAGGGTGACATACCATAGGTCACAGTGTTCAAACGATAGGTTTGAATCTCTTCTTGTGGAGATGTTCTCCACCGAATTAATTGATATTGACGATGGGGTTCATATATCAATATTTGTCGATACATTTGACGTATATCGCAAGTAAAGACGATACGATGTGATCGAAAACGTAGCAAAATAGTTACTATGTCATTTTGCAATTTAGGCCCGACAAGTAGGAAATCATTGAGTGACTTGTTGTGTGCGTCGCGCGAAGAAGCATTGAAAACCACACGAATTTTTGGGTGGCCTGCTTCAAGTTTAAACACACAATGGTGCGGAATAACATAGCAATGGCTTCCTTCGGAGGGTGCGGCAAGAAGCGACATATGGCCCGATGCGAGGTAATCTTTCATAAATGCAGAATACATGCGGCGGACGTCAGGTTGACTGTCCAAACGACGCTCAAGTGCGAGCAAACGACGATCAGCAATCTGCATCGTATTATTGAACGTGGGCAAAGTTTGACGATCTTTGAAAGGCAACACAACGCCAAAACGACCAGAATGATCACGAAAATGCGTTTTAACAAACAAATTCTCGGCCTGATCATCTTCAGGTGAGACGACGAGTTTGGTGGGGACTTCCTCCACCTCCCAAAAACCTTTTAAAACGACATCCAAAGAGGTGTTTGATGTCAGAAAAAACGAATATTTTGGGACAGTAGTCAAATGACTGGTGGTACCCAAAAGTATCCAACCGAAGAGGGTCTCAATAGCAGCTGGACGCACGCCGTCACCCGGCACGGAACCCTCTCGAACAATAAGAGCGAAAATATCTGCTCCTAGGAGCATATCAATTGATCCTGGCATATGCCAATTGGGATCTGCTAACTTCCAACCTTGATAAAAATCGGACGGAGGCAAGGGGCAACTTGGAAGATCGGCACAAATTGTTTGTACAACCACTGCTTCGACGTCCAAACATGGCTCTGAAGAGCCTTTAGGGCGAATTTTGCAATTAGTACTACCGCGTGAAAGGCGAAATGTCACATCACCTAGGCCAGATAAAGGAACTGGTGAGCGGCCATAGGGCAATTCAAGTCGCTTACGACATCTTTCCGAAATTAGACTCGCTTGACTACCCGAATCACATAATGCCCTTATGGTTTGATAATTACCCAAACGATTTTGGATTTCAAGGACGACAGTTGCTAACAACACTGTACACGATGAACGCGCTGTGGCCACACCTACCGTGGCCGGTGTCACAACGGGAATAACAGCTTCCGGTGAATCGTTAAGTAGGGTCACCTGCTGAGAAGGTGCCTTGTGAACTGTGGTTCTACTAAAATGTAATAACGAATTGTGCGGGGCTGAGCACTGTCGACATTTTCCTTTCGACGGACATGACCTCGCCTGGTGTAAAGCGCTGAAGCATTGATGACACAAACCTGTCGATTTAACGAACAAATAACGATGGTAAGGGGCCAAAGCAAGAAAACTAGGGCACCGATACATTGAATGCCATTCTTTACAATGGGCACATTTTGCGGATTGCGAATTAACAGGCCGTTCAGTATTAACCAGTAGTGAACGCGAAGGCGAGGCGCCTCCATATCTTGCAGGACCACTACTAGATTTTGAATAGGTGGACTTAGTGCGAGTAACATTGGTCGCACTGGCCATTGTAGCATTATTCAATAAATTGGTTTCCAAAGCACGACACTGGTCGGCTACAAATTGTTTCAAATTTGCGTAGGTGGGAAAACTTACATTTGTGAATTGCACTTCAAAACGCTTTCGAGTTGCGTTATCTAATCTTTGCATAAGCAAATTAAAAAGGGTAAAATCCCACAAATCCACATTAGGATATTGACCTAACGCAGTCACATTTTCATTAAACGTATCTAATAAACTACGTAATGAGGATACACAATCTGAATTAACCTTGGGTGCGTTACCCAAATTATGCCAATAAAATGACACTAAAACTCGATCATTTTGGTAACGATCTACCAATGATTGATAAACAATATCATAATTGTTGGAACTTAGCGGCAAATGCTTTACTAAAGTCAAAGGTTCACCACTAAGAGTGGTCAACAAATATTGGAATTTCTCTACCCTTGACAATGACTGATTTTGGTGAACCAGTGTGTTAAACAAATCATAAAATGTGGGCCAATCTTCCAACGAACCATCAAACGACGGAAGAGAAATTCTAGGAAGGCGTACAGTATCTTTAAAGGGGTTAGAAACCGACGCAACATCCGACAATGCTGGCGACACAGGTCTTGAACCAACAATGCTACCGGAACCCTGGTTTTTGGGTTTTAACGATAAATAAACTGCTCTAATTTCTGCGAAAATTGTCTGGATCTCAAACGTAAGTTTAAACAAAGTCTCCATTTGACTGGCATCGGAATCATCAAACACAGTTTGTTTGTCGACAGTTTGGAACTCACTATAAATTTCCAAAATTTGATCGTAAGCAGCTATAAATTTAGACTGCTCATCCACATTTTTCTCGGCACTAAAAGCCCTATCGCACCAAGATTTCAAGCAAAAAATAGTTTTCTTTGCAACTATTATAGTTTTTTCCATTGTATATGCCATGGTTGCATCAACTAAAAAACAATATCAACGAAACGACAACGAAAATGCAAACAACGACGAATCGCTAATCAACCAAAACGACTCGAACACGCTGTGCAGGCGATCAAACAAATGTTATACCGGCTTTACAACTACGACACGACTTTAGTTGCAAACTACGGAAATAACTTTAGCTTCAAATTGCTAAAAAATGTATTTAAAACATAAACAAACAAAAAATGCAAACTTCAATCAAACACCAAAGGCTTGAAACAATAATAAAAACGATACTGGAACACATCAACGAATGTGGGTAGAATCTAATTATATACAAACAACGAAATGTGATATCGACCACGAAGGCGGTACCTTAGAGCGGTGCAATACAAAGATAAATTCTTTAACGACAACAGGAAATGCGTCGATAGCACATATAAACAATTCGACCCCAACAACGCACAAACAACTAACGTTTATCAGAATTTTAAAAAAAATTTCTAAAATTCAAACTACTAAATTATTTCTATGATAACTCAATTTAAAAACTACGTGGCAACCAAATCAATTGTAACTAAATAGGTATACTAAACATAATCATGAAATTAAATGATTTATCAAAACGATAAACAAGATTGAAACCTGTGCTAATACAATGCACAAACCAAATTTGGTATCTCCGCGATAACAAGCAGCTTCAATAAATTCAATGAAACACTTCTTCAAAAAAACACAAAACGAACTGTAATAATCTATAGGCCTGCATCAGGCTCGATAGGACCAAATATTTGCACAAACCGCATGAAGTGTTTTATTGAAATAAAGCAAGCTGCAAATTTTATAAAACGATTTAATGACACAACAAAAAAAAGTAACTAACATGATATTGACAAGTTGAATAGTATTATAAAATAATTAAAAATATCCGCGGCCGGCGACGTAGGTATTGGATCTATATATTAAAATCACAATAAATACTTGAATGGAAAAAGGAACGAACTAACCTTGTAATACTAATAATGTCAGCGGCCGACGACGTGGGTATTAAATTGGATCCTGTGGTCACTTGTTCGATGGGGGTCTCCAATAAAATGTTGGGACAAGGAGCTCCATCCACAGCATTCTTCTCCCAAACTTGATAACGGTGCCACCAGTTTAAATTAATACAAAACGACTCTTCATGTCGCAAAAAAAACGGCTCGTAGATTCAACCGACAATTAACAAGTAAGTTCGTTCTTCGGGTTTGGGCGAGTATCGGAAAGCATCAGGAAGCAACAAAAGGAAGGGGTATAGTCGGGATATCTGTAAATTTAAATACAAATCCAAACAGAACTGTCAGCTCCTGATCTAGACGTTGAAGCTTTGGAATTAGTCAAGGATATGGTAATAGCAAAATAGCAAAATTGAATGAAGATGATATATGCGATACAGAAGAGAATACTAGGGGACAAAGTGAAAATTTGCGTTGGTACGAATCTCGTAGAAACAGAATAACAGCTTTTGTTTTTGGAAAGATTTGCCATCTGCGAGAAAGAACTAATCGCACTGCAATAATTATTACACAAATCTTTTATTCAACGCCTATAAACAGCAAGGCCATTTCATATGGAATAGAAAACAAAAAATTGTCATAAAGCGATTTAAAATTCAGTTAGGTGTAAACGTCGAAAGCTACGGTTTTTTTAAAATATAATTAACAGACTTCCTGAATATTTCTAAAGAAGGATTACAAAGGTAATAATCCTTTTGTGTCAAACGAGACAAAAGTTAAAATTATTTCCACTTGAAAAATCAATTTTGCCTAATTTTTCAGTGTACTTTATTTAAAATTAGATAATTTTTTGTAACATTTTTAAAGCTGTCGGCAGTGGCGGCTTTTTAATGAGAGCAAGTGAGCAATTGCACCCCCTGGAATTTTAAACAAAACAAACAAAGCGACGGCTAACTGTGGAAGTGTTTAATCAAAGAATAAATACACTAAAGTATTTATTCTTTGGTTTAATTATTACGTATTCATGGTTTGCGGACCGCGCGTGACAACAGTAACAACGTGCGATGGTCTACTGAAGAGTGAAGCGAATCGAGGAGCAAAACCTGACAGTTGCTCAATACAGCGTTTAAAATTACATTGGAGGTGGGGATACTTGTATTTTGCTCGTTTTCAATGCTGCAATATACATAGCGATTGAGCAAGTATTTAATTTGCTCATGGTACTCGGAAGGCAAATACAATGAATTCTGTCGCTAGTTTAGTGGATAATGCGTTTTCGCGATTAACGTATGATGAAAAAATTGCAGTAAAAAATCTTAAACGGCCGATGCCTCAATTATGTTTAGAAAATAAAGGTTGTTAAAGGTAAAGACGTTATAAGAAAATTCAAATTGGATATTTATAAGAAAAATGTATTAGGTATACTTTTTAATTTTGAAATTATGCACCCCCAATGTGAACCACCCCGAGCCGCCACTGGCTGTCGGATTGAAAGTATATATTTCTAGGAGTTATGACAATTTACAAGTAACAAAACATTTGCACAACTCTTGCTTATCTTCAAAAACGCCGTGCCGTTTATAATAATGCACAGATGGTGCATTTGGAACTCGATCTTTTCCTCAATTCCAAAAATAACTAACCTTGAAGGTTCATGACAGTATTTCAAAGATCGATGCACAGTACGTATAATCTCATACTCTGTGGATTTTAAATTGGGTATTGTAAAGGGTTTCAAACGGTTTCAACCATAAAAGTTTCCTAATATAATAATAATAATAATACATATATAATATATATTACATAATATAATAATATACAGTCAACAAACTAAAATCATTATATGTCTCCTGCAGGGTGGATCGATTGAACACAAAAATTTATTTGCATGTGTGATGATGCCCTTGAACTTGTGCGATAAACAACCTACAAACGCGCGACCTTGCAATATTTCAATATTAGTGTAACGTCGAGGAATTTAACGGTATGATAATGAAAATGTGACCCATACATGTATTAATCAAAATAAAATAAGTGCAATTAAAATGCCTTTTTCTTGGTATATAAACAAGAATAAGGAAATCAAATGTCGGATTCATTAATTACATATAATTTTTTTTCGTGTATTACTATTATTTTTTATTGTGTGTGTTTTGGCTACATATTAAAATTAAATTCTTATTTTAGTATGTGGGCGATTTCAGCGAAAAGGTAAAATATACTGCAACCAAAGGATATCTCGACATCGCTGTATTTAGTTAGGAATTTTACGCATTGAATCATACCTGAAAAAATGAATTAAAGAATTTTGTTCGGTTATCGTTTTTCCTGAAGCAAAATTGTTAGAACTTATTTTATCATTGCCATGGATTGTAACCCACATGTTTTAACTATATTTCATGTATTGTATCTAGATAAACAACAACAGCCTCATATTACGGTTTTGTAGATTTAAAGCATATTCATAGAGTTGATTAAAATGAATCTTATCATTGAAAAATTTGCATAGCTGGTTATTTTTTCAGTAAAATCAACAAACATAAAAACAGAAACAGAAAGGAGACTGTGAAAGAAAAAGAAGAGAAAAACTTAAACCAAATCCAAAACTATATGAAAAATCGAAATAGAAGAAAGAGGGCGTTATCAAAAACGTAAGAAAAAATGCAAAATTAAACCTATATCCAGTAGAATGTTAGAGTCATAACGCGTTGCTGGAAGGAAGCATCTGCAAAATACAGAGACAAGTTCAAAAGAATAAGAATGTCGTCACATTTTGTAGAATATCAGAATATACCTAATGAGAGACCAAAACGATATTTTAATCGGTAATACTGGCTCGTTAAGTAAAGTGTGTGGACGAAAAAGGATTCTGCAAAACAGATCTAAAACTAATAATGAATTAGCAGAGGTAAAAAAAAACTTAGAATGGACGATGAAACGTTGTATAAAATATAAAAACGTTAATACAGATTACGCGATAAGCGCTTGAAAGAACGAAAAAAAAAACTTAATCCCGAGTCACAGGTGGAAAAAGAATTAAACGGTGAACAAGTATCGGTAGGTACTAAAAACTGGTATTTTCTGAGCCAATGAAGACGCAATCAGAGATTAACTTCAAAGAAAGAGTGAAATACAAGGATAAAAGACAGTTCGTGAAGTGTATATCTAGAAGTATCGTTATCATACAGATGTTTTAGTAACATGAAAAGTTTTGTATCTTATAAATTATTTTCTCCAATTGCACAACGAGCAAATAAAAAGCTGTAATTACCAGGGAAATCAGGGGTTCAATTAGATAGTTTTACCAAAAGATGAAAGCAGTAAAGTAGCTCTAGGTAAAAAGATTCAAGCACTTTTCATAAAATAAAAACAAAAACGATTTCTCTACGGGAACTATATAAGCTGTTTTGTCAAGAGGAAAACCCTTTCAAATGTCATACGCACTTTTTATCAGTATAGACCGTTTTGGGTATTAATTCCAAAATCCTCGCTAAGTGAGACCTACTGTCTTTGTATTACTCTCAAATATAAGACTTTTGGTAACAACAATGAAATTCCTTGGAATGATATCATGGGCAAATTCAGATGCTGTAATTAAAAGTGTATGTTGTAAACCAACAACACAACTATGCCTGGAAAGATTATGCCAACAGTGTAAATCGAAAACTATAATTTTTTGTGATTTTGTTGGACAAGAACAGACTTCATATAAAAAATGGATCGTTAAAAAAGAAACATGTATTGTTAAAGAGAAAATATGCAAAAAGACTGTTAAGAAAGAGTTCTCTTTTAGAAAATGTTTAGCAATTCAGTTGAAAAGACAACTGATTATTATAATACATCACATTTCTAGAATGAAACTTCAATACCAAGCAATGCATGATGTCAAATCGAATTTAGACAAAAGGGGTATTTTAATACACATGGATTTTTCAGAGTGCTTATTTTGGCGTATCCAAATCTCAGATTTTCCTCCACACTGTAGTTTGGTATAGTAAGTGTGAAGACGGCGAACTACATTCACATTCTTTTTGTAGTGTCTTAAATAGTTTAAGATATGATCAAGTTGCTATTTTGGCACACCTTCACCTTAGATACTATACATTTTGTTAGCGACGGGCCTACTACTCAGTATAAGAATAAAAATATGTTTTATTTATTTGAAATATTGTTTTTCGGCATACTTGAAGCATCGTATATGACTTGAAATTTTACAGAAAGTAGCCATGAGAAAGGGGTCTCAGATGGTGTATGGAGCTGTATAAAAAGAATAGCTAACTAGTTAGTAGCTCAGGGGAGTCGACATACCATTTATCGATAGTTTCATTTCATTAATTTTATGAAACGAAATACCTCAAGTAAAGAGAATTATGTTTTCATTTGGCCGGAAGTTAAGGACGAAGATATAGTTGAAATAAAAGCGATTCAAAGAAAGTTACCTGTACCAAAGGCTTTAAGAAGAAGACGCTTGCTACTTGGCGATCTTAATTTCAATCATACCAAGTTATAATTTTAGTTTAGGAATATTTCTTTTGGTATAAATCAGTTGTTACTTTTTTTATTAGTTCATTATTTTTTCATTGTATTCTATTTTATTTATTTTTTTTTCTGTTATTATTGAATCCGTAGTCAGATGTTATTTTTCTAAGCTTTAGCAATTTTATTATAGTTGATTATTTTGTCTTATAGTAGGTATTCTATTTGAAAATGTGCACAGAACTATGTAGAAATCATATCCGTGGACAGGGATCAACTCCATGGACGTTATATTTCCTTATTTCATTTTTTTTAATTTTTGGAAACTTATTTTTTATCATTTGGCTGAAATTACCTATGTACTAGGCACCGACAGAAAATTCTAAATTAATGAATTCGGCATTCGCTTTCTTTATTTTTGTTTATATACCGAGAAAAAACTTATTCAGTTGGACCTATTTTATTTTGACCCTTAAAGACTAGTATACTTAAGGGTTACTTTTTTTACTAAAATTTTCGTAGTATGGACCACACCGTATGGACGCAAGTTAAAACTCGATGGCCTAGAAGCAATACCTCGTATATCCATTTTTTTCAAAAATATCGATTTTTGCGCCAATATACTTAAGATAAATGACTGCCTATACTGACAATTCCTCGTATTTGTTTAACTAATACAAACGCTCGAATCAGCTTGTGGCAATACCTCCATCAAAATATCTCGATTTTTCTTAAATCTTGAACATTTTAGCATTTTGGACGTACGAGGTATTGATTCTAGGCCATCGAACTGTTTCATAATTAGTTGAAAAATTTATAAAACTAGGAAATCTTAAAAACATGAAACAGATATAATCGAAACTTAGCACAAAACGTGTAAAATTAATATTAGATTGTTTTTATTTTATTCATAAATACCACAAATATATTTAGGTAAAGCATAAATAAACAGCTATTTCCGAATAAAGATCTTGATATTTTTTCTAATCCTATAACACGGTTATTCTTGGAGTTTGAAACTCAGCTGTTGAGAAAGTCAAGGTTATTAACATTGAATCAGTCCTTCTAATTTTATTTTGTTTTCCTTCTAAAGAAGAAAAATTCTATAAAATCGTTGGAAGAATCGAGCTTAAAGAACACCGATACGCATAGTTCCCTAACGTGTATAGGTATATACACCAACGCTGGAGACCCGCGCGGTCGAACGCGGCGGGGAATGCTTAATCGCACGGGAATTAAGACAAATGAAAATTTATAATTAAACACAATTTCCGTATCTTACAAAAATACTACATTTTCTTTTGAAATTTATCTTTGTTCATATACAAACAACAAGTAGATGGTCCTTAATGGAATGTAATGTAACAAATTCATTATTTAAAACGTTTTTAAGAAAGCTCAAACTTATGAATTCGTTTTGGTTCTTTTTTGTGTACGAACTGTATTTTACTGTATTGTACAAAAAATAAATTACAACCAACTGGAAAACGTGTGTAGTTAGTTTTTATAGGTACTACAATAATTTTGTTTGCGTTTTCACCGTTGGTTTTCACTAAATTATGAATCAACTTTTATTGTTATTTAAATTAAAATATTAGTTGCCCTATTTTAAATTATAATCAGAAATTATATTAAAACTGTTATTGGTTTTTACATTATGAGACTAAAAAAATAGGAGTGAGAGTAGAAAAAAACAGCGAGGTTAGAATGATTTCTTTGTATTATTTATTGGCTAGCGTTTCCTGTTTCGTTGGGCGCTTATGATGCACTTTGAGATGTTGACCTTGTAATCGAGTCGCTGCAAACACAAATCTAATCTTTCCTGTGATCTGTCAGTTGTAAAAATGGTCGTGAAAGTTTATCAATTACCATTGTCCACTGTGCAGGATAGTTTCCGAAAAGTTATATTTAAATTAATGGTTTAATAACGATCTAGTGTAATACCACAGGTAACACGTACTAGTTAATGGTAAGTAGAAAATCTCTTATATGCACAATTACATATTAATTTGACCTAATTTAACTATTATCCATTTTTGTTAGTCATTCATGTTATTGTATTTCAGTTTAGTCGCGCTTTTATATTCACATTGTAATTATGTAGTTACTGCAGTTTCACTTATACTTGCTTAAAATCTCCTCTCGTGTGTAATATGTGATAAATAATATAAATTCTAATTTGTTTTAGAAATGTCTTCAATGTGCAAAGGGTTTTTGTTTGGCCATTGAACCAACACGACTGCACTTATACCAAATGCTACATTTTTCAAATTACAATTTAGTAGAATTAATAAACCAAAATTGACCTTTCATAGAAGAAATCCATGTAGAATTGAATCGATTGGTATTTGCATAAAAAACCATATTACGGAAAGCCTGATCCCATTCGATTGTGTGCTGTTAAATTGGAGGGTCGAGAACGTTTTAACCCAGACAGCATCTGATGCAAATTTAAACAAATTGGTAGGTCAAAAAGTTTTCGTTAAACTTATTCTAATGCAAGGTTATTCATATTACAGATTATGCAATGGTTGGTTGTCAGGACAATTTAATACAGGGCTCGACATTATGACTATCCTATTAACTATTTATCGTGTTAATTTTGTTTGGATCGAATGCCAGTACGGGTAGAAGCAAGTGTCCTAGTTGTGACAAATATGGTTTTCCTCACAACCTATTTTAGATAAAGTGAGTAACATTAACATTTTTTAAGATGATAGAGCAAATCTGAATGTTTTCTATAAAGTATCTTGATAAGTACAATTGTACTTTGTTGTACAAACAAGAATTCACTGCCGTCTTTTGTATTTGAGTAATATTTCACAGTTTAGTAACACATTTATCTTTATCAGGATGCTATTGGGAATATTTGTTTTGGTTTTAATCACCAAACAAACAAATTCGCTAAATTGTTTTTTGAATGGGCATTATTTTTAATTAGAATAAAGCATTCTTATATTCTGTTCTTTTCTTAGTTTTCTCAAATCAAATATTTAACCAGTTGTTTGTTACTCACACAGTTGAAATTTGGCAGACGTTCTTTTCAAACATTTTGAACGACATGAATTTTTAATTTATAATTATAGTAAGTATAAACAGCAAATTACCTAATTTAGGTTTAAATTTAGAAATTGTTAAAGGCAACCTTAGCTTGCACTGTTCATATTCAGTTTAGTTAGTATTTTACCTGTTAATATGATTAAGATTAAAGTAAAGGACCATTAGTTCAAAATTAGAAAGAAAAAGTTTAGTATGAAATGAGAGTTATGTCAATCTAACCCTATTAGGTTAGGTATGACAAATTTAGTTCATTTCGAAAAATGTTGGAGTTACGTTTTTGTATAGCAAGTTTGTATATGTAAAGTTTTACTTACAGGGGTTATTTAGGTGATATACAAACTAAATTTTTAGAAATTTATATGTTTAATTGGTTTGACTTAGTTTTTGCTCATTTCCTAATTTTTTGTTAAAGAGAACGATAATTTAATTATTTTAATTCGTATTCCTGTGTAAATCCAAAATTACTATTTTTGGGATATCTTTAGATGCAATAGAAACTTTTGCCTGTACATGATACTGTTATTTCGTTGACTCTATTTTCTTATTTGCTAACTGTTAATCTGCAAATTTTGATAAATTTTGACTGATAAGATTTTAATTTACAGCTTCATAACTTCTCGTCTAAAGCTTTGTTGTTGCCAAACCTTTGTTTAAGACATGGTACAAACATTCTTCTATTATACATCTGGAGAATTCCATTTCTAAACCTACAAAAAATAAAAGGAAACATCTGGTGAGTTCATTAATTTTTTGTATTAACCTTTTAATTAGTTTGAGTTTGTAGGTTCCAATTCTAGATACAAGACACGATCACCACAGTCAGTACGATTGTTTATCAAAAACCAGGTGGTAAAGCGCAACTCTACAACTCCTGTAAGACCAAAACCTAAGCCATTAATTAATTAAACGTCCAAGTTTTCGGTAACACATGGAAGAAAAGACATTGGCCATTACAAATTGAGTTCGCGTGTGGATGGAAAATATTTGGACACAATGAAAGAGAACTCAGAGACAATTGTAAGCATAAAATGAATAGCATTTATGGGAAACGCTCTACACTTTTCTATGCTATCAATATTAAAATTACTTCATTCAAAAGACTATAAATTATGAAGACGATTTATTTATTTCATCACGTTAACAAATCTAAATTAAAAATCAATTACAATTTTAGAATAAGTAGTTCACGTTGTTTGTTTAAATTTAAGCCTTTGTACATCTTTCAAAAATTAACGTTTATAGCCTTAAATTTGCTGCTTAAGAACAGTCAGGTAGCTGTGTAATTATTGAACAATAGGTGTTAATAGTATCTGGTGTGTCTTACAACTTACCTACCAGTTCTTAAGCTAAACTTTGTTTTTCGAGTACCTGGCTTGTACCTATTATTGTCAAAACTGCATGAAAAATAGTTTGATTTGTTAAGAAAGATTTTTGATTCTTCTTTCTTCCGTTTTGTAATTACATAACGGGGTTAAGACGCCTTTGATTTCATCGCACGTTACAGCTTTATTCTTTCTGAACATACTTTATATATGTACCTTTTATTCCTTCATTTTGCTTGAATCTAATGTATCATTTTTATTGTAGGTAAACTGGTTGCTTTACAATTGACCTGCAAGATATAGACGAACATCTAAATAAGAGCCTTTGTTGTAGTGTAGCATTTGTAGCATAGATAATGTAATATTTAAGTTATATAAATCATCCCATTTTATTCCCAAGAAGTTGTAAGGGTGACATACTAGAGTATAAATACAAATAAATATTTTGTTGATTTTGTTTGTTTTGTGAATTTAAACTGTACAAATTTGGATGAATAAATATAAATAACAGATGAATTTGTTAACTTCTTGTTGATCATAAATGAATTAATACTAAAAAAAGCATAGTTTCGTTTATAAGCTTTATTTGATCTACTTTGACGTATACTAGAAATTAAGGAATCTACATTAAAGTCGAAATGATGAGCGATAGTATTTTAATGTATTGATCTTTACAATTGGGACATTCTTCTGTATAGACATTGAGTAAATATTACATCAACCAAAAAGTAAATAATTGAAGATATATTTTATTTTTGTGTTTATGTATGTCTCAATTCAATTTAAACTCATTATTATATTAGCTAATTAAAATGTGTTGCAGCACCTATGATTTATTAAATTTTAATAATGAAAGTTATTAATAGTTTAAGTAATTTTCAAATGGCGGTACCTATTCTAAATCATGATTATATTGGTTAATTATCATTATATGTGTTAGCAAAGTAACGACTTATGACTTATTTGTGAACGCCATATCTCATTATCTCATACTCAGTTTATTCACCATTTGTACTGTGACTACAGTAATAACTGATTCAATTATCCTGTATGGTGCTTTTGTTAGTTTAGAGCAGTATATAATACACATAACAACTTTTAATTATCTATTACATTACATATATACATTTTAAGAGGACTCAAATATATGACAGCTTTTACTAACGTTTTAGATTCAGCACATTTTTTTCAATATCTCGAAATAAGAAAGCTTTTTATATATATATATATATATATATATATATATATATATATATATATATATAAGATACGCTATTTGTTGCTGCCACTTTGGTTTAGCCAAGGTTGATTGTAGTACATATTTTCTGGTATATTCTCTCGTTGCCTTAGTTGTGAATGTCACTGCTTTTGGGGTTGTATACATTTGTAAGCCAAGATCATAATTAGAAGGTACTTGTGCATATGGCAATTGAATATGTTGGTAAATGCCATTGTTAATTAATATTGAGTGGTCGACAATTTTAAATACAATAAAAATTAAATTAAGAATTATAACTAGATACTTGCTGATCAGTCCAGCTCCGTGTCTTGACCTTTCAGTTATAAACAACAGTGATGCTACGAGCGTTTAGAAACACTTTGGAAATTAAATGCAAGCTGTGCATTACATTATAGTTTAATAAAAATAATCTATTTGCAAAGTAAGAAAACTGTAAATATATTTAGAATATAATCATACGATTTATACATTACGTTATAATAAATAAAAAACAACATAAGTATTACAAAATAATGTTTTGTGCTGCCAACATTGCAAACGTCAATATTCGTATAGTATAGTTATGTATTGAGCAAAGTTAATTATTATATAAGAACAAGTATGTGACAGGTAAAAAACTCATTTAAAAAATTTTGTTTTTGCAAAAAATAGTTAAACAAATCATTTTTTATGTGCATACATGTAATTTTGAGTTTAAACGAAAGTATAAGTTAATTTATATTAGTTGTACTTTTGAATCAAATCTTCTTAATTATCATAAACATCGTTCGAGCTAGATTCTTAATACATAATTAAGTGCATTCATATTAAAGTTATGCAGATACTTGCTCTCAATAATAAACGGAAAGCCAAACGAAATAATTAACTCTGTTCTTTTAATTAAGTGCCAGTGTTACAACTTACAACATACAAGCATAAACATACAACAGGAAGTACACACCATAGTACATACAGTTGGTTACAAAAAAAAAAGCAGCAAAAAACAACGTTGCCAATTTGTATAAAAATAATACTTCAACACCTTCCCTTATTTTTATAAACAATATGACATAGACTTATTAACTAAGACCTAAACTAATACAACAGTTCTTATGCTTGTTAGCATTTAAAGCTTTCGTAAGAACATCTGCTGGCATTTCCTCAGTAGGCATATAATTTAATATAATATCTTCTTTGCTAATACATTCCCTTATAAAATGAAACTTTATGTCGATGTGCTTCGTTCTTTTATGAAAGACGGGATTTTCTACTAGTTTTATAGCGCCCTGATTGTCACTATACAAAAGAACTGCTTCATTTATAGTTGTTATTTCATTTAAAAGCCCTCTCAGAAATATAGCCTCCTTCCCTGCTTCTGCTACAGCTACATACTCCGCCTCTGTTGTCGATAAAGCAATGGAGTTTTGTTTTCTGCTTTCCCAGGATATGGTCGAGTTATTGAATTTGAAGATATATCCTGAATAAGATTTTCTATCTTCTCCACTTGCCCAGTCAGCGTCAGCGTAACCTATAATGTTTTCAGAACCAGCTGTATAACTTAGTCCTAAGTGACGTGTACCCTTTAGGTATCTTAACACCCGCTTTGCCATGATCCAATGCTCATCACTAAAACATGTGTTAAACTGACTTAAATAGCTGACGGCATACATAATGTCAGGACGTGTACACACAGCTAGGTACATCAACGATCCGATCAAGTTTTGATAAGGAACATCACTAACCATTTTACTTTTCTCCATTTTACGTCCTTCAATTAAAGGAGTCGATGCAACCTTAGCATCAGACATCCCAAATTTTTCCAGCAATCGGTCAATATACTTCGTCTGACATATTTGTATTTTTAAATCACAAACATTCATTGAAATGCCTAAAAAATCTCTTATTGGTCCTAGATCTTTAATTCTAAATTTGTTAGCCATCAAACACTTCATTTTTTCTTTTTCATTTTCATTATTTGAAATAACAAGAAAATCATCCACATAAATAGCTACTATTAAATGTGAATTGTTAACGCATTTAAAAAATATGCATGGCTCATAACTAGACTTTTGAAAGCACATACTTAACAAAAAGTCTTCTACCTCCTTGTACCACACTCTTGATGATTGCTTTAAACCATAAAGCGCTTTCTTAAGCAAGCATACTTTATCAAGTCCTTCGTAACATCCCTCTGGCAATTCCATATAAATACTTTCATTCAGACTCCCATGCAAGAAGGCAGACTCAACATCTAAATGATCTACTTTCATTTTGTATCTTACAGCTAAAGCAAGCAATAATCTTAAAGTGCTAAGTCTAATAACAGGAAAAAAAGTCTCCTTATAATCTAGTCCATATTTTTGGGTAAACCCTTTAGCAACTAACCTAGCCTTAAATCTAACGTTTTTATCGCTATCAACCTTAACTTTAAAAACCCATCGATTTTTTACTACATTTGTATCAAGAGGTCTATCTACTAAAATCCATGTGTTATTAAAATTTAACGAATTTAACTCCGATTTTATAGCCTCTTCCCACTTACTCGCATTACTAGATTTCCGAGCCTCAAAAATATTACTAGGTTCTACGTAACTTGAACAAGCATAATATAGTTCAAAATTTGGAAACAATACCTGTTTCCTGTTCCTGACAGGGTATCTTCTTTCATCACTTGTATCTGTCAATATGGCCACAGGTTCTCTAGTCTCTTCAACACCAGAATTTTCTTTTTCTTGACTTTCGAGAGTACTTGCTTCTCCAACCTCATTTGGATTTTGTAACATCACCATAGGTGAACCATGACTGTTGGAAACCACTGAATCATCTGCATCAACACTGTCGGTAACAACTATGCGAGTTTCTTGATGATCGCCAGCTAAGTTTAAATGACCAAATACTACAAAATCAGCTTTATCATTGCAACCCTGAGCACTAGCCTCTCTTGTTTTGTTGAAATTACTTGTGCCAATAGTTTCCTTCTTAAATATTATATCCCGACTTCTTACAACCTTTTGTTGTGATGGAATCCACACTCTGAAACCATCTTTCTCATGGCAATAACCTACAAAGTGACCAGGTGTACCTTTTTTATCCCACTTGTTTCTTCGTTCTTTTGGAACATGAACATAGCATTCTGTCCCGAACACTTTAAAATGTTCTAGACTGACGTATTTCTTTCCCATCCAATGTTCAAACGGTGACTTGCCTTCAACTCGAGTAAACCCAGTTCTGTTTAACACAAAAGTAGCAGTGTTAACTGCTTCTGCCCACAGATTTATCGGTAAACCTTTAGCATGTAACATGGATCGTGCACTTTCAACAAGTGTTCGGTTCTCACGTTCGGCACTCCCATTTTGTTCAGGTGTATAAGGCATTGTCATTCGAAAAACAATGCCATGTTCCTCCAATACACGTTTCACTTCTTTATTATCAAATTCGCGACCACCATCAGTCATTAAACACTTAATTTGAATTTTATTGGTGATACATTCTTTAATAAAAGTTTTTAAACACTCAACGACTTCACCTTTTTGCTTGAGGAAAAATACACGCCGGAACTTCGAGTAATCATCCTTTATGCAGAGGAAATATTTGGATCCTCCCAATGATTCTTTTTGCATCGGTCCATAGACATCCGCATGAATAAGTTCTCCGACTGCAGTTGTCTTATTCTGTCGATGGTGAAATAAACGTCGCTTCTGCTTGCCAAATACACACCCTTCACAAAAACTATCATCATGCTTAACCTCAACATTATGTTGCTTAAGAAAAGCTTTTACATGCTGCTTATTTTGATGACATAAGCGCTCATGCCAAAGCTGTAAGGGTTCCTTTTGTTTGGCTACTAAAGCATGTTTGTTTTTTGCCAATCGAATATTTAATGTGTACAAGCCATTGTATGATGCAACTCCTGTAAGCCGAATTGCTCCATCCCTTATAAATCTACAACCATTTTTATTTGCTTCAAATTTATATCCCTTTTTGATTGTGCATCCTACAGAAAACAGATTTCTTGATATTCCAAGCACAAACCACACATTTTCAATACGATTTAATTTCCAGTTTCCATCTACCAAAGCTTCAATCCACACTGTACCTCGACCCATAGCTGAAATGACTTGCTTGTTCCCAACTTGAATATCTTGGGGCGTTACAAACTCCTCATAATCGTCCAACCATTCTTTATGCATCGTCATATGTGTGGATGCACCTGAATCGGCCAACCATTTGTCGCATCCTTCCATTTCATAAGTGCACACAAACGCATCACCACGACTTAATTCTCTTTGTTGCTTGTCTCTTGAACGTTTAGGGCAATTCTTAATAAAATGCCCAAACACATGACATTTATAGCACTTGTATTCTTTTCTTTGCTTTTCTTTCTTTTGAGCCTTCGGAGCAACCAAGGCAACAGCTTCTTCGTGTTTTGCGGGCAGCCTCATTTCAATTAACCTTAATCGCTCTAGTAATAAATTAACTGTTCTCTCTGCCACTGGTATAGACTCCCAAACACATTTAAACTCAAAATATTCTACTGAAAGTGTCGATAGAATACGACTCATTAAAAGTAAATCCGGAAGTTTAGTTTTTACTAGACGTTCCAATTCATCATTCAATTCAAAGAAATTTTTTTGCAACTTGGCAACATGCATAGCTACATTTTCACTCGGATTTTTTGTCACTTTAAAAAATTCCTCCATTAGTCGATCCACACGTTGACCGGAACTCTGTTCATACACACCCTTTAACTTTTGCCATGTATCCATTGAAGTTCGGCACGTTGACGTTAACTCTAGATTGTTCTCGTTCAAGGATCCAACAATAATTAACTGTGCCAAGGCATCACCCTTTTTAAATGCTTGCATTCTCTTGTTAAATGCATCGTCATCATTACTGTTCGTTGATTCCACTGATTCGACACGAACAGGTGCTGTTTTTTCACCTGTAATATAATCGTGAACATCATGATGTATCAACAGTAATTCAATTTGACGTTTCCATTTTGCCCAATTGCTTGCACCTTCCAATTTTTCAATGTGCGCTTTGAAATCCATCTTCAACAAAGAAAGCACGTTTTTCACAATGAACAGGGCAATTTTAACCTCTACAACACGTGGTATAATTTAAAAACAGCAACTATTAATTAATTCTGACCCTGGGCCCATAACCTATTAAAGTTATGCAGATACTTGCTCTCAATAATAAACGGAAAGCCAAACGAAATAATTAACTCTGTTCTTTTAATTAAATGCCAGTGTTACAACTTACAACATACAAGCATAAACATACAACAGGAAGTACACACCATAGTACATACAGTTGGTTACAAAAAAAAAAGCAGCAAAAAACAATGTTGCCAATTTGTATAAAAATAATACTTCAACAATTCATAATGGGTTGCAACGTATAATTGAACGTGTTAAAAAATTTGCAAAAAAAAATTAATTGCTATTTCTCTGGCATCGTGCACAATATTATGCTGGGATAAATATGTACAAACAGACCATCCTTTATTTAATTGAACACAAAATTTTAATTTATTTTTGGATTATTTATGCGTACACAATTACAAAACCGCATAGATATTAAATAGGAATAAACGTATGATCTTTAAATTTATATTTATTTTATTTAAATTGATCCAAAGAAAATAGTCAAAATTGATGTATTAAACATAAGACGAAACCTAATTTAAAACAAATTAAATACATTTTAAACAATATTATATTAATCAGTCAAGTGGATAATTATTTTAACGAAAATAATGTTTTTAATTAAAGAAACATTGAATTGAAATGCCGCTTGACAAAGGTTCAAGCTTAGATTAATAAGGTTTTGTACTAATGAATGCAGTTACTGCAAACTCATTAATTCGTTGCTTGGTAATGTTAAAAACAATGCTTACTTATGTGATTATATCAAATGAAAAAAAATTAAATAAATTTGTAAGTTTCATGCAAAAAAAAATTTGTTTTATTTTTAAATAAATAAGCAAAAAGCATGTACTTTAATACTTAATCATTCATTCACCATAAAAATAATAAATTGCAATTAACATAAATTTTCAAAACATAAGCTAGCATCTTCTTGAGCAAAAGTATATATAATAATAAAATAAGTAAAACATTTTAAATCAAATACAACGCATAATTTTATAATTATTTATTTAGATCAATCTAATAATAGCTCCCGTTTATTCCGGTAGTGACTTCTGAAATGCACAGTAAAGATGTGAACGATATCAATTGATTCATTTATTCTTGTTTATCTTCATCTTCATCAGCTTAGTCACATGAGCCTTCAGCTGATGAGTCGATAAAGATTCACAATAAGTTTCCATTATGTACACTTTTTCAATATATCTTTCTTCAATTTTTTTATGCTGACACACTTCTGACCATTCCTTTACATTTGCACCTGCAATTTTTTTACTACAGACTCTATTTTATTTATTTTAAATGTGACATTTCTGGTTTCTACCGAATTCTTAATAATACCCCAATTTTTTTCAATCTGGTTTAATCCTGGGTGATAAGGAAGTAATCGACATACAGTACGGCCATATATTTAGCAAATAAAACATGCACAGAATACTGTTTATTGCTAGGTTTATTTATTAGTATTAAATTATACACTTCTGTCTTTGTAGATTTTTCTTTGTGCATAATACCACGTTCATTTAGCCACAGTTTCATGTATGTTTTTTTACTATTAAAATTGGGAGTTTCAACTGACAAAACATTATGGTAACTGGCATTATACATAAATACTACAAAATCTTTTGAAAAATTGGGAATTAATTGATGTTTCAAGCACCGATTATAATTTTTAGAATTCATTTAGTCATGGTAGTTACCACTGTTTTGACCATATTTAAACATTCATAGCGCATTATTGACTAATCTATCATTACCACCAGCATGTAGGATAATTAACCGTTAAATGTTGAGCATTTCAGGTCTTGACTTGACTTGGTAAGAAGTTGTGTGAGGAGCGTAAATGTAAATTTTAACGGTATAAATGATAAAACGTTTCTCTTTACAATACTTAGTTATTGCTCGTATGTATGATAGCCTTAAACTTTGCATATCATCTAAAAACCGATTGTCAGAGGTTTGTTGCCATCCAAAAGAAATATATATTTAACTTTCAAGTCAAGTTCAGAAATTATGATTTTTTTACAATACGTAATAAAAAAAAATGTTTCTATTTATTTTAATAAAAGTAGAACATCGAGTAAAGTAAAGAATGCAATAATTTACCTGAATATTAATTTTTAGAGATTTTACTTAGCGCAGTTTCTTTGCCTGAAAAGCCAATAGTCATCCTTGACTTTATCATAAATGATAAATAGCCTTTAAAGCAGGCTTTCGTCTATCAGTAAGATGGAAATTGTAAACATTTTTTTTTATTATTTGTTTAACAAAATTGCATGCAGTTGATTTAGGCGAAGCCTTATGAAACTCTTTTCTATGTGATTTAAATGTACTTTGTTTGCCAGTTTCAATTAACTACCCTTCTCTCACAATACTCACTACAGTAGCTCGTGTAACTCCTGTTCTTGAACAACAGTATCGATAAGAACTATAATCGCAAAAAATTTCTATTAATCGCACTTGGACGTACAAATTTTGAAATCTTCTACAGAGCCTGAACCACGTGTGTTCAAATTTCTATTTGTATCTTTTCTATTTATAAAACTTTTAATACTTCACTTTATTTTTGACTGCCCTATGTGTAAATAAATACTGGTATTCGCATTATTATTAGTATATTCTTGCAGGTTTTGTGGTGCGTCAAAACTTACGTTTGACGTTGCGCTGTCAATGCTGCCAGCTTTTTCAGGAAGTTTTGACACACGGCAAAACATTTACAGTTGCAAACAATTACATACTAGTTATATTTCGCGTTCGAAATATGTTATTTTTAAAAACTTTATTTATCGACGAAGATACAATGTTAACCCTAAGGCGGTTGATAACCAACTTAACTTTTATTTTCTACCTACTTCTTTCTTACAATTCTAATGCTTACACGTCTAATAATTAATTTTCTCATAGAAAAAGCTTACTTGCAAATAGCTTACTCTTATCGTCTATTAACGTTACATGATAGTTTCCGCTGCTTGCATTTCCTCTAATGTAACTCCTCCCCTCTGGCTTAGAGGACTGTCCTCAGACTTTCTACCAAAAATTGAACTCACCCTATTGATTAAATTAGTTTTATACAATACAATAATCACAACAATTACTACAATAAGAAATGACAAATAGTTTGTTAACTGGTAATAAAAAGGTATTTCTCGCGATTGTATTATCTCATCTTTTAAAATTTGTTCTTTCAGACTTTCGTCTAAATTTATTTTATTTAGTTCAAATACTCTACTTTTTGTATTTAATTCTGTAAATTTTATTGGGGTGATTTCAGGTAGCTCCATTACGTTATATAACTCGTCCTTACTATTAATAAATAAGCGTTTCTTAAATTCTAAAGAACAATTTGTAGGTAATTTGATTAATGAATTTGTATTAATCGTAACTGTTCCTTTTGTCGTACACTGGTATTTTAACAGCACTTCACTTTCTGTTATTAACACGTAGTTTGCTTGATTAATAGACATTAATTGGGTTGGTGGTTGACCTATCTTTACTATCGTACAGTTTTCTATTTCATTATGTAATAAACCTCTAACACAGTTATTATTAATTTCAAATGTTTTTTCATCTTTGATTATATATTTATTTTCTATTTCCAGGTAGTCCTCGACACAGGCTAATTGGTTGTAAGACCACATTAAATACTCACATTAATTTAGTACATATGTTCTGCGATAAGGTACCTTTACAATTTTATACAAAGTTAGATTGTCATCTTCCACAATTGGGAATTCAATTGATATAATTAATTTGTCAGCGTCTAATCCGATTCGTACCGTTAATAGTGAATAATAATAATGTTCGTTAAATAAATCCAGCGTTCCTTTTGGATACAAAATTTTTAGATGATTTAATTCTTTTCGCACTTGTGAATAGGGTAATAAAAAGGGGTGTAGTTGATTTCTAAATCCTAGAATAATTGATTGATGTAAGTGATTTACAAACGTTTCTACTTCCTTTACGTTATTTTCAAAAATAAAGATAATTTCAAGTACTAGAGCATATTGGTCTAGTTCTAAAATTTTATCACTTAGATGATTTAAATGATTCTCTATTACTTTCCCATTGTGGTTGATATTAGTAGTTAAATTTTGAATTTGATTAAACATGTTCTTTAATAAAGTGGTTTTGAAATTTATGTTAGTGGTCATATCGTCCTGGTTTTGTTTTAATTGTTGTATTATTTGATAAATTTGTTATCTTTCGTCGTCGTCCATTATTTCAAATAGCCAGTTTGTGACTTTTCCGACAAAGTTAAAAGGTGAACGTTTGTTTCGCTTAAGTGACATGAAATTTTCGCATTTTATAAAAATGGATTGGATTTGTTTTTGGAATTGTTTTAATAATTTGAAAATATTAACGTCGTGTCTCGAAAAAACTGTTTCTTTACTGTGTTTAATGTTTTTGTATGTACTCAAAATTGAATCGTGTTGTGCGGTTAGATTATTAATTAATAAATCTAAATGCTTATGTTCTAGCGTAAATGCTAACTTATGATTAAATACGTGTTTATAAGCGTATCCTAACGCTAATGATAGTAAATAGTTATTGATAGGTTTGATCTGAATTTCCTGCTGTGCTAGTGCTAAGACCAGGGTCATGAGGGTTAGTGTTGCCGTCTTCATTCTGTAATAACACATGTCTTTTACTTTGTTTAATTACATCTCGCTTAAGTTTTGTGCTTTTGTTACGTTTATTTTTAAATGTCATGGTTTTGTTCGTTACGCTTTGAATTTTTACCTTTTCTGCGTATGGTCTTAATTTATTGCGTTGTAGATTCCTTCTAACGTATACTACCTGCTCAGGTTCATTTTCTTCGATTGTGTTTTCTGGTTGTTTCTGTTGTATCTTTTCCTTTGCTTTAAGTATATTTTCTTTCGCTTGCCGATTGATTAATTCCATGGTTTTATTTCGTTGTACTATGTAATCTTCAGTGATTTGGTTAAAGGTTTTGTCAAAGGGTAAAATATTTCGATCGTTGCCATAATGATTTGAAATGGTGTGAATTTTGTGGCTGTATGAATACTATTATTATACGCGATTACTGCCATGTGTACTTGAGTTTCAAAAGCTAATTTCGCTTTCTCGACATTTAATACTCGTAAAGATTCTATTAGAGTTGAGTTAAATCTTTCAACTATCCCGTTCGATTGGGAGTTTTCGGTACATACCCTATGGTGATGAATTTTGTGAGTTTTTAGAAATGCTGTTACTAAATTATTACAGAAAGATGGGTCATTGTCCGTGATTAATTTTGAAAAAATGCCATGATGTGACATGTACAATGATAAATATTGTAAAATAGTTTGTGAGTTTCTATCCGGTAAAAGATAAGCTTGCGCGTATTTGGAAAATGCGTCGACAATTGTCAACAGGATTTTTCGATTGATGAATAATAAATCAGCGTGTATAATTTGGAATGGTTTATCCGGTGTTGGTGTCAATAATATTGGTAATTTTTGGGGATTTCTGTCAATTTTTAATAAATTGCAAATTTCACAGTTATTAAGTACTTAGTTACGTCGGTTTCCATTTTGGGCCATTAATATACATTTTTTAATAAGTTATAGGTTTCGTTAATTCCTCGATGTTTCGTTTTTCCCGTGTGATAATATTCAATAAATTTTGTCTGTTCATTTTGGTCCTCTACGTCCTGTAATAATTTATTAGTGATATTGATTTTAATAGTATTGTTAAAATTTTCTCGAATGATTTTTAGAATTTCTCTCTCCATGTTGCGTTTTTTGAAGTAAATGCTAATGTTGATATTTGGTTGAATGAGGTCTTTTAGAGTTTTTAAAATTTCTTCGTCATTACATCCGAATGGTAAACTACAATAAGTACGTTTCTTTGTGTTTTCGAATAAATTCACTTGTTTAACTATTGTTTCTGTTGAACTTCTATGGGTGTCGAGTATGATTTGATTTTTCTGAAAATTTAATGGTGATTCTTTGTATGGGATGTCAATATCGATTTCTCCTCGAGATGTATGTATTGTTTGATTATCTTCTTCCTGTTCTGGTGATAAATTTTTCAAAATTTCGTCTAATTCCTGTAAGTCTTGTTCGGTGGGTCCATCAGCGTTTGCCACGATGGTGTCAAAATCGACGTCGTTTATATAGGTTTCTTTAGGTGGTCTCGATAACGCGTCGGCTACGTAATTTTCTTTTTGTTTCTTGTATTTAATGTCATAATTATATGCCGTTAAACTGAGCTTCCATCTCGTCAATTTTGAATTGGCCTCTTTAAGTGAGAATAGCCAGGTTAGTGGTCGGTGATCCGTTTCGATTGTGAATTTGTTTCCATAAAGATATGGCCTAAAATGTTTAGTTGCCCAAACTATCGCTAACAGTTCCTTTTCGGTGATGCTATAATTTTCTTCTTGTGTTAGTACCGCTCCTAAAGCTTCATTAGAGGCGTCTGTCGTTAGAGTAAATTTCTTATTCATGTCTGGATATTTCAAAATTGGGTTATTAGTCAACAGTGTCTTACATTTGTTTATAGTTTCTATGAATCCTTCGTCGATTTTTATTTGAACATTTTTTTTTAATTGTTTTGTTAAGGGTCGTGTAATTTTCGAAAAGTCTTTTTGATTTCTCGGTATTGGGTAGTTTTGTATTGCCGAATTTTTTTTTGGATTTGGTTTGATTCCTTCATTAGTTATAACATGTCCAAGGAACTCGGTTTCTTTTTTACAAAATTCGCATTTGTCTAGCTGTAGCTTTAGGTTGTGTTTTTGTAACTTTTGAAATACTTTTTCAAAGGATTTCTTATGCTGTTCTAAGTTTGGTGAGAAAATAATTATATCATCTAGATAAACTAGGCAATGGGTGTTTATTAACTCATTTAGAACGTTATTCATGAGTCTTTGAAAAGTTGCGGGGGCGTTCTTTAGCCCAAATTGTAATGTGTTTTGTTGACACCGCGCGGCTACTTTACGTCGTATAGGCTGTCGTGGTTCTTTTTACATCAAAGTATGGATGTCTAACTCAATCACCCTAATTACCGTTGGGCGCCATCCAGTTATGTCTGAACTGGAACGGAAGATATTCATCTACTTTGTTAGATACAAAAAGAAATAACAATAAAATGACTTCTCCACACTTTACAAAGATATAATTAAAAAAATTAACAATAAAAAAATAAATATGAAACTTAATTGTTTTGTCTTCTTATCAATTGTTAGATTTCACATATATTATATTAAACTGATTTACCTATTCTTGTATTAAGTATAAATGCATTAATCAATATTGTGCTGAAGTAGCAGCGCGTTACTTGGCTATTTGCGTGGGTGGCGTCCACTGGCAGCGGCTTAGCTTCCACTACTGCTCACACTTAACTTCGGCCAAAGGTGTCTAATCGTGCCAGTCTTTCTATTTTGACTAGAGGCTGATATGATGGCAAAAACAATAGGAGTGAAGCCAGTGGTCAACTGGCGTCAGATAAAATAATAGAGAGCAAATGCTAATAATCTAATCCGCCAAAGGCGATAATTTACATCTATTGATATTCGGCAATTCTGTCAAATCGTTTGCACTGAACGAGTACCCGCGACAGAATGGCATTTTTATCAGATATTTATTTAAAGACGTGTGAATTTTGAATTTGCGCACGACTCATAAATACTCTTAATATTGAAGTATACAAAGTTGCCTAGGCCGAAAGCGTGTAAACCGTATTAGAATGTGACATGGAACATTATAATGTTTGGATGTTGTACTGAACAAAAAAACATTATAAAATGGCATTCTGTTAAATTCAAAATGACCAAATTCTGTGTTGAAAACTGTTTTCTGTTTGGATTCGGCTTCCATTTCAATTTGATGGTATCCTGACGTCAAATCTAGTATGCTGAATTACTGGGCTTTTCCCAATTTGAACAATATGTCCTCTATGTTCGGTAACGGGTACTTGTCATCGATTGTTTTGTCATTTAGCCTTCGGTATTCTATTACCATGCGTGTTTTCTCTGTTCCTGATGCGTCTTCTTTTTTCTTTATCAAATGTACTGGGAATCCCTAAGGAGAGATACTTGGTTGGATGATGTTTTGCTGTAACATTTCGTCTATATGTTTTCTGATTTTGTTTTTCTCTCAAGAATATTGGATCTTCGTCCTTGGTGGTTATGCGATGTTTTATCGTATTAGTAACGGTTAGGTCTTCTTCTGGTGTTTTGAATATGTCTAGGTATTTTCTGCATAATTTTATTATAGTTCTTCTTTCTTCTAGGTTCATATTGAAACGTTCGAGAAATTATTTGCAAATGCTAGAGCCTTCTAGAAGCGGTTATCCATCTTCTAGAAGATATACCGAAAAATAGCGAACGCTCGAGAAGGATTTCCGTATGTGTATATATACTGACGAGACAGATCGTAGGTCAGTTATTGCTAGAATGCGAATGCAGCAGTGTTAAGAAGATTATCAAGTGGAAATAAATCGTTAGCACGCGTGTGTCTACATAAACCTACCGAGAATAATCGTGTACGTAAACAATTGTGAAATCCGAGGACGTTATCTTATCTTAAGTGAAAGTTATATACAACGGTTATACATAAATATACTGTAAGAATTTTATTAAATATTATTAGATTTTATTAGTTCGGTTAATTTAAAAGTGTACATATTTCGAGAATAAGTAAACGTTTTTTAGTCGCTTAAATAAATTAGTTTTTAATAAATAAATACGCAACAGTGGTGTCACGGTGTGAAGTTCGCGGTTTTTATTAGTGTAAATACCATAAAGTAATCTAATATCGCTCCCGTAATTGATTGCGCGATACGCGTGTTTATTTATAAAGTTAATATATTGTTTGTTAAACTTCTTCTTTTAACAAGTGCGTGATCGCGATATTAATTAAATTCGTTTCCGTACACTAGTGGTTTAATATTAATAAGTGGATAGTTCTTACATTTTGTGTTATACAAAAACTGCATTTTAAAAAGTAGTGTATTTAAACTTTATACTCGTGTTATATTTAAATTTATGCCGGTGACGCGTTTGCAAGCAGTTAAAATGGATGCAAAGCTATATGAATTTCTTGAATCAATCAAAAATGGTCAGGATCCCAGTGGTTTTCTACGTTAGATTTAAAGAGTGGATACTGGCAGGTAGAATTAGAACCCAAGGATCGTGAAAAAACAGCTTTTACGATCGGAACTGGTTTGTGGCAGTTCACCGTAATGCCCTTCGGCCTGTGTAACGCTCCTGCAACATTCAAGCGTTTGATAGAGACCATCTTGCGCGAATTGTCTTGGAAGACGTGCTTGGTTTACTTGGACGACGTGATCGTGGTTGGAAGGTCGTTTGAAGAGCACTTGAACAACTTGAATTAAGTGTTCCAGCGATTACGTGGGGCTAACCTCAAACTGAGCCCAAAGAAGTGCCACGTATTTAAGAAGGAAGTCCAATACCTCGGCCACGTCGTATCTAGAGATGGGGTAAGAGCTGACCCAGACAAAATCCGAGCAGTGCAAGCATGGCCAAGACCGATCGACAAACATCAGGTCCGAAGTTTCCTTGGGTTGTGCACTTATTATAGAAGATTTGTCCCCGGATTTGCCAATATTGGCAAACCATTGACAAAATTAACCGAAGAAAAAGCAGAATTTAGATGGAATGAAAACTGCGAAAATTCTTTTAATAAACTAAAACAGGCCCTAGTCACTTCGCCGATTTTGAGTTATCCAAGAGAAGATGGAAAGTTTGTTTTGGATACCGACGCAAGCAATCTGGCCATAGGCGCGGTTCTTTCGCAGGTTCAAGATGGACAAGAAAAAGTTATCGCGTATTTTAGCAAGGTTTTGTCCAGGCCAGAAAGGAATTATTGCGTGACTAGGAGGGAGCTGTTAGCAGTCGTTAAGTCTATCGAACATTTCTACAAGTATTTGTATGGACGAAAATTTTTACTGAGAACAGACCACGCCGCTTTAAAATGGCTTCTGCAGTTCCGTAACCCAGAAGGACAAGTGGCAAGATGGATCGAGAGACTGCAAGAGTATGACTATGACACAGAACACCGTGTCGGAAGCAGTCATCGGAACGCTGATGCCTTGTCCAGAAGACCATGTCCGGTGGACTGCAGCCATTGTTCGCGACTGGAAGAAAAAGTCGAATGCCTCCGGAGAACTGCTATGGTTGATGATGGGTGGGAACCTGAGCAGTTACGTCGCGAACAAGAAGACGATCCTGAAATAAGACAACTCCTCGACTGGAAAGAAAGCGGCCGACGACCAACTTGGGAAGAAGTGAGTGCTTTGGGCAGAAACATCAAAGCGTACTGGGCGCAGTGGGACTCTTTGATAATAGAAGACGGTCTTCTTAAGCGATCCCTAGAAAGTTCCGAGGGCACGGGAAACAGACTACAGTTGGTAGTGCCAAAGAGCAGGGTGTCAGAAGTGTTGAAGCATCTCCACGATGGGACATCAGGAGGACACTTTGGCATTAAGAAGACGTTGGGTAAAGTGCGAGAACGATTCTACTGGATGAACTGCAAAGAGGACGTCATGAAATGGTGCCCAAATTGCACGGTCTGCGCATCAGGAAATGGTCCAGCGAGAAAGCGCAAAGCACCCATGAAGCAATACAACGTAGGAAGCTCTTTGGAAAGAGTAGCGATTGACATCGCAGGGACGTTCCCAGAATCCGATTCGGGAAATAAATACATTCTGGTGGCGATGGATTATTTCACGAAATGGACGGAGGCTTACGCCATACCCAATCAGGAAGCAGCTACAGTCGCAGACGTATTGGTAAAGGAGTTTTTCTGCCGGTTTGGAGTTCCGTTGGAATTACACTTCGATCAAGGCCGCAATTTTGAGTCTGGGCTGTTTCAAGAAGTTTGCCGACTGTTAGGAATTAAGAAAACTAGGACAACGTTTCTCCATCCTCAATCTGATGGCATGGTTAAACGGATGAATCGAACAATGGGCAAGTACTTAGCCAAGGTAGTGTCCGAACACCAAAGAGACTGGGATCAGTACTTGCACCTTTTCTTAATGGCATACCGATCATCCGTTCACGAAAGCACAGGCCAAACACCATCCTGTGTCATGCTCGGTCGTGAAATACGATTACCATGCGATCTCCAATTTGGACAAAGACCGGAAGAAGTTGCTGGAGAAGATTACGTCAGCAAGCTGGCCAAGAGGCTAAACGAAGTACATGAAGATGTCCGTAAAAACACACAAATTGCCAGCGACAGGATGAAAACAAGATATGACGTCAAGGCGCAAAATGGTGGGTTTCAACCTGGCGATATGGTCTGGTTGTATAATCCTCAAAGGAGACGTGGTTTGTCGCCAAAGCTGCAAAGGCAATGGGAGGGCCCCTATGAAGTCGTGCAGCTTATTAACGACGTCATATATCGCATCCGAAAACCGCCCAGAGGCGAACCTAACATCGTGTTACAAGTGTATACCGTCTGTCTTGAGCGGGACAGAAGTTACTTTGGGATAAGCTCTGGCGCTCTGAAACATGTTTTATATATTTTTTGTGAACCGACCCCTCTCACCGACTATTGTGAGCTGGCCGTGCAGGTTCGTAAAACCAAAAAGCTTGTAACAAATTTTGGCGCCCAACGTGGGGCCCGATTTTCTCATATCGAATTTCTCATTCACTATATTTCTTTTAACAATTTGCTTTAATTGTGATTAGCGTAGGAGTAGTATCATTCAGTGATAGGTTATTTCGTTTGTACATAGGTTAAGGTGTGCTGTTGACTTTCTCTCGGCTTTCGTATAACAAATTTTCTTGAATTAGGATTAAATCATTAATTGGTATCTTAGTTAATTAGGTTAGGAATAGGTAGCTTATATTGTTGGTTTTCTTTCGATTTTGTCTATTACTTATTACTTCAACAAAATGGCTACTATTTGGAAATTTGATGTAAACCGACTTCACAAATTCGAACTTGAATACGAATTAATCTCTAAAGGTATCGATACAGATATTAGTGTAGATCGTCTTAGGAAAATGGTACGAACAGCACATCAGGTGGAATTGAATAAATCATTTACTTCGGTCAAACATTCTATACCGTATGGGGAAGACAAGGCAGCTTTCGAACAAACGCTTATCGAACTTACAGCATCGGTGAATAACTTTGATGGGAACATTTCTTCTTCCTTGTTTTTAAAATTAAGTACTCTTTGGCTTCACGCACAACGACGGTGCGAATTACTGAATGCAACCTCTGACTTTGAATTGACTGAACGAAATAAGTTCTTAATAACACTACAGGGACTGAAAAATGACGTTGAATCAAAGATCCGCAAGGCCAGACCTTCTATTGCTTCGATTTCTTCTCCGGTTACTCATTCTGTACCTCAAGCTAATTCGACTAACTTACATAATGAAGAAGAACCTGACTTGATTTCTTCCGAATCTGAAGGAGAATTGACAACTCCTGTATCATCGGCTGAAGGCTATTCTAAATCTACTACTGTAACTAAATTTAATATTTCTTTCTCTGGCGATAACTCTTCTTCTGTATTAGACTTTCTTACTAGGATCGAAGAATTACGAGTAGCTCGTAACGTTTCTAAACAACAGTTGTTCAACTGCGCTCCTGAAATTCTTAGTGGCAAGGCTTTACTTCTTTTCCGTTCTCGTCGTTCTCAATTACGTTCGTGGAAAGATGTAGTGACATTTCTTAAAGAGGAATTCTTACCAATGGACTACGACGATAGGTTGTTAGAAGAGATTCGTTCTCGAACGATGGGACACACCGAAACTATCGCTATTTATGTCGCTATTATGCAAAGTTTATTTAATCGACTAGCGGAACCTTTGTCGGAACCCCAACAACTCAAGATCATTTTACGAAATCTCTCTCCTTTCTATCAAACTTCTCTTGTTCTTGTCGACATTACTTCACTTTCACAATTATTAGCTATTGGCAAGAAATTAGAACACAATAAACAACTAGTGGATACTTTTAAACCTCCTCCTTCTCGAAAAACGTCGCGATTACTTGAACCAAATTTAGCTTATGTAGGTCCAGTTGTAGAACCACCAAAGACTGCTACTAGAGTTACTTTTGCTAATGCTTCTGCTCGCTCTCGTCCTTCTTATCCTTCTCCTAGTACTTCGTCTACTCCTGATAATCGAGCTTCTACTTCTCGAATTTTGTCTACTGCTACTTCTGTTAGAGAAACACGTTGTTGGAACTGCAATCGGGTTGGTCACTTATCTCCACAATGTTTAAGGCCACAAACACTTCACTGCTATGGTTGTGGGAGACAGGGTGTAACTCGTACTTCTTGTCCACGTTGTAATTCGGGAAACTAACTTCAGAGTCTTCGGACCGAGTCGAGGATTCTTGTGAATTATTCTTAAACTCGGATACACCTTTTAATGGCTTAGAAGATAAACAACGATTTCTTTTGGACTTTGTTTTAGCAAGTGTTAGGGGTGACGAACGTCCTTTTCTAAATGTTACGGTTTTGGGAATTCATTTCAAAGCACTACTTGATTCTGGAGCTTCATGCACTATTCTTGGCGGACCAGGGTGGGAGAAACTACGGCTATGGATTTCGTGCCGGACTTTTGTAAGGGATTATGGAGCTTTAATTCTTCTTTAGAATCAGCACCTAGTGTTGATGTTCTACACGTTCTCTCTGACCTAACCTTGGAACAAAATATTACTTTGTCTAATTTACTTGACCAAGCATTTCCTTCTCAACCATCGGATCTAGGACAACCAGTTTAGTACATCATCGGATCTTGACTTTGGCTGAACCAATTAAGCAGCGTTACTATCCTCTTTCTCCTACTCTACTTTCAATAGCTCATACCGAGTTGGACAAAATGCTACAAATGGGTGTAGTAGAACCTTCTTCAAGTCCTTGGTCTAGTCCGATCGTTCTAGTTAAGAAATCTGACGGTACTTATCGGTTTTGTGTGGACTTTAGGAAAGTCAACGAAGTGACTCAAAAGGATGCATATCCGCTTCCCTACATCTTTTCTATTCTAGATCGCTTTCGCGACGCTCGCTTTCTCTCTTCTTTAGATATCAGATCAGCTTATTGGCAAATTCCTCTTTCTTCTGAATCTAAGGCGATAACAGCTTTTACAGTGCCGCAGAGGGGCTTATTTCAATTTACTCGAATGCCTTCCGGACTTCATAATGCACCTGCTACGTTCCAGCGTCTTATTGATCAAGTTATTGGGGCTGATCTCGAACCTTTTTGTTTTGCATACTTGGATGACATCATCATTGCTACGCCTACTATCGACGATCATATGCGAGTTCTGACGAAAGTGCTACATCGATTATTTACTGCTGGTCTCACATTAAATCGAGACAAATGTCATTTCTGTCGGCCTGAGCTGAAATATCTAGGGTATGTCGTCAACAAAAATGGTTTGCTAGTCGATCCTGATAAGGTTGCTGCGATCTGTAATATTCCTATTCCTACAAAAGTCTCTGAAGTGCGTAGATTGATTGGCATGGCGAGTTGGTATCGGCGATTCATTCCTAACTTTTCTTCTTTGATATCTCCTTTAACTAACTTGACTAGGAAAAATGTTCCTTTTCTCTGGACTCGAGAGTGTCAAAACGCTTTTCTTACTTTACAAAATTGCTTAATTTTGGCACCTATTCTTTCTTGTCCAGATTTTTCTCTTCCTTTTACTGTGCAAACAGATGCTTCAGATTTTGGGTTAGGGGCAGTGTTAAGTCAAACTACTGATAAAGGGGAAACTGTGGTTAGCTATATTAGTCGCTCATTAACCAAACCTGAGCGTAATTACTCTACAACCGAAAAGGAATGCTTAGCAGTACTTTGGGCTATAGAAAAGTTTCGTTCTTATATTGAAGGCTCTCATTTCACGGTAGTTACTGATCATCACTCTTTGCTTTGGTTACATCGACTACAATCTCCTTCTGGACGCTTAGCGCGCTGGTCTATTCGATTACAACAATACGACTTTTCTATCATACACCGAAAAGGTAAAGAACATGTAGTACCTGATTTATTATCTCGCTCTGTTACACCAGTGGATACAATGACTGAAATTCCTAATGTACCTTCATCTGGCTTCGGCATTACTCTTCCTATAACTGATTCTTGGTATTTGAAACTTATCGACCGTGTTACGATGTTTCCTCGCAAGTTTGCTTCATAGTCCGTAGTTGATGGCCTACTATATAAATCACTCCGAACTTCGTCGAATCATTCTAATTGGAAAGTAGTGGTTCCTAAGAATCAACAAAAATTAATTATACAGCAATATCACGATCTTCCTACTGCTGGTCACTGTGGAGTTACAAAAACGTTAGCGCGTATTCGTGAACATTATTACTGGCCTCATCTAAGAGCTAAGGTTACTGAATATATTCGGAAATGTACAGTGTGTGCTTCTCATAAAGTAGAACAGAAAGCACCTCCAGGATTTCTAGCTCCTAGAGCAAAACCAGTACGTCCATAGCAAGTACTCTGTATTGATATTGTTGGTCCTTTACCTCGATCTTCGAAGGGCAACTGTTACATCTTGGTTGTGGTAGACTCTTTTTCTAAATTTACTTGTCTTTTTCCATTGCGCACGGCTACGGCTTCTGCGGTTTCTAAGTTAATAGAGGAAAATATCTTCTTACTGTTCGGTACTCCTCAATACATTATCTCTGATAATGGCGTTCAATTTCGCAATCGCGAGTTTACTCGTTTATGTGCCCAATATCGCACTACTATTTTGTTTACGGCTCGTTACCATCCTCAAGCCAACCCTGCTGAACGGGTTAATAGGGTAGTAAAAACCATGTTGGCATCTTATGTAAAAGGAAACCAACGCTCATGGGATGTTCACTTACCGCACATTGGTTGCGCTATTCGTACTGCGAAACATGAAATTATTGGGATGTCACCTTACTTTGCTTTCTGTGGTTGTGAACATAATCTCTATGGAGACTTATTAGGTAATCCTCCTTCTTCTACAGAAGAACTTCCTGAACCCGAACGTCCAATACATCCACGCAACGAATTCTATGAAAAACTTCGCTTAAGTATTCTACAAAAACTATCTAAGTCGTATGCTAACACTGGTCATCGGTATAACTTACGTCGCCGCTCTGTTCGTTTCCACGTTGGAGATCGTGTTTGGAAACGTAACTTTGTACTTTCTGACGCCAGCAAACATTTCAATGCTAAGTTAGCATTGAAATTTATCGGACCTTTCCAGATCAAACGCGTTGGACATACGAGTTAGCAAATAACGATGGAGTTTCTCTTGGGATTTGGCATGTTAAAGACCTTAAACCTGCTGTTTCAGACAACGAACTAGATTCTTCTGTAGACTCAATTTCTTTTCCTACTGATACCTTATCCTTTAACTATCACAAACCTCGAAAGCGGTTGAAGCATAGTAACTTCTCGGTTTCTCGATATTTTGACTATTAGCGTTCTTTTATTGGTCCTGATGTACTCTCGGATTGACAATTTTTTCTCTCTTTCTTCTCTGATTTTGACTATTTGAATCTGATATCCTTATTCCTTGGCTGTAGTAACACTTAATATAAGTTTAGTAGTATAGTAATTAGTATAGTATTCCCATTCTTTAGTAGTCAAAACTCCGCAATGGTATCTTTAGTTAGATTTTTTTTATGGGGTTTGCTTTGCTAGTATAGTATAGCTAGTGGTTTAAACGACAGCAACGCCATCACTGTATATATTACGTTCCGCTTTGTCGGCTTTTCGGTGTTGTCTGTCATTGATAGAAAGTTTATCCTTTTCTTTGGTTCTTTTGGAAGGCTTATCTTCCTGAATTCCTTTTATTTAGTTTACTTAGTATGTAAGGTTACTCTCGGATTATTCTATCCCGCTTGTCGGCTTTTGGAATGTTTAAAACAAGTTTCTTTTGTTTTGTTCTACAGTTAAACTCTTGGATATCACAGATTCTATCTACTTTGGGCGGTTGGTTGGGCATTGTAGGGTAGGTCATTCGGGGTCGGCTATCTAGGGAGAGGTAGTCGAGCCGTACAACAACATCTGTACTCTCTTTTCTCCTTCTGTCTTCCTGTCTTTCTTTCTCTTCTTTCGATCTGTCACCATGAGTGGGGGGGGGCGCCTGTTGTGGGAACCTGACGGCTATGCGTTTGGGAAGGTTGGTTGTCTCCGACCCGGTAGCCCCAAGATTCTGGACCAGGCATAATACCTCTCGGGGGCCGTAACGGCGGACTTGGTGGAGCTTGGCGGGGGTGACCAATTCTTCTTAACCGGCGCATAGGATGTTGTGGTTGTACAGCAGGCACCGCTTCCGGCTACAGTCTAGCAATTGCAGGCTGTAGTCCTTTTATTTTGGATTTGAGGGCAAAATTTTTGGAATGCTTCTTTTCTTTTTCTTTTATCTACTTTCAGGGTGGGAGGGATTTTCCTGGGTCTTGTTCCTTCTGATCATGGATCAGATTCTTTCCTGGGTGGGAGGAAGACTATTGTGGTCAAGCAAGTACTGGTTGCGGTGACGCGCGCTTGTGTGGACTAACGTTGGGGGGCCCAACGACGCGCTTTTACATCTTATCGCAAAGGCTTGAGGTGTGGTTAAGACTTCGACGCCACACAATCGTCCGGCACTTCAACCAGGAAACCTTAGGCTGTGATAGAATTCCTGGGTTAATTTCCTAGTGTCGTGGGTTTGGGTACCGTTCCTCTTCCATCTTCCTCTAGTACCTTGTCCTTTTCCTGAGGAGTTTCCTGGGCTTTGTATTCAGGGTGGTTTTGTACTTAAGGGTTGGGGTTTAAGGGGATTTTAGGGCTACTTAGTCCTGGACGCTTGTCTAAACTTCTACCTTTCCTATATTCTTTTCTTTTCTCTGGAATTATTTTGATACTTACGTCCTTACTGTATTGGGTTACTGATTGTTTGTACCTTACTTTTTGGTATCGCTTTATGCGCTTCGGAAATTAGTAAACCGTGTTGGTATTCTTCTTTGCTTTTAGATCAAATTACTCTTGGTTTCTTGGAGATACCTTTCGCTTCGTGCGCTTCTGTTACAGTTTTGATTGTCGGTATTCTTAAGATTCTGGAAAACCTCTTTCTTCTGTATTTGTGGTAATCTGATGAGATTACACGGGGTTGGGTTTCTTGGAATTGGGTTGGTTTTGGATTTAAGGGTTCTATCCTTGGCGTATGCCTAAATTTCTGTCTTCATTTTAGCTTTTGTTTCGTTATCTCCGCTCCACGCTTTTATCTTGCTGGGGGGGAAATTCTGTTACGTGCATAAACTTAAATAATGCATTACCCTGTATATTGGTTTAATTAAAAATTACTTTTATATTTCTCGACGCCATCTATCGGGTTCGTTGGTCACTTTGGATTTGAGTAGGCGATATCCGGCGAGAGACCGGCATTTTGATTTTGACATCGTTCATATTCTAACCTATGTCTGCGTGAATTGAAAATCGTTTTCTAAAATCATCCACGTGTTGGGACACGATGGAAAATAGAAGTCTTCTGAATTAACTGATTTCATCCACGCAGACGCCATGTGCTACCTCCTAAATAGGAGTATTCTGGTTGTACTTTAAATTCTACCAGGGAAAGTTGTGACTTCGTTGCGATCGTGGGGTATTCGAATCGTCACCGGCCGTTCCTCCCACAATCTGGCCCATGGTTTCTAGTCGATACCGAATTACGAAGGATGGCCCTCAACAAATATTTGGATGTGACGATGCTAACTTTTTATAAGGCCTACGAGTAGAACTAATTAAACCACAGAAAAGGGGTACAACAGCATTCGACTACCGGGTTGTGTTATGTGTGCTTGCTTTAAAATTTAAGTAACGATTTTTGTAGATCTTGATTTCGTGAGCCATTGGTTTGACACGATTTGCGATTCAAATTATTTACAGGATTCGTGTCGGGGAAAGCGCTTTCTTCGCACAAGTGGAAGTTCCTGTGTTTATGGTAAGTGATTTTATGTGTTTTATTTCGTGGTCAACAAGGTCGCTCACGAAACTGTTGTACATATTAATTTCGTGGTTACGAACGTTATTGGATTACCATTTAGATAGTAATTTTTTTTTCTCTTATTTCGTGTTACGTATGCTGTGTACTACCAATACTTATTATGATATTGTAATATTAATGCCGTACTTATTATCATTATTTCGTGTATCTCGCATGCTGTATACAAATGAGATTTACTATAAACTCTACCTCGCTATTCGTGTCGGACTTTCTGTAATGAGAATTCTTATATACCTGTGATAATCATCAACGATTCTAGATTAAAGTTATTATTGTGGTTACTTGTTCTTTTATGACAACATACCTTTCTCTTTGGATCGTCGTTATCTAATAACAAACGTTGGCTACTCGAACAGCCGAGTATAAGGATTACGAACCTAACATCGTGTTACAAGTGTATACCGCCTGTCTTGAGCGGGACAGAAGTTACTTTGGGATAAGCTCTGGCGCCCTGAAACATCTTTTATATATTTCTTGTGAACCTACCCCTCTCACCGACTATTGTGAGCTGGCCGTGCAGGTTCGTAAAACCAAAAAGCTTGTAACAAATTTTAGAGTGCCAAATGCTTTAAATTCTTCAAAGCACGGTATGCCCGCTAACGTTTTCATGGTACTAGTACCGTTTGCTGTGTTAACTTTTAAATTTATGGGTTTAGTACAATTTGGATAAAATGTTGAAGTTATTCTTGGATCGATTATATTAATTTCGCTACCCGTATCAATAAGTATTTTTAAAGGGGGGTTTTCTAATTTTATGTATGGTAAACAGGGTGTCATTTTAATTCGGTCATTAACATAGCTTCGGAAAAATTTACGTCAGATTCGGTTTCGTCGTTTTGATTATTTTGTTCGTTTAACGTTTCAGGTTACGGTGAGGGTGATTGTAAAAATAATTCGGGTTCGACTGATGCATAATATTGGTTGGTTTCGGGATTGATTTCCTGATAAAAATTATTAGTAATATATATTCCTGACATTGGTGTCGGTTTAGGCAGGTTTAAATTTTGATTCGGTCTAAAAACGTTTGTAAGTGGTTTGAATGTTTGATTTTGTTAAGAATAAGGTGATCTATTTTGACTCGGGTTATTAAATTTCGGCTGTACGAAGGAAGTATTTCCAAAATTTCTAACATTACATTGATGCGTTTGATGTGGCTGATTAAAATTTCGTCCTGCGCGTTCCGCAAAATTTATTTCGTCTTGTGCATAAGTTATGGCTTGTTCTAACGTAGTAGGTTTTCTAAGTCTAATTTGCATTGCTATTTGGTAAGGTATTGTCACTAAAAATCGATCTAACGCGTTCGCAGTTATAATTTCCTGTCTGATTGGTTTATGTGTTATGTTGGATAAGTTAATTTTTACGATTAATTTTCCTAAAGCTGTTCTTATTCTATACCCGTAATCTATTAAATTTTTGCCCTTTTTTATTGAAATGTTGTTAAATTCTACCGTCAATTGTTCAAGGTCTCTACTATCTGAAAAGTGGTTAATAATTGCTGTCCTTATGTTCGTCCATGTAATTAAATCATCTCGCGGTGATAAAATTTCAAACGCTTTGCCTTTAAATTTTGAAAAAATTGCTGCCCGTATTACGGTTTGCACTTCTGCGATGTTTTTGTATCTTTGATCGACATTATCGCAAGCCATGCAAAACGCATTTATTTGTGTTTCTTTTCCCTCAAAACTCGGGATCGTATCTAGTTCGATTTTAAATAATTGATAATTTACCGGTGGGTTTGTCATTTTGGACTTTATGTTCAAGGAGTTTAGCGAATTGACTAAATCTTCCAGTTTCGTTTACTTATAATTAGTTCTGCACACGCAAATTCCAAATTGTGGAAAAATATAACAATGATATTTGAAGGAGGTACCTTATGCGTTTAAATCAACAATGTGATAATTTAATTGGACTAACCTTTGATGTTATATTCGGGGCTGCCTTCGACCGGTCGGCGATGTACCTTTCAGGGGTCACTCGGACTGCTCCAGGTCTATGTCCTACGTCGTTGGTGGCTCTTAGGGTGTCGCGCTGCCTGCCTTCGACCGATGCTGCGATGCACACTGGTTGGTCACTTGGATGGCTTTTTCTTTCTCGTCGTGTTCTTATTATTAACCAAAGAATTAAAATTCACCGGTTCGTTATACGCGTTTGCAATAAACTTTTAATTGTATAATTTCGAATCCGTGTTAATAGTATCCTACCGACTGCGCCAGTTATTTTTAAAAACTTTATTTATCGACGAAGATACAATGTTAACCCTAAGGCGGTTGATAACCAACTTAACTTTTATTTTCTACCTACTTCTTTCTTACAATTCTAATGCTTACACGTCTAATAATTAATTTTCTCATAGGAAAAGCTTACTTGCAAATAGCTTACTCTGCATCTGCATCTGAAATATTATCCTCTTACGACAATTTAAACGATGGTACGCAAATTAAAACTGCAATCATTGAACATTTTTCAGATTCACGCGATTTAAAACAATTAATAGTAGAATTTAGTAATACGAGAATGAATAAAAACAAAACTTTAATAGATTATGGAAATAGGATGAAAATAGCATTAGGAAAATTAATTGCCAAGCTAAACTTATCAAAGTTGGAGCATAAACCCCTCCGACAGGAAATAAATCACAAAATCAAATATTTCAATCATTACATAATGACGCTCGAAACAGTAGACATTTCAGAAAATAAGATAAACAAAGTCGAAATTTTTGTAAAGGAACTGCAGAAACATATCATATTAGTCTTTAGGAACCAATTGCATCTTATCCTACGTTATTCTTAAATAAGCAAAGAACTAAATAACCTAAGATTTTTATACCTAAATCGAATAATAAAACTAATTAATGATCATTACCGTTATTCAATATTGTCTGTCCAAATTGGATTAGATACCGCAAACATTATTATATCTCTAGAATTTCCAGTAGTGGTAAATATAACAATTCAACCTAGTGTGGTTATACAGTAAATTAGTTTGTGTTACCGATTATTTCTAGAAGTAGAAAGTAAGTACATAGTTGAGCACAGTAATAAACTTGAGAACAATAATTGTGTTAATAACATTTTACGGAATAATGTCAAAAATTATCCAAGTGGAACAATTCACAACCCAATTAAAAGCATTAAGCGATGCCGATTATTTATTAATAACTAATAAGTTAAATTTATTACAATATCAATTCCAAACTAAAGGGACAATTAAGATAAGTAAAATTTCATTAATTTAACTACTTATCAATTGCTGAATTAACCTTAGTATTAAATGTACATTAACATAAATGACGAAATGCTCAAAGAAATGAAACTCTCTGAATTATCTCAGATCAAATTCTAAAATATTGTTATTAATCAAAAACCTTTTGAATTAATAAAAATTAATTTGACTGATAGTTTCAAGTGATGCAAGATCAATTAATACGCTCAATTAAAAGTCCCTTACAAATTAAACTGTCATTCTATGTATCAATAGTAGTTTTAATAATCTTTGTTATTTTTGTATTATAAAAGTTTAGAATTAAGATGTGAGAAATTAAGAAGTGAATATGTTTAAAATTAAAATGTGTGGAAAGAAGGTAAAAAACCTGACCCGCCATGGAGTAGTTATATCGACCGATGAAATCGTATAATAAGCATAATTATAATAAATATTTAAAGAAGTTAAAATTAACAGAAAATCATTATTAGTTTGTCTACCGATTATTAACATTATACATTAAAATTGTAGCAAATAAACTTTTTAAAAATAATAGTAGTTTATTTAACAAAGACTCTAGGGGACTTTTTAAACCCTCGGGTTCAAATGCCCTCTTGAGAAAAAAAGAGTCTAATTTACACAGGAACGAGTTGAATACAACATTTTATTGCTCGAACAGAAACTAGAAGACACCCGAAATCTCAAAATCTCTCAAAAATTATTTGACGTTTATGTTGAAAACTCTGCAAAAATTTACACCGTTTACATTAGCGAAAAATTAAAATTTATGACAGTTAAGAACAATAATATCCGTAGCGTTATGTCTTACAGAAGCGGCTATGAGTTTACCGCTTTCTTTAGTTTTATCTAGTTTAGATATGTTAATTATAACTTTGTTAAGTGAGTTTATAACAAAAATAAACTAAATATGTTTTTTCAAGAAAATCGACCCAAGAATGCATTTTGGTAAAATTCCGTCTCTTGCGCCGCGATTAAACTACAATATCGTACAATTAATTATACGTTTCAGTTTCTTAACGCTACTTTTTTATTGTGCGATTGTTTATTTAAAAAAAAACAAGTACTTTTCAAAACCAATACATTTGCGTTGAAAATACATTAATGGATACTTTGTAAATAGATCTGTTCAAAACATTCTTTCACTTAAATCGCCACCCCTATCTTTTTAAAACATATTGCAGATTTCGTAGATAAGGTAAGCACGTAAATCCGAGAAACATGTTCATGTTACAAAAAAACTTATTATTAAAAATCATAAGCACTGAATTATTCATACGTATGTATTTAATTTTTAAATGTCTTGGAATTTTGATACACGCCAATGGAATTTAAGTTGCAGTCTATTTAGTATGGATTTAAATGCATTTTATTTTAATAAGTATGTTTCATCACTAGCAAACTATATTAGCTGCGCGAAAAATGATTCACCTTTCTAATTTTATCTGAGACGAGCTGTAGTACAGAAGGCAACTGTTTTACGTAATTTGGCAAACACCGCAAAGTAACAAATTAATTACCGAACACGTGTGAAATCAAAGGTACACACCAACCATTGATAAAACAAAAGTGCTGACTACAACTGCTTTTTATATTTCTAGTCTAATTTGTGAGCTGTGAAAATAGAAATCTATTTAGTTTTTGTTAATTATTGTTAATATTAGTATTTATTCAAATTTCTTCTATTAGCAGAAACTGATATTTAAATGACACTTAAATCGATTGTAAATAAGTTAATGCATTAGCCTTTAAACCCAAGAATAAATTCGTTTTGGAGATACACGTATTCTTGAAAAATACACTTTTAAAGGGAATCATATTAGTTATTATAATTATTTAACAAGCATTTATTGTCTTTTCTTGCTTTTTCTTATATCTTATATCGTTTACGATATTTGTTTAAAACAATATTTGTTCAGAACTTAAATTATATTTTTATTGTTAAGTATTTAAATTATATATAAGCAAATTTCTTCTTTAGTTAGCGGTTCTATTTTATTACAAAGGGGCCGACATCACGACGTCGGACCTACTACAAATCCGCTGTTTTGAACGTGCCACTCACAAAAGGTGCATGCAGCCGTTTTAAGCAGATTATTGTAAATTTTGTTGCAGTAGGATTTAAATTAAGACTTGTTGGCGTCTTCTCAAATTATAAGTCAACCCTTGTTAATTTAGGTTGATGACCTGTATCCCACTCACTATTTTTGCTACCACATTTTGTATATATACTTTAAGATTCTCTTTAGAAATATATAATTTTTTTTACGCGTTACCGAGCAGTCGCTTACTTATAATTATCCAGTAAATTACCGCCAATTTTTTCTTATTTGTTTTGTAAATAATTAGTGTAAAATAAATTTGTTTAGTGCTTTACCAGACTTTTATTACAAGATTTATTTACACAAAGATAAAGTGAAGTGCAGCAGCAAACCACAGTATCTTTACCCTGCTGCATTCGAACATTTGATCCGTCGAGCCGGATATACTTAATACAGTCCACGAATCCACAAGTTACCGTTACCGAAAAAAAAATTGGCGAATTGCTTCCCGAAGCAATTAGAGTAGCAGAATTACTAAGGTTAGTGTGCCACACTTTTTATCCAACTTACCATTATTTTTACCTTTATTGCTTATAATTTGTGTTAACAATGGCGTCGTTAAAAGATTTGAAATTTCAAAGAAGTCAATTAAAATCACGTATTACCAGATTAAACAACTCATTCTTAGAGATTTCTCAAAAGGATACAATTACAAGTCAAGATATTGATAAATTACAGGAACGACTATCTAGCAGTGAACGTTCCCTTTTAGAGTTTGAAAAATTACATGTAAATATCTTAAATATAGATTCAACAAACGCGGATGCTCACGAATTAGAATTTGAAACATTTGATCAGGCTTACTTTGATACAATCAGTAAAGTTAGAGGTTTTATAGCTCGTTCACAAATAACCGCATCTAATTCAAAGATTAATATTACACCCGCTAGTTGTACCGAGATTGCTTTTAATGTACCGGAAATCCCACTTTGTACCTTTAGTGGTGAATTCCAAGACTGGTTAGAATTTCGCGACAGTTTTGATTCGCTTATAGACAGTAACCCGCGATTATCCAAAGCTCAAAATTGTACCATTTACGTGCGGCGTTAAGAGGGCCCGCACTTCACTCAATTAGATCTCTGCAAATTACCGACGATAATTACGAAGTAGCTTTAAAGATTTTGCGCAACCGTTTTGAAAGAAAAGATTTAATAATTAAAATAATCTCAAGGCCTTATTTAATTTAGAAAGTTTTCAAAGGATACTCATGCGATTGTACAAAGGTTTTTAGACGATGTCATCAAAATTGTAGAATGTTTGAAAAGATATGATCAACCAACAATTGATATGCTTCTCATTTACATAATTACCGCTAAATTTAGTCATGTCACGAGAAATGAATGGGAGCAGCTTACTCCAAAGGGAGAATTTCACACTTACGCAGATTTAATAGAATTCTTAGAAAAAGGTGTCATAAATTAGGTTCATTAGAAGTTAACAAACCAAATCAAAATTTATTCCAATTAAGTAACAGTAAACACCAACATGTAAAGCAAACGTCGAAATCATATTTTACGTCAAACAATCAGCCTGCAAAATGTCCGATTTGTGAAGATACTACCCATCAAATTTATTCTTGTACAAAATTTCTTAATTTAAACCATGAACAAAAATCGGAAGAAGTAAAGCGATTAAAATTGTGTTTTAACTGTTTAAAGAAAGGACATTCTGTTCATAATTGCAAGCTTCAGTTGTGTAGAAAATGTAAACGCAGGCACAATGTACTTTTACACAGAGATACGGATACAAATCAAGAATCCGTGGTTACTCCGGTACAGCCTAGTGTTAGTGAAGAGCACGCAATTACCCATGTCAATCACTCGCTTTCTAATAATAACCATTTCTCACAAACCATTTTATCAACAGCGTCTGTCTTTGTTTACGACAGCAGAGGTCAACAATTCACCTGTCGAGCGCTACTGGACCCTGGGTCGCAATCTTGTTTTATTACCACAGAATTGTTTGAAAAATTAAATTTACCTAAAAATAAGTGCTCATTAAGTATTTGTGGAATTAATCAAAACACTTTCTAACGTGCGTTTTAATTCAAATATCACAATTAAATCAAGGATCAACAATTTTACATCACCTGTCACTTGTTTAATTTTAGATCAGATTACTGATCAATTACCTAATGTAAGCTTTGATTTAGTTGATTTACACATTCCTTCTGATTTAACTAATTCTAAATGTAATATTTTCGGAAAGGTGGACTTGTTACTAGGAGCTCCAATAATTGGGAAATTACTTTGTGCACGTTGTCATAAATATAAACCAATGCAACAGAAAACGTTACTTGGCTGGGTTTTAGGTAGCAAATTTGGCATAAATATAAACAAAATCAGTTGGTTGTTTTAGCTTTGCGATAAATGAGTCACTTTTGGACAAAATTAAAAATTCAAGATACAAGATACAAGAAGTAAACAATTTTTTTAATAAGTTATCATCGGACGAGCTTTATTGTGAGCAACATGTTTTGGATACAACTACGCGTTCGAACGACGGCAGATTTATAGTAAGCATACCTTTTAAATCAAATTTAGATAAAATAGGCAAATCTAGGGAATCCGCAATTAAACGACTTTATTCATTAGAAAAAGGCACTAAAAACGCGAGTATTCCGATTTTTTACATGAATATGAAAATTTAGGGCATATGACAAAATTAGGCGAAGGCGACAATATTACGATATCTAATCCCCATTATTATTTACCCCACCACGCCGTCATAAAACAAAATAGTATTACCACGAAACTGAGAGTAGTCTTTGATGGATCATCAAAAACGTCCACCGGGTTGTCATTAAATAATGTCCAATATGCTGGTCCAAATATTTTAAATGATATATTCACAATTCTACTACGATTTCGTCAACATCGTTACATTATAACTGCAGACGTTGCCAAAATGTACCGACAAATCCTAGTAAATGAAAGTCAGAGAAAGATGCAATTAATTGTTTGGCGAGATAAAGGAGCAAGATTCCATTAGTACTTATCAACTTAACACAATCACCTATGGCACTGCTTCTGCATCCTTCCTATCATCACGTTGTTTGCATCAATTGTCAAATGATTACTATGAAACTCACCCTCAAGCTTCTCGTGTTATAAAGGAAGATTTCTTTGTCGATGACTTGTTGACAGGTAGCGATTCAATTAGTAAAATCATAAAAATTCAAAATGAAGTTACATATATTTTAAAAACAGCAGGTTTTGAATTAAGAAAGTGGAACTCTAATAGTAAAGAGGTGTTACAATCAATTAGTAATAAATCTAACTGCGCTGTACTTAATAACGCTGTTCATCTTTTTGCGGAAGCCGATATTGAAAATAACACCCTAGGAATTTTATGGTGCGCGTGTAGTGACGAATTAATGTATAACATAAACTTGACAAACGGATCAAAGCACATTACAAAACGAACAATTTTATCATCCATTGCTCAAATTTTGACCCTCTAGGATTATTAAGTCCAGTTATCATTATTCCTAAAATTATAATGCAAAGGCTGTGGCAGATGCAACTATCCTGGGACGAATCAATCCCATTAGATTTGCACACAATGTGGGTCAATTTTCGTGACCAATTACCATATTTGAAAGACCTACGCATAAATCGATTTACTAATTGTTCAGATTCTTGTCTTTTAGAACTTCATGGTTTCTCTGATGCCTCAGAGCGAGCATATGGAGCGTGCATTTACGTAAAATCAGTCGATGTTTCAGGGAATTGTCACATATCATTGATGTGTGCAAAATCACGAGTAGCTCCGTTAAAGAGTATTTCTTTACCCCGCTTAGAGTTGTGTGGTGCGCTTCTCTTAGCAAATTTAATGAACAAGTTACTGAGCACTACGCATTTAAAATTCAATAACATTTTTTATTGGTGTGACTCAACAATCACCCTTGGTTGGATAAAATCACCTCCAAACAAATGGAAAACTTTTGTGTCAAACCGCGTAGCGGAGATCCAACATTTATCTAATCCCAATCAATGGCATCATGTAAATACCCAAAATAACCCTGCAGATCTCGTGTCGCGAGGTATTCAGCCAAAGGAAATAATATTAAATAATTTATGGTGGAAGGGGCCTTTGTGGTTACATAATAATGACCCAGTTTACCCAAATCAATCGCTCATCACTGATGATTTGAACCTAGAAGCCCGCAAGGTAATAACACTCGTAGTATCAAATAGCACTCTATTAGATTGTCTAGTTAATAAATACTCGAGATTGACCAAGTTGATAAGAATTCTTGCTTACGTTATGAGATTTATTAATAATCGCACTAAAAAACACGATATAAAAAGGGACCTCTTCAAATAAACGAATTAGATAAGGCATTACTATTACTAATCAAACACGCGCAAAATAAAGGCCTATCCCAAGAAATTCATTGTTTAACGAACAAAAGGACAATTAATTGTAAATCTTCAATCTTATCGTTAAATCCATTCCTAGACGGCAATAATATTTTGAGAGTTGGAGGTAGGATTCAAAATTCAAACTTTGATTACGAGAAAGCTCATCCCACAATTTTACCAAAGTCAGATAGGTTAACTTATTTAATAATAAAAAATGAACACCTTCGTTCATTACACCTTGGTGCTAACTCATTGTTAGCTTTATTACGCGATAGATATTGGCCTGTATCCGGTAAAAATATTGTTAAACGAGTCATCCGCGAATGTATTGTCTGTTTTAGAGTTGCTCCAAAGGTATTGCAACCCATCATGGGTAACCTCCCGGAAACGCGTATAAAACCTGCTCCCCCATTTTACAACTGCGGCTTAGATTACGCTGGGCCAATCTCATTAAAAAACAAGTCTGGTAGAGGAGCAAGGCTGATCAAAGCGTATATTTGTATTTTTGTATGTTTCACAACTAAGGCTATTCACTTAGAATTAGTAACAACTTTAACTGCCGAAGCTTTTTTAGGCGCTCTAAAAAGGTTCTTTGCTAGAAGGGGACAACCACTGAATATTTACTCAGATAATGGTAAAAATTTTAAAGGTGCTAACGCCCAACTTTGTGAATTGTATTCCTTTGTTGAAAATAATGAGAATGAAATTGTCAATAGTTTAGCCAACGATAAAATTAGCTGGCATTTCATTCCGCCTCGCTCCCCAAACTTTGGAGGATTGTGGGAGGCGGGAGTCAAAAGTGTAAAATATCATTTAAAGAGAGTCGTGGGAAATTGTCATTTTGATTTTGAGGTGTATTCCACATTATTAACGCAAATTGAGGCAGTGTTGAATTCCCGACCTCTAAGCCCCCTATCATCAGATCCAAACGATCATACCCCCTGACCCCGGCACACTTTCTAATTGGAAGAAGATTAACTGCACCACCTGAACCAAACCTAAAAGATGTAGCCAGCAACCGGCTAAGCCAACATCAACATGCGCAAAAAATAATCCAACACTTCTGGGAGCGCTGGAGTAAAGAGTACATTAGCGAGCTTCAGTCCAGGTCCAAGTGGAAAGTTTCCACTACCGTGCTTACTAATGGAGAACTTGTCGTTGTTAAGGAGGACTTACCGCCACTAAAGTGGCAATTAGGACGCGTGGTCCAGTTACATCCTGGTAAAGATGGAGTCACACGTGTAGTGTCAGTGAGGTTCGCGAGTGGAAGAATTTTAAAACGTCCGGTAAATAGATTGTGTGTTTTGCCAATGAGCAACTGTGATTAGATTTTAGTTTCTTATGAACTTTAGAAAGTCAAGCCTTTCTAGGCGGGAGATTATGTTCAGAACTTAAATTATATTTTTATTGTTAAGTATTTAAATTATATATAAGCAAATTTCTTCTTTAGTTAGCGGTTCTATTTTATTACAAAGGGGCCGACATCACGACGTCGGACCTACTACAAATCCGCTGTTTTGAACGTGCCACTCACAAAAGGTGCATGCAGTCGTTTTAAGCAGATTATTGTAAATTTTGTTGCAGTAGGATTTAAATTAAGACTTGTTGGCGTCTTCTCAAATTATAAGTCAACCCTTGTTAATTTAGGTTGATGACCTGTATCCCACTCACTATTTTTGCTACCACATTTTGTATATATACTTTAAGATTTTCTTTAGAAATATATAATTTTTTTTACGCGTTACCGAGCAGTCGCTTACTTATAATTATCCAGTAAATTACCGCCAATTTTTTCTTATTTGTTTTGTAAATAATTAGTGTAAAATAAATTTGTTTACTGCTTTACCAGACTTTTATTACAAGATTTATTTACACAAAGATAAAGTGAAGTGCAGCAGCAAACCACAGTATCTTTACCCTGCTGCATTCGAACAATATTTGACAGGTTTATACATAATTATAACTCTATTATCGCTATAGGTAATTGCTTCTTTTGACATGGTTACAACCAGATTGTAAATCTTTAAATGTTTTCTTTTACAAATATAAATAAATTGTTTAGACAAAAAATGTACATTAAAAATTTCAATAGTAAGATGAGAATAAATCAATTAAACAATGTTTATCACAGCTTGCTATACAGTTGAAATGTTAGATAATGAAAATTAATTTCATTGTTAAATTTTTTTATGCGTGTCTTTGTGCATTAATGTAGGTATTGAAAATATCACCGTAAAAGTGTACCACAATACATTGCAAGACAATGTAGTCATTAAAAGTTTTTAAAATAAAACCTTCAGAAGCGTAGTAAAATTTAACTTTTTTTCGGAATATTTGAGCAAGAACCCCAGTCTTAAAAGAAATTTACTAAATACCAAAGTATTAACAAAAAATTGACAAAAAGAAGGAAAGTTTTACGTGACACGTTTGTGATAAATTTACTTTCTGCTTTGGTAACAGTCACAATGCGCACAATGAATAAAATTGGATTTTTTCAATTCAAAGCTATCTTAGGATCTCGTATTCATTGTTTCATCTGCTGTTAAACGCACAGTAACTGTAATTGGTTTTTATTAAGAAACGTGTCGCTCTAAATGCTTAATTTTAGAGATAATATTATTTCAGCTATAAGTAAATGATGTTTAAACATAACAAAATTGAAAGTAGTATCAATTACTATAAAAATATCATAAAAAAGAGATCGCAAAACGTATATAGTAATTTAAATAAAATTAATTAAATTTTTTTTTATTATTTTCATATATCTACATTTTACATATTTTGTTCTGTTTAAACTCTTGTTAAGTTTTCAACTCTTTGTTTAGTGCTATTTGCAGTGCAAATACAGTAACGTTTACGTGAATGCTACTTTACCAAAATATACTTTATAGACCAACTGTTTTTATAGACCTGGCGGATACACTGTAACTACAGTGCCTACCTCGTACTGGAATCAAACGAGTAATGTTATCACTTTATTAAAGAAGGGACCAGACGTATTCTACTACATAGAAAAAACATTGTTTATACTAATCTCAATTTCGATTTCGGTTTATGTTATCAATTTTTCTTCTTAGGTTTGCATACATTTTTTAATCGAAATTTATTCAGTACATGTGAATTCAATTAAAAAGAACATGTTTTGTTTATTTGTAAGTTTAATTATCAATTACCGTCGGTGTAGTAACTACGTGCCGTTTAAAATTCGAAAGACCTAGCGTCAATTCACTCACTAACTTATTTTAATTGATTGAATAAGTTTTAAAGGCAGGTTTACACGGTACTATAAATCGTGACAAATTTATTGTTCTAATAAATGGAAAGGATGAGTATTGAGTACACGCTATGATAAATAGTATCTATTTCTTGTCAAATATTCGTTGTCGACTGTTATCGACCGCTAAATAAGCTTTTGCTATGAAAGCAGTAATGATGTTTTTATATATCGGTTGTTTAGCGAGGAAAGTGAAAAAATCGTGAAGACGAAGAGCAAAGTGGAGCCGCCAGTGGTACAGAAAAAGAAATTCTCTTATGTAACATTATTGAAAGAATTGAAAAATGAGTCAAATGACTGGTAAAATTATTTGAGAATAGATGAAACAACTTATGTTGAGTTGTTAATGTAAGTTTCTCCGCTTATTTAAAAAACGGATACTGTTATGAGAAGAACGACATCTCCGCACGAAAGACTCTCAGCTACCTTACGACATGAAATATTAAACTGCCATTTCTAAACCAGGTCTCAGCAAAAGAATTCCGAAAACCTCTGAAACAAAGTATTAAAACAATTTATACAGGTGTGTTAAAAAGTTTTTTATTTTCTTTAAACCAAATGTAATACAATACAAAGTGAATAAGCATACACATGAAACTGTCCTGCTGCTCCGTAAAATTAAAAAAAGTCAAAATATTGTTATCCATTGAGATTTATGTTACTTGAACGGACATGTAGTTTAAGTTAGACGGTTGTTAAGTTTCGGTTTGTTGTGATTATGTTTGCTGAGTATTGGGTTGTTGAGAGTTGGCTTGTTTAGGTTTATTTATTTGAGAGTTTTGCTGTATCATGTTAGAGAGTTTGCAAGTATCATGTTTTATGGTTTAGGTGTATGGTGTTTGAGAGTTTAGAAGTATCGTGTTAAACTATAGAACATTACCGAAAGAACGAGAATTGTGTTATTGATAGTAAGGTGTTTAAGAGCTTAAGATTTGATGGTACGGTATTTCAGAGATGTATGGTAAGGCGTAGGGTTGTTGAGAGTATAGTTGACTGTTAAATTGGTACTATGCATTATTTTCGAATAAACGGTGTGGTGACTGTTGATTAGTTTGAAATCTTTGGTAAGTGCTTCAAGCTCCCTCTCAAAAATCACGTCATTAATGAGTTTTCGAGCGAATATGGCCTGTTTTATTTTAAAGGAACGTAGCTTATGGGCTATTTACTTTCCGTCTATCATCAGGACAAATACCTTTTAGATACTTTCCCGTGAGCTGTATTGCCTCATCTGTCGTAGTCATTTTCTTTTTCCGCTTTGGTTGCGATACAGTTGGTGATGCTGTCACCCTTTGTGATGTAGTTGTTCCATGATCACCTAATAGCATCTGCCAATGTAAAGATTTCTCGTTGTTGGAAATAGTTTAGATTTGTAGGTTCAGAATCTTTTTGTTTAAAATAAAACACATAATTTTAGTTTCAAAGATTAGATTGCATTGGGTAGATCAACAACTTAGGTAGAACAAAATTTTTCATGTTGTGTATGTGTGTGTGCCTATACAAAAAATTAATTTGTTTTTGTTTTAGCTCCCTGAAACAACACATAAGTGGTTATTAAATCGCCTCAAATTTTGATAGAAAGTGACAATTTCCTGATAATTTGGGTGCGATGAAAGGCAAACATGTCATTGTTCTACCAAAGAACAGCGGTTCCTATTACTACAGAAAGACACAATGTATAATCTTGATAGCTATAGCTAACGCTTACTGCAAATTTATATATTGCGATATAGGAGCAAATGGTAGAATATCTGATGGGGGTGGGATAAATAACATTCTTTTCTACGAAAAACTTGTAAATACGCCACTGAAAATTGCCAAACCTAAACCAGTTAGCTTCGATCTTGATCTGGAATATGTTTTTGTGGGGGATGATGCCTTTGTATTGCCACCTGATCTTATTAAGCTTTACAATTGGATTTTCCTTGATAACGAGAGAAGAATATGCATATCGAGAGCACGGCAAGTTGTTTAGAATACTTTTGGAATTTTAGCTTTACGATTTCGTATTTTTAACGTTGAAATTTATTTAGATGTGGAAACCATTAAATTAGTAATTTTTGCGTGCTGTGTTACCTACACCCTTCCTAAAAGTATTAATCACGATACTATTATTAATAATACTATTCAACTAAAGTCAAGGTTTAATCTCAATATACTACACAACCTCGAACGATGTTCAGAGGTCAAGTTTTACCATATGCATAAATTGTTCGAGAAAAGTTCTGTACGTATTTTAACGGAGTTCCTTGGCAAAAATACTGCATTAAACGTTTGAAATTCAAAGACAATTTATATAAATCATATTTGTGATTAATCTATTCATACTTGTTATAACTAATTTTTGACATGTAAAGTATATAACAATGTGACCAAATCATTAAACTACTTTTACTATAAATAAAAATTAATTTACTTACATCTTCTTGTGTTTCTTTGACCACATTACTTATTGTATTGCTACTAGGTCTTGCAGAATCCTGGTTGTTCAAAAAATGCAAAAAGTTGCAGTGCCACAAACCAGGTTTATAGATATCATTTCCATCTGTCCCAGATTTTGCCTAAGTTTTGACAGTTTTTTCTTACAAACCATACGCAATGCATTAATCTCTTTTTACAACAATGTTTCTGCATGCAGACGGATCAAACTCCGTGTACGCAACGTTTTTCGTTTTATTCCTGTTGGAGTATTCTTGAGGAATTTGTTTAACTGTTATAACTGCAATAAAAACAACAGTCCACTAATCGACACGTCCTTTTTGATGCAGATCGTAGCGTGAAATGGCTGCCACTTGTTAACACGTTCCATCATGTCGTTATCGTAGAATTTGATGCCGGCCGGCATCAACCATCCAATCCAATTCCTATTCCAATGAATTGCTACAATGTTCTGTTTTTCGAAAGTGAAACGAAAACGCATCATCAAATATGCACATTCAAACCTCGTATTGTAAATACTTTGTAGGGAAGTATTTTGTGCCTATTACCCTGCTTACTACACGTAAATAAATCTAATATTGCTATAACCATAAAATGTTTATTGTATATTTTTTATTATAAGGTAATATATGTAACTAGAAACTTGGATTAAGTTAATCATTTTTTTATTACACCTACGTACAGACATAGATCACATAAGATTCGGTATACTAGAGGACACGTCTTCACTTCAGTTTAAAGTTATGAGATAACCTATGTTTAAGTAATTGTTTATATACTTTTGCGACGGGAGTAAGAAATAATTTGGAAAAGGTTGAATACTTGGAAAAACTTAAAAACCAAGCCAAACCTGTATCCACAAACATCAAGCCAAGTCAAGCCTTTATTTTTCAAAAAACTTGACGTTTAAGCTCAACCCAAGCTTTTACGTTTCAAGCCAAACTACTTGGCTTAGTAAATCTCTAAGACAAATAGATTTTACTTTATTGGCTGTAAAAGCAAAATGTAAAAACCTGATATTTTACAAACTGTTACGGTTTCTTTATATTAAGTTTTACTCAAAATGAATGTATTAATATATTAAGCAGTAAATGATTTAAAAAACACGTAAATTATACTTACCGTTGTCTAAATGGAGATAAATAATTGATAGTCAGAAATTAAATAGTGATAATACTTATAACTTGTAATATAAACAAACTAATGTAAAATAAACACCAAGTTATGACATATTACTTTTTAACTGTAATTCAAGATACCAATACTATGTTTTAGGTATTACCAACACAAACACGAGTATAATTAATATATAGTCATAGAAAAAGTAAAGTGTATAATTCGTAAGGAATGTGTATTTCTAACTCGTATAAATTGCCGTCTCGCATTCGGCATCGATGCAAACTTTCATACTCGTTGGAAATCACTACCATTTCTTTACTCGTTACACAACATGCTATCAAAGTATAAAAAATAAGCGTAGCGTCCTTCTAATTCGGTTGCTAAGAAGGTTTTGTCATAGGTAATAGTTGTTTTCATTTGATTCAGATTTATTTTAATTAAATTGTTTTAATTTGGTAAGGGTGTAATTTTGGTTAGTTTTTTGTTTGAAATCTGGAATTCAAAATTAACTTAGTAAAAATAATTTTCTATATTTAAAATATGCAACAATAAATAGTGCAAAATTTAATTTGTCTTGAGCACAAGAGGAATGGGTTTTCTTAAACGAATATACATTACTATTTATTATAAAAATATTACTAAAAATGTATCCAAATTTTTTTTGTGTAAATGGTTTATTTTTAAAAACATTAGATGGTAAATATACAATGTTCGTGCAGTTTCAAAAAATATAATTTACGATTGTCGTTAGATACTAGGTTTTGTAGGCGGCAACACAAAATTTTTAGAATTAATTTTTTAATAACTCATGTTTCTGTGAAAGTATATTTTATGTATTGTGTTTTTAAGAAGTCATTTTTTACAGTTACGTTTAACTTTAATTGCGTTCAAATAATGTATTACATTACATTACATTTTACCATATGCACAAATATGCTATAAATCATAAGATTAATAATGAAGATTAAAAAATAACTATATATTAAAGTAATTATATCTTGTAAGGGATTAAAGTTTATTAGATCTAAAAAACAATACATATTCTAAAATGATTAAGTACTAATTGAGTTTTATAAACGCTTACAAATTCAAAAATTTAAATAAACAACTGTGAAATAATAAAAACTTGTTTTTTATAGCATTTTACAAAACTTATTTTTATTTCGAGTTTCTTACTAAAAACTGTACTATCCCTTAATTTATTGTATTATTCCGTTAAAAAGCAAAAATGAAATTATAAGTAGTACACTTTTTAAATTATCTTCAGAATAAGACAAAGCGTATGTAAATAAAAAACATTATCTAAAATATTACAGTTATTTATGCAATGACTGATAACACAAATTGTTATACATCAGTTACGCTGTTAAAGCAATAGTTATAATTGAGTTATAGAGTTCAATTACAGTATCGTTGAACTAACGTAATTGTTTATACAAATTTAATTAATCAAATATTCGTTTACTTTTAGAATTGGAAAATGTATCCGAAATTATATATTGAAAGTACCAAAGTAGTTAGAGTAGAATTAAGTAACATTTTACAGAAATATTCAAAAGAATTAAAGTTGGAAAAATACGTTAAAGTTATAGACGTTGGATGCGGTCCCGGTAACATCACTAACGATTTATTACATACGTATTTACATAATACTAAAAGTTTAATTGGCATCGATAATTCCGCAGAGATGATTCGATATGCTCAAGAACACTATGGTAAAAATCCAAACCTAAAGTTTCAAATATTAGATATAACTACAAGTCATCTACCACAAGCTTTACGAAACGAATTTGATTTGGTAACATCGTTTTATTGTATTCACGTCGAATCTGATATTAAGTATGCGTATTTATGTCAATAACAGTTTAGCTTTAGTTACTAAATTACAGAAAAATTTTTGAAAATATGTACGCTATGTTGAAACCTGGTGGAGATCTATTTGTCTTTATTGCGGACAATTGTTTCCCGATAAATATTTGGAAAAATTTAGCACAAAACTCAAAATGGAAGCAGTATATGAACAATTTTCAAGAAACAACTTTTTCATTACAGCGTTCTACAAATTTTGTGCAACTAGATACAAACCTCTTAAAAGAAATTGGCTTTAACGTCAATTCGTGTACCAAACAAGAGTACCAACAGTCTTACGATAGAAAAACGTTTTTAGGTAGCAAAACACTTAAATGTACTTTAATTTTAAACATATTGTTATAGATTTAATGAAATCTGTTCATGAGTTTGATATTCCTAAACACTTAGAAAATGATTTTATTTTGGACCATCTGGATGTACTTAAATCATTTAACTTGATTAATATTGATAAAGATGGACAAGAACAAATAACTATACTACACGATTTAATCATAGTGTATGCCAATAAATCATTAGAAACTTAATCATTATACACGTTGGTATTATGTTATATGCACAAAATATTTGTTGAATAACTAATAGTATACAATAATATATGTTATACAAATATATTATAAAGTAAGAAATATATTTTAATCTATTATATATTTGTAACAAATCAAATTAATAACAAATCATAAATTAAATGTAGTTGCTTAAATAATGAGATTTTTATATCAAATACTGGTCACCGAAAATACTAGATATGACCTAAATGTTGTTGTAAAATAACTAACCGTTGCGTTCTATCAAATTGTATACAGCATTTCTTGTTGATTTGTACGGATTTGTTGCCCTTCAATTTTCAATTCAATGTTTCTAATTCTTTTATGGTCGTTTTGCAACTGAAAAATTGCATAATACCTTAACATATGTAGGTATCGCCCTTTAACAGTTACAGATACGGCCTCCTCATTCCGCATTTCCTTCAAAAAGTATAGACTAATAATGAAATTAGCTGTAAAACCTCACCAAACGCCGGTGACAGTTTTGTCATAAAAACCGTAATGAACAATTTTATGTAAATTTTTTGTTTACCATATTTGACAGTACTATTGAGTGTTAACTTCACGATTAAGTGAGAAGTGAACCTTATCTGTCTATACAATACTAAAAATAAAAAATCATTTCTGCATTCTTTAATTCAAACGGCAACTGCAGTTTATAAAGATACATTTTCAGAATTTTCCGTAAAATTTTCCAAACCCTGGTGTATGACATTCGTAATTGTTTTAATACCGCATTCACACTGCTGATTGCTAAAGGATAAATATTGGCTAGTTTTTAACTTTTCTTAAAAAATGCAACTTGTACATCACTAATCTTTGGTTTTCTTGATCACGGATGGTGATTTAGAGACTTTTGTATAAAATCTTAGTAATTTTTACCGCATTTGTAATAATGCATTAAGCTAATTTTTGTTTGCAGATTGTTACAATTAACGTTTACGCTAGTTTTATTTGGGAACAATTGTCTTAATTGCCACAATTTTGTTTGACGCTTGTATCACTTTCCATTGTTTTTTATAGATACAGTAAAATCATTATCTATTCAACTTAATTTTATTTACTTTATTAATTCAATTAGTTAAAAATATATACTAAGTTGAAATATATCTCTTATTTTATGATGATCTAATATACCTACTGTATAATCATGTTTGATTACATGGATTTTACATCTACTGTTTAAGCCGTATGATAGTTTAAAACTATTGTTTTTATTGTGTTCCTAGAGGTGTGTTACGAGAAACTCAGGTTTCTGGAGTTGATCTGTCAAAAATAAAGTGTCACACCGGTTTTCTCATAACCCAACAAAGCAACGGCTAGTGCAGCTTCTTCGGAGAGGGATCGCAGGCTTTGTTATGTGTGATTATAACGTGAATCTAAAAAAAAGGCGCCAAGACGATGAAAAATTAAGGTCGAGGGATATCGTCTAACTCTCCCCGTAGTAAGAAAAGAATAAATAACACTACAAAAGTAATAACACCGAATATATATATTTATTGTATCACAGAAGTTGAAGAAAGCATATAAATGTAAATTCTGGACAAAACTGCCCTTGTCGGACTAAATAGTTACATACACATAGCGTCTGAATTTATAAGTACATATATTTAAATCGTAGACAACCCAAACAAATTAAGCCTTCGAGATTCGATATGCACAACTGATAAATTCGCGAAGCACAAAAATACAATTAATTGTGTTAAGTTAACATGCACGTACGGTCCTAAACGACCTAGTCCTCAAAATACAAATCAAAAAAATGAAAGTAGCAATACTTACAGGTAGGTTTTACCTCAGTCGGACATTAGCTAATCTCCGTACTTGATGTACCTAAAAAGTAATATTAAACCCAGATCGGAACGAGCATATACGTTTAACACAAATAAAAAGGTTTATTTCGCATCCAATTATTACGAACGCAAGTGCGCAGCGTTTCCCTTTGACTTAACCAATTAAATTTTTCATGTTTGTCTTCGCAAAAGAAAAGATTGTCCTGGCGGTTCTCAATCTTTGACGGTGGATATGATAAGGACGTATCAATACTTCGACGTCATGGAATATTTCGAACAAGGCCACCTGTTAGTTATCTTGGATGATAACGCAGAACAATTGGTGGCTACCAAAAGCCACTATAGAAAATTAGTAGATGTCAATTTCAACCCTCAATAAAGAAAATTGTATACCGTTTACTCCGTTTCAACCTTCCACAAATAATCGCATATTAAACTAACAACGCGACACAATCTAACGGTGAAGGTCAATCCGGGCGTACAAGTAACAAACTCGCAAAATGATCTAATGCAAAATGAAGTGCGGTAATGCTGTCTAAAATGTGACAGTCTCGGCGCAAGAGCAGAGATGTTCTGACAAATTTTATACTAACGAAAAATTTTCCATACTCGCGAATTGAACTACTAATTTCTTTTTTTTTAACGTTACAGGTGTTTAATATCTATTATTTGGTGCGTTAAAAAACATGTAATAAATTAAAGATATGTATAAATAAGCAACGATTACATACCATAAACAGAAAGTATCAAAAACATTTATTATCTATACATTATATGCGCAAGTATTCTACTCTTTTCTCTTAATTTTTGCTGCTTTATACTTATTTGTATTACATTTGCGCCAAATTATCACAGATAGATTTCACAGAAAGTTTTGGGTTAAAAAATACTTACTTTTCCAAATAATGAGTTTGTACAACCATCTAATGTTTTTTAACGGTTTGTTAACAAACAAATTTAAACACTATGCCGACTAAAACAAATAAATATGCATAGCACTATGTATTTAAAGAGCCAGCGTTGTTTTTGACATACATTACTATAAAAAAATGGTCCAATAAAAAAACTTATTTCTTGGACTTATTAGATAGATGTTCCAATATAAAATATGACCGAAAATAAGATAAGCTATATTATCATTCTTACTGGTAAGGTTTCTACCCTCCTGTTTTATATCCAGTTGATATGTTTAGTTTCTTGTTAATGAATGACATAAAAATTACTCGGGTTTTATTTAAGGCAACGTTTCGTGTACCATGTGTCACTTCTTCAAGCTACTACAATTTATTGCACGTAATTATTCCACAAACGATCAAAACACAATACAAAAGTTATAATTTCTACATATGTAAAACCACGTATGAACTTACAAGAAAAATTGAAATACATGAAAACATCAATTAAGTAAACTGACAATAAATATCATAAACTATCAAACACATTAAAAAAGGTACATAAATACTGAATAAAACAAATATCATCGAGAGTGCTTAACTACCTGTTCACTACGCAACGCTTTAACTCGCACAGCTGAGCAGAATGCTAAATCATTTCTTCTGCTTCATTGTCTGTCAATTCTCTAGGTAGTTTCAAGCATTCTAATGGATAAACCCGCTATATTGGTCTATAAAAATGATCTTTATTCATTTGCACACACACTAACCGAATTATATTGTCTTTGCCAGAATGCACTTCGATGATACGCCCTAGTGGCCAATCCAAGCGTTTCGAGTTATCATTACCAATTAACACAACGTCACTTATCATAACACTTTGAGGACGTTTGTACTTATAAAATTGTATCAATTGTCCTAAATACTGGACCCAAAACTCTCGCAGCGACTGCAAATACGTATGAGATTTTTTCAACGATGTAGCGTCAATATCTCACTCGGGCACATCAAACTCTTTTGAATCTATTAAATATATTGCTGCAGTTAAAGGCATTAAATCTTCTTGATTATCCGACACATAATCTAACCTTAAAGACGCACGACCCAACATCTTTTTAATAATTGTTTGACTAAACCAATCAATCGCTCCTGCTGTCCTTGCCACCAAGGAGCCGAATGAAGATTAAATTTCCACACAATTTGGTGAGATGAGCAGTGACGCTTAATTGCTTCACAACCAAGTTTAGCAAAAGCGTTTTCTGCTCAAAATTAGTCTCGTTGTCGGTATTAATAACATCAAACCTTCCTCTACTCGCTACAAAACGCCTAAAAGCATTCAAAAACTCTGCAGTGGACAACGACGACACTACATACAAATGGACCGCCCTATACATTGCACATGTAAATAAACAAATCTATTCTTTTTTACCACTTTAAAAAAACAATGGGCCAGCTAAACCTATACTCGTAATTTGGAACGCATTAGACAAGGGAGGAGGAATTATCTCTATCTTCTTGGCTCTATATCTGTGACGTGTCACACATTGCTTTACAACCAAACGCACAACACGTCTTCCTCCAATCACCCAATATTTTATCGTAAAAACGCTAGCAGCTCTTGCACTCTAATATGACAAAAAGAAACATGTAAATCATATATAATTCGCAACACTACGTCATGTTTACCATGTAACACAGACGGTAAACTAAAAACTCATGTGTCTTCTCGGTTAGAAATTCTATTGCAAACTCTAATTAGCCCATTCTCATCTTCAAACAATTTAGAGACACCAGTTACTTACCTTCTTTCCCAGCAAAACATTTTTGATAAATTATTTATATCAGCGTCATCTCACCATTATTCAACTAATTTGTAGACAATTTGTCTTCAATTTTATTAGCAGAATTTTTGCAGTTATAACCAAAGCCAACATATAGCCAATTGTGGCCTTCCCACCATTTCAACCTAAAAAGATGGCAGATCGGCAGGATTCATCACACCAGGGACGTATCTCGAATATTCTATCGATGTCAACTCTCGAATTTCATGAGCCCTGTTAAACAAAGATAGCCCACTCTTCTTTATTCCTAATCTAACTCGAAACCGTAAAAAAGTCACTTCAAAAATATTTTTGCCAATTCTCTAAAAATCCACATCAAAGCAAATTATACAACCTAACAGCGATTGTTGCAAACAGGACGTATAATCAATTTCAATAGCACTTATGGTGTAGAGTAGCTAAAGAAGCAATAGAAATCGAAAAACGACCAAATAGTTTAAACAAAAGAGACGATAGCAGTAGATTGCCTAAAGTATGAAAAACAGTGCTTTCATCTATAATAAAAGAAACAAACGTACCGGAACCTACAATTGTTAGAAATTGTTATATAAATCAAGTACGACATCGACCGGTGACAAGAAGTCAAAATAGACATTGAGGTATTCGTTTTTAGTTTAATGTTATTATAGTTTCAGTTCATTTTAATTTGTGCTTGAAAATGGTAAGTGTGATCTTACCGAAACGTAGCACATAAAGTAATTTTAATAAAAACACACAAGGTTTAATCCGAAAAATTTATTTAAAATGCATAATAATTAATCATAATCAGAATTATGAGACTCGCCAAATTATCCTGTGCAATAGTTACATAAAATTTTGACTTATAACTGTTTACAATGATCGAATTGGCCCAAATACATTTTAAGAATCACATATTTAAGGTATACATATACTTTTTTAAGGTAAATGTTAGATATGTGAAAAGATAAAATTTTCTTAAATTTTATCTTTTCACAAATCTATCTAATTTATTAATTTGTTTTGTAGAAATAATGTTAATCTAATAATGAATTAAAGAAGGAAGTTGTATAATAAAATAATTAACATCTGAAAAAGTCATTATAATAATTGGCGAAACGATCGTAAAATGTTACCACTGTGATTTTAAATTACAATTCATGTATAAAAGCAAACCTAAGAAGAAAATTGATAACATAAACCGTAATTATGATTACTATAAACGATGTTTTTTCGATGCATACGTTCGGTTCGTTCTTTAATAAAGCGATAACATTACCCGACTGGTAACACTATCCGTGATTCCAGAAAGCGGCGTGCACTGTATTACAAAAAATTTAATTTTTTTCAAATAATTCATACAATAGATCTATTAAAGGCATGCAATCTAGATTATGATTTGCTATAAATCAAATAGGCGATGTTTTAGACAATTTACGATATTTGAACGGGATCAAGTAGTTGAGAAAGAGTTTGCATTAATTAGAGAAAATGCTTCCACTAATATTAAAAAATCAAATTTAGTTAATAAAGCTTATTACGATAACACACATGGCAAACCTAACAAATCTTGGTTGGCAACTACGATGATTAAAAATTTTGATTCTACACCGGGAGTCAATAAAAAGCTAAACACTAAAATATTGGTTTATCTTTCATAGACGGTGTTCGTTTCTCTTTAATATGAAAATCATTTATAAGCGCCCTAACAGCATGTTCTTTTCCTCCTAGAAGCTCGTATCACTTTTTTTTAGATCTTTTCTTCTACATAGTTTATAAAAAAGTTATCAGCAATCTTGATTCGTAAATCTTTTTAGATATACCAGTTGCTGTCATGACTCGTTTGTTTGGTAATTGGAATGTGCAATTCTCGATTATTTTTAACTCATTTGACTTTGCACTTTATAAAAATTACAACATTGGCGATAATACCATGTGCTTAACTATGTATCACGATTGAGTATTACCTTGATTTTTTTCCAAACGTTTCATAGATTGTCAAATCCATATTGTTAGTTATAACTAAAAATAATCGATTAGTTTGGTTATAAATAAAGAACAGAAGTTGTGGCAGTAAAAATCTTTAAAAATGGCGGCATAAATTGCATATAAAATTTTCAAAAATTGCATTAAAAACTAGGAAAATCGCAGTATAGAATAAAATGAAATCAATTGTTGTATGTGTTTTGTACTCGTATAGATTATTTTGTTGTATAGTAATGTTCTCTTATGTAGTTATTTTTAGTAAGAACTGGCAACAGTGTAGATAGATATAAGATTCAAGATGGAAGTAAATGTAATGTAATAAAGTTGTAAGTGTGTTAAGTACGATTATGAAATATATACAATAAATATAAGACGAAGTTTATTATTGAGAAAACCACGTTCTGTTACATTACTGCACAATAATCACAACAGGTTATGGACCCAGGGGCGATTACGAGTAATTAAAAGGAAAAAGTAAAGTTTGGTTAAACGACGTGGTTGATGGAATATAAAGGCATAATGGCGGCGGCTAAAAATAGTTACAATATGGATCCTTTGAATGGAAAGAACTTTCACACTTGGAAATTTAGAATGATGACGTTATTAACTGAGAAGCATGTAGAAGAAATGGTAAATACAGAATTTGATGCATCTAATTATGAAGGTGAAACTAAGATACGGGAAGCACGTGAGAAAGATAATAAATGCAAATCGTTAATTGTGCAGTGTATAGATGATACGCAAGTTGAGTTAATTAGAAACAAAGTAACAGCTTTTAGTATGTGGAAAAGTTTAGAATCGATGTATGAGAAAAAGGGATTACCCGGACAACTGTTTTTAAAGAAAAAATTAATGTCAATGAAGCTGAAGGAAAATGAAAATTTGAATGACTTTCTTTTAAAGTTCGATGAAGTTTTATGTCAATTGAGGTCAACTGGAAGTGAAATTAAAGAAGAAGACGCTGTATGTAATTTGCTTTTATCATTGCCAAAGTCGTATGATACAGTCGTTACAATATTAGAAAATTTACCAGAAGATAAACTTAAAATGGAATTTGTTAAATCTAAGCTTAGGGCTGAGTCAGAAAAGAGAAGTGCATCTTCCAGTGCAACTGATTTAAATAATTTACAAGAAGATTCGAAACCAGCAGCATTTGTATCGAGACAATCTGGAGCGTGTTATGGATGTGGAGAATATGGGCATATCAGAAAAAATTGCAGAAGATTTTTACAAACACATCAAGAAAGAATAGGTAGTAATAATGGAAGATATTGGTCAGGCTCAAGAAGCAGAGGTTCGTTTGGAAGTAGTCGATATAGAGGAGGTTTTCAGTCTCGTAGCAGGGGTTATTCCAGAAGAGGTTCACAAAGTTATTTTAAGCCTTCAATACAGCAAGAAAGATCGGGAAATTTTGTGGAAAACGATGAAGGGAACAATGAGGAAAATATTTGTTTTATGGGTGATGTAATGCAGGGTGTGGAAACTGTAAGTAATAATTGTATAACATTTTATATAGACTCTGGATGCACTGATCATTTAGTAAATAGAAAGGAATATTTTTCAAATTTGATGATGTTAAAGAATCCGATAAAAGTAGCCATTGCTAAAAATGATAATTATTTAGAAGCGATAGGAATAGGGAACATTAATGCCGTTAGTTATGTAGATGGGTTAGAAATCAAATGTAAAATTAAAAATGTTTTATACGTACCTAAATTAAGGAAAAATCTCTTATCTGTGAAAAGGTTAGAAATGTCAAATTTAACAGTAATTTTTGAAAGAGGTGAAGTTAAAATTTTTCATGAAAATAAGTTGATTGGTGTAGGTCTCAGAAAGAATTTGTATGAAGTTAAATTTAATATTTTGAACAGTGAGTGTGCAAATGTAGAATTTGAAAATGAGAAATTGACATTATGGCATAAACGTTATGGTCATATTTGTAATTCAAATTTGGATAAGCTTGTGAAATATGAAATGGTTGAAGGTTTAGATGTAGACATAGTAGGAAAAGTCGAATTTTGTGAAGCATGTATAAATGGAAAATTAGTAAGATCAAAGTTTGGAACAAGAAGTCCAAGTAGAAGAATATTAGAGATTGTTCACACTGATGTGTGTGGTCCCATTACACCTACTACTTATGATGGTTATAGATACTTTGTTACATTTATTGATGGATATTCTAATTTTACAATTGTTTATTTAATGAAAAGGAAAAGTGATGTTTTTGATTATTATAAAGAGTATGCACAGATGGTACAGGCAAAATTTAATCAGAAAATAGCTGTTTTACGATGTGATAATGGAGGAGAGTATATATCGTCTGAGTTTAAAAGGTACTGTAGAAAAAATGGAGTTAGTATTGATTATAACATACCGTACTCATCTCAACAAAATGGAAAATCAGAACGTTTTAATCGAAGTTTGGTGGAAAAGGCAAGAACAATGGTTATTGATGCAGGTATTTCAAAGGAATTTTGGGGTGAAGCAGTTAAGACAGCTGCATATATTATGAATAGAAGTCCTAGTGCAGTTCTAGAAAATATTACTCCAGCAGAGATATGGTATGGAAGAAAACCAGATGTAAAGAATTTGAGGATATTTGGTTCAATTGCCTATTCACATATTCCGAAAGAACTAAGGGGTAAATTCGATTCAAAATCGGAAAAGTGTATTATGGTTGGGTACACTACGAATGGATACCGATTATGGAATTTAGAGAAAAACAAAATAATAGTGTCAAGAGATGTGAAGTTCAATGAAAATGTTCCAGCTGATACAAATCGAGTACAAATAGAGGATGCAGATGATAATGAGGAAATTGAAAAAGAAATAGATATAATGGATGAATGTGGTAATGATGAAGACAGACTACAAATGAAAAATGAAGATGAGAATGAACCGAGTATAAGAAATAAAAGACTGACAAGAGTTCCTTCAAAATACAAAGATTACGAACTTTATATGGCATTTGATGCAGTATCCTATGTAGAAGAAGTTCCTCAAGGTGTTAATGAGTTAAATGGTAGAAAAGATGAACATTTGTGAAGAAGTGCTATGGACAATGAAATAAAATCGATAAATGAAAATAAAACATGGGAGTCAGTTGTAATGCCAACTAATAGTGAAATTTTAGATACGAAATGGGTGTATACATTGAAACATTACGAAGATGATATTAAGGATCAATACAAAGCAAGATTGGTCGTAAGAGGTTTTGCACAGCGAGAGACATTTGATTATGATAACATATACTCACCTGTTGCGAAGATGTCTACTATCCGAAGTTTGTTAGCAGTAGGTAATCAGTATGGTCATTATTTTATTCAATTAGATGTGAAGACTGCTTTTCTAAATGCTTGTTTAAAGGAAAACATATATGTTTATCCTCCTATTGGCGTCGAATGTGAAAAAGGTCATGTTTTGAAATTAAATAAGTCTCTTTACGGACTTAAGCAAGCCTCAAAATGCTGGAATGATGAGTTCAATAGTTTTCTAATAAAGTAAGGTTTTCAAAGGTCAGACAATGATTATTGTTTATATTCAAAGAGTTTCAACGGAAGTATTATTTACTTATTATTGTATGTAGATGATATTATTATCTCAGGTTCAAATTTAGAACTAATTAATATATGTAAAAGTCAGTTAAGCAATAAGTTTTGTATAAAAGATAAGGGTGAATTGAAGTATTTTCTAGGTTTAGAAATTGATTATAACAGAGTTGAGGGTATAATTAAAATAAGTCAAAAAAGGTATTTGTTAGGGATTTTGAAACGTTTTTCATTTGAAAATTGTAAAAGTTGTGTAACACCGATCGATCCTAGATTAAAGCTAGAGTTTTGTGAGGGTAATGAATCTAGACCTGTTAAAGAACTTATTGGTTGTTTAATGTATTTGATGCTTGGCTCTCGTCCTGATATAAGTTTTTGTATTAATTATTTAAGTAGATATCAAGATAAGTTTTCAAATCAAGTTTGGAATTGTCTTAAGAGAGTTTTGAGATATTTAAAGGGAACTGTTAATATGAATCTTGTTTATGTTAGAGATAAATGTAGTTCACCATTAACTTGTTATGTAGATTCGGATTGGGGTGGTGACTTAAGTGATCGCAAATCTGTATCAGGATATTTAATTAAAGTTTTCGGTAATTCTGTTGCGTGGGTGACAAGAAAACAAGCTTGTGTTGCATTATCTACATCTGAAGCAGAGCTTGTTGCGTTATGTAATTCTGTAAAGGATAGTCTTTGGTTTAAGAAATTGTTAGTAGATTTCAATGTGAATGTTGATGAATTGTTAATTTTTGAAGATAATCAAGGATGCATTGCATTATTGAGAAATCCTGAAAATAATCATAGAGTAAAGCACATAGATTTAAAATACAATTTTATTTGTGAAAAGATTAAAGACAAAAGTATTATTGTAGAATATTTAAATACTAGAGATCAACAAGCAGACATTCTCACTAAGGGATTGCATGGACCACAATTTTATAAGAATTGTAAAGCTATAGGTTTAAGTATGTGAAACCAGAGAGGGGTGTTTTATTTTTTTAATTTTTGTATACTTTTATAAGAAAACATTAAGAGAGGGTGTTGTATAGTAATGTTCTCTTATGTAGTTATTTTTAGTAAGAACTGGCAACAGTGTAGATAGATATAAGATTCAAGATGGAAGTAAATGTAATGTAATAAAGTTGTAAGTGTGTTAAGTACGATTATGAAATATATACAATAAATATAAGACGAAGTTTATTATTGAGAAAACCACGTTCTGTTACATTACTGCACAATAATCACAACATATTTTCCCATCACTTACATAAATTTCACTGTTAGAGCTATACGTTTTAATTTACGTATTTAGTTTACTTGCAACTGATGTAGTTAACTTACCCATCTTAATTGATGCAACGGCTTTCAAAACTATCAAAATGGAATTAACGACTAAGACCGATCTATCACGAATAACACTCGAAATTCAAACGCAACTTTTGCAAAGTTATATTACAATTTATAATATATAAGATACATATTGTGTTAATATTGAAACGTTCTCAAATACAAGAGCCTTCTCGAAGTTGTTATCCATCTTCTAGAACGTATATCGAAAGATATGGAACACTCGAGAAGGATTTCCAAAATGTGTATAAATACCGAACAAACAAATGTAGGTCAGTTATTGCCGTAATGCGAAGACAGCAGTGTTAAGAAGATTATTCAAGTCTAAATAAATAAGTCGTTAGCGCGTGTGTGTAGATAAATATACGGAGAATAATCTTGTACGTGACTTTAGTGTAAACAAGTGTGTGAAGCTATTCACGGACTTTATCTTATCTTCGTGTAAGTGATATAAATTAATGTAAGTGTTTTTATTAAATATTATTAGATTTAATTAGTTCGGTTAATTTAAAAGTGTACATATTTCTAGTATAAGTAAAAAATATTTTTAGTAATTGAAATAAATTAGTTTTAATAATAAAATTCGCTACAATATAAATTATGAAACATATTTATTACATCTGAAATGTATTTGTTATATTGTTATTAGAGCTATATAATATATCACGTATATAAATTAGTATTATAACTTAATACTTTTAATGAGCTTTAGATAATACGTATCAGATATATGTACGTTTACTGGGTAACTGTATGTGTGTTAAAGTATTTGGTTTGTTATGCGAATAGAAAGCACACGTATACCTACAAAAGATGTATGGCAGACAACAGCTTACAATTACAATTTACAATACACATTAAAATCATAAACCTTGTTGGTTGTATATTTTATAATTATAAAAGTTACACATCAGTTGTATTAATGGCAGTAGCAGAATTATATTATCTGTTTATTTATGTTGATGTCGGAAGTTATAGCAAAGACTGTAATTCTCAAATATTAAAAGATCTTCATTATAGACAACAATCGAAAATGACGAAATGGATTTACCAGCGGAAACTTGTCTCTTTAGAGCAGCAAGTCCAAATGTACCATATTTCTTTGTATGCGATGGGTGTTTAATTATCCTTTATCGAAGACTAGGAGATACGTCGAGTGCTTCTTTGGCCTTCTCAATAACAAGTGAAGAATATTTCACAGACCGATTAACTTAGATCCAGATTTTGCCGTAGATATTGTCAAAGGTTGTCTTACATAACTTTGTGCGCTCTAGAGATGGATATAACATAGCAGATGTTATAACGATTTCGGTTTTTGATGATGTGCCTAGAGAGCAAGTATTAGAAGCGATCTATATCTATATGTATGATTTGTCTACATTCTGATTCTTTATTCGTTTTTTAAATAAAACGAGATTTTTTTAGCTATTTTAGCTGCGGTCAGAAATACTTATAACTGTTAAATTAAAAATACTTATAATTAAAAAGTAAACTTATGATTATGTCTAATACTGTAATATTAAGAATTGTCAAACCTAAAATGTATCGAATATCCTGTACCTATAAATATAGAATAATTATATATAAATATAATCAAGTACCTTAATTGTACCGTTTAGGTGTTAAGGTTAATTACATAACTAAAATAAATACATTTACATTCTCTGTATAAATAAATAACTATCCTAATAATTCCTTAAAAATACAAAAAAAAACTTATATTTGGTTATATTCTAAAGCACTACGTTTTAACAGTTAATTTATAATTATATTTTATTTATCCGTATATCTTCTTAGCCCATTCTTTTTTCAGCCTCGCTAATATTTTTCCTTCATTCCAGTTCAATCCTTTTTCTTTGAGATTGTCTGTTATCACATTGTCCCATGACTTCTTTGGTCTTCCTCTTTTCCTTTTTTGTTCTGATCTTGCTTGCCATACTTCTTTCGGTGATCTTCCTTCATCCATCCTGACTAAATGTCCAAACCATCTTAATTGTTGTCGTTTGATTGAGTTGATTATCGGTTTCTCATCTAACTCTTCTCTTACTCTATCATTTCTAAACCTATCTAGCCTCGTTATGCCTATTACACCCCTTAAATATTTCATTTCAATTGCTTGCATTTTGTTGGCAATTTGGTTTGTAATTATCCAACTTTCGCATCCATATGTTAGGATTGGCTTAAAGATTGTTTTATAGATTATCAGTTTCGTTTTCCGTGATATTTCTTTTTTTCTGATAAATGTGTTATTCAAGGAGTAATACAAATTTGTCGCACTTACCAGCCTGTCACTTATTTCAGCATCGATTTTACCATTTTTCTGTATTTTTACACCTAGATATTTAAATGTATCTACTTCTTCAACGTTTTTCCCGTATATTGTTATTGATGTATTTTTGTCATGCTTTCCTATTACCATCACTTTTGTTTTTTCAACATTAATTCTTAAATTTCTATTCATTAATGATGTTGACCATAGATTAAGATTATGTTGTAGATCCTGCTCATTTTTGGCGTATATCATTATGTCATCTGCGAATGCACTTTCCACTATCTCAACCGGCCTCAAATTTCTGTATCCTACTTTTAACTTTCTAGTTTTTTCTTTAATTTCCTTCATTATATCTTCGATAACTACATTAAACAGTGCTGGGCTAAGTACTCCTCCTTGTCGTAGACCCTCTTTAGTTGTAAACTCCTCTGATTGTAAGTTACCGGTTCTCACGTAATTTCTTGTGTTTTTGTACATGCTCTTGATGCACTTATGTAATTTATTATCTATTCCTCTTCGTTTTAAACTATTCCACACTAAGCTTCTAGGTATGTTGTCAAAAGCTTTTTGTAGGTCAATGAAGGCCACAAATATCGGTTCACTAATATACTTTTCTATTATTTGCTTTAAAGTAAATATATGGTCTTGCACATTTCTTCCTTTCCTGAACCCACATTGGGAATCTTCTAGTTGTATGTCCATTATTTTTTCTAATCTTTTCTCTAAAATCTTTTCATACGTCTTTGCTAATATGCATGTTAATGTAATTCCTCTGTAGTTTGAGCATTCCCTTCTATCTCCTTTTTTGTATACTGGCATAATTATCCCTATCTCCCAATCTTTTGGTATTTTTTCATCTTGCCATGCTTTGTTAAACAATTCTGTTATTACTTCTAGACCTTTACTTCCCACGTTCTTAACCATCTCCGTACTTATTCCGTCATGTCCCGATGCTTTTCCTCTTTTTAAACTTTTTACGGCCTCAATTACTTCCTCTATTTTTATGTCAGAGTCCTCGTTAATGTCTACGTTGTCTAACTGTTGCTCTTCTTCTATATTTAGAGTTATTCTTTCTACCGTTAGCATTTCTTCAAAGTATTCCCTCCATCTCTTTAGAATGTCTCCTTGTTCTGTTATTAACGTTCCTTCTTTTGTTTTATTATGCTTAATCTTTCCTGTTTCTTCTTTCCGCAGGAACTTTAAGACTTTATAAAATAGCTTTTGGTTTCCGACAGCGTCACGTTCCATCGTTTCTCCAAATTCCTTCCAAGCCTTTTGTTTTGCTTCTTTCACCATGTGTTTGACTTTATTCCGTTGTTCTTTATATTTGTTAAATTTTTCATTCTCTTTACTACCCAAGTATTCTTTCCACCTTAGTTTTTTAATTTTGATTTCTTTTCCTATTTCATTGCTCCACCATCTTGTTTGTTTTTTGTGTTCACTGATTTTCACAACGCCGCACACCTTTCTTGCCGTTTTTTTCATGATCTCTTTGACGTTTTCCCATAGCTCTTTAGTTGTTAGTTTGGTAACCACGCCTTTGATTTTACTCATTTCCATTTCAGTTCTAGCCGTATATTCTTTTGCTAAATCATCCTCTTTTAGTCTATATGTTTTAATTTTTTTAATCCAATTTTTTCTCATCTTTTGTGTTCTATCCATTACTTTATACTCTCCCGAATGTATTCTCATTTTTGCCATTAGTAAGTAGTGATCAGTGTATAATTCTGGGCCCCTATACACCCGTGTGTCTTGTATTTCTTTTCTGTAATTTCTGTTTATTATAATGTAATCTATTATAGATTTCTCTCCTCTGTTTTTTACTACTCGAGTGTATTTGTGTATATCCTTGTGTGCGTAAAAAGTGTTGGTTATAAGTAAATTGTTTAGTATGCAGAAATCAATTAGTCTTCGTTCATTATTATTTAAGGTATTTTCGGCATGTATTCCTATTGTTTCACCAGATTCTTCGTTCCGCTTACCTACTCTTCCATTAATGTCTCCTATTATTATTAATCTTCCCTTAATTGCCTCGATTATTTCCGTTAATTGATTCCAGAATTCATCTTTTACTTTTGCTGCTTCATTTTCGTCAGGTCCATATACTACTAATATTGAAGTTTTGTTATGTTTTTCAATATCCATTTCAATGTGCAATATTCTCGCTGTAATGCTCGTCCATTTATTTATGTATTTTGCTTTTTCCTTTTTTATTATGCATCCCACTCCTTCCCTAGCTCTGCTTGTATGCTGTACTCCACTATATATCAAGATATGACCACTCTGTAGCTCTAATTCTCCTGTTCCTTTCTTCTTTGTTTCTGTTATTCCCAGAATATCTAGATCTGTTTTCTCAAATTCTTCCACTAATTCTTTTTCCTTATCTGATATACTTCTGACGTTCCATGTGCCTATTTTCCACGTTGTTCTTTTTTGCTCTTTCATCTCATACTTCTTTATTCTAATGTTCGTCATATTTTTATGTTTTTGGTTTATTTTTGCCGTTTTCTTGTCCATTTCCATTGCCTCAATCGTCTCTTTGTAACTACTTATACTGTTGCTTAGTTTTTTGGAATATTTACAGGAGCCCTTATTTTTATCTCTTCTAGTATTTCTTTGTCTTTGTTCCATTTCCATACTACTCCATCTATTGTAATTTTGTTATATCCCAGTTTAACGTTTTTACCATGTTTTTTTTCTTCTGCTGCTTTTTTCCGTAATTGGTTCTGTTTTTCTCTTTCTTTCTTTGTTAGGTCATCATTTATGGAGATCTTTTCGTTGGGTATCTTTCCCAGCTTAGTTTTATTAATCATAATTTTCTCTTTATCTTTGCCATTTTCGAGCTTGACTAAGCATACGTTTGTGCCTAATGTAATGGCGTCTTTCACCTTAGCTTCTACTTCCAAATAATCTTTTATAAACTTTTCTACTTGCGGTATTATTGTTCCTGTTTCATTAGTTCTTATCTTCATGCCTTGAATAACAATATTATTCTTTCTATTTTCTTTATCTATTACTTCAAGGTTACGTCTAATCTGTGTCAACTCCTTTTTATTTCCTGATTTTCTTTCTTAATGTTGTCATTTTCTTTCCTTAATTTTGCATTTTCTTCTTGTATTTTTAGCATTTCAACGTTGTACTGTTCTTGTTGGATTCTTACAAGTTTAACGTCTTCTGTAAGCCCTTGTACCATTTTTACTAATAGGTCCAATTTTCCATCGTCGCTTTGCGTTTTATTTGGCGATCTTTGAGTTTTTCTTGATTTATCAAATATTTCATCTCTTATTTCAGACCTTCTTCTTTTTCTCATGTCATCCGTCGAATAATCATCGCTATCGGTAATTAATTCTTTTTTGCTGGTGATTTTGCTTGTTTATAGTGGTTTTTTTTTTTTTTTAATTCTAACGTATTAGCGTCGTTGTTTTCTTATGTTTAATAATGATAATGAGAAATTTAATTAATACTTACTAAATAATTTTGTAATTCTTTAATACAATTCTGTTCTAATCATCCAGTGATATGCACCAAATACACACGTCGCGATTACGCGCGCCTATCTTTCCAGGTCGACCCTTCGGAGACCGATAAGCGGTTTACTTAAGTTTTATTATAAAATACAATAGTTGTATATTTATATGTAAATGAATTTTTTAAAAAATGAATTACTAGTTGTATCGTTCTGAGATCACTACAGTTACTTTGTTTTTATTAATTATCACTTTTACACTTAATTTAATATTACATTATTTTATTACTCGATTTAATTTAATATATCACTTAGCCGTGTAACGGAGCCGATGTATCGGTTGTCGCGTTGACACTAAAATATAGAATAATTATAATAAAATAAAGAAATCTTACCAAACAAGTTTTTTTCATTATAAGCCAATTTGTCAAAATTGGGTTCAATCCAGCACCCGAATGCCGGATAACCCAGTTCAGGCTAGTGCGAAAGAAACCTTATTCTGAAATATTAGGATAAACCCGGTTGAATATTTATAATAATTAGCGATCGTTTAGTATTTAACCATGTCATAAGATCATAATTGTTTTAAATCGTTTAAATCCATTACGTTCTTTTGAAAGGCTTCCTAAACATAAATCGTTTAGTTAGTTCGGTTATTACATAACTTTTAAGGTAAAAAAGACCTACAAAATTTCTTTCTAATAACGTTTTTCAAGAAATTTGTATACATTTTGTAGGTAGACATTCGAGTACAAAAGGAAGTTTCTAGGTCTCTACAATTGTACGTTCAACAATCAGCTCATTGTCACACCTAACCACTATACTTTGATTTGTGCGGGCCCGTGTGCCCCGCACACCTTACACACACGCAGTGTTGTAAATAAAGATATAGTTAAATTTTTTTTCTTTAGAAAATTATTTAGTGTTACATAATAGATAAACAATTCAAACTTTATATAGATAACAGATAATAAATAATGGGAAATAATCTAGATAATATAATAACGATGGATATATGTACATATGTATGAAGAACTACAGAAATGCGATAAATTACTAAAGAAGTTACATAAATATTGTATATTACAAAACCGAAATTTTACGGGACACTGAATTTTTTGTATATATTATTTAAATAATTTAAATAAAAAATTATATATGTAGATACATATAAATTATATATTTTTTATAGTAATTATCTAGATACATATAAATAGATAAAAAATATCAATCTAGATTAATTTTTCTATATTAATTTATACAGATATTTTACAACACTGCACACACGGTTAGTCTTAGAATAACGTCTAAGGAATCTGACAGCATGATCAGGAAAACGTTAAGAGAAATTCAACCACCAGGGCATAATCCGTAATAAACCATTTCAATATACCAAGTCACATGTAAACTAAGAAATTGTAAAATTGCAATAAATTTAATTTAATTTATTTTCACTATACAGTATTTGCAGTAATTAAAATGTGACTAATACATAATACACGATGCTACAGTAAAGAAATAAATAAACATTTGTAAAACAACTTGTGATATTGCGCGCTGCGTCTACACATCCTTTTGGATAATAGCTCACAATAAAACATGACATCACCTAATAATTTGACATACGAAAACGCGTTACTTTTAAATCTATTATTGGATTACGTTACGTATAATCACAATAGATGAGCTAAACCTTCAAACATAATTACTTAAAAACATTAATCTAAACTCGTGCTAAAATTAGTATATTTTTCAAATCTTAAAAACAATATGTTAATAAAAAATCTAAGTATTTATAATTGAAAGCGCCCAACAACAATATTATAGTCTCCTGCTACACATTTTAAGATTAATAATTGCGTAACAACTCTTAACAACAATCTAACAATTGCTTATAGTGCAACCAGTAGTTTCAATAATACAACTTTAATAATTACACATCTACGAACAACTAGAATAACACAATTACACAATTTTTAGCATTATGGAAGACAAAGTTTGTATCTATAGCTATACATTGTAAATGGAAGACAGTAATATTTACCTTAACAGATATTTTAGTATCATTATTGACTTGAGTTTATTTTCACATTTTTTTTTCATTTTCTAATGCTAACTATGCTAATGAATAAATATTTACAGAAGTTACAGCATGTTTATGTTTTAAAGAAGACACCTCTATTGACATGTTTTTTCAAAATGTTCACATTTTTATTACCTTTTCTCTGTATTATATCCAAGGCATTAATATTAATGGAAGACTTCGTTGCCTTTTATCAACAATTAAAATATGCAAATTTAGTTTGCAAGTTTAGATATTTTGTAAAAAAGCTAGACGCTTTTTCCAAATAATAGAACTAAAAGTTACGTTTTTAAAACTACGTGAAAATCTGTAAGATCTAGAAAGTTACCACTATGCAACTGATTTTACATAGAATTTTTTATATTAAATCACACACATATATATATGTATATATAAGTAAAATGTAAGAACGTATTTAAAATGGTAAGCCAATTTCAAAAGCTTTTATCAAAGCGCTTCCAGAATCATACATACCAATAATGCCAAAAAGAACACCTAGGCAAATAATAAAATAATCAAGTATTATAGTCTGAGAGTCCATGCCGTTTCTTTTCAATTTTAAATGAAAATAACAAGGCCATATAAAGCTTAACATAGTTCCCGTGAAACTACCAATAAATCCCATTAAAATTGAAAAATGCGGTATAAAGCAAGCCATTAAAATTGTAAAAACTATAACGCCAACTCTCCAAGCTAATCCCCAAACTTTTAATTCTCCATCAAGTGCCCAAATAGTCGGGAACGGCGTTTTTGGACGTCCTTTAAAAAGAACGCGTTCTAAAAGTTCACAAGCTGCGTAGTAAGGTAACGGATAACTTAAAAGCGCTTTGACTACCAAGCACAAATTGACAAAACCTTTAAAAGTAGGCGAATGTAAATTGTTTGTAATCACCTGTTGAGTATCATTTTGAAATGTTAAAAAACAGATGTATCCAAACAATGATTTAAAAATGGCAGCCCATATGTGTGACCAATCTAACATCCATTGAAATTTGGATGGATCTTCCATATTACCCTCAAGCGTTGGTAAAAAAATTTGTGACGTGTAAGAAAATACAATTACGCCAAGGCATATTGGAAAGTTTTCCATGTCGACAGACCATTTAACTACGCTCCACCCCCAATCACCAATTTCTAGTAGACAGTATCCTAATATTATTGCGTTTATGAGTATGTGCGACATAGTGCACCAGAAAGACAATAAACTGACGCTTTTTAGTGATTTTAAGAATCCTGCAATAAAAGATTAAATATTGTTTAAACAAAAATATTACTCACCTAAAGGAATTAGGATTATTCCTATAAGCATCATCCAAGATCTAGTATCAATTGCTCCATCGGGAAAACTGCCTATCATTAAATCGCCACAAACCACAACGTACAATATACACGTCATAAGTAATTCTATAATTTGAGCTGCATTGACAACTTTAGCTCCATATTTTTTTCCAAAACATTCTCTTGCAATAGCAACATACGAATCTCGCACCCGAACTTGTTTTCCCGTTTGTACATCAAATTCATATAAACATTCAACTAGTATCTTTCCAGTGTAACAACAAATATAAGCAACTCCCACCATTGCCGCAATTGCCCAATATCCTCCTCTTAATACAGCAAAAGGTAAAGATACAATAAACATACCCTAAAAACACTTATTAACTATGACAACAATTACCGCAAAAAAAGTAAACCTGAATTGCGTTAGTTACGTTCCACGCCGCTTGATATTCATTAATCTTAACGGCACTTTTACCTTCTACAAAATCATCTTCAGAAATGTCTAAAGATGAAAACTGACTGACTGACTGTTGCTTGGCGGGACAATTGCCACTTTGATAGCCTTGGTTAAACGCATCTTCGGTTGTTGACTTTTCACTGGGTGACCACTGATTTGCCGTTGATATGTTGCTAAGTTCATGATGTTCCGGTGGGCCGTTATGATTAACTTGAGCAAAACGTACCCTCTCATTTGGTTGATTAGGAGCTGATACTTTTTCTGGTATTTGTTGTCGTAAAGTTTGCCACGCTACATTAATGGCTGCACTAACCGGTGGTATACGCATACTACTAAAACGCGAAGACATTTTTATTCTTATTATTTATTCAAATCAAAATTATATTTCATATCTATAATAGGAAGACTATAGATTTTACCAAGATGTTTATTTAAAATAACTATTTATAGTTGGAAGACTTTTTAAAGCACTTAATTTTAGTAACCGCCGAGATGGAGTGTTATTTATTACAAATAAAGCATCTTTAACATTTTGAGCAAAGATCAATATTTTAAAATAATCTATCTTTTTTCTATTTACTGCAGCACTTTTAGCAATCGCACTTTTAACTACAATATTCAGGAAATGCACACATCACTTTCAGATTAATTTATTACATTAGAAATAAAATTCTTAAATTGTCCATCTCGGCGGCTGCAAACGTTCGGGAAATTGGTACATTACAGCATCCTTGTACATTCATAGATTGCGACAGGGGTGTACTTGTAAATTTTAGGTAAATTGTTTTACTTTGCATAGAGTAGAGATAAGTTTTGATCAAATATGTAATTTATTCGATTTTACTTGAAATGAAAAGACTAAAGAATCAATATCTAAGTAATTGCACAATCGTATTCTTTAATCTATCTTTAAAATGTTCTTAAAACATCTTGTAATAGTTACGACATCTTTTTAGTGAAATAAAAATATAAAAACGATGAAGAAAAAAAATTCTGTTTGAATTGCTAGCTGAAATAGTTTGATATAAATAATAAATAAACATGTTGAAAATAAGAAATTTAAACCATTTAAACGAGAAAACAGAAGCTTTAATTTATTTAATAGTGAATAAATCAGGTATACATTTATATAACTTTCTTAGTATTTCATAAAATAACAACGAGTGCATCCCTGTACTCTACAGATTTTTTTGTAAATTTTCATCTTAGAGTGTACACATTTGAAGATCAATATACTAGTAGCGGTTGAATGCGTTAGAGGCTGTTGAAGCAAAACTATTACGCGCATGTGTATACTAAGCTTTATGCATTAATTGTATCTTAAATATTTGTTTGCGCATTCTTTATTATTAATAATCATTAAAATTAAATATTTTCATTAACAGTTTTATTTAAGGCATTACTAGACAATACATTTTTATCAAAAATTGTTGTATCGTAAAATTTAAGTATGGCGCCAAAATGAAAAGTAAGTTTAATTTAGGAATAAGATCAATATTTACTTCCACGAACTGTCATTTTTATTCGTATTAAGTACTGTGTATTAAGAAATAATTTTTATTGATTTCTAATTGTTTTTAGTATAAAGTAAATAAAATGAGTTCCGGGTTTATTACAGAAAATGAAATAGCAGAAGCTAGAAAAAAGAAACAGGAAGAATGGGAACGAGTAAGAAAGGCTGATGATCCTATAGGTTAGTATTTCCAAGCAACGTATTTGTTTTATTAAATATTTAATTTCACCTAACTTAGAGGTACCGGAGCAGCCTTATGATTCTCGTAGTTTGTATGAACGTTTACAGGAACAAAAGCAGCGTAAGGATTTAGAATACGAGGAAGCACATAAATTAAGTAAGTTTTATTTGTTTTATCTTACGAATCTAACATACATTTTTAGAAAACATGATAAAAGGTCTTGATGACGACGAAATTGAATTCTTAGATTTGGTAGATCGAACCAAAATTGCTGCAGATCGTCGTAAAAACCTTGAAGAAGAAAAAGAACTTTCAGATTACCGAAATAGAGTTGCTCACTTACAAGAACAATCGTTGGATCAAAAAATACAAGCTGAAATCATAGTGAACAAACCAAAAACAACAGGTAGTCGACTGTCACAAACAAAATTATTGAAGGGTGTTATCGTTACCAGAACTGACAGTTTAAAACGCAAAGCAGTTATGGAAGATGAGCACAATATGAAAATACCTAAAATAGATGATAAATTGCCAAATAGCCAAGAAACTGTTAATGAAACTTCTGGAACCTCAGAAAATACCGAAAAAATATCTAAAAGCACATCAAACAATAAAACATTTAATGGAAACATTGGATTAACTTGTGTAGGAATATTACCTGGTTTAGGTCACTATGAAGAATCGAGTTCTGATGAATGTAGTTCCGATTCAGACGAAGAAACTAGCATGCAAAGTACGAATGTGCCAAAATTTGATCTCATCGGAAGAAAAATTGTTGAAAAAAATAAGGAAACGTAAGAATTTGTTTCTTCATCTTAGTAGATTTCTACCGTGGCTCTATATGTATGTTTTATAATAAGAAATCCGTCAAAATGTATTTTTTTTACATTATTTTATCTGTAATTGTAGAGATTCCATGTAATTGTTTCTCAACGATTTCATAACATGATTGTATTTCTTAAACACGTTTTCAGGCATAAACTTACTACAAATGGACCTGACCTGAAGAGACATAGGTTTTCTTGTTGATCCAACTTGAGGGCATAAATTATTTTGTACATCAACAACATTGTATTAAAATAGTTTGATATAAATTCATTTATCACTTTCACAAGCATTTTAACTAATTAATTAGTATTCAGCTTTTTTGTAGTTATATTTTTCATCAGGAATAAATTTTAAACCATCAACCAAACTGATGTGTGTAATTAGGGATAATATTGTTAATAATAATTTATCAAAACTTCTGTATAAACGCTTTGACATACACTGTAATTTGTTACTTAAACCGTTTCATGTTACACAAGAGATAAATTGGTATAATTATTGTGTAAGTTAAGTACTAAACCGGTGTGCTTTTCTTCTTAAAATTGAACGTATTCTTATCTAGTATTCTCTTTATTACCCAGTGTTATAATTCAGAAAAATTTATATTTTTACAATTGAATAACAAGATTTATAGTACTCTAATATTCAAAAAAGAATACAGAGGGAAAGAAAAAAACACATTAAATTAAAACTATCGTTTATAACTTAGTTTCCTGTAGACATTGATTTTATGTGGTCTTACAACGTATAAAATAATTTGAGTTTTAGAGTTCTACAAATGTACTACAAGTCAGAAACATTGCTGGCAAATAATTTATTTTGTTTTTGAACAACTTACAAGCATAACTTTATTGATATTTCTTTTTCTTTAAATGGAAACGCGTGTAATTAAATTAAAATTCTTTATTTTTAGGTTTTTATTACATGATTTATACCATACAAGACACGGAGCTGCAGTATATAAGGTAGGTGTCCCAAAACTAGTCATAAGGTCTTCAAAGTTTTTTTATACTTAAAAAAATAGCTAATACAAAATGATACGTTTGTTGTGAGCAGCGTTGAAATTATCAATAACTACGTAATAAGTCCGAATCTATTTTGTAAGCCCATAAATGTTTCTTCTAAACAATTTAAACTTTTAGCAACACCTACACGAATCAACTTTTAAATTAAGGGTGTAAGGTTCTTGTAATTCCTCCACTGTTAATATCTTAAAAGTAAAACAACACTTGTACAAAATAACTAATTTATTAACTTCAATACAGATAATCCATTATATCGTTATTCATTTTATTAGTTATCTCAGAAGTGATCGATCCTTACTCATGCGCGCATTACTTACCCAGCAAACACAAACTGACTGTAGATTAACGGCCGATTGCCGAAAACATGGAGAAATGCTGGCGTTGGCAGTACAAATTGCCAGAAAACGCCCTTTACTACAGTTGGTAAGAAAAGAATTGAAAAATAATTCAACGTTTGGAGTTAATGGGCTCTTAACGTTATTGTACCTTGTTTATATGTTGTTTATTTCTAACTATTTCCTTGAGTCTAAAAACTTACAGTAAAATATTTTAATGCTTCATTTCACTTATTTTATCAAACGGTGGTATAAGAAATCGTGTTTAATTATTTTGTCGTATTATACGAAATACATTGAAAAACATGCCACTAAGCAAGGCAAAATTGCAATAAGGTTACTGAAAGTTTCCATTTGTAACTGTAAGTCAGTAACTTGAATAACAAAAAGTTCTTGCAAGTTTGCATTACTAGTTAAATTTTTACCGCATTTACATTTCACTTGCAAAGTTTTAATTTGAAACTATATGATACCAAGTTGTAAGTTTGTGTGAAAGTACTATGTAACTAATAGTATTATTTAATTCTTTGAGAACGTGGTAAATTATTTATTGCTAAGTTTTCGTCACCTGAATCTTCGTCTGTTACAACTTCATTTTCTGGAGGAATTACTATTTTCTCAATATTACTAGGTAAATCTGAATTATGTACGTCTCTCACTATGCAATATATTCTCTCATTACCATTTGTACAACGTTACAAAAGTAACCTGTGACATTGCGTTTTAACAATCCTTACAGTTACAGCAACGTAATCATAAGCTCTTTTGTCAAGGTAAATAACATTGTGGTATTAACGTTACAGTCAACTACAGTGATATGCTGTTGTTTTATAACGTTGACGCACTGTAGTTTTGTAACGTTGATGTGCTGTTGTTTTATAACGTTGACACACTATTGTTTTATAAGGTTGACATATTGTTATTTTATAACGTTGGCGTACTCTTGTTTTATAACTACGAGATTCTGTTGTTTTATAAAGTTGATATTCTGTTGCTGTACAACATTTATACACTATTGTTTCATAACGATGTGATGACAACTGTTTATGTTACCTATGGACAACTGTCACCTAACAAAATTCTGTAGATGTACTATTTCAGTTCCTAATACACACAAAGTCCATTGGACGTCCAGTTTAAGTCCAATAAAGGTCTGAACGTTCATGGACGTTTAACGGATGTCAATGAAACGTTTTGTGCAAAACGTACATTGGACAAAATATTATGTATGTCCAATGGGCGTCCTTTGTAGGATATTTGTACCATCCCGTAAATGCTAATGCTATTTTTCTACAACTACGCATGACCAAGGCTTGATACGCAGATAATACCATTGTATATAAATGTGATAGTAGGCCAATCCGATGTAAATTTTTGATGCAAGAATACCGTAGCGCATCTATTGGTTGCATCCAAAATTAAAAAACGCTAGTTTCAGGATGCAAACACCAGATGTCACTATAAAAACATTTACTTAAAAACCAACCTGTTAAATCTGCATAAGGTACCTATATCGTTAAACTAAACCAATGCCCAAACATAACCATATTTGTAGAATACCAAGCAGAATACAGATTGCAAAATATTGGTAAAATCTATCTCATTTTTAAATTAGAATTGGAAACTAATAAGGAAATATTTCTAAAATTAATAATTTAATATTTTTTCTCTAATCAAATAGCTGATTAGGGAGAAAACGTCGGGAAATAAATGTGTTTACAAAAATTGTGAGAATTCAAAAAGGAAAATGCTGCAATTAAAATTTTATGTGTTTCCATCCGACAAACATGAGAGTTCAAGATTAGCAAAATGGATTAAACGTTGCGGTAAGTGAAATTGAATTGTTTTTACATTCTAACCCAAAAATTGAAATTGCTAATACAATGATGTTTCGTGCCCTGTACGATGAACTTTCTGTTCAATAGATTCTCTTCATTGTATTAATCTTTCGATTATTATTCTTTTAATTGTTCAATTGTTTCTATTAGTAGTTATAATTTACCCAAGCACAGTATGTTAAATTACTTGTCTGATTTGTGAATACAATAAGTACATATTTTTAATTGGAATGTGCTCAAGTTTAGCCAAATAAAATGTATCGTTTACTTGAAAATACTGTCTCAGTTCTTTCAAATAAATTAGCAAATGTTCAATGCGTTTTACTTGTACAGCAAGTGCCACAAGTGGATATTGAGCATTACTTGCCAGTAGAAGGATATTAAGATTATATTAAATAACGATGTAACTTGGGATAATGTGAGGGAATTGGGACGAAAGAAACGAATACAACGAATCTTTAGCTTAATGCTAATTCACAGTCGTTCGCCGGCGACTCGCTGCGTTTCTCCGCTCGCCAGAAGGAAATTTCAATGCATAATCGTTCGCCAGCAACGACGCGCATGCGTTCTACCACAAACTTCAGTGAAAACCTGGCAAGTCGCTGGCGAACGGTTGGAGGTAGTCGATACCATCTCCGGCAATTCTCTAGCATTTGGCAATTGCGAATTTTCGTTATTTTTAAAAATAAAATGGAACGTGAATTAAATATAATTTATAATTCAAACAGAGACATTTTTGATCTGCAAATTTACATACCTCGTCGGTATCAAATAAAGAAACCAGTATAAATGTTTTTCTTTATATTTTTATTTCATTTTTCTTATTTAAAAGCTGACATCTGACTATTAATTTACATATTATAGGTATATTCGAGACATGGAAAACTCATTAGAAGTTTATAAGGATCAATTTACAAACGGTACAGATTTAGAAAAATTATAGTAGTTGATATATTACTACCAATAATAAAAGACCACAAACGAAATTACTAATAGAGGATTACCGGTTCTTGTATTAATTGCTATCTATCTGAATTTGAATTTCATCGTAAAAACACAATATGTTTACTATCGTACATAGATAACCAGTTGCAGAAATTTGATATATTTAAGAGGGCGATCGCTGCAGTTTATCCCGATAGATGACACCACATGTAAAAACAGTACCCACACAGCACAAGCATATCCAATGGATATTAAATGTACACACCAACCATGGATACCGGAGGTGCATCGAACATCCATATTTAATATTATGGAGCAAGGATGGAGGTCCACTGGATATATCATTCCGTCGCGGAAAGATCTTCATAGTATGTCCATAGGACCTCCAGGTGGATAAACATTTTACATCCATATGGAGATATATTGAACAGTCATATGAACGTACAAAATACATACATATGGAGGTTCAATGAACATTTAATTAAAGTATAATAAACATTCATTTTTTTATAGAACCTTCATATGTAGGTAAAATATATGTGCATATCTATATATTAACAAAAAATATGGCCACACGTCAAATAAAGTCAATACAAAATGCCAATAGTGATATTTTCCAGATGCAACAACTCCGGTTGGTCCACAGAAAATATGACCACTTGTTCATTTTCACTCAAACACAATCGAACTTTTTTATTTACACATTCTCTCATTTTTCTAGAGCTTTTATCCATTATTTATATTATAGGAATCCAAATACTTACTAGATTAATGTACAGCAAAAGTAAATTCAAATATGCAAAAATACCTTGTCTTTACCCAATAAACACAAATCAATGGGTCTGTACGTCTGTACTGGCAATGTACTCCTTAGCCGGCACTCATAATGCTGGCAATGTACTAAAATGAAGTACACTGCCGGTAACCAGGTGACACACCGGCCGATATATTGCCGAATGAATCTTGCCAATGCAGAAATTGCATCGAACCAATATCGGCAAGTTATGTATATGAATACAAGTTAAATACAGAATGCCAGTGAAATCTGTGCAATATAATATGTACTTTGCCATCACATAAATAGTGCGCAATTTTAAAAGCATTGGCAATGTTAGCAACTTAACACAAATTAAATGCATACAATGGTATTATCATTTTTAATTTAATTAATAAAACAATTTGGAAACTTAACATACAATGCCCATATATGTACTGAAAAAAATTTAAAAAATATAAAAAACCTATTTACATTCATTCTGTGCTTATGTTTATTGGCGTCTTTCGTACCCACTACTCCTGGTGTTTATTGCGTGTTCTAAAGCTGCACCACAATTTGAATTTTTTCTTATGGATACTGTAAAATAAAAATTACATTGTAATGCTACTCAAATAACTTATGCACTTTTTTAGCAATTTCTAAACTAAATTTTGAAGTTTTTGAAGTAATTATAAAGAATTGCTTTGTAAATAGTCGTGAAATAAAATACAACATGAAAGTCAAGTTTGGCAGTAATGCACTTGAAATCACATTACGTTAATATACATATAAAGTTAATGTTTTCTCTAAGATGGTTTCTGCAATTATATAAACAAATTTTTGCACTTGCGTAGTACAGTTAGAAATATTATGCCGCGTATAATTCAAATACATTTTTTGAAATTCGCGGTTGTAATATTTACTATCTAACTAACAACTTCATAGTTTCCTACATGTGGATTAACTCGTACGTAGCTCCGTTCCTACGAGATGGCGTTTAGCCTCAGATTTGTTAATGTTTTAAGTTTTAATCTATAAACTATAAAATACTCTGAAGCCTCTTACCATAAATTAAATTTAAAATATTTTTACAAATTTGTTTTGCTTGATCCAGACCAATTACTTGGTTAAAACATGTCTCGTTTGCTGTATCTTTTCATCCAACAAAGTAGATTGAATCGATCTAAAAAAAAATTTCAATTAAATAAAACTCAGCAATAAGAATAATGAATTGGGAAATTGTAGATAAACTCACAAATTTGCTCAAAAACGTGTTAGTTTTTAGGTTATATATTTATTATTAAGAAATAATTTATATTTGAATTTAATACTTACTTATTTTGTTAATCCATCCTAAATGATGAAAAACAAACACATTTTTTCGAAATTTTAAAGCACAAAATGGTTTGCATACGATAAATACAAGCTAAACAAATCTTTGCTAAACAAAAAGCCAAAAAGTTTGCGTGTGCATAATTCAGTGGCGATAATATACGCGAAAACCTTGGCGAAAACAAACGAACAACGAAGAAAGTTTAAATTAAACCGCGCCAAGTATTTTTTTTTACTTTTTCAATTTTTCATTAAATTTGTTGTTGCATGTTAAATATTTACTACAAATGTTAAATTTTAGAGAATATAATTATTTCTAAATAATTTTGATAAAAAATAGCAACTCACAAAATTATGTAACATGATACATAAAAAAAATGTTTCCGAACATAACACTTAAGATAATCCTATTTCACAGATATCCATGAATGTATATAAGGTGCATATACAATGGATATTAAGCTACGGATGTACATCAATGGATATTATATGGATAAATATGTATATACATTGCATCTCGCGTGCTGTGTGGGTATTAACTTTGCGACTAGAAAACTCGCTAAAAACAAAAATCCACTGGAATTAGAATTAAAATAAAGCCTTTGATTTTGTTGATCACTTTAGTATTGATATATTATTTATCACGTCGCTACGCTACGGAAAAATGTGACGATAAAAAATGTGACGTGACGCGTAAAATGTGACGGTAAATTTTTTTCCAACGCCGATAAAGAAGTTTCACTTCAAAAATTATGATTTAGTGATAATGTTGTTTTAAAGAGGAAATGTTAGTTTAGGTAATGACAAAATTCTACATCGAACCTAGCTTTACTTAACGAGTATGTTACAATTGAAATCAGTGTAAATTAAATTTTGATTGCAACCAATTACCATTATATTACTTTAATACCTAAGTTAGACAATAACAAGCATTATGTGAAAGTATAAGATGTGAAGTGATTACCGTACGTTTTATTTGTATCCGCAAAATATTTACTTTTGCAATTGCTATAAAAATGGGCGCCGTAAAACTTAATATAGTTCAGCACTTGAGCAAGAGATGACAAAATGTATAAGAATCTTCCAAGATTAAAACCACTATTTATAACACTATAAACCGTGTAAAACATATAGTATAGTCTTATTCCTTTTATTTGTTTTTCTATCTTTATATGCGCATACCTATAACGCAAACAACTGATAAATACGTATAGAAGCATGGTTTATACCAGGCATGGGCAACCGCCGGCCCGCGGGCCGCATCCGGCCCGCGGGCCGCATCCGGCCCGCGAGGTTGTTGAGTCCGGCCCGCGAAATAAATTCATACATATTTTAATAATATTTAAGTTGTTACAAATAAAAACATTTGTTCCAAATTGTGCTTCTTTTACCCGAAATCTACAACATATGTATAAGGGATAGCACTAGATATTTTATTTTTAGTATTAAACATATGTATTAAGAATTTGGTATACCTATAAATTAATTTATTTAGTATTTATTTTCTTTTATTACTTTCTTTAATCTAATCCGGCCCGCGTCACGATACGAAAAATTTTATTTGGCCCGATGAGGAAAAAAGTTGCCCACCCCTGGTTTATACCAACGTTTATACGAAGTTCATACAAGATTGCCGGCAAAACTAAACCGTATCAATTACATTTTTCGTAAATTTTCTTCTACTCAATGTACATTTAAAAAAATTCAATTTGGATAATTTTTATATAAACTAAAATAAACTTTAAAAGTGTACTTATAGTAGTACAAATTTGCATTTTTAGTATAATAATGTACCTACATCTTTAATGAAATTAAAAACAGAAATCATAAAAACCTTATCATGACTTCTTGGGCCTTATCTCATGCCTACGCTTGGCATTCAGCTCTGACTGTAATATGATACTTGTCTTTGATACTGTTTATGTACATTTTAAAAATAGGTGTTCTAAAAGTACTATTTACAATTTGCTGATCAGTGCGTTTATTATTGTGATAAAAAATTTAAACTTTTAACAGGAAATAATTTTGATATGCGCTTAACATCAACGCTTAACATGTAGAAATTTAAATCCTAATAATTACCTACACTAGCGGTTTTCCATTAGGTCATTTGGTCAATGACCCTCCAAAAATATTTAATATTAAAATGACCCTTTTGCAGTATTGACCACCAGCTGCCATTGATTATCCATTAAATTAAATAAATTAAAAACAAAGATTATAAGACGCTTATGCAGTTAAAATGTATTTTATTTTTTTAAGTGTTATTTTTATTACTGTCGTTTTTAAGTAAAATATTAAAAGATAATTTAAAAAAGAGATCGATAATAATAAAGTAGATGCTTATAACAACTTTCATGTCAACAACGTTTGTGCAATTCTCAGATGTTATCTGTATGCCCACAATACGGTCGCTTAGTATTCGGTTTTTACTGTAAAATTCTACCCATTAATGATTCAGCTTATCATTCGAAAACAATTCTATTCTAAAAACACATCTTCAAATGTAGTGTATTTTTTATGAATTTTTGGAAACGAAACTTTCGTGTTGTATAATTGCAAATTGATTAGATTACTATCGACATACCAACTATAAAAAGATTGCTAACAATTACCTACCTTATGAGCCTATAAATATAATATTTGTACATTTGTTTTTACTAACTAAATACACACTGAAAATATAAAATACTTTACTAATAAAATCTAGTGGGGGCTGCTGGTCAATGGTGCAGAAGGGCCATTTCAACATTAATACTTTAAAAACGCATTATTATTTAATCAAAGATTTATATTTAAGCTCGATTTATCTATCTTTGTAATATGCAAAATAATTATTATCGTTTATAATCTTTTTAATATTAACTAGAAACTAGCATAATTGTTAGTATTTCTTTGGAGGGTCATTGGCAAATGACCTAACAGAAAAGCCACTATTGATAAAATCAGAAGTAGCAAAAATTCGGTTTTTATTTTCCAATATATTACCTTTCCTATAACAAATTGAAAAAACATTTTAAATTATTTTTTAAATTATATGAAATTCGATATACAAAATGTGTCTAATTTCAAATGTCATCTCAAAGTTTTATAAATACTGTCTTTATGAATTTTTAAGTTACGTTTTGTCATAAAATAGGACTAAAATGGTACACAAAAAAACACTAACAGTAAAATTAAATTTAAAATAATAAACAAATTTGCACTCAAGTTTTTATAGTGGTTGCATATTATTTTCTGTAATTTATTTAAAATTTTTAGTGCCCTCTGTGAATGACGAGTTGAAGTTGTATTACTTCTAAGATACTCATAAAACTATCGCATTCCAACTACTATAATGGCCCTTTTAATTTCATTTCAGTTTTTATATGTTGGGTGCCATCTATGAATGAAGAGTTGACGTTGAATTGCATCTATAATGCACATAATAAAAAATATCAAATCCCCATTACTTCGATCGGGCTCTTAAACACGTGCATTTCATGTAAAGAAATGAAATGCGCATGATCAGTAAGACAAACTTTTGCCGGCGAGGCGAACCGCGGGAGAACGACTGTGCATCACAAATTATGTTTTAGCCGTTCGCCGGAGAAACCTCCAGCAAAACCGCCAGCAAATCGCCGGCGAGTTGCTAGCGACTCGCCGGCGATCGTCTATGAATACGGCTGTAAGACTCCACAGAAAACGGTTGTACTTAAAAATCACATTTTGTTGTTTTAAATTAGCATATTTATAAACTGGTATTGTCACCAATGTTATTTTTGTGTTTTCGCCTTTTAATCTGGCAATTATTCTAATTATTCCAATTTTCATGGTGTTGTAGGAGTTGCCCTTAGCATAATATGTTATTATTATTGTAGTATCGATAGGGTTTTATTACTTATCCTTAAAATATCATTAGTTCCGATTAAAATTTATGTTTTGTATTCTAATATACCACTTGAAGTTTACGTAAAACTTCATTTGACTTCAAAATACGAAGATTAGGAAATTAATATCTTTTTTTAATAATTTTTTTATATCCTTCCTTGTATTATTAATTTAACGTTATTTATTATAAAATCTCAATAGGAGGGACGTGTAAGAAGAAAATTAGTTTCTTTGGATTAAATTCAGTAGGCGACGTTTCACAGACTGCTGTGTCTTCTTCATCGGGCTTTCAATTATCCAATGAGGTAATGTAAATTTAAGTTGTTATTACATTTAAGACAACGAAAACCTAACTATCCTAATCACAGTATTGAATTCAACACAAGATCGAACACGTGGACATCGAATCGGGAACACCGCCGCCGACAAACGAAAGACAACAAGTCACTGATTTTTCTCCTTTATTCATTTTCTGTATATTTACACTATGTCTCTAAACGAACTAAAAATTACTTTAAAAACGAGAATATATTTAAAAACGAAACTTAGCAAATTTTCATGATAACGACGATGTTAACGACGAATGACCGAACTAAAAAACGAATCTAGGGATGTTAATTTCAAAATTATAACTCTAGAAATCGATAACAATGACGAAAAAAACAAACGAAGACGTTACACACGACAAGTTTTGCGAAATGGAAGAATTTGACACAAGGTGGAACACTGTATTAAGCAGAATGCAATCTCTTGTCGATAAATCGAATTTCGATACAGTTAATCACAAACCTCATACAAATCAAATCGAATTTAACGTAAAATTGCACGTTATTAATTTGCTAGAGTTTCATGGAAAATATTCAGAGTGAATGCCATCTTACGATACTTTTAATTCCTTAATTTATGAAAACATAACCTAGACAATTGTCAGAAACTGCATTATTTAAAATCGTGTTGTAGATCAGAAGCGTTAAAAGCAATATGATCTCTTACACGTTCGAAAATAATTATAAAACTGCGTACGAATTTTTGAAAAAAAGATATCAGAATACGAGATTAATTGTCTAAGACCACGTAAACACATTATTAAACACCCCGGAAATAACATAATGTTCAGCACTTTCGTTAAGGTCATTAATAACTAGGGCTTAGACCGGAACCAAAAAAACCGGAATTAGAATCGGAATCGATTGATTACAGTGGAACCGAAACTGGAATCGGAACCTATTTTTTAATTTAGTCTGGGATCGAAACCGGAATTGGGACGTATATATTGTAATAGATAAACCGATATTTTTCGGTTCCAGATTTCGGTTCTAAATGTGTTGAAATAAAACGACAAAAAAAGGACCTATCTGTATGCAAAAAAGAAATCAAAATAAAACAAAAATAAATGTACTTTTAAACAATTATAATACCGTACAGCAGCGAGTAAACCGCAATGTATACAGTTTTGGGAAAATCATAAATAAGTTTATTTTCTGGACTAAAGATTATTCTTGATCCGTTGAGATCAAATGTTTCAGCAAACCTATATCAGAGATCAAGATCAGTTGCAAGATCTGTTTGAAAATAATAAATAATTGTAAGTAAAATATGGTACTCAAAATTTAATTACGTAAGTACTTGTTTATAGAAACAGAACCACACCTTCGGAATTTAATTAAATTTGAGTTTTTAGTATTTCAGGTACATCCAAACGAAAAGTCATAAATGATGAGGATGATGCTGCAAAAAAGAAGCAGCAAAACATTAAAGATTTGTTTTTAAAACAAAACAATGTTTATATAATAATAACTAATTGATACAGTCGAAGAAGCATTTAATTATATATTCATTAATAACATAATTCAATTAAACAAATTTCTACAGAAAAATTGCCATATTTACATTTTTATAGAACCAGAACTAGAATCGGTACCTATATTTTCGATCGATACAGATTTCCGTGAACTGTATAGATCTGTTCCTAATCTATAAAGATTAGTCGATAAATAATTTAACTATATAGAAACTAAATAGTATAAATAAATATTTCTTTACAGATATGTTCTGTATTTAATTTGTATAGTAATTATAAAGTTCGTCTGTATATGTGTATTCTGTACAGAATCTATGGCTTTTATGTATAGGATACATACAGTATCAGTGCTTTATTTGATAACGCATCAATATAGCATAAATAAAGATTTCCGATACAGACTTCCCTTTGTCAATAATATATATATAAATAGTAATTATAACCAAAAATTTATAACTTTTGTCTGTACAGGCGTACCCTGTACAGAATCTATGGCTACTATATATAGTATACATACAGTATAATTGCTTTATTTGATAACACATCAATACAGCCAGTGTTGAAAATAGATGATTTTTAAGTTATATACACTTAAATTTTTTCTTTAGAAAATTATCTGTTAGCGTTAGATAATACATAAAAAATTAAAATTTTATATAGATAACAGATAATAGATAATGTGAAATAATCTAGATAATAGAAATGATAAATGTAGTATATTTGAAGAACTACTTCAAAAATGCGTAAAATTACTAAAAAATTTATATAAAAATTGTAATTTACAAAACCAAAATATTACGTGACACTGAATTTTTCATTTATTCATTGTGTTTTATGAATAAATGGTTCTGTAAAACAGATTGATTGACAAATATAACTTACGTGTATTACTTACAGTATTAATAATGTTACACAAATTGAATCGACAAGATTTATATCCTCATATAGTCTATGTACTTCGGTACGTATAGTGTCGCCCAACGCCGAGTACGACTCCTTTTATTTCTTGGCATATCGTTTTATATATAAAATTTATATTATTAATAATAATTTGACACTAACAACATACACTGATCAATTAAAAATACAAAAAAATTTAACTAAATATTATTTGGACAAAAGACGATCAAACTGCTTTTTCAAATATTCCCAGTGATTTTGAAATGTTAATTCCTGTCCAGTGCAATGTTAGAATTGTTAACCAACTCATCTGAGAAGACCTTTAACTCAAACTAATCTTTGGCAATAAGTGCAAGAACTAAACTAAAAGAAGAGTTTTGGAAACGATGGAGCTCCGAGATTTTATTGCAACTTTGCATCGTCAAAAATGGCGTAGTAAAGCTGGTTGTACACCGTTGAAAGTTGGAGCTTTAGTACTTTTAGCAGAAGAAAATTTTCCGGCTTTGGTGTGGAAAACGGGTTGCATTAAAGATCTTATGCACAGTCCAGATGGTATAATCCGTGTAGCTACGGATACAAGGTTTATCAGAAAACTAGATCTGTTATCGTTAGAAGAACAGTAAAAGTATTTTGCTTGATTTAAGACTGTAATTGATTAGATATTCCTGATTTTTATTATTATTACTGTGTATTATTGTATTTAACTGTAGTTACTATATGTCACAATGTATTGTTTGTGTTAATAATTATGTTATTAATGTAATGTAATGTAAATTTGACACTTTTGTCAAAGGAGGGGAAGGGGGTTGTTCGGACCTATTCGAAAAGCACTTGACAGTTTAATAACCGTAAGCATTGAGTAATGTAAATACTTCCTTCGAAACTAGCGAGTGAATAAAACATAAATGCGTTCAATTACACAAACCGTTTTATTTATATTTATAATAAATAATTAACCTCTACACTTATTTAAACAGATAAAACCCGTATACACATTCACACCTCGCATCCGGAATAATCGGTAAGGGAAGTATACTGTATTGCTATAGCCTATAACCATAAAATGTTTATTGTTTTATTCTTATTATCAAATTAATAATTAGACAATGTTTTTATTACACCCACGTGCAGGCATGGATCACGTATGATTCGCTATAAGACTTGGTCAAAAACACGTCCCGCATTTTGTTGATACACACTGTTTTTTTGCCGATCTGAAGAAATTATACGTTGACACAATACACTACCAGTGCAATATAATTTTACAATAAAAGTTAATATCATATTTTTATTGGGGGCTTTATTAAACTGTAGTCGGTATCTTACTGACACCTATTGTAAGCTTGGACCATCATGCGACCATTTTCGTATGAGCAAAAATAATGCTTCACTTTTTCTTTTTTCTATTTTCAACAAATTTTAACTGCAGTGTAACATTGATATGCCAACGAATAACAAAACAAAAGCAACACCATAACTCTCAGTACTAATTGTGTTAGCAGATTCCGTACTATCTAAATGTATATCTATACAAAATGTCTTTTATGAAATAACACTATAGTTTTTATAGATTTACTATGACTAAATAATCATTTTGCGATAGATTTTTTTAAAGTAAATTAAACGCTTTTTATTATAGCAAACATTAATTGAAATATAATTTTATTTTCATTAAGAAAGTACTACAATACAACAATAATAACCAAATTTAACTTAAAAAATCATTACATTGTTTATTATTTTCCAAATTTATTTGATAAAGTAAAACTTCTATAATGTAAGTACATATTTCAACAACAAATATACCGTGTGTTTTATCGATGTGAGGACGGAAGATAGCTGCTCACTGAAACTATATTTCAAAATGCATTTTCACGAGGCGATAGATGTTCCACGAGTACATATTTTAAAATTATTTTATACATACAGAGTGTTTATTTACAGAGTATTCCACTAAGCTTATATTTTTTAATGAAACGCACTGCATATGGCATTTTTGAAAATCCACATCACTGCTGATCAAACTGATACTTGATTGTATTTGATTATTTTCAACCGTTCTCCAACTACAGGGTGTTTATTGTAAATAAATGGTCTACTACAAACATTTGTTTCCCCTGACATGATTGAGATATTAATGTCGGTTTTTGCCATAATAATTGTTTTTTTTATTGTAGTAAATTCTGGACGCCAGTAGACATTTTGTATCAACCTGTCCTAAAGTGTACACTATGTTTATTCTTTGTCGAAAAAATTCAATTTCAAACAGTGTTAAGTAAATAAACAGAAAACAATAAACAAGCAACGATGAATTATTAACGATATATAACACTAAAATAATATAAAAGTTATACGCTAACTTTCCCTGCAAAGCGTCAATGGCACAATGTGTCATTATCTATTTTATTTTGTTTTCTAGGTTTGAACTTCTCTCCAGGGATACTGTGATTTAATAATGTGTAATGATATTAAACATTCCAATAGAAATAAAAACTTTGAACCGCTGCACATCTTTTCGTATTTAATTTAACTTATACAAAAATGGTATCATAAGAAAGCTTATGAAATTATGCATTACACAAAATAAAAATTTCATTAAAAAAATGTATTTTTAAATTTCAGAAAAGATAAATACCCTGTATATTAAACATAAACGCAATTTACATTAAAAAAGCAATTTCAGGATAAAAACCGACATTACTATCACAATCACATCAGTGGATACAAATGTTCGAAGTAGACCACTGTTGTTGGAGAAAATCACTTAATACAATATGATATCAGTTGGAGCATCATCGACGTGGCTTTTCAAAAATGCCATAATATACAGAGTATTCTATTAAAGAAATGTAAGTTTGGTCTCTGTATATAAACACCTTGTATGCATAAATGTAATTTAAAAATGTGCACTCGTGGAGCATCTATTGCTTCGTAAAATACAGCCTCAGTGAGAAGCTATCTGCCGTCCTCACATCGATGGGACACACTATATAATTTAACTGTAGGTGGAAAATTTTACGATTTTATTTGACCTGCATATTTAAAAAAAACTACTAATACTTTTCATTAAAATAAAAGTAAATATTTCAAGTAAAATCATATTTCTTCTTCCTCTATCGACGACCGCGATCACTATTTCATATATGAATATGATCCATTAATCATGATCGCGATCAGCTCTTTGAAAACAATCGCGATCACATTTAAAATGATCGTTTTTACCACTGCTTTTAAATCAAACATTAACAGAATCTGTTATAGATAGAAACACTGCAATAACAGAACTTTTACCAACAAAAACAGTAAACAAAATAAAACTAGATCACCATGGTCGTTAAATAAACTACCGGTATTTGCAAAGAAACTCGACTAAATATAGATACATACTGCTCCAGCAGTGCTTTGTAATTTTTTGTTAATGCAATAAGTAAATGTATTTTGTAAATGTGCAAATTAAATGTACATATAAAATTATTGCTTAAAAACAAGGTATGTAAATTATAATACAATAAAAAGTTAATTTAAAAAAAACACTTGTTGATTTTAATCATATTGATTTTTTGCATAAATATATAAATTATGTAACATACAACCGTAAGTCTATCTAATTTTATTTTTGACATATTAAAGATTATGGTTAATCTTGCAATATATTTTTTTACTTAATTTTACTTAATTACAATAGTTTTATACAAATGAAACAGGGCGATAACGTAAACATGTTTGAATTATAAAATAAACTAATGAGACAAAGAAATTTAAACAGATAAATGTTTAAGTATTTTAACTTTATCCTCTTATAGTGAAAATGTTTTTTAAGGTTTTAGTTTAAAACTTGTTTTTTTAGATTTTAGAATATTAGTTAAATATTTTTATAGTCGCGCATATGGAAAATTTTTAACCTAACTAAAATACATATATCAAACATAACAAACAATTTAGGTGATATTTTAATTAAAGAACTTTTTTAATAAAACCATTTTTATTTCAAAACCATCATTTTATTTTAGTCTTCAAAATTATTTCTAATTTATGCTTAGAAAATTACAATCATTAAAACTTGAAAAATTGAATTTACTTTTTTGTCTGTATTATTTTTGATTTTTGTAGTGATTGTAAAACATTTTTTTTTCAAAATTGAAAGAATTTAAGTAAAACAAATGACATAGATTCAAAAAACGTTTTTGTTTACACTGCAAAAACACGAGCCGTAACATCTGAAAGAAAAAAAGGCGCGCACCAACGTAATGAAAACATATAAAAGAAGAAGTAATAATATATAAGAAGAATGTAAAATAAAAGATACCTATGATAATATGGGTCCGTGCATGCAGTAGGTACTGAAACGAACACGGGTCCAAGATGAACAAAAACAGAAACGAAAAACCAGCATTCTGTAGACTGCCAGAACGGCTGCCCAAGAGATGGACAGATAGTTGGCAGTCAACTTTCTAAGAAGTAATTGGATGAAAACAAGCCTTTATTCGCTTTTAAAAAGTAGTGTGCAGACAGTACCAGTAAGTGACTGAAGACTGTCCCAAATTGCAATTCCACAGTAAGTAAGTTGTCAACAAAACAATGATAACATATACCGTAACGACGAAACATTCAATTGGTTTAAAAATAATTATTAAAAAACACAGTTATTTGTTATTTATTTCTCGATAAGACAGCACACTTTGTCACAACGCATGAGAGTAAAAAGTAATTCAAAAAGAACCGCGGTAAACTTTTAGGCAACCTTTTATTTAACAGTGTTGATGTAAATTACATTGTAAAAATTTATTAGAAATAATGTTCAAAAACAAAATTGTACGTTTACGAAATCGGTAAACACACCAACAAAAGTTTAAGAAACAATAACATAAACTGAAAATATTAAAAAAGAAAAAAATATATTTCATGTATTTACATAATTTTCAAAAAAATAATTATAAAGATATCTGACAATTTTAACAATGACTATATTAACCTGCATTAGTACAAATATGTAAATTATCTAAAATATTGTTGAAAATTAGTCAAAACAGGCTCTGTAAATGCTAATATTTTGTTTAAATAATCTATACATTGTTTTGTTTTAAAAACAAAAAGTTTATTGTTGTCGCATGTGAATGTTTAACAAATTTGTTCTATTCAAAACAGATAACTTAAATTTCAAACAGAAACAATAACCCAGTTCACTAGAGTAACTGTTTCTTACGAATCTGCACTATTCAAATAATACTTCTAGTAGAAGCTTTATTTGTATTTACGCAATTATAAGCAGGGATAAAATATTATAATTGGGTATCGCAACAGTGAAAGTTTCTTACGATGCTTAAAATTTAAAAAATACTTAAAAATAGGTACAATTTCTCAAAGAAGATAGCGTAACCAACTTTAGAATGTAGGTAATCACATTTAGTGCAATTAAGGTTATTGATCTAAAATTGTTTTACCGCAGAAAATTGCATTTAAACTGTGCAAGTTCACTATTACACAACAAATTTAAAACAGTTAAATTTCAAGATTAATCAAATCTTATCTGTATCCTTTAAGATCGGCTACACGAACACCTTGCTCGACAATATCTTTTGTAAGCTGACATTTACAAAACTATAAGGTCAATTATAAACGAATAATTGTTAAAAGAGGTATTCAATTGAAATTTTTTATACGAAAATACAATTTTACACAAATGTATTGGTTCAGAACAAAGAAAACTTAATCGACTTGTGAAATCTTGTGAAATCAACATGCGGAAGGACACGTTTTTAATATATAGAAAACTTTTGAAAGTTATAACACCTGCTTTTTGCATTGTCTAAACACTTTTTTCGTAAGATTTTTTGTATTTGCAATAATTAATTTATGTTTAAAAATTAAATAAAAAAGTACAGTTAATATAACCTCGCCGAGGGTAGATGTGTAAGATGAAGTAGGCATTGAAACCAATAAAATCAAGTGACCTTATCTCAGCAGTTAATAAAATATCCAAAAAATTTACATGTTAAAATGTTACAATAAATAAAAAGAGATGGAATTTACTTTCGAAAAAGGAAACGGTCTTATTAACGTTCACGTCGATTCCGTTGTGTCGGAAGAAATACAAATAAAGTTACGTTTAAACAAGCAGTTAATTCATGGTCTTTATAAGATGTAACCTTGATATTTCAATCGATGCAATTACACATACTTAGAATGTGACAATAAAGCCATGATTATTATGTAAGGCGGAATTCATAGTTTAACAACCAAAAAAAGCGGAGGTTTTCCATTAAAGAATATAATAAAAATCAAACATCATTGACCTATTAAAAGCGGTATGCGAAATAACTTTTTCCATTTCGATAGAAACTGTATCGTCACGTTCGGCATTACCACTAATTTTGTACAACTAAAAAGAACAAATAATACTGAAGATTTTCTAAAACTCGAAAATTATCTAATTTTATTGCAACGCATTTGCAAACCTCGTGGAAACGATAATTCTATGGTTACGCATTTATGCTCCATTTAATTTCTAAGGTATAGTTACGGTAAGAACGTAATGGAAAAAATGTCGAAGTAATTGCACGATTTACAATTAGATAATAAAATAAACAAAAAAAAAATAAAGTAAGCAATTTATACTTAACAAACTGTCAAGTTTTTTATACACATACTTGAACTAGTTTTTGAACTTCTTCAGAAAAAGTGCAATTGAAATACTATAGCATGAAACTATAAAAACTTAAATAAGTAAATTTAGGTACGAAGGTAATTAGATTTATTTAAACCTATTTTTTGCATACAAAAGACAACTATATTAAATTCAATACGTTATTAATAAATAATATATTATAGTTATGTTTTTGTCATTCAAGATTTTAGTAATATATAATTACCCGATAATTTTAAAATATTTAATTTATGATGTTTTCTTGAACAATTTAAAAGAAAATTACATTGAATTTGCTTTGTGGAAAAAAAATTAAATGTAAAACTTGATATTCTATAGTTCAAAATGCAATAGAGTACACCTAGGAATGTTACAAACTGTACAAGATACAACTCTGGTTGAATTAAGCAAAAAATACGCGTTAGTGTTAGTTTGATTTGATTTGATTATTACCTCACAACTATCTAACACAGAATGCGGGCACAGTAAAGCAGTTGATGGTAAAAAGTTACATGGTTACTTAAAGTTTTAGTTTTATTCGATATTAATTTTGACTGTCGATACTCAAATTTGTAAGTGGTATACTAGATTCTTGCACTTTCATAATACTTTTAATATGTACTCAATAAAACAATATAAACTCGAAATATTACAATTATCAAAATTAAATTTTTGTGGTTCAATTTTTCATAAAGCTAAACAACGTTAAAACATTATATGGTTTCCTAAAATGTACAAAAAATCTATAAAAGTGTAGATCAGTTCAAAAACAATACACATATTTTTTCTACAACTGACTTGTTCTTGTGGCGCAGTTATTGAAATGGTATCGACGACTTTTTTCTTATAGAGAAACACAACTTATTGTTAAATGCAGCGCCAAAATCTATCGCTATAATTTTAAAGATTTAAGATTGGTAGATATGAAAAAGAAATGCCAAGTTCTATTAAGTTAAGAATGTTAAAAAATCTTGTATTATAAAGAATAGAATAAAGTTTAAAGTTAAAAGAAAGAACAGAAAGTTACACAAGATTGCCGTTTTTTTTTAATTTTAATAAATATGAGGTTAGACTAAAAAACGTATTTAACGATGGCAAATTTTAAAAATAGTTACAATATTGATCCGTTTAGAATGAGAACGTTGTTAATGGAAAAGCATGTGAAAAATATGATTACGGTAGAATTTAATGAACGTGATTACAAGGACGAAATTAAAAAAGCTGAAGCACAAGTAAAAGACAGTAAATGCAAATCATTAATTGTACAATGCGTAGACGATACCCAAATTGACTTACTTAGAAATAAATATACGGCATACAGCATATGGAAAAGTTTAGAAATAATGTATGAGAAAAAGGGATTGCCAACTATTATTAAAAAGAAAATTAATGGTGATAAAAATGAATGAAGATGAAGATTTAAATTGCTTTCTTTTAAAGTTGGTTGATGTTTTATCTCAACTGAAATCAACCGGAACTGTTACAAAGATCATATGAAGCAGTGGTTACAATACTGGAAAACTTACCAGATGATAAACTTTATCTAGAATTTGTGATATTAAAAGTAAGAGCAGAAGCTGAAAAGAAAGGTGCGACAAATGGGAATAATCTACCAGATGAACCGAAATCAGCTGCATTTGTATCAGGACGTTCTGGAGCATGCTATAGATGCGGAGAATATGGACACATAAAGAAAAATTGCAAACGTTTTACACATAGTCAACAGGAAAAGCCATCAAACAATTATGAAAGGCCCTGGTCAGGTATGGGTAGAAGCAGAGGACATAATCGTAGTAATGGTCGAACAAGAAGAAGTTATCAGTATTATAATAGGGAGTCCTATTTTGGAAGTGGTCGCCAGGGTCAGTCTTATCATTCCAGCAACCAGATCAGAGAACCAGAAAGTATGGTAAGCTATGTAGCAAACAAGAAACAAGACGAAGATGAGAAAAATGTATGCTTTATGAGTGATGTATCACAAGATATGGAAACTGTCAGTAAAAGTTGTATTACATTTTACATGGACTCGGGTTGCACAGATCATTTAGTAAATAAAAAAAAACATTTCTCAAATTTAATGATGCTGGAAAATCTTATAAAGATAGTTGTTGCAAAAAATGATAATTATTTGGATGCAGTAGGTATAAGTGATAAACACGTTATTAGTTGCGTAAATGGATTAAAAACAAAATGTGCGATTAGAAATGTTCTTTATGTACCTAGATTAAGAAAAAAATTATTATAGGTTAAAAGACTAGAAATGTCAAACGTAAAAAGCAAACTTTTGAAAATGGTGAAGTTAAAATATTTAATAAAGGTAAATTGATAGGTGTAAAGTTTCAAAAAAATTTTCTTATAGGAAAGTAAAAAACATTAATTTATCAACCACATTTTGCGTCAATATGATGAAACTATAAATTGCTAAAAACAGAAACAGTTTTGTTTGAATATAAGTTAAATGGTAATGAAACTATGTAATTGTCAAACATATTTCAAAAACAATTGAATTACGTCATTACGGGTTTCCGTTTTGTCAACATATGTTATTAAATTTTATTAAAAGCAAATACTTAAATAACTGTTTTTGAAAAAAACTATAAAAAGGTTAACAGAAGAAAAAGTTGTGTGTCACACGTCCTTAAAGCATTTTGCAGTATTACCAATGTGTAGTCTTTGGCTTCACCTCGGTCTACAAATATGTTCATACTCGCATAATAGCACTTTCTAGACTTTTTTCCAAAAAATACGATTTATTTAAATATATCATATTAACACAAGTACAAATATAAATTAAATTCAATTCAATTTTTTTTTGTTAGCCGGTTTTTTGTGCAAATTTTCAATTAATTTTTTGGGTGGACGATATAGCATTTTTGTATCGGTAGGCGATCGCACTATAGTTACGTATCTCAGTATCCATACGTATCACAGTATCGATACGTATCACAGTATTCTAGGTATTCACTGTTCACAATGATGTTAATGACGACAGTCCAGAATATAGCGCCAGTCACAATGATGTTAATGTTAATGGTAGTGTTAAGATGTTAATAGTAATGGTAATGTTAACACTGGTCACATTTATGTTAACCGAACTCTTAATTGTCTTGCAAATTTAAAATTTGCGGTTTAGTATGAGAAGCTACATCCCTCCTACAACCACAACACAAATAATTTAAGCCACATAAAACTCATACGTAAGAGATCGCATTTCTATTAGTAACAGTGCTGTTGCACAATTGTGCCAATGTTTAGCTATTTTGCACAGTGGCACCTCTTTAAAAAAAAAGCACAATTAGCTTAGAAAAGTTTTTTTTTATGTAATTGGAAGAAGATAGAAATGTGGAAAATTGTCTAGGTTGACAATTATCAGCTTTATGAGTAATTTGAGTATAAAAGAATAGATGCGGGTAAATTTTATTTTTTTTATTAAAATATCTGTTGATTTTATGTTACTGTTGAATAAATACTTGTTGTTAATTTTTTGTTCTATAAAACTAAGTAATATGTTTAGTATCATTTAAATTAGCACAAGAAAAGTTAGTTACATTTCTAGAATTTGAAGCAATAGATATTAACTCAAATGAGAATAATACCATAAATTCTGAAGCACAAAATATATTCAATAGAGAAACAAGATATTGGCACTGGCATGTCGTTATCGAGTCTACTTCTATACGGTTTATTTATGGTTTAAAATAAAGTTATAACTTTTTAAGGAAATAATGTTGAACCTAAAATTTTAAATATGATTCATGGCTGTATACCCGATGTTTAGATAACAATTTTTTTGTTATCAACATTAGAAAGATGTTATGACAGGATATGACAACGGTGCTAATATTAAGGATAAGCATAATGAAAAATTAAATATTATTCCAAGAGCATTTTTGTACTCTTTTGTAACCATAATTCGAACCTTATCGCTAATGATAGCATAAAGCTAAGTAGTATACTTGTGGTTAAAAATTTTTTTCTATAGTTCAAGAACCTTTTTTCTGCTTTGCTCCATCGATAGAAGATGTTACCGAAACATGTATAAAATTTAACTCTACAGCCATTGTCAGATACCAGATGGTCGAACCGAATTGAATTTTTACAACGTTAGCAAAGTCTTTCTAAAACCAACGGAAATAAAGAAGTAATTGTTCAAAGAGATGTACAAATAAATTATAAATGAAGTTGAATCAAATAGGAAAACAAATTTTAAAAATTGAACAAAATTTGTGCATGCACATGAGACAAATCATTTAAAAATAATGGTAAAAAAGTAATAAATAAAAAGTAATCGTAGTTAAATAAAGTTTGGTCGTTGGCATACGTTACATAGATAATTCACTTCTACTAAACTAAAACCGCAGAATCTTTTTACATGATGAAAATGAAATTGATGAATTCAGTGTAATAACAAATGTACAATGATTTTTTAAATTAATTTTCTATTGTGATTTTTGCAAATACTTTTTTAAAAGCTATTGTTTGACCTGGTAAAAAAAATACCAACTTAATATAAAAAATTTAATAAAACACATTCAATAAGAAAAATCGCATTAAAAAGTTAATTTTTATTTTAAGTAATTAGTGTTGATTTAAAAGCAAACACATGTAATAAAAACATATACTTTTTTTTAATTGTCTTTCTATTGTAGGTAGTAATAGTATATATTTCATGTATCTATTAATTTAATTCAAATTATATCAAGTAAAGTATTCATTTAATACAAATATTGTATTATTTACGCTTCATCCTCTCTTAAGCCATAATAATTATTGTGTTTCATCTGACACGCCAGCATTTCAAAATCTGAAAATTTGAAAAATTTTGCAAGCGCACCTGGAAAAGGTTGCCATCCCTGGTCTAGAAATTAATTAAAGTTTATAAGACTACCTGCCGCACATTTTTTTCTTACCAACAGTATAAACTACAATAATAGATTTATAAATTTCTTGTAATTGTGATAAGCTGATTTTGTTACGTTACGTATTAACAAGTTTACGTTTATGATATTTTTTAGTCAGGGATCGTAATTTACTCTTCGGTTTGGCGTAATGGAAGTTTTTACTTTGACAGGATTACCTTTACATAAAGGTATGAATAGGCACAGAGTCTAGGTTTTAAAGAAGTACTGTTTTGGCAGGTTTCATTGTAATGCATCTACTATTTGTACACATTGAATAAATATGTCCTTTACTTTTATTATGTTAAAGTTTATTTATTTTTTAATGAATCATTCTATTAAAATCAATTATTCACATTTCAATTATATTATTAATCACAAATTAATTTTAGTTAAGCTACCCAATAAAAAATAACTAAATTAATTACATTAAAAATTTAATTAATTACGCTTTATTTTTTCATTAAAAAATTAACGTTGAAGTAGGTTGGAATAAAAATACCTTGCATATGTACTTACAAATCTATCTTTTATTTCACTACATTTTTAAGTTATACATATATAAATAATATATATACATAATGCTTAATTACTGTAGAAACAATTGCTATTTGTTTCTGTTAGTACTAAGTATAACAAAAAATGCAGTACAATGCGTCCCTTAATAAAAACTTGTATTAGTAATAAACGACTATTGTATACATTTATTGAAACTGCATTAGGCCATTTTCTTATTTTTTAAATAATTTGTAATTAAAACACTTTTCACACAGTAACAGTATAGATTTAATCAATATTTTATTAACGTTTTAATTACGCAGCAAATGTTTCCTGTAGCACATAAATCTTTAATACGGTTTCAGACTAATCTACCGTTGAATAACTTTGTATCTTTAACAAAAAACAGTAATTGCATACAATTAGAATTCAAACTAAATAAATCATTCGTAACTGTTTTATAATTTTCGTCATCTGTTAACTTGAGCTACTGTTTAACGAGTGCTTAAAGCATGACCTCGCTCAACATATAGCTTGCAACAGGTGCATCGCCATTCAATTTTATGCTGTTGGCGATGCTACAAGTAGAGTACATCAGCAAAACGCACCTACAGTGCGTGACCATAAAAATATGAAATAAACGAGTTACTTTAAAAATGCACATAATATGTACTTGAAAAAAAATATATTAAGTAAATCAGTATAATACTATCTAAGGTCACATTCTTATTTATATGCAGAATAAGGATAGCCTCACCTAACAGAGGTATTTCAATTTCACTTTTTATCGTGTACAACCCATTTTTAAATAAAACGAATATTGCCATGGCAATGAAGTATAAAACCTTGAGAACAATATGACAGAAAGTAAATCATTTAGAATTAAATTTAGCACACGCCCACTTTTCTATCGCCGTAAGAATGACCAAGAAATTGCAAGAATTTCACATTCTACCTCAAAAGTTGATTTCCTTAAGTGTGGGTTCAATGTAAAAATTATATATCTGTTATTGAGGAGGGTGTGGTTTTGGTATATAAAGAATTATTTTATATCTATTGTTATTGTGAGATTGTACACTCAAACTAAAACAACATGTTTGTAAAACTGGTAAGTGCCTTTGAATCGTTAAATATATTTTATTTTAAAATTTAATTATCTCTTTCAGGCTTTATTCTCATGCTTGGTAGCAGCCACTTTGGCATTATACAATGGACCATTAGCTGGAGGAGTACCCGCTTCGTTATACCCAGCTGGAATTAGCCCACACGCTTGTCCAAACTACCCTCACTGCGCAAATCCATCAGTAGCTGCTAACCCTAACGCTCCCGCACCATATTCTGCCCCAGCTGCAGCACCCGCTCACTACGGACAATATAACGCAGCTCCAGCGTATCACGGTGGATACGATCATCAAAATATTTTAAATGCTGGTGGATACACTGGAGATGGTGATTACCGCGGTGAAGGATTAGCTGAATCTGGTGCTTACGGTGACGTTAGCCAAGGTACATAGCCACTGACATATACTACAAGAAAAACCACTAACTTATTTTTCTTTACAGGATACAACTCTGCTCCAGCTTACAATCCAGCTCCAGCTTACAACCCAGCTCCAGCGCATCACGCCGCTGCATACAATGCACAACCCGCTCCTGCTGCCATTCCTGCTGGAGTAAACCCACACAGTTGTCCAAACTATCCATTCTGCCACTAATTAGTGTAAATTAATTTGAAAATAGCCAGCTGACAAACTGTTGTTAAATAGCATTATCGTGTGATGTACAATACTTGAAGCTGTGTTTACATGTTCCATCCAATAATGTATAATAAATATTTAAATATTTAAAACAACATGTTTTTTTATTCATAGAGATAGTAACAAAAATAAAGATAAATTTTAAAAAAATTGTTATTAATAACAAAATAGACGAAATAATCAAACTGTCAAAAAAATTCTAATAAAATTCATTTTACTTTCTTGCTGGATTTAAAAAAAATAATGTATATCATACAGTATTAACGCTAATTAACTAAAATATATATTTAAAGGATTCAATCGACATAACAATAAGAACAAGATCATTTGCTTAAATAGTGAAATATGCTGTTAGCTACATGAGATCATAAACATAGGTGAAAAACGTGACAAATATTTATAGAAAGGAAATGATTGGTTCAATGTCAACAACTCTTAGTTCATGAATATGCGTTTTTTTTTAAGTTTTGGAAATAAGTAACCTTTTTCACTAAAAACAATTATAATAAAAAAAAATATAAATGTTTAAAGTTGTTCAGAAAGATCTAAACTAGTTTACTCAAGTTAAAAACGTTTCATAAAACGATGTATCCAAAGCTTAATCTTATTATGATTATGTTTAAGCGTCTATAATCCTACTTTTATTTTAAGAACAATATTATGTTTCTAGACATTATTTTTTATTTAAATAAATTGAACGGTTGTGACCATTGTTTGTAACGCTTATTCTACTGATTCCAACAGTATTCACTGTCACTTGAACATAGGTACATCTTATAAATTACAAATGAACTAAATGGTGTATTTATTTAATTAACAACCCACAAGCTTTCAAACGTGGTTTTTGTTTTTTATAAAACTTTTTTAAATTAAGTTTCATCATAAAAAGTGAAAACTTGATATCTTTGTAAACAATTTTCAGAAATCTCTGTTTAGATATAAGTACTCTTGCCTGCTCTGTACCAGAGTGTTAGAAGCGCATTTCAAAAATCTAATACTAAAAAATGGTGTTTAACTTAGGTTTATAGAAACACAAAGTTAGAACATTTCAAAGTTCTCGAAGGGTCAAATTGACTCCTTTGGCGGTTCTAGTGTCATTTTAGGAGCGGCAAATGAATCCCGTATATTTACAAAAAGAGAAATTAAGAAATACATGAATTCGTGCAAAACAAAATAATTTTATATTTTCAAACAGCAGTCTTAATTTGTTCAAGTGAGCAAGATTTATCAAATGCATCAAAACAGGGACTTGGACCGGACTGAAATAAACCCGATAACCGGATTGAAACTGTTATTTTTCATTGAACTAAAACCGGAAACAAAATAAAATCTTTTAACACAACTGCCTAGAGTGAAAACCGGTGCTAAAACCGCTTTAGAATGCCGGCGATAATTTTTTCCTAATAAAGTGATAGGCGAGATTGTTAGTTTTAAAAATCAAAAATTAGCACAGGGAAGTCATATTCATGTTCTAGAGATTGTCTACCGACTGATATTGAAGCAATCCACTTATTTTTAAAACTTTTGTATATAACGAGAGTAAAAAAGGGCAGCATCTAAATACATCGGAATTTTAACCTACTGATGGTACTGCACCAGAATACTTGTCAGCTGAACAAAGATTTCATGTGATTATCCGGGCTTTACGATTTGACGATGAAAATACAAGAATAGAAAGAGCTAACTATGATAATTTAGCCCCAATTCGTCATATATTTGAAAATTTTGTTAAAACTTACTCTTCAATTTTTGGTATTGGAGAGTATGCCACAATAGATGAAATGCTTGACGTCTTTGTAGGAAAGTGTCGCTATAGGCAGTATTTCTTAATAAACCTGCCAGCTACGGTATAAAAACACACAGTTTATTCAAGAACATTTAACACGCACAAGATGGAGACATATGCTGGTAAGCAACCACATGCTTCATCTCAGTTTACCAAATGATGCTCCCAGTGTCGTAAAACGTCTGATATCTACCATTGATAAGAGTGGTTAAAATGTAACAATGCATAATTGTGTTTCTTTTATACCACTTGTTAAGGATTTGCTCATAAATCACAAACTGCCCATGCTAGGCATATTACAAAAAAATAAGAATGAATTACCACCTGAATGTATTCAAATAAAAACTTGATCTATGTGTAGTACTACTATGTTTGATTACGAAAAAGATGGTAGCAACTGTGTTCGCGGTTTTTATATTCTAAAAAAAAATATAAACATGAAACTATGATGATGTAATAGATTTATCTATCAAAAAAACAAATAACCCAAAATTATAAATTTTTGTAAATCTACAAAAGACTAAGTGGACGTCGTAGATCGTTTAAAATTAGAATATTCTGTAGCAAGAGTCACTAATCGTTAGCCACTAATAGTGTTTTATTCGTTACCAGTGGCGCGTTAAACAAATTTTGAGCCTTAGGCACACTCACACATTTGTGAACCCTATAGTTGCACAAACAAAAAATAATAAATCTACATTCAAGCAAAGCACTTAACTTTCTTTAGCCGTTTAAGTGGCGTTTCTATTGTCTACAAATGTTTTCTAGAAATCATGTCATCATGTGTAACGTAAACATAGACTAACTGAACCAATTAAGCAACTATACAACTAAAATGAATTATGTAAAACCAAATTGAACAATAACTTAAACTTTAGCTGTTTGTAAAATCGCCATTTTTATTTACGAAAAAAGTTTTATGGAAATCATGTGTAATGTAAACGTACACTAAATAATCTTCGGGACTTGAAAATATTTCATATTTTGTTTATACGTATAAATATAACAAAAAATATGTGGTTTAAAATAATAAAGCAATAATTAAAGCTTTGGTTTGATAACATTTTTCTAACTGTTGAATGTTGATTTGTTTGTCGTCTGTCTACGAGCCCACAGGCCCCAATTTATGTCGGGCTCTAGGCATGTACCTAGTGGTAAACGCGATCCTGTTCATTACTAAATATTGCTACAATAAATGCCCAAATAATTCAAAAACATAACATCGGTCAGATAATAATGAGTAGGGCATTTATAGCAAATCTGTCGAAAAACTTGACACGAAGTCAGCTAAACAAACGGTTTTCAATACCAAATCTGTCTGTCCACAGAAAATAAACAACGTTATTGGAAAAAAACAACACCGCTGGTTGCACAGGTTCAAGATGAAGTGAAGTGTAAATAATGTTTAATAAGGAAAAACCGATTTACACGTTATCAATGCGCAATTTGTAAAGAACATACTTAAAGAACATATTTGTGAAGAATGTGATCATTTGAGTGAAAATTCTGCTTAAAATATTTCCTTAACTTTATTATTATTACAAGAATTTAAGCTTTTTGTGTTTTTTTTTAATGCTTTTTGTGTGGTAATTTTTCATTAGTTCAACAATTACTGTATAGAAACGTGGAATGAGTAATACATATATCTCGTCATATAGTCAAGCATAATAAATAAAATGACGATAGCATAAAGTTATCTTCTCGTTGCGTTGTTGGTATGTATGTGTGAACCAAGTAGCTTTGATTACCAAGTAATAGTAATTTTTGTAACAAGGGTCGAAAAGTACATCATAGCATAACGAACGCTAATGCGACGGCCGAGCGTTGCATGTGGGTGAGTTATGCTATGAAATTTTCGACGAGAGTAACGTACATTATTTTTTGTGTTGCCTTTTGTAAAATTATATTCTTTTTTGAAAAAATAAACAAAAAATCACCAGAAATATAATGTTGGTACTACATTTATTACTAAATCTATCAAATTTGACTTTAACTTTAATATCGGTTTTTTTCAATTCTAACTGAATTTTAATAGTTTTTAAATGACTTTTTCACCTGTCGCATACTCGTTCTAATATAATAATTGACTTTAACTCTTATCCGGGCAAGTCTTTTAAGCAACGTAACCGGGCAGTGTGGGTCCAATGGACCCACCTTATTTAGTTACACTTTTTTTTATCAACTCCCTTATGCTGTGTAGTTTTTACTGGAGAATAATTACAAATAAGGCTTACATAAACACTTATTATATAAGAAAAACTATTTATTGCAATTATTGCAGATAATAGTAGTGACAGAGTGTTGATTACAAACATTTTTATAGCATTTTTTACAACATTGCCTTTGTTTTCTTGCGTTTCTTGCGGGGCACATGTGGCATCATATATATAAGGACAAAGCAAAGAAAGGGCACTAAATGCATTCTAAAGTAATTGCTATTCAACTAAAACTTTTCTTTTTGAATAACAGGCATTCCAGACTAATTACTTCCTGTAAAAATAAAACCCAAATTTGTCAATAAAATACAATTATAAATAGGTATTCACCGCTAATAGCAAATTACTCATAATCCATAAGTAGATAATTACAAAAGAATAACTTGAACAATATCTAACTGCCACTAAATGAATGACATAGATTAGTTTACAAACATTTCATACTAATCCATTTTCCATAACAATTAGCCTTGAAAACAAAGTAATTCTCAAATCCGCTAATGGTTGAAACGAATACCTAATAAATTATGAAAATATCGTACACATGAGATGCATCAATTTTAAGTATCACACAAGGGTCCATTGGACTCACACTGCCCGGTTAAGTAAGTTTTATATTACGATAATTATTTATTGAAAAGTAAATAAAATTTACCAACTTTGACTAAACAAAAACTTAATTAATACAATTTTCATAGAAACCACAGCGGCATTTTGTCAAAAGTTAAAAATTAACTGAAATATAGTCGCTTGTAACACCGCGTGGGTCCGTTGGACCCCAGTTGCCCGGATAAAAGTTAAACACTTAGTTTTATGTGGATTTCTAGTTCTCATTTTGCCACACTAGAGCTTTTTTCGCTCATTATGTAACTGCCCTAACGAACGAATATTGGCGTTTGCGATGTTGCCAGCGCAAAAAAGTAATTTTTGTATAGTTCAAATGATAAATTTATAGCATACGTTTAAATAACTTATAATTTACTTATTACTTCTTTGAGTTGTATAAATACGTCTCGAGTTTTATAATAAAATAGTTAAATTCCTGATACCAAAAAAAAACGAAAAAATCAAGAACCGGGTCGTTTATGTCAATAGAAATCTGAACCGGAACTGAAACCGTTAAAGAATCTTTAAGTTGAACCAGAAACCAGTTAAAACATAAATAAAAAATAAAATATTAAACATAACAACCCCTCCTAAACGAAGAAGTCCAAATTAATTAGTACACATACAGAGGAGGAGAAAGAACCTTTACCAAGTAAATAATAAATAAAATTACAGCATATGGTCTGTTTAAAATTTTTAGCACTTATGTGGATGCTTTTAAGTAAGGTAAAACGACAAAAACAATAAACCTAACATAGATAGTTGAAAAATTCTGCAATTCTTTATTAGGAATTTACAAAAGCAAAAAAAATGTGTTTACTGAACAAACTACAGTAGCAAACAACGCAGTGCGACGATATTTCAAAATTATATCAAAATAGCAAAGCGTAAAAATACTCTGCACATTTACAGCTGTACCTGCTGCCTTTGACATGGTTAATATTATGTTGGGAGAATGGACAAAAAAACTAATTTTGAAAGTACCTTTGACATTGAATTACAAGAGTCGCGTCGCACTAATGAAACCCCGGTGTGACATAAAAGTTTGGCAATTGTGCAATCAAGTAGAGAGTCAATTGACTGCAAGTGTGACGTATATATGTAGTAAGGAGTAATTACTCTAACTGCTCCAACTACGGTCTACATCCTAAGGTTCCACAGATCCACCACAGATTCATTTATATGCTTGCTCATGCGCAGTTTCACGTCCGCCACTGTTAGTATCTGTAAAACAGAAATGAGAAACTTTTAATTATTATAGTACATACATTGAAATAAATGTTTCATTTGAACAAAATGTGTTTATAATATTGCAACATGTTAAAGGTCAAAAAAGCATATACAGTATGTTCGCAGATTGAGTTTACACTATTTTTTTGTTTATTTTTAACTTAACACGTTTGCTGCCACGCAATATTTATAAATAAGTCACCTTTGTCACACAGATAACGGTTGAGACAAAAATGTTCCCTACAAGTCACTTTCACCAACAAAAGTACTTTTATTACTATCGAACCTTTTGCAGTTATGTTTTTCCTAGCTGTTATTTTAACGTCAAAATTTCAAAAATTACTACTCGGTCTCATAGACCACGGCGGCGTGTAAGTATTTTCCTGTTCCTTGTTCGCCAACTCAGTCTATTCAGGTATATTCGACCCATCCATTTTGATGTTTACGTGCTCGCCGTCGGTATTTGAGTTAAACGTTTGTAAAACGATTACGTGTTATTGTTGTTTTTTGAATTTTTGCAAACAAATAATATCTGCGAATAGAACTAGACAACGTACCTTGACCAAAAACGAATTAGAAGTTGATCTTGAACACAATGTGTCAAATAAATTTTTGTGAAGATGATGGTAATAAACAAATTTTCTTTCCATATAATGCGTAGGTTGATAATCTTGCGTTTTTTAAATGATGGCGTATAAGACGATAAACCATTTGGAAGTGACAATAAGGATAAATTATCTAATAATTTTGATCAAAATTCACTATTGCTTTTGCTAAAAACCAGTGCACAAAACACAGTAGATTTACCAGTGTCCGATTATGTGATGAATACACAATGAAGTATTTCGAGTGGTAAAAAAACCTGTTTTCATCTCGTTTACCAAAAAAAAGAACTTACTGAATTTTTTTCTTTATTTTGGTCAATGGTTTTATATTTGAGTATATTGCCGTCCAAACAAATCTATATGCTACCCAAATTGTTCGGATAGATCGATAGAAAAATGAGGTTGTGGTTACATAAATGGGTACTTACTGATAAAAATATAATCGGAAATGTGTTTGGTTTGCTTTCGTATATGGGCATCGTAAAAATGCTCAATATTCAAATCTATTGGAGTCCAGAAAATATGTATATTAACTCTATATCACTTAAAATTATGTCACACAATAGATTCAAGTTAATACATGTTGCATATTTTGTTGACAGCAACGATAATCCGGATAACGATATAAACTGATACAGAATTTTTAAGTACACAACATACGGCACAATTTTGGAATCAAAATTTTTAAATTATATAACGAAGGAAGTTATACGTACAACTCCACATTTACGCTAGAAAAATTTAGATCAAGGTACTACTTCTATGTCTGTAGTTATGAAAGTTTTTGAACCCATATTAGATTCGGGACAGTGGCGTACTCACAGGAGGAGGTAAAGAGGATAGATCTCCCCCAAGACAAAAACATTGCAATGTTAAATAAATTGACAAAACTTTTTCTTGTCACAAGTACCAATGTAAGCGTTAATTAGGTAGGAAACTAAAACTTTAGTAAACAAAGCGTTAAGAATTAAACATCGGCAGCTGTAGAATGTTAAAGTCAGATAGTATTTATCAATATTTACAAATCACAAATAAAATTTTATTTGCGCACTCGTTAAGTATCGACGGCAATAGTGGAGCCTATTTTTTGTCTTTAAAAAAGTAAAACTAATTTGCCAAATTTGACATCACTTATTAGTAACACATTCATAATTTGATTATTCAAACGTATCAGCACTTCGTCACAAAAAATTTCATTTCAGAACAGTTTAAATAGCTTTTTTCTCAATTCATAGTTACACTGTCTACTGATGTAATTTTTAAAGAATTAAGAAAAATGTTCATAAAAAAAACCAAACCTGTCTTACTCAGAAGAGGACTGAGCCAAGAAGGTATACTTTTGCTAAAACTTTTTATATTATCAATGGAAAACGCATTCAAGAAGATAAACTAGACCAAAAAAGGAATAAGTAAAACAGCTTATATCTAAAAATAAAGAAAAAGAAAAGTAAAACTGTTAAGACATTTTGAAAAATGATTTTGTTTTTTAAATGAAGCACTTTCATACCTAAATACCTACGTATGTAACGGTATGTTGTAAACATTATTGTATCATATGCTATATTTTTGGTTACTCAATTACAGTTTTTTATAGTTCTTTGAACTATCTATTTACTGTATCCAAAAACCAGTGTTGTGCATAGATAATTAAATTTTTATCTAGATGAGATAATAGATAATTTCCAATTTTTTTATCCAGATAACGATTTAGATAAAAGTTGAAGAATTTATCTAGATAATAGATAAGATAATCTATAATTTACGTAGATAATACGATAGATGATTCTTTCAAATAAGTACAAACAGGTAATAATTAATTTTTACCATTTAATTATCATTATCATCAATACCAATTCATTGTTTGTTAAATTAACTAATTAAAAAACTGAAAGACAAATTGAAAAAAAAAATCGAAAAAAACATGACAAAAATTTTATTGATTTAATGACCTACTATTGTAAAATATAAAACAAATTTCTTAATACAATATGGTCCTTTCAAAATTTTCATTGCTAAGCAAAACTTACACTATCAGGAATCAGGACTATAAAGTCTTTCAATTAGCACCGATATCGACATGTTTAATCAATAACTTTTTCACAAATGGAGAAGCGTCTAGTAAACTTAATTAGTTTTCCTTTGTAACAGTTAGGAAAAATCAGGCTTTGGTATCGACGTCAGTTTGAACCTAAAAAATATCGCTCATAGCCGTTAATCACACTCCCTGAATTATTGCTTTTTCTTTTTAAATTTAAGTTTATCATTTGTAGTTCGATATTTTAAGCAAATTTTTCACATAAAACCAACTAATCCTCAAAAATTTATTATATTTTAAATTTTGAGCAGGTTACATAAGCGATCACTTAAAGAATTAGCTTTTATGTCTTTTAAAAAAACGCAAGCAGTTTTGTTTCTTCTAAAAAAATTGGTTTTAACAGTTTATGCTCTGTTCAGTACTTTTTGTAATTGTAAGTGCAACAAATCTAAATGTAAAAAAAAGCATTTTTGCTTTGCAGTTTTGTTAATTATATTTGACAGGTTGTCAGTAATTGTACTCATATGATAATTTACATCATAGATTTATATAGGAGCTCTACATTAGGATCTTATTGCGACTTTAATTTAACGTTAATATTACTCAACAATGTGATTTAAAGAGTAAGCTAAAAGCTCCATGACTGAATTAGTCTTCTAAAAGAACTCTAAATCACGTGTATCGAGGTTTGTCACTTTCAACTGCTCAAAAAGTCATGAATTTTCGCTTTTTCAATAAAGCATTTTTTTATTTGGGCATAGTTTTGCTGTGTTGGCACTTTAACTTATTAAATTTTCAAAACTACAAAATTAGTAGCTGTTATAATCTCAATGTTTGAATCGTGCAAGATAATGTACTGAATAAATGTACGCATATCAAAAAGTTTATTATTGTTTCTAAAGACGATAAGATACTTATCGCAAGCAATTGGTTCAGTTTCAAAAAATAATTTGAGTTGTGTTTTTGTTTATATCTCGTATTGCATGTATTTACGCTGAAGGTCATGTGTGAGTCTAGTTTTTGTCAGCAAAAGAGCTGCAAAAATGCGAAACATCTACGGCGATTATTTATCAGGTTTTAGCGATCTGGACCGTATTACATTACCACAGACATTACAAACAATATTATGTTTGTAAATATAAAAATTACAAAACAACAAATCTAAACAAAAAAATGTATGTTACTTTTAAAAAATCATCTAGATAATTTGATGATAATTACCGAAAGATCATCTAAGATAATCATCTAGATAATGTTCAATACTTTTATCTAGATAAGGAAAAAGATGATCAAAAATTATCTAGACGAATTATCTATATAATTTCATCTAGATAATGCACAACACTGCCAAAAACGTGGTTGCCAAATTTGCCACAAGGGTATGTAAAAACTGAGACTAGGAATTTCCTGTATCCCCAACCGAGTCGATTGTTCAATCTTGCCTCGCCACGCTTGTGTTAATTTACATTGTTTTTGCAGTAGTAATAGACCGAATAGGTCATTTCCAACGCGTCATCAATATGGCGTCGCTCAGCTGATCTGGAGGGCAACAAACAAATGTTATAAGAAGTATATATGAGAGACGTAGTTTCCTTTAAATATTTGTTGTCTAAAGTAAATTCTAAGTGAAGTGAACTTATTATCGTCGTTTTAGTATTATATTTAAGTTAGTGTATAAGTTATTTTTTTTAGTTTGTAAAAACCCGTTAGTAATAGATTGAATTCAAAAATTTCTTTTTACTGGTAAGTGTTACAAGGTTTTAAATACATATAGTTATTTTTTGTTTTAGTGATTTAAAATGACTTGCTGTTATTGCACTTATTTTAAAAGCCTCAATACTGTAGTATCCAGATATTCCAGTTCAAATTTCACAAGTATTGTTGGTTGCTTGCACAGCTATTTGTCTAAGAAAACGTATCTTAATCTCGGCGAGAAAACGGGGGTGGGTTAGCGCTTGCGGAAAAAAATAGGGGGACTTTAAAACCCGAGGGAATGAGGGAGGTAGTTTTTGATTGCTGGTGGTCGTAGAAACAAAGAAATAGAGAACAAAGGAAAGTTACGGGTGAAAAAATAATAATAAGTAAATAGTGCTATTGCAATTGCAGGTATGAATTCATTCTATACATTCAAATTCAAAATAATTAAAAGTTATTTGTAATGGCAGTTTAAAATTAATTTAAAAACCTTTGATACATGTTTCCTTTGTTCACTTAAGACAAAGGAATTAGATTGCGCTGTCTTAGTTTACTTCTTGTAGGATATTTTTTTGTAATTTATTTAAAAGTTAGTGTAATTGGTTCTTTTGTATTAAATTTTGATTTAATATGTTGTCGTATTCCCAACACAAATAATGGGGTTTTTAAAAAGCCTTCTGACACCAGGGCAGCTTTATGTTTTACCAGAAGAGCTCCGTAATTCTGGAAGTGGACGTTCGATACGTAAGGTAGTGACGCTAGACACTCCGATGTCGGTATCAAAGTCACTTTAAATGTCAATCACCCAACTAATGGTAACAATTACCTTGAATTGCTATCACCTTGATTAAAACACAGGTTAGTGATTAAACATTTATTGAGAATTATGTACTGAGACAAACGAGAATGGTTAATCAACGTAAGACCGAACATAAGACTAATGATTTTTAATTTTGGGTTTGCTTATATACTAAGATTAAAGTTACAAATTTATGACATTGGATAACCAATCAGGTCATTTGTTTATCAAATTTATGAGACGCAAGAACATGTATGTCTTTATCTAATCTTAAGTAATAAGTTATTTTTAATAGGATAGTTGGGGTCGCAAGTCATCCAACACCTCTGGGGTTAATTAAATTTTGGATGATTTCTTAATAAAATACAAAATTTGGGAAAAATCTAAAAGTTAAGAGTACTTTCGCTTAATACAATATATAAGATTGGTTACATGCATTACATAATTGCTTACAATATAATTGGAACATCTTAAATATAAACTTAGAATATGTTATCATTTTCAAATTTGAGATAATACAAAATATAAAAATGGTTACATGGATTACATAATTGCTTACAATATAATTAAAACATCTAAAATATAAACTTAGAATATGTTATTATTTTAAACCAAATTTGAAACAAGAATTATTTTTGATTCACCGATATTGGCGATTGTTCTTTCGCTTGCTGTGTTGATCGAATCGATCGTCTGCTTGAGAAACTTCCCGTAGGTTTGGGTTGACACGTAGATTGGTAGTTTAACATTTCAAGCTCGTGATCGTAGTGAACAATAGGAGTTGTCCTTTCGCGATTGTGCGATTGATTATAAATGTTTATGCAAGGAAAGTAAATTGATTTAAGTCGTGAGGTAAAGTCTCTTGGTTCTTTTGCACAACACAAGTACTTAGTCAATAGGGAGAATAGTCCTAGCCACTTTAAAATATTGTAAATTAACACAAACACTAAAGTACCGACAAAAAGTGAAATTAATTTTGTGTACCACGCACTGTATTTCACAATTGAGGGTTTGTTCATTTGTTGTAACGTGTCGTCGAGTTGACGAAGTTTAAGTTGAGCGAATTTTAGTTCGTCTAGATTTATATTAGTTAATTTCACTGGTTCCAGATTGATAGCTTCGATCGTGAGATTTTCTTTTAATCTAACACAACAATCGTTTTCTGTTATGTCAGTCGTTAGGATTTTGCTTGTAATGTTCGTAATTCCTAGCGTAGTTTGGGCTTCTAAGATAGTGTGATCGGTGTAGGCTTTACATTTTGGATTGATATTAAGTAGTCCCATTTTGTTGATAATTTCTTCTGTTGCAGAATTTCCTTTGCACAGAATATTAAGAGTTGTTGGTTTTGATAATATGAACAGCCACTGATTGATTGCTGTCTTATGCCATATTTCAGCTTCAGCGTAGACGGTTCTTATTTCGCAAGATTTTGGGATTCGTTGGGTTTTCTTTAAGAAGAGTTGAATTTCGCAAATTTGTTGGTCAGTTCTGGTAGTAACGGTGGTTTCTTTACATAACCAATTTCCAGAAGTGTATTCTATGCATTCGTTGATGCTATTCAACATCGCAAACATTGTTCTCGTTACGGACACGAGGATATAAGGTTTGTTTGGTTGTATATAAGAATGGAGACTTATGTCGTCTTTATGTGGAGTTGGAAGTGGAAGTAATTTATATAAGTCAAATAAAATAGGATTGACAAGAGGTATATCAAATGATATTATTAAGAGATTTTCGTGGATAAACGATTTGACAGTCATAATTTTGTAATAATCGTAAACGTTTGTCAGTTGTGGTTCAATTGGTGAAGTGTGTAGCACAGCGATATTTATTAATTCTTTTAATAAATCTTGAGGATGTAATATTTTGAAATTAATTATACCGTGTCTAATAAGTGTAATGCTGTTAAGAAGGTCGTTTGTTATTTCATTTATTTCGTCCGTCATTTCGACTAATGCTAACAAGTGCTTTGTGATATTTAATTCGAAATGCATTTTGTTTTGATTCTCAATGGTTTCTTTAATAGCGTAATTAAATTTTTCTAAATTTTCATTCATTCTTTTTGTATTGTCGTTCATTTCGCTAATTGAATGATTAAAGTTTTTGATCGCGGATGAAATAGTTCCGATTTGTTGTTGCATTAATATATGCGTTTGTTTTTTGTCAGCTAATACTGAATTAATTGAATCGGTGGAGAGAGCATAAGCTTAACGTTTTATAATAAAATGAATAAGAATTCCTAATACTTAATTCGATTAAACTTAGATTAGTATATGTAATAAGGGTAAATTTGTGGTTACTTAACTTAATTTTACCTAAATGTTCATATAATATACCGCTAGAAGAATTAATTGAAGTGATACTATAGGATTGGATCATTGGGATCATTATCAACAGTATCGCAGTTAATTTCATTTTCTTCTCCTTGTTGATCTTGTCGATCAGAGTTCGAATTGTCTGAAACATACGGTTTCAGTAAATTAAGATGATAAGTTTGAATTTTATTTGGGGTTAGTTGTATAGAGGCTGTATTATTATTATGTAGTTGGACAATTTTATAGGGTCCTTTAAATTCGGGTTTTAATTGTTTGCTAGTATTTTTCGAAAGACAATTATAAAGAAGTACTAGATCGTTTTCTTTAAATTTATATTCCGTTTTGTGAGTTTTGTCATAATGTTGTTTTGATTTTGTTTTAGCTTTCAGTTGTTGTTCCTTCGCGTTTTCCCTAATTGTTTGTAATTTGGAAGTTACTTCGTTAGCTAAATCCGAATAGTTCGGTTTTTGTATAGGGTTGTTAAAAACATTAGGGATTCTTGGAGGTTGTCCGAAGACGAGTTCATAAGGGGTTACTTGTGTCGATTTATGAATATGAGTGTTGTAAGAATAAATAGCAAAATTTAAATATTCGTCCCAATTTGTGCCGTCTTTAGATACGTAACACTTAAGGTAATCTTTAAGGGTAAGGTGCGTCCTTTCTAATGCGCCATTGGTTTGGGGGTGATAAGGACTTGCAAATTTGTGTTTTATAGATAAAATATTATTTATCTCTTTGAAGGTAGAAGACATGAATTCTCTTCCTTGATCGGAAAGAATAGATTCGGGAAATCCGAATTGCGTGCAAAATTTCATAAAATGAATCGCAACTGTCTTTGCGTTATGTTCTTGAAGAGAATAAGCTTGAATAAATTTTGTCAAGTCATCTTGTAACGTAAAAATAAATCTGTTACCGTTGATTGTTTCTGGCAGTGGACCTACTATGTCCATTGCAATACGTTCGCAAAATTTTGATGCTGTTGTTGTTATCAGCATAGGACTTTTATTTGGTCTGAAGTTTGTTTTTGATTTTTGACAAGTGTTACAATTTTTTATATAAGTCGAAATTGTTTCTTTCATCTTTTCCCAGTAATAAAATTTCTTTATGGCATCGTATGTGCGTTCGAAACCTGGGTGACCTGCTAAAGGAGAGTCATGATTTTCTTTTAATATTTGTTCTATATCCTCCAAATTTTGTACAAAACGTCTCTCGTGTTCTAAAATTTTATAGTTTATATCACGAAAAACGTATTGTAGTAAACTAACTAATGTGTCCTATTTTATTTTATTATTTTGAATAATTGGGTTTACTAAAGTGAATGAAGTAGTTTGATTATAATCGAGCAAGGCTTTTAGGTTGATAAAAGCTTGAAATAAATCGTTATAATTAGCTGAATCTATAGAAAATTGTTTTACAAATAATAGATAGATTCTTTGACATGGGAGTCTGAGTGTAGTTACGTCTGCTGGTTTATGACCTTTAATAATCGTATTAGGAAAATTTTCCTTGACATAGTTTAAATGAACGGTTGAGTCTACAGCGTCGCATGCAAGTGGAATTACTAAATTTTTTATTTTGTTTACAATTAATTTTTCAATTTCTGGTTCTTTAATTTCTAAGTTTTGTTGGTGAAACAATTGAAAGTTTTTAAAATTTAATTGATGGATAGCTAGTATCGGTCGGCTAAGTGCGTCTGCATTAGAATTTATTTTTCCCGGTTTGTAATGATTTTCGTAATCGTATTCTAATAGTTTTAAACGCCATCTAACTAGTCTACTTGAAGGGTCTTTACAATTCATTAGCCAAGTTAGTGGTTTGTGATCCGTAAGGATAAGGAATTTTTGACCGTAGAGATATGGTCTATAATGTTTCACAGAATCTACAATCGCGAGTAATTCTTTTTCGGTTGTAGAATAATTTTGTTCTGCTTTGTTTAAAGTTCTCGAATAATATGAGATTGGTAAATCGTTTCCTACATTACCTTGAGAGAGAACTGATCCAATGGCATCGTTTGATGCGTCAGTGGTCAAAAGAAATTTTTGATTGAAATCAGGGTACTGTAGAATAGGTTCCGTGGTTAGAATCGTTTTAAGTTTGTTAAAAGAGTTTTCGAATTTTGAAGTCCAATCAAAGTTGGTATCCTTTTTTAATAGAGAGGTTAAAGGTTTAGAAATAAGAGAAAAGTTTGGAATAAATTTTCTATAATAACCTACTAGGCCTAAGAAAGATTTTATGTCCTTTTGATTTTTGGGTTGTTTCATATTTAAGACCTCGATTAAGTTATCGTTGTGGTGTTTTAAAGAACTACCGTAGACAACTATGTCGTCTAAGTAGACAAAACTTCTAATAACGTTAATACCGCTAAGAACGTTGTTCATTAAACGTTGGAAAGTTTCTGGGGCGTTTTTTAGCTCAAACGGAATACGCCGATACTCGTAATGACCGTGAGGAGTAGAGAAGGTGGTTTTTGGTTTATCTTTGTCTTCCATTGGTGTTTGATGAAACCCGGAAGCAAGATCTAAGGTTGAAAAATATTTAGCGTGTCCTAACTAATCTAAGATTTCTTCAATATTGGGGATAGGATAAGCATCTCCTACAGTTACGTCATTTAATTTCCTGTAGTCGATTACCATGCGCAAATTTAAAATAACATAGAAGTTTCTTCTTTGTTTAAATGTTCGACTCGATTATTGCGTAAAAGTTCGCTTCTATTTGAAGTTATCATTGTGTGATTAATTTGGTGATTTTCGGTATCTTCGAGGAAAATATTAGGACGTTCTAATTTAAGTTCAAAATCGTTTAAATTAATAATTGAGCATTTTGCAAGATTTTCGTTTTTGACTTTTAATAATGCGCTTGGCAAAAGAACGTTATTTTGAATTTGGGAAGGTTGAATTAGTCCTTCATTGACGTCATTTAGAATATTTACATGAATAATGGATTCGCTACGAGGTGGTAATGTGACGATGTCTTTATCGACGGATTTATTATTAGAAAATAGTATAATTTCGTCTAGTATTTTTATGCAATTTGTATTATAATTGATTTCTGCTATGTGGCTTTGGAGGAAATCTGCTCCAAGTATTCCGTCGAAAGCACATGAAATTTTAGAGGCATTAATAACATGTATTTTAGGGTTGATTTGTAATTTCCCTAATTGTAAATTTAATTGTGTAGAGCCTAAAGTGCGAATAGGCGTATTTGTGTTGATGCCTGAAATGGTAACAATATCGCTTATTTTTAGCCAAGTTCGAGAAGAGACAATAGAATTATGTTTGATAAGTGATACTGTAGTATCAATTAGAAAAGTTAAGTTTTTGTCTGCATTTTTTGAATTAAAAGTTAAGGTGTAATGAGAAGATTCACTATTTACGTTTGCAACAAAATTAAATGTCTGTTGGATATCGTGATCAGATGTAGTGTTTTTCTTGTTCCGACGTTTGATCAGAATTAACGAGATTAATTTTAGGATTTTGAATTGGAATATGAGAAGAATTTTGAAGTTTTCTTTGTTCATTGAATTGTCTTTTACGACACTCTCGAATCTCGTGACCTTTATTTTTACAGTAATTGCAAAATTTAGAAAATTCGTAATCACTAACGCGATTGTACGAAGTAGAGAGATTTGATTGTCTAGGGTTTCTCCTACAATTGTTAGTAGAATGGTTCGACATTTTACAAAATGTACAAAATTGTGAACTTTTTTGTTTACTTTGAATTTTAGTATAATTTAGTATTTTTTCTTCTTGTAACGCGATTGAAAATGCTTCGTTTAAAGTTTTAATATCGCGAGCTCTAAGCATTTGTGAAATTTCGGGACGACAATGTAAAATGAACCGTCGTAAAGCAGTTCTTTGCATTGACCTTTTTAGACCGTTTAATTCGTTAACATCTTCACACTGATTATTTTCGGCTAAGATGCAATCGTTTTTTAATTTTTCTAAACGTTTAAAAAAGTCCGTGATCGTCTCGTTAAAATTTTGTTTAATAGTTTCTAACTCTTCATGCAATTGAGTTAAATCTTTTATTGTGTTATAATAAGATTTTAATTTAATTTTTAATTCCGTCCAACTTGTAATTTCAGAAATATTTAATTCGTTTACCACGTCGCTAGATAGTTGGGCTACGATGTATAAAAATAAATGAGAAATTTGATCTTTTTGTGCTAATTGATATGCACTGTTACAATTTTGAATAAAAGTAGTAAGTTCTTTGCGATTCCCGTCAAAGGGTTTAATAAATTTGAATAATAATTCTAATGGAATGGGCTTAATGCCGTCGTCCGCGTCTAAGTCGTCGTCAAAATCGTCCTTTAAAGGTAAATTAGGATCTTGCATTTTTAAAGACATTAGATCGGGATATAAGTTAGGAATTTTTAAATAGTAAAGAGAACAACACTTACGTGTAAATCATCCTAGCTGTAGCCGCTGGGGGTACGCTTCGGATATTGTACGCTGGGTACCTTGGTTCCGTTACGGAATGACCAACTTCTCCCTGCAGATGAGTCGTCGGCGAAGTTCAGGATAGGTTCTTTTCAGTTAAGTGTTGAAACACAACCGCTTGCTGGAGTCCACTGGGGAGTGTGGAATCGGCAGTCGATCTCTGGGGTAGACGTCGCTCCTACGCTTACGGCTGATGTATCCCACTTCTGACACCAAATTTTATTTGTGTCGTATTCCCAACACAAATAATGGGGTTTTTAAAAAGTCTTCTGACACCAGGGCAGCTTTATGTTTTACCAGAAGAGCTCCGTAATTCTGGAGGTGGACGTTCGATACGTAAGGTAGTGACGCTAAGCACTCCGATGTCGGTATCAAAGTCACTTTAAATGTCAATCACCCAACTAATGGTAACAATTACCTTGAATTGCTATCACCTTGATTAAAACACTGGTTAGTGATTAAACATTTATTGAGAATTATGTACTGAGACAAACGAGAATGGTTAATCAACGTAAGACCGAACATAAGACTAATGATTTTTAATTTTGGGTTTGCTTATATACTAAGATTAAAGTTACAAATTTATGACATTGGATAACCAATCAGGTCATTTGTTTATCAAATTTATGAGACGCAAGAACATGTATGTCTTTATCTAATCTTACGTAATAAGTTATTTTTATTATGATAATTTGAGGTTGAAAGTCGTGCAGTAGTTAAAGTTACAGATTTATGATTAAGGATAACCAATCAGGTCATTTGTTTATCAAATTTATGAGACGCAAGAACATGTATGTCTTTATCTAATCTTAAGTAATAAGTTATTTTTAATATGATAGTTGGGGTCGCAAGTCATCCAACAATGTATTAGAATAATTGAATGGAATTTGCTATCGAATTTAGGTATCAATCTTGAGTTTACGCATCGCTTTCTTTGTTCTCGCGGCTGAAAGAAAACTTAACAATAAACCATTACGTCATCTACGTAGTTTCAGACGCATGTTGTTTTTTTTGTGATTGTACGGAACTTGCTGCGATTTCTTGTGTGTATTTTTTTTTTCACCTTAATTCTACGTTATGCTATGTATGAAATGCCTTGTTGATTTTACTAACGATTTTCTTCCGTGAATTCGAATTGCTAAAGTATTACCATCCCTCCTTGATTGTATTGTAAAGTAACCCAATGTGATTCATATATGTAATGAATCTAAGATTGATTTAAAAAACCAATCTAAACGTTCTATGCTGAACGTTTTCTTTAGAACGGTCTATGATCAGCCTCAAAACGATGAGCCATGATTAGATTACTTTGGTAGCCGGTTTTACTAATGTTGTAATTTCGAAGCATCTTCAACTTTAGCCATACGTACTCGCAATTCAGAGACATTGGGACCTTGGACACCTATTGCATTTTTTCTACATTATTTGCATGTGTGTATTTTATTTTATTGTTTGTTAAATATTTTGGATATGAAAAGATAACGACTGGTGGAGGTTTCTTGCATGCTCTTCCTCCATCGAGTAATCGAGCATAGCGGGAGTCATACAATAAATCGAAATTTTATTACAAGTGTTAGTTTTCTTTTTATCTCCTTTTTTTATCTCTCACCTTTCTTACTTTGGACAGACCTATTTTACGCATGTTAATGTCCGAGAGTAAAACAGAGTAATGAAATATAGTTTTTTTGGTGCTGGGTTAAGCTTAAATTTTGTTTTGGCAACGTAGTTGGTAGACGATTTTACGCGGGATATTCTTTATTTTTAAATACTCGCACAGAACACTACAATACTGAAAATCAGGAATAGTATATAAATAAAATTAAATTAATTAATAATGTAGATCCATATGAAATGAAAGACAAGGACCTCCAATAATTTTGAAACAACATTATTAATCACCCAAGAAAACATTATGGAATACCTTCTCCTAAGGGCTAGCTCATTTACTCAAATGGAGATAAGAGCATACAAAAGTCTGGCTGCATTTGCTCAAGTCGTTTGCATTTGGGTGAAAGACTTAAAAGTCACTAAGATTTTAAATCGGTATTTATTTTTAGGAAAGGTATGAGTGTGTATATGTAATTTTTTTAAATACAACCATCACTTATATGTTCTAGGTGCTCTATTTAGAAAGTAGTTTTATAGTTCATTTTTAGATGTGGTATGTAATCTGCATTACTAAAATCTCCAAATTCAGCTGGTTTTCCTGTATGCATCTTCTAATATTATTATTTAATTATTAGTTTAAGTGCTGATTGAACACGAAAAATGATCTGAAGATATTCTCATATATTTAATTTTAGTTTTAGTCAAGTCAGCCCGGTAAAGGGCTTGTATTCAGGATTCACACCTCTTAACACGTTCTTCTAGAATTCTGTCTCTCTTGTCCTTTTCTAATGGAATTAGATAATAGCGTTTTTTCAGTCTCTCATGCTATTATTGGAATAAACAACAACTGCACAATTATGTAGCACTAAAAAAGCATTAAACAATTAATAAGTGAAGTCCTGTGTGTGTTAAATATACTTACTTTTCTGTAGTAGTACCTCGAAATAATTAAAGTATGGTTAAAATATACATATGTAAAACACAAATTAGCACTAACAAAACCTGAAAAATAGTGTAGAACACGGTATAACTTTAATAAAACATACGGTTGTTAGAATTTGTTTACCTCCAGATCAGTTGTATTACCATCCCCTCCATGCGCTGTGACGTCCCATGGAAATGATCTATTGTCGTAAGAGGATAGTTGGACCACACCAGGTTGCTGCTAGGCAAAGAAAACCGTCATATTTTACTCAAAATAAGAATTTATTTATGACATAATTCGTAAATAAAACGTGTACTTAACTCGTATAAAATGTTTTAATTTAACATTAGTAGATAAACTTATATCTAGAAATTTTCATATATGTTAACTTTATTAAAAAATTCCAAGCAAAAATAAAAATGGTTCGTTAGCACAAGGTAACATCTACTGCATATGGTCTTTGTTTTTTGTAGTCACTTTTAGCTATTTCGTGCTTAGATCGCTTTCTTCTTAGACTAGGTCTTTTTATGGTTTGATTGAAGGTTATTGCGCTTCACATAACTTATATATACTTTTTGGTTCTATAGACCGAGTTGGGAGCAAATGTGTTAACCAATGTCAAAGAAATTTTAAAAGATGTTTAATTTAAAGGCGTAAAATCTGTAATTAAAAGTTAAATATTAATTTAGAGGTGTTCTAAAAACCGAAAAATTAAATATACGAGAGAATTTTTATTTAATTTTTTACTTTACAAAAAAAAATGTCAAAGTAATAGAACATTTAGCATGTTTTAACTTAGTTAAAAATTTTAAAAATCTGACTTAGCTTAACAACATTTATTTTGTGTACACGATTACATATATTTTTGGATGTAACCAAAATAAGACTTTAGATAAACAAATGCCAAATTCAGCTTGTGATTCGTGTAAACGTACTTGTAGTACAGAATATTCATTTTAATTTTTTTCATTATTATGTACAGTTGCAGAATACAGTGATATTGTTTTAATATGCGGTGAGTGCAATTATAACCTCCACACTACACGTATATTGTGTTCTTAGCAATATCCTAATAGACAATTGTCTTCGTTAAACTTTATTTTGGCCTATATGCAAAGACTTATAATAATTGAAGGTTTACCCTTTACCTACAAAGGCCTTTGTAATGTTTTCTTTCGTTCGGGTAGTGTAATAAGGCTTCGATTAGGTTACATGTATTTATTTAATAAGCTGGGAATAATTCGAGGAATACAAAAACTATAAATTCTTAAAACGTAATAATAATGACATACAACAAGATTGTTTTATCGCATAGCAACATCAAGTGTCTACTTGATTTACACTAAAAATAAATCCGTGCATGTATTCAATACATGACACGCCCTTTATAAAAATAACGAAAAGAAACATTTGAGATATAAACAAAGATATCAGTATAAGTCACGTCTAGGTATCTCTACAAATTTAATTTAATTGGCGGATTTATTTCACGACCGCTTCGCGTAACAACCTTCGAACAATCACTGCTCTTTTTATTTAATAGTCTTGCTTCTTGACAATCTTCTTGACGATTAAGTGGTTCTATATTGATTGCTGGTTCTGTCGCTGCTTCACTTTCTTGTTTAGTAGTTGACGAGGTCGGTGTATTTAACGGTCTTAAATGTGACCTATTTCTACGATATTCTCCTTCCCCTACTCGAACCGTGTAGTCTTCATCCGTCCGATTAACGACAACCCCAGGTTTCCAATCGCGGATTCCGTTTTGCACCAAAATAGGTTGACTTACTTTCAGTTTTGGTAAGGGCCTGGTACCACGCCTGTCGTAATATTTTTTCTGTGCCAGTTGTTTATTTTTTAAATCATCCTTCACACCTTTTACTGGATACATAGGTTTTAAGGTCTTATTAGCCATTATTAATGTCGATCTCAGGTATCTGCCCATTAACAGACGACATGGTGCAGGTAAATTTTGTTTTGGTGTTATGTTATATTGTAACAATGCCGCAAATGGATCTTGATTTTCACGACATGCTTTTTCCATTAAACCTTTCACGGTTTGGATAGTACGTTCAACCATTCCATTTGAACGGGGGTATTTCGGGCTAGATGTTTTAAGCGTAATGTCATATTTCTTTGAAAATTCCAGGAATTCGTATGAGTTAAACGGTGGACCGTTATCAGAAAATATTTGATGGGGAATCCCATTTATCGCAAAAACATTCTTAAGAGAGGATATCACAGCTTGACCTGTTTTATTAGGTAACTTGTTTACAACAGCAAATTTGCTATAATAATCAACAATGACAATAAAGTCAATCTGCCGTAGGAACATTAAATGAACGCTTACCTTCTGCCAAGGCAAGTCGGGAAGTTCATGAGGACTTAAAGATTCCTTAGAATTTGACAACGAATATTATTGACATGTTTAACAACTTAACATCAAGTTTTCAATATCTTGAAAGATTTTGAGCCAGAAAATAGATTTACGAGCCAACAGCTTGCATGAGACGATTTTTTGGTGCGCACGATGTATTAATTGTAAAAACTCGCTTTGAAGAGACTCGAGGATAATCAGTCTTTGTTGATAAAACAGTACGTCTTTATGTAAGAAGATGTCACTTTTCAGAGTCAAAAAATGGTTTAACAGAACATAGGACACTCGATTTGTGTTTAAGCCAACCATGTATAGCATAATACTTCACTTTTTGAAGTGCACAATTTTCTTATAATAGCTTATTTCAGCCTTTCTTTATTTTCAGAGTTTGTTGCGATCACTTAAATGTTAATCAAGATAATCTGTATTTATATTAACTTCCAAAGGTTCTCGACTTAATGTGTCCGCTACATGCATTAACCTCCCAGGAACATAAGATATCTCAAAGTCATATCTAAGCAATCGAAAAGCTAATCGTTGAATTCTTGGGGATAATTCATCCAATGGCCTTTTAAGAACACCTAGCAGAGGTCGGTGATCTGTTTCGATCTTGATCTTGTGCCCAAATGTGTAATAATGAAAACGCTCGCAACCATATACAACTGCAAGAAGTTCCTTTTCAATGTGATTATATCTTTGTTGAGTAGGAGTAAGTGCTGCAGAAGCATATTCAATTACGCGATTATTTTGGCTGATCATGGCGCCTAGGCCATATGGACTTGCATCAACAGAGAGGGTGGTCTCTTTTTTGCTATCAAAATATGCTAGTACAGGTGACGATGTAACCAACTGTTTTAACCTGTCAAAACACTTTGATTCATTAGCAGTCCATTGCCAATCATTCTTCTTACTTAGTAGTTTCCTAAGCACCGAAGTTTCTGTAGAAAGATTTGGAATGAATTTGGCCAAATAGGTTATCATTCCAAGAAATCTTTGTAGGTCTTTACAGTTTTGGGGATATTTCATCTTAGAGATTGCTTGGATTTTTTCCCCATCTGCTTCTATACCTTGACTTAAAATATGTCCAAGAAAATGAACACGATTCTTACAGAATTGAGACTTTTCTAAATTCAAGGTAAGCCCAGATTTTGAAATTTTATTCAGCACAGCGTCTAAATTTTGATTGTGCTCCTCTAATGTCTTCCCGAAAACTAAGACATCATCAAAATAAGCGATGACCCCTTTTACACCATCTAACGTTTCACACATAAATCTTTGAAATATTTCCGGGGCCGATGAAATGCCATAAGGTAACCTTAGAAATCTAAATCTACCAAAACAAGTGGCAATTGTGCATAAAAATGAACTATCCTTATCTAATGGAATCTGGAGAAATGCCGATGATGCATCCAGCAATGTAAAATATTTAGCACCAACGAGTTCACTAAATAGAACATCTTGGGTTGGTATATGATAGTTTTCACGTTTAATATATTTATTTAAAGACCTAGGATCCATACACACCCTTATATCACCATTGACTTTAGGAGCTATCACAATTGGATGGACCCAATCAGTTGGTTCACTCACAGGAACAATGATATTTTCTTTGACCATTTCGTCAAGTTTTTCTTTCACTCTATCCTTTAGAGCTGCTGGAATGTTTCTAGCGCCACTAATACGAGGTACAGCATCTTTCTGTAAGGTAATTTTATAAGTACGATTTACAAGTCCAACACCCGAAAACACTTTACAATATTTTGACAGTATCTTACGAACACAGTTCAGTTCAATTTTGTTATATTCAACAACTGAATCACAAGTCTCTACATCCAGGTTCATTATTTTCAATTCCTTTACTGCACTAAGTCCTAGTATTGAACTTGGAATTGTATTTTTTAGAACGTGAAACAATAGTTTTTTTTCTACTTGATTGAACACACAATTTAAATAAATTTGACCTATTGTTTGAATAACATGACCTGAATAAGAAGTTAATTTTGCACTTGACTCAATTACTTCACTGCATGGTATTTTCAGCTTAGTAAAATCACTAAAATTTAAAATGTTCACCTGACTACCGGTATCTATTTTTAAATTAACATAAACACCTGATAAACGAATTTTTTCAAACCATTCTAGTGAATTTACTTGACTGTTCACTGACCAAACTATATTGCCAGAGTGAACTTCTGTAGATTGTTCTGCGTCACTTTCATTAATTTCATGAATGCTTGCTTTAGTTTTACAGAATTTTCTGTAGTGACCCTTACTTTTGCATTTAGAGCATATTCGGTTAAAAGCAGGGCACTTACCTGGTATATGTTTCATACCACACCTTGAACAACTGAAAATGTTGCCTTATTTATTGGTTCCACTACCTAATTTACTTTTATAAACTGTGCTGCTACTAGAGGCACCTTTATTGACAGTATCTACACAAAATTCCTATGAAATTAGTTTTTGTGTCTCAACACTTGCTTCCATTGGCCTGCATATTTTAATGGCATCAGCTAAACTTAAATCACTGGATTCCAATAACCTGTTTTGAATTCGTGGGTCGTTTACTCCCAAAACTATTCTGTCACGTATCAAAACATGATTTTCTTTGAAATCACAAGAGGCAGCTAACTCTTTTAGCATAGTAACCAACTCTTCAATGGTTTCACCCTGTAGCTGGTTTCTTTTAAACATTTATAATGCTCAAACACTTGATTTTTCAACGTTTTACAATACTTATCAAATTTTTCCAAAATGACTTTAAGCGTGTTCTTATTTTCATTTTCTGCATATTCGAAAGTATTATATATTCGTATTTCTTCATCCCCCAGGCAACTTTAGTAGTATTGCAATCTTCACTTCATCAATTTCATTTGATTTTCCACTGGCTAGGATATAAATGTTGTATTTCTGTTTCCACAGTTTCCAATTAGATGCTACATTTCCTTTAAACAGGAAATTTTCAGGAGCTCGACTCTTAGACATTTTCCTTTTTCAGCACCCAGAATACGTTTTTTTCTTTATTTCCAAAAAAAAACCAGTTCCGTTTCAAATATCGTAACCTAATATTTCACCGGCTGCCACCATGTAATGTTTTCTTTCGTTCGGGTAGTGTAATAAGGCTTCGATTAGGTTACATGTATTTATTTAATAAGCTGGGAATAATTCGAGGAATACAAAAACTATAAATTCTTAAAACGTAATAATAATGACATACAACAAGATTGTTTTATCGCATAGCAACATCAAGTGTCTACTTGATTTACACTAAAAATAAATCCGTGCATGTATTCAATACATGACAGCCTTAGTCGACAAAAACAAGTATTGCAAAATGTAGAAGATCGGTCACAAAATAGTAGTAGAGAAATAAGTCGCAAAGTTCACATATTTCATAGTACGGTACATCGTGTTTTAAGAAATTATTCTCTTTAACATTACTATGCTCAACGAGTCCAACAGATGTCCGACGTTGATTTTGAAGAGCAGCGTGAGTTTTGTGAATCGTTGCAGCAACAAAAAGTTTTAGGTATTGGGTTTAGTGCCAAAATATTATTTTTTGTTGTTTTACACAAAATGGACTGCTGAATTTTCACAACACGCATGTTTGGAAGGAAGGAAACCCTTATGAAACTGAACAAAGCAACTTTCAGTGGCGTTTGTTTATTAAAGTTTGAGTGGATATTTTAATAAATAGTTTAATTAGACCATTTAGTATTCCAAAATTACAGAAATACTTGTTTTACATATTTATTTTGATTTTTGACCTGCTGAATTTAAATATGAATGAATTACGTAACAGTACCTACATTTAAACATCTGTAAATACGTTAGGTTTTAATTATTATCTAGTGTACTTAAAAAGAATGTACAGCATAGCAAATTCATTTAACCACAGTAATTTAACTACGCCTTATTCGATAATATTATTTTATATTTACCTTTATTTTTGGTGTCAACAAATCGCTGAGAAAAAAATTGCACTTCTTAGAACAGTTTATTATTATTTGTCGTATCAACAACGTTAAGAGACTTAATTAATGCAAGAGGTTCGTAATTTACGATTTAATTTGCTAAAAATGTTTATTATTTTTTTAAATGTTTTAACTATTATTTTGTTATTTTTTGCTTATATTTATGCTCTAATTTCACTTGCTAAAATAAAAACCCGTTACTCAGATGCACTCTGTAAATAAATTAACCATTAAAATATTTGATAATAAGAACAGGACGTTTTTAATAAATTTTGTAATTTCCAATATGGCCACTTTTCTTAATATATTTGCAGAAAACAGTTTGTCTGCTTTACGAAAGATGGCTACCAAAAAAAATGGTTGGAACCAAACAAATCCGACTATTCATATTTAAAAATTTTGTCGTGAAACGAAAAACCTGTAATATAATGAACACAGAGTACGAAATATTTATAACTAATAGTTCGGTTTTGTCTGATCCACTAGAAAATCATATAAATGATGTTTACATCTAGATGATATCATAATTAGTGTGCTTCTTTCAGTTTCAGTTAAAAATATTAAAACGTGATACAACATTACTTATTAAATAAAATAGCTGAAATTTATTAATGCGCCTACACTTCTTCAACCGTTAATACACACTTGCTAAATCCTTTGGGTGGGTCGCTACTTCTTCAAATTATTTAAATACTAACTACGTTTACTAGTCTAGATGCAATTTCATATTTAAAAAAAGAAGAGACAAAAAATCTTTCTTAATACGGTCCTTTATAATTTATGTTTTTATACTAGTTTCCATTGGTTTAGTTTCTTACATTGACATGCATGTCAACCATACGTGGATTAAATTTTCTTATCAACAGCGTTTCAATTTTAGTACTTACATCCAACAGATAAAACAATGTTTATAGAAAAAAATATTCACTAGTAGATAAATACTTTTATTTTGCATGAAGCAAATTACCACTTTCAGTTTTCTTTATGATTTGATTATCAATTTCCATTAGTTTAAATTAGTTACGGAAACTGGTCAATTGTTCATTGACAAAGACCCTAATAACACAAAAATGTCTATGGACTTCCAACGGATGTCTTTTCATAGAGATCTGATCGTTTTACGAACGTCCACAAAAAATCTAAAGTAGATGCTATGGACGTCCATAGTACGTTACTTTGGCACGCAGTTGTACATCGAAAAAACGTCCATGATAGTTCCGCTCTATTTTCACTGTTCATACATTACAAAATGAGATACAAGAATTTATTAAAAAAGCATTAATACATAATATAACAAAATACAACGATTATAATGCAATGCCAGCAAAACAATTAAAAAATTTAAATTTTTAAAAATTGATTACACATTTCATAAAATAATATTAGAAACAACAATAGAAAAACAAAACTTAATAATTACTTAAAAATGTAGTAAAAGTAAAATTAGAACATACACAATAATATGAAAAATAAAAATGAGAAACAAAATAATAAAATAATTGAATTGTTACCACAAAATAATCTTGTAGCTATTATTCTGATTCTTCGATTTAGTGTCAATTTCACAGTATCTTTCGACACCGCAAATTTAATTTTGAAAGAATTTTTTGTCGTATCATTAATATATCCTTTCCGCCACTAAAAAATGCGCTTTAAACAAGAAATTACATGATAAATATGAATGAAAAAAATAGTTAGATATAGTGCAAAAAACTGTTCAGTTAAATTACCTCTATTAGTAAGGTTAGCCGAATAAGAAGCAGATCTGTATGTAATTGGCCATATTCAGGCGTCTTTTTGGACTTCAGGTTTAACGTTTTTGAGTTGATCAAACTGCTACATTTTAAATTACCCTCAAAACATAAGAACTCCCATTGGCTGCCGAGACAAGACATTCCAGTGATCTGTCAAAGTGGGTTCAATATGGTGTCGTTTTGGCTTTGTTGAACAAAAAGAATTAGTTGTTATCATAAGTTTATTGTTGCTACTAATCGGATTTGACAGATCACTGGAATTCATTACGCTTCATCAACCAGAAAGGTCGTTGTCGACAACCAATACAAGTGCTTATAATTTACCACTAATTCATTTACTTCGTCTTCTTTACTTTTAAATTGCTGAGCCACGACTTAATCCCGTTTTCTACTCTTATCTTGGATGAATTTTTTGGTAATAGATTTCAATAAACATCTTCTTAATTATAATAATAGTTATTCAAAAATATGTCTTTTCCAAATTTGTATTTATAAAAACTAACTATAAATATCGTTTTGGCTTATAATCTTAATTGTGAGTCATCATCAGGTAATAATTAAAGTGCAACCATTTAAATATTCCTTAAAATTTTTAAATTATTTATTATATTAGGAATATAATTTTTGTAATAAATATATAGTGCAGCTATTCGCTATTGAATCTTAATAGTATAACGCTTTGACCTCAATTATAACTACTTTTCTAACTTAAATATGAAAATTAGTCAGAGAGTGCAAAAAAAACTGTTCAGTTAAGTTACCTCTAATAGTAACGTTAACCGAATAAAAAACACATCTGTATGCAATTATGCTGTCATCCAATATACTGCAGACAATTATGACAGAGCTTTGCTAGTAATGGTTTTGCATGTACTTTTTGTATGTCGATTAGATAACTGTCGTTACTATTGCTTTCTAGGTAATCAGTATTTTTTAATATGAAACACCATGGAGATTCCATGTTTGTACGTACGCATCAACAATTTGTTCAATTGCAATTCTTTTTTTGGTGTTTTAAACATCACTGTTCAGAAACACTTGCTTCCATAAATCCATTTAGTTTGAACGACTATGATGTTTTTAATCACTAATTTAATTTTAAGTCTGAATTTATAATCCACGGTTTACAAAATACGTCAAGTTGACATCCATCTATGTAGACACACAGCTATAAATATCGCCTCTTTGTTGTCCTATGCTCAGAATGTAGCAGACTCGAATTAATCTTTAATGATAAAGATTTCTCTCTAAATTCCGAAATTTCCCATATTAATTACTACGATATTTCTTCAAAGATTATACGTAAGTTTGCTTATTAATATGGGTTTGCTAAAGAATCGAAATATAGTTAGAAAATTAAATCCAATTAATTTTATACTAGCAGTGAACAACGGTAAAAACGCTGTGCCTAAAAAAGTTAGGTGGATTGGATTTCAAAATCTCCACTCTTTAACAATCGCGACGTTGTCAAGTATCTTTTTAATGTTTGTTATATTGAATGCGTTTTAATTTTTTTTTAGTAAAGAAAATCTCTTCTGAAAACGTGACTACAATTTGGCAACTCTCGCAATCTCTGTCTTTGGCACGTATAACCTTACATTATTTTTTGAGTTGATTGCAAAGATAGTAAATGTGTAAATGTAGAGCATTGCTTTGCATACACAACATATGACAGTTTCACGAATTTTTTATAACAATTATCACATTTGTTGATGTTTAACTCGTAATAACACGTGTCTATAAGTTGTTTATAAAAATTTCTAATTATCCTGGTTTAATTTAAAAATTAAACTTATTTACATTATACTAGATATTGAAGTGTAATTTTACAATGCCAGGAACAAGGTGCGCTCTGTTTGGTTGCATAATAGCTTGATTGCAACCGAAAGTAAAAACCTCAAGATTATACATCACAGGTTTTCAAATAGTACCATTTTAGTGGCCTCTGCAATTAAAAATGATTTGACTACATGCTGTAAAAGTGCTCACAAGATGAACTCTAACACTAGCTCTATTCCACTAATTTCACACACGAGTTATGAACAAGATTTGCAAAATGAATTATTAGGTTTTTTAAATAAAATTAATTAATATAAATAAAATAGAAAATTATTTTTCTTATGTCTGTGTGTAATTTTGAAAAAGTAGGCTGTTCCAACAATAATTTATGTGTTACCAAAAAAATTAATCAAACACAACTACTTTTATATTTGAATAAAAAAATTAATGCATCAAACAAACGAAATTAATTTTTTGTGGAAGTTTTCTTCTATTCAAGTAAAAAAAATTAAAGCTTTATAACGTTTAAACGTATACGATTTAGTGTACAGGGCCACTAAAAAAACTCGTAACAAACAAATTCGCTGCTGGTTACAGCTATTTGGACCGCCAGTGGACATCCAAGCGCACATCAATAGATGTCGATTGTACGTCCATCAGATTACTTTGTGCTATCTGGGATTATTTTGTAATATACCACATACAAAATTTAAAAAAAAATCCACTTTTCTAAAAATTTGTGTGACTAATTTTTACCACTGGTGAGTAATAAATGAATTTTAGAATCGATCTGTGAAAGTATCATCTCAAAAAAAATTGATTGGCTTTTGAATTTGAGCAATTTTAATATTTTTACAGATATTATTTATAAACTTAACTTCTGTAACTAGTAAACATGCGAACAATGGCATTACAGCTCTGTAACCTTAAACTACCTAAGTACAGTTCTATAACAATTTAGGAAAAAATAGAAAATAGAATTTCCTGGCAGATTTTATGAGAAGCGTTATAAATAATATTGGACAGTCGCAACGAACGAGAATCTACGTTCAGGTGCCGCTCAGACGATTCTTTCTTTTTGTAATCTTTAAAAAATGGTAAATAACTTTTTGTAGGCGAAAAAAGTCCACTGAAGGCAAATTGTTTTAGGGGCAGGCATGATCGTGACATTTTTTCGTTATTTTTTCAAGCTTTACAGAAGCATTTGTAATTCACCGTAATTCATCAGTGTTGTACACGTATCCGTCATTCACTTTTGTTTCTTTTGTAAAAATTCCTAATTTACTTTATATTATTTATATATGTCAAAATACGACAACTAAAAAAAGGCCCCAAGTCATAGCTTTCTTATTTGAAGTCCAATTGCAACAAGCGCTACATCAAATTAAAGAGTTTAAAAAGTACTACAAATCGAACAGAAAATTTTGGTATAATTAGATTCAGTATGTTTTTCTCCAAAATATATCACACTGTATAATAATATGTTATTTTAACATAAAAAACAAATAACCTTTCTTAAATTATTATTCTAATACCGACCAAGATAGATGACGTTGACTTGCGCATGCGTATTAGCCAGTTGAGTTGTAATGATTTCCAATGATTTCTAACTGTTTCTAAAGACTTCCAATGTTTTCCACTAATTTCCAAAGATTCCAATGATTTCTATTTACTTATACACTGATTTCCACAGCGATTTACCCCTTGGTATACGTTTTTCCAAAAAGATTGAAATCAATTACTAATTAAAAGCATTCAGCAGAAAGATTTCTACACTATTCTCAAATATTAAATACAATACACTTTGAAAGTAGAACATGTTTAACCTGTAGACTTAAATGAGCAGAAGATTACTCATGTAAATGTATAAACAATTTGTTCTAAAAATTCGTGTTTGAAACACTGAAAAATATTTATCATATTTGAATTTAAAGATAAAAAATTTTGGAATATGTTCATTGAGTTAACGGGTCAGTTTAAAATATGCAACAAATACGACAATTTTAACAAAAATATGTAGAGACAATGACGTTTTCATATAAAATGCAATTTATACCTAAATATAAAATGAATTGCAAAATATGCATTTTTTTATATAAATTCAATACCTCATGAACAAATATTACTAATTAATTATTTTAGAGTGAATAATCAAAAATTTGACAGTTTAAAACGTTTGTCATCTCCAAGTGATAAAAAGATAAACATGTGTATTTTCCTAGACTTCTTGTTGTATGCTATAATAAATTATGTACAATTTTACCTGACGGTTTAAAAAAAAATTAATTCATGATTTTCATATTAATCTAACGAATGAATTCGCATAATTACAATTTTGATTTGATGCAAGTGAATATATCCTAATGATTTTACTGACAATCTAAGAATCACAATCAAAATTAAAAATTTTTTGAATCATTTCAAAATCCGATCGGTGCACAACTTATACGATGTGGAATATGTATACGAGATTTTATGTCGTTATATTAGATTTTGGATCTTATTACTATTATTGTTTATCAAATAATTTCAAAAAACCTAAACTGATCATTTTCAAGTCTACGAGGCGGAGTTATCTTTCGACGCGATTCACCACAGATTCACATACCACATTTAAATTTCAGAAATTTTTAAACGAATGTTTTTTGTTAATTTTTTCGTTTTCTAAAGTTATTTTTCAGAATTTTAAAATAAGTCATTGATTCATTTTTGTTTGTTGTCATTACGAAATTGAAGACAACTTGTTTTTTCGATTTTTAAGAATTGGCTGTTTTAATAATAGTAATAGTAGTTTACGTTTTATTTAATAATAGTAATAGTAGTTTACGTAACAAGAGTCGAAAGTAAGAAATAGCATAACGAACGTTAATGCGACGCGAGGCCGCACGGCCGAGCGTTGCATGTGAGTGAGTTATGCTATGATTCTTTCGACGAGAGTAATGTACATTATTTTTTGTGTTGCCTTTTATAAAATCACATTTTTTTTTGAAAAAATAAAAAAAAATTAACAGAAATATAATGTTGGTACTACATTTATTACTAAATCTGTCACATTTGACATTAACTTTAACATCGTTTTTCTTCAATTTTAACTAAATTTCAAGATTTTTAAAATGATTTTTCCACCTGTCGCATACTCGTTCTAATATATTAATTCACTTTGAACACTTACTTTTATGTGGATTCCTAGTTTTCATTTTGCCACCCTAGAGCTTTTTTCGTTTATTACGTAACTACACTAACGAACGAATATTAACGTTTGCGATGTTGGCAGCACAAAATAGTAGTTTACGTAACAAGAGTTGAAAGTAAGAAATAGCATAAATGCGACGCGAGGCCGCACGGCCAAGCGTTGCATGTGAGTGAGTTGGTATGATTCTTTCGACGAGAGTAATGTACATTATTTTTTGTGTTGCCTTTTATAAAATTACATTCTTTTTTGAAAAAATTAAAAAAAATCAACAGAAATATAATGTTGGTACTACATTTATTACTAAATCTGTCAAATTTGACATTAACTTTAACATCGTTTTTCTTCAATTTTAACTGAATTTCAAGATTTTTAAAATGAGTTTTCTACCTGTCGCATAGTCGTTCTAATATATTAATTGAGTTTGAACACGTACTTTTATGTGGATTCCTAGTTTTCATTTTGCCACCCTAGAGCTTTTTTCGTTCATTACGTAACTACACTAACGAACGAATATTGACGTTTGCGATGTTGGCAACACAAAAACTACTATTAAATGCCTGAATATAATCTAAAACTTTCGACATAGATTACAGCCACATTTTCATAGATGAAGATTTTGTTGTTAAAGAGTATAGAATTTGACAGACGTTTTGTTGATTTTTTTGATATTATTTACTGTTTCGATATTATCATTATATTATTTAAAAAAACAGGTGAAATTAATAAACATTTTTTTATATCTTAATTATTAATTTATGAAAAAAATAAGAACGTCTGTCAAATTATATTAAATAGAAGCTTCGTTTTCTAAATTTTTTTTCATGTTCATTTCCAAAGCGGTAATCTATGTCAAAAGTTGTCACATTTTTCGGTTGTAAGGTATGTTGCCTGTATACTGTACAGAAGCTCTTAAAATTTTTGTATTTTCTATTTATTTGTTTAATTTCCTACTAAGTATGTTATCATAGCGATTAATTACACATAAACTCTTATTTACAATCTCCATGTACAATATGAGCACATACCTCAGTTTTTAATTAAAACCTATCTACATTTTAATTAGTTCAATTTAATTTTAAAAAAGTTGTCTAAACATAACGAGACAACAGTCATTAATGTTCAACGGTATTCTCTAAGAAATACAACAAATGCCATTTAAGCACCAAAATTTTATTTACTTATTTCAAAAAATCTATTTTATTTTACTTTCCAAAATTGTTTTTTATTCAACACCAACGTGACACTCTCCTAACGAATCGTTAAGACATTTATTAAACGAATCCAATTCGTTTTGTTGTACGCGGACATTTCACGTTCTTATAGTGATTATAAAACATTTTTGTGCCAAAATTTAAAACGTTCACTGTTTTTGGAAAAAACAAACTTGTAACATTTTAAAAACGGATTTCTTCTACTAGAGTGCCTTTGTCGTAAATACACTTTAATGTTGCATTATGTTTGAATAAATCTGATACAAAGCTTATCTAATTTATTTTAGTTTGTTGGCCACCTCAAAGTGCCACGAAGTTTAATAAGCTACTAGATGCTGCAAAATCTAAATAGAAAGATAGTGTGATTGCAGTTTACAAAAAAACAGTTCCTGCATCATACGATCGATGGCCTTTTTTCGAGCCGGATTATATCAACAAATTATTTTATTGGCGAGAAAGTTATAAACATTTTCCTATAGATTACAATTTTATGCTTTCTTTATTTTGAACAACTAGTGGTTTTGTAACTAGTATTTTATATGTTTTACATTTATATCCCACTAAACATGCAACGTTGATGACTGTTAAAATAACCAACACATTTAGGTAACAAAAATAATATAACTAGCTGTTGGTATCATTACATTAACATTGACAAAATTTTTATCAATCTGTATAGTTTTTATAATGTCTATATGGATGCATTACGTAGAGTTAATTTAACTCGTGTATTCTAAGATATTATTGGAGATGTACTTAATTATATTATTACAATTTTTATTTATAAGTTATTTGTATGTAAATGAAAGAAAAATGATCAGAATTAGGTACTACGGCGATAATTTATATTAATTATAACCAATCGCAATTTTATTCAAGGTTTCATTCCTTTACGAAGTTTAAATTTTGTGATGTAATATCTAATAAACACAGAAAGTACGGCAGGGTACAATGTCTTTACAGCAGTTAAAGATATAATGCGTTTCAAATTATGTATGTAAATCCCAGTAGTATAAACAACGTAATGGTATAGTGCGTATTGGTGCTGCTTGATTATTCGCAGTTTGCCATGATTTTTAAAACATTTTTATGCGCCAAATTAATTAAAAGTTGATTCTGTTCGGTTTTCATCGGTTTTTGTTTCGATTCTGCGTGAACCGAAAAGTAACTCTTCTTTTCCTTTCGATTTTGTCACCTTTGTTTCTTTTGTTTAGCTGTAGTAGGAATTCTTATATTTGTGCTATGCTAACTCATTTTGTGCTTTTAAATTTAAAAAATATGTATTTGTTTTTCGGCAATTTAAGAATGGGCTAACATAATAAGTAAGTATTAAATTCAGATATAACCGATATTACTCCTTGACCTACTTGTTTCAAAAATTCGTAAAACTTTGAAATTCGTAGTTGATGGGATGTGTTAGTTTAGTTTTTGAGTTACGTGCAAAGTGCCAATTCATTATTCTTATTACGGAGTTGTGTTTAATTGAAATTTCTTTTTAAATCGACTCAATCTACTTTGTTAGATGAGAAGATGCAGCAAACACGACATGTTTTAACCAAGTAATTAGTATGGATAAAGCAAAGCAAAAGTGTAAAAATATTTTAAATTTAATTTATGGTAAGAGGTTTCAGAGTATTTTACATTTTATAGGTTTAAACTTAAATCATTAACTTTATATATTAACGTCATGTGATTTCAAGTGCATTACTTTCAAACTCGACTTTCATGTTATAAACATTTTATTTCGGTTCCTGTAGTTGTCATTTTTACAATAATTAGTACAATAAACCTTGTACCACAGCTTGTATAGTGTAGAGGCTCGTTTCAGGCAATTCTCGATCAAAATTTCAGTTTCTTTTTGAGATTGATATTTATATATATATATATATAAATTGAACCACTATTTTATTCATATTTATATGCTACATTTTGGCTGACATATGTAATTCAAGGAAAATAATTTTTCAATTTCAATGTTATATTATTATTTTTATATTTTTTATATTAAAATGTAATTACAAATTAAAACTTTTGAAATATTTAATTTACAAAACGGCCGGTTGCTCTTTCTTCCCATCTAGCTGTACCTGAGAGTATAATCATTTGCCATTATGAGACTCAGCACCCTTTTAATAAAATCATAACCGGATGATCCTCCTAGTTTGAATAACTCAGTAACCTAAAAAGAAGAAAAAATAAAACGTTTAATTGTTTTGAATTTCAAATAACAACAAAATTTTTAGTAGAACCAATAGCTAACATGACATTAACTGTGTATGTTAGATTATTCTACTCTTTGAAGAAATCATCATTTATTTTTATGACATTAAAATATACTTACTATAGGCGTAAGGGTGAATATCAACTTACAGCATTTTTAAAATCATTTTCATTATCAAGTATTTTTTATAAATTCTAAAACTCCTCTTTGTTTATGAGAAAATTTATTCCTGGTAGATTAAATAAACTACTAGTAATAAGTTTCAGTTTATTTAGCCTGAATTGCTCCATTAACGTTTTTTTTAAACTTCTATACCTCTGAGAGATCAATTACCAGTCCTCTTAAAATGTGGTTTCATTGCATTTAGGTTTAGAAGTTGATACCTGAAATTAAACAAAAAAATGTTTGTACTATATACATATGCAATGCAAGAAAACTATACACAAATATACCTTGTATTAAATATTTACTATTTTGATTGCTTTCTTATTTTATATTTTACACTAAAATTGTTTATTGAAGACAGATTAAACAGCATTTAACACACCAAATTTGCTGTTACATTAATTACAATTCAATAATTCTGGTTTGGTAATAGGCTTAGCCCGTATAGATGGCTATGTAATAGGTCATGACAAAATCTTATCCTCCTCTAAAAAAATATGTAACAATAAAATGATGTAAGTTACTAATCCTCAAAAGTTTCATAGCATAACTGCTAACTCATTATGCTAACTTGGACGCTTTTTAAGTAAATTACTATAAATATGTCTATTTTTAACTAATTGTAAAATATATTCGTACTTCAACTATTAATGTTAATAAAGGTTTTACATTATGATCCTTAACAAAATGAAAAAATAAATACTACAGTAAATAGACACCCCCAGTCAATGTTAATCAGAAACAATGTCATTTCAATACGTGATGTCTGGTAATTAGAAATTGAAAACAGATGCATATTTTAGTAGAATTCAAGTTTCCACGAGTTACCATTCTGGATAAATTCTGTGTTGTCGTTATCAAACAAACTAAACTTTCATCATTCTTCCACGAATATTATTCCAGGTCCTGCAGATTTCCGCTGCGACATATGACGAAAGTTCAGCTTGTTTAATAACGATAACTCGGTAATTATCCAGAATAGAAAATTGTAAAAGAACCATATTGTACTAATAGTAATAATTAATATTTGTACGGACAGCACTAACCAACTGGAAATTTGTTTTTTTTTATTTTAGGAGGTAGCGTGACCACTTTATCACTTATTGACGCCTCGCGTTTTAGTCACTGATATCATAAAAATAATGTGTAACTCTTATATTTTGAACAAATAAAATATTAAATATTTACCAAATATAGTACTCTGAAAGAATTTAACTTTGTTTATAAACCAGTACACGTACACGCCAACTTTGTTATCTTGTACCGTACCTATTTCTGAAGCAGAAATATCTAAATTAAGTTTAAAATTCTGTTATACGTTATACTGTGGGTATACGTTAAATAAAGGTTAAATCCCATGACGCATTGTGACACATTGTGAATGCAGCCGCAGCAGTGCCAACACTAAATTCTAAAAATTTTCACAGTGCATCTTAAAAACACTTAAAATTCTTTTTTGCCATACAAAATAATAATAAATACGCCTACCGACAAAGGCTGTTGATACAACTCTGCCATTTATAAAGAAAACTTTGAAGAATCTTAAAACAAATGTCTTTAAAACATCTTAAGTTAGACGTCTTTAAGATGCCTTACAGTAGATATCGTTAACGTCTTTTTTAGAGCCACAGACGTTCAGACATGAAACAGGCATAAAACAGACATCTTGAAGAAGTTGTGTGCTGTTTGGAATGTTACCACTGGTAAAAAACTCGCAATCTTTTTTATACAATAGTTTAACTGGTAACATTTTACACCAAGTCACGCTTCACTATTGATCTAGATACAGATAACAACCTTTTTCAAAAAAACAGTTACAGATACTTTAAGAAAGTATCTAGAAACATGTCAGATACATTTTAACAAAACCTATTAACTATTGTTATAGAAGTTAAAACAAAGTGTCTACTTTGCTTTCACCGACAAAAAAACTGTATTAAGCAAAACATTATCATCCTTAATCGCATAAAAAAATACAAATTTGCAAATAAAATTTATCTTGTTTTAAAATCAATAGCATTTTAACTGTTTCGTCATCAGACGTTCTATTTCGACGTAGAGTTAATAGTAAACTACGAACACTAAAAAGTCTCTCCATTTCTTTGCTCTATTTGAGCTGATGACGGAATTCAATGTTGCCAATTGACTTTGTCGCGATTCTCTGGAGAAACTATAAAAATTCCACAATTGTACTCATAACTCCACAAAACTAAAATTTGTTTTTTTAAGGTATTACCCCAATAACAAAATTTTCGTAAAAAGATATCTTTTTAATACCATTTCTCGGATCAATTAGACATTATTTTGGCCACTTTTTTCATACAAAACTTGTGTCGAAAATTCCGCATGAAATCGATATCTATAAACTGTCACTATCATTTTTGAGTCATCAAAATGATACCATCTATAAGAAGCTGAATGTCACTGTGGTGCCAAAATCATATCACATACCATGATTATTTCATCATTCTGTTATCAAATTTCTATGAATTAAATTATATACTCCCATGTTGATTAATACAAATATGCACAGTGCGTAGGAGGATGCGGCAAATTATGCTTAGTTTATACTACCGCCAAAATAAAATGAGATTATATCTTAACAATTTTTTTATTAACACTATTTACCATAACAAATTATTAATATGTTCTTCGGTAAAACTTTTATGTCTAAAATTATATCTACCCAGTAAATACAAACGTAACTGCAATGTTACAATAATGTCTCAATAGAATAACAGCGTAATATTGCATTGTAAAGTACATATCTATGTAACATTTTACATTCCAATGATGTTACAAATCAGTTTAAAATGTTACATCATTTTGTAACATAAATATTACATTACAACTTAGCGCAAATGTAACATTGCTAAAAGTGATTACTGTTTTGTTACTTCTACATTGCATTTAATGCATTTGTAATACCTATGCAATCATACTAGTTGTTCGATCGATTTGCATCTGTAAACACGGGAGATCAGGTATCTCCGTATTCTTCGTAAAATTAAATTTTGTTTTAATAAATTAATACTCGTTGATTTGCAGTTCAATTTTAGTCGTTGTAGAAATTGTGGCAAAGCTTTTCGGGCGGAGAATTACAAATTGCCAGGTGTTAACGTATCAAAGTTATTTGTAAATACACAAAAAGCTATTATTTATAGGATTTTAAATAATCTTTAATGTTAAAATTTACGAACATTTATATAAATGAAACAAGATAAGTTAATAAAATGACTTTGGGTAATTTGCAAACGTCTCAAAATAGAAAACTTTATGTGAGTGTGAATTGACTTTTTATTATTTCTAGTTTGATTTTTTTTTTAAATTGGAGGTAGAGTTTTTAAAGAAACGATCAAGACAATGCTAAACAAAACTTTCAGGAACGATTTTGGAGTAAAAAGTAGTTAGTTTGGAAGAAAAAAACTTCCAAGTATGCAACTTAAAACTAATGGGCATTATTAAAGGTGAGTGATACTAAATGAAATAGTATATTTGATTGAAAGTGTTTTTTAGATACCGTAATGTCACTTTTTCTATGTTTACAGAACGTGACTTCAACGAAATGGGTAGTAACTGGTTTAGGTTCAGCAAGCAAAGGCTGCAACAACAAAAATAGAATTAAGTATTTTACGTTTTGTTTCTTATCATTATAAGCATATTTTGAGTTTTGAGTTCCTATATTGTTTAATTTTTTTAATTTATTAAATTGTATTAATTATAGTTATTAGGATTTTTTTTAATATTTTAACTTTACAATAATAGTTTTTAATGTTAGATAATTATTTTAATATAAATTATTTTCTATAAATTGATTAGTAATTCAACCTAACATATGCTAACAAGGTTTATTAAAAATTGCAACCATTGTGCATTTACAAAATATCTACGTTAATTAAATGTAATATTAATGTTAACTACACGTAACATTAACGTAATGGTTCGGTTGTAAAATGCTAAATTTGCATCTGCCAATTTAAAACAATCGGACTCAGGTCTGATTAAAGACGTTTGGTGTAAAGCATGTTTAAGGGAGGGTACTTATGACTTACTTTAGTTAAATCAAAAATGAATTTACCAAAACCCAAGTTTAGGTATTAAACAATTACTAATAATCGAATTTAACTCAATTGTTCTTTTTTAACATACATCGTAATAAATGAATAAGTAAATAAAAACATGACCATTTTCCTTGCATAAATTGTGAACAAAGAATTAGTTTAAATTTTATGTACAAGTTCAATTTTTAATTATAGTAAATAGTTGAAATGAAAATTACTTATCTTGCCGGTTGTCATTGGACAGGTAAATACGGGCAAAGCCTGCTATTGAAGCGGAAATCAAGTCCAAATCGGGATCCTCGCATACCAGTAGAAAACTGCTTTTTAGGAACGGAGATGTATTTCTCCCAAGAAAAAACCTTTTCGAAAGTAACAAATATTGTAGAACACAAAACAATTAGAAACTCATATAACTTACCTTTTCATTGAAAAGGTGAAACAAGAGAAGATAATTAATTTCAATTTTTATACTGATTACTGTAATTATCAGTTTAAATTATTAATTCTGATCATTATAGAAAAAGACATGTTACTTTGTCATAATCCACTTTGATTCTCCTCTAAAATATACCCGACAACCTTCCACGTCGATATAACTTATCTGAACAAGTTTTATTTGATATAATTTTTCAAAAGAAAGCGGTAAAATTTGAAAATTTTAAATTTGAATATTTTAACACTACACGGTTACTGTAATATTTCATCTTAATGTAACATTGCCGTAACGGGTATGTATTGTATTACAAGTAAGTAACATGCAATGTTATTGTTACATTGTATCATCAGTTACGTTGATGCAATGCTAATGTTATATAAATATGTTGACTAGGTATTTACCTTTAATTATTATTATTATTATTCCACGACATTAAATTATTATTTAATTATTTTATTATTATATTATTATTATTGTTATTATTATTATTATTATTATCTTACTTTTCTCTCAGACTTTGCGTCTGGTTTTCAATGGAGAGCCACGCGGACCATGGTCAAACGTAGCTTCCTTATAACTGTACAAATTGGTGTTGTTATTGTGCATTTAGGAACTTCCGAGTTATAGAGCACGTATCTATGATTATGGATTTCTGTTTTTGTTTCTTTTTATTGGTAAAATGCTGTCCGGTTTGTTGTGCAGAGTAGTTTTCTCAGTTGTAACACTTCTGTTCCAATACAGTCTGTATTCGTTGTTTTCTAGTATATTTTGCGGTGTGTACTTGTGTGTAGGTATGTTCTGTGATGTGAGTGTGTGTTGTTTGGAAAGTTGTTGATGTATTATTTTTGCCATATTTGTTGTATCTTCTGGTGTACTCTGTGTTCGCTAGTGTTGTACATCCAGTTATAATGTGTTCTATTGATTCTATTTGCTGTTTACATAGTCTGCATTTATCTGTAGCTCTGTTGGGGTCTTTGATGATGTGTTTACTATAGTATCAGGTTTTGATTACTTGGTCTTATATTGCTACCATGAATCCTTCCGTGTTACCTTTTCTTAGCCATGTATTGGATGCTTCGTGATCTATGTGTGGTTGCATTAGTTGATTTAGGTGTTTTCCATGTAGTGTTTTTTGTTTCAAGTTTGTTTTCTTTGTATGTGTTGCCGTTATATTATCCAGGGGATTGTATGTTTGATTGTGAAATTGTAGTGGTGTAGCCGAGGTATTGATCTGCGTGATTGCTTTATGTATATCGCTAGTTTTTGCTCTTTCTATAAAGTATTCTCTCAGGTTATGTATTTGATTGTAATGTAGGTTTTTTATATCTATAGATCCCCCCCCCCTCTTTTCTGTTTAGTGTAAATTTTTCTGTTGCAGAGTGTATGTGGTGTATTCTGTGTTTATGACATTGTGAGCGTGTTAGTGTATTAAGCGCTTCTAGGTCTGTGTTGCTCCATTTTACTATTCCAAATAAATATGTTAATATAGGTATAGCATACGTATTTATTGCTTTTGTCTTGTTTCTTGCTGTTAGTTCTGTCTTTAGTATTGTGATAAGCTTTTGTCTGTATTTTTGTTTTAGTTTTTCTTTAATATTTGTGTTTTCTATTCCTGTTTTTTGTCTGTATTCTAGGTATTTGTAGTCGTCTGTTCTTCCCATTGCTTCTACGTGGTCGGTGTTATCTTCTAGTGAGTAATCTTCTTGTTTTGTTGGTCTTCCTTTGACTATGCTATTTATTTTACACTTATCAATTTCAAATGCCATGTTTATATCTTTACTAAATGTTTCGGTTATTTTTAGAAGTTGGTTGAGTTGTTGTTTTGTAGCTGCTAATAGTTTTAAGTCGTCCATTAAAGTAAATGAGTGATTTTGTGTGGGTGTGTTCCTGTTATGTTGTATTCGTATTTTGTATAGTTTAATAGATTAGATAGGGGGTTTAGAGCTATACATAACCAGAAAGCGCTTAATGAATCTCCCTGGTATATTCCGCGTTTGATCTGTATGGGTTGTGATGTAATATTTTTTATCTTTGTTATGATGTTGAGCGTGGTATTCCAGTTTTTCATGATTACTTCTAGAAGGTGTATTAATTTGGAATCTATTTTGTATATTTTTAATATTTGTATTAACCAGGAGTGGTGCACACTGTCATTCGCTTTTTGGTAGTCGATGTATACGAAATGTAATGATCTTTGTTTAAATTTAGCTTGTTATGTTACTTCTGCATCAATTATTAATTGCTCTTTACATCCTCGAGCTCCTTTACAACAGCCTTTTTGTTCTTCCTTTATTATATTATTGTTTTGTGCATGGGTCATTAGTTTTTGTGTGATGACTGCAGTTAGTACCTTATATATTGTTGGTAGGCATGTTATAGGACGGTATTTGGCTGGGTTCGCTGTGTTTGCATAATTTTTAGGTTTTAGATAAGTTATTCCTTGTGTTAGAGTGTGTGGTATAGTGTGGGGGTGGTTTATGTAACTGTTAAATAATTTAGTTATCAGTAGATGTGTTGAGGTAAATTTCTTCAACCAAAAATTTGCTATTTTATTGTTACCTGGGGCTTTCCAGTTGTGTGTAGAGTTAATTGCTTGTGTGACTTCGTGATGTGAGATTATTATTTCAGGCATTGATTCTATTGTGTTATAGTTGTCTGTTTCGGTTTGTATCCATTGTGCTTGTTTGTTATGTTGTTTTTGGTTCGACCATATGTTGCTCCAGAAGTGTTCTACGTCTTTCATGTTTGGTGGATTATCGATTGTGTTTTCTAATTTGTGTTAAATATTTGGTTTTGTTTTTTTCTGTGTTCACTATTGTTGTATCGTCTAAGTCGTTTTGCTTGTAGTTTCTGTTTTCTATCATCTAACTTCTCTATAGCTTCTTGTTTTGTTTCTTTTGTGATAGTTTGTTTGCAATGAACTGTATGATTTGTCCTATATCTTTTCGTAATTTTTGTATTTTATTTTGTAGTCTGAGTTTCCATGCTGGAGTCCTTGGTTTTTTCTGTGAGTGGGTTAACTCTGGGTTTTTCTACTTAGTGTGTATTCTTGATGTTGTGAGTGCTTATGTATATATTAATATTTGTAGTTCTTTCATAGTGGTGTTTTCGGTAATTTTATTATGTATAATTGTATTGATATGTGATATAGTTGTATCGATTTGTGGATTGTTTGGTAATCTATGTATGAATGGTTGGGATTCTATGTTTGTGTCTTTGTATTCTATGTATGCCAGCTGGAATTCTTCTTCTGTTTCATTTATATGTGTTCGTATAGCGTTTGTGTTTTCTCGTCATGTTGTTGTCTTGTAGTTTCGTTTTCTTCTGGTTGTTCGATTTGTGCTTGCACTTCTGCGTCAGTTTGTTCGATAGCGTTGGGATCTGTACTTTGCGAATCTGTTGTTCTATCTTCTTCTTTTTCTGCCAGTTGTGTATTATTATGTTCCAGTTTTAGTGTTTCTTTTGCTTTTTGTTTGATTGCCTCTAATTCTGACTGAGGTATCCTGTTATTTTTTTTAATTACTCGGATTTGATCTGCTAATCGTTGTTCTGTTATAAAGTTCAGTTCTGGGTATTTGATAATGAATGCTGTGTGTACTAGTAATTTGTATCCGGTTGTGTTGGTTTCCAGATGAGTTGATTTGTAGTAAGAGAGCATAGGGTGTCGGTTAACTTCATCTGACCATCTCATTCTATGTCGCTGTTTGCCTTCTAGTGGTTGCTGGGAGCATGGCCTGCAAAACACCTCTATCAGGATTTGGTTCCATGTTTATTGCGGTGTCATCATTATTTTGGTCGGGCGTGGAATTCGGGCGTCGGTCCCGACCGTCGCGACGCTTGTCCGAAGCTTCTTGATTTGGTTTGAGAACCAACTTTTTACATTAAGGGGGGTTGGTTGTTCTTTTAGTCGCCTTTTACGACAGACAGAACTTACCGGAGTTGTATTCTATCCCGCATTCCCCGCATACCCCAGGGGGTATTATTATTATTATTATTATTATTCTAGTTTCTCACCGTAGTGGTGTTTGTAAGCCATGTGACGGACCGGGGCCAAGTCACATGTCTGTCTATTGCATGAACTTTCTGACTATTGTTGTTGTTTTTAGAATTACTGCTTTTTGTATGTTGGTATGGATGTATAGTGGGAGATCTATTGTTTTTAAGTGTTGCTTGAATGATTTTGTTGTTATACCTGTCACAGACATTATAATTGGTACTATTGTTATTTTTTCTTGTTTCCATACTTCTTTAATTTCTGTTGCAAGAGGTGTGTATTTTCGATCTTTTCGGTTTCTTTTTGGACTATGTTGCTGTCGTTGGGTATGGCAATATCTATAATGTATGTATGCTTTTGTGTTTTATTTAATAGTGTGATATCAGGTCTATTGCATATTATCGTTTTATCTGTGTGTAATGTTCTATCCCAGTATAGTTTACAGTTTTCGTTTTCTAGTATAGTTTCGGGTGTGTATTTGTAATATGGTGTTTGTGTTTGTATTAAGCCGTATTTAAGTGCAAGTTCTTGATGGATGATTTTTGCTGCTGTGTTGTGTCTATCGGTGTAGTCTGTTCCTGCTAGTAGTTTGCAACCTCCTGTAATGTGTTCTATTGTTTCTGGGTATTGGTGGCATTTTCGGCATGTGTCTGTTTCAATTTTTTCTTTTAATATGTACTTTCTGTAGTTTTTGTGGCTATTACTTTATCTTGGATGGCTAGGACGAATCCTTCTGTTTCTGGAAAAAGTTGACCTGAGTGCAGCCATTTGTATGACAGTTGTGTGTCTATGTGCGGGTTTTGCATTATGTTATAATGGTTGCCGTGTAATGCTTTTCTTGCCCAAATGTCTTTTTGTGTTGTATTGTGTTTGTTTCGGTGTTTTCCTGAATGTCGTTTTGATGTAGGTTGAGTGGGGTGTATCCTTTGTCTGCTTTTGTGATTGCTTGATGTAGCGAGGTGTTTTTGTTTATGAAATATTTTTTAAGTTTTGTATTTGTGTGTTGTGTAATGTTTGTATATCTACGAGTCCTCTTCCCCTTCTTTCCTGGTTATTGTAATTCTTTCAATGCATGAGTTTGGATGCAGTTTGCGATGTTCTGTTAATTTTGTTCTGTTAACTCGGTTTAACTCTGTTAGATCCGTGTCTGACCATTTGACGATGCCAAATGAGTATGTCAAGAGTGGAATCGCGTATGTGTTGACTGCCTTAATGATGTTTTTGGCGTTAAGTTTTGATTTAAGCACAAGTGTAAGCCTTTGCTTGTATTTCTTTTTAAGTTGTTGTTTAATGTGCGAGTGATTTAAGCTGGTGTTTTGTTCAAAACCGAGATATTTGTATGTCTCCTGTGGTTCTAGATTTTCAAATGCTTCATTGTTTTGTGTTTCTGTAACGTTCTGTTGTTTGTATTTTCCTTTTTCTATGTGCAGCATTTTGCATTTATTGATGCCAAACTCCATGCATGTGTCTTGTTGTAATTCTTTTGTTATTTGTAGTAGTGATTGCATTTGTGTTTTGTTTGAGGCGAATATCTTTATATCGTCCATATATAATAAGTGATTTATTGTGTGTTGTGGATTATTTTGATGTTTTATCTTAAAACCGTATGTTGTCTTGTTTAGTGTATTTGAGAGGGGGTTTAGGCATAAACAAAACCATAGTGCGCTGAGTGAGTCACCTTGGAAGATTCCTCTGTTGATTTTTATGTTTTTTATTTCTATTTGTTGTTCATATGTTTTTAGCTGTATTGTCGTTCTCCATGTCTGCATGATTGTGTGTAAGAAGTTTTGAATGTGTGCGTCTATTTTATATATTTCTAAAATTTTTATAAGCCAACTGTGTGGGATTGAGTCGAATGCTTTCTTATAATCTATATAGCATGTGATAATGTTTCGTTGTTGCTTCTCTGCTTGTTTCATAATGACGCTGTCTATGATTACTTGCTCTTTGCATCCTTGACTGTTTTTTCGACATCCCTTTTGTTCTTCTGTAAGTATGTGATTTTCTATTAAGTGTTTTTCTATTTTCTGTGTAATCAATGCTGTAATTATTTTGTATAGTGTTGGCAGGCATGTGATCGGTCTATAGTTAGCTGGATTTTGTGTGTCTTGGTTTTTTGGTATTATGTATGTTTTTGCTTGTGTTAAAAACGGTGGCATACTCTGTAGTTCTAGTATGATTTTGTTGATTTGTATTGTTAGGTGTTGGTATATAGATGTAAATTGTTTGTACCAGAAATTGTGTATGTGGTCTATTCCAGGAGCCTTCCAGTTCTGTGTTTTTTGTATAGTGTTTCTTAGTTCTTCTATTGTGATTATATGGTCCGTATGTATAGGTAAGCTTGAATGTTTTTTCTGTTCTTCTGTGATCCATTGGGCTGTTTCTTTGTGTTGCTTTGGATGTGACCATATATTTTCCCAGAAATGTTTTATTTCATCTGTGCTTGGTGGTATTATTTGTATTTTTATGTCTTTCTAGGTTTTTGTAGAATAGTTTTTCGTTTCTGTTAAATTGTATGTTTTGTGTTTTTCTTTTGTTTGATTCATTGTATCTTTTTAATCTTGTCGTATACAGTGCTAGTTTTTGTTTTAGTGTGTCTAATGCTTCTGTTGGTGTTTCTTTGTTGTTACTGTTATTTATAATGTGCCGTATATGTTTTGTAACTTGTTTGGTATGGTTTCCTTTGCAATATTGTGTTAACCTTCCTAAGTCTTTTCTTATGTTGTTTATTTTGTTTTCAAGTCTGATTTGCCATTTTGGTTTTGATTGTTTTCTTTCATGACTTGTTCTGTTTTGTGTGAGTTGTTTATTTTGTGTTATAACCGTAATTGCAGCGATGTAGACTAATTGATGTATATCTTCTATCGTGCTTGTGTTATGTAGGTGTTTTTCTATTAGTGTATTAACCGTGTTGATGATGGTATTTGTATCTTTTTGTATATTAGTTTTGGTAGTGGTAATCTGTTTTCTGGGTTGATTCCTGTCCATTTGATTATGTTTGTTTGTAATTCATCGGTTATTCTATCAATAGTGTTTGTATTTGTAAATCTTGGTGTTTGTGTGTGCGGGGTTTTGTTTAGTAGAGTTGATGTTGCAGGTGTTTCTGGGAGTTTTGTGTTCTGTATTGTTGTTGTGGTTTGTAATGATGTTTGGAAATTGTTTTGTCTTGTATTTTTTCCGTCCAGTTCTGTGGCTATTTCTTCTTTGATGTTCTGAATATCCTCATCTGTAAGCCTTTTGTTTGTAAGAATTACTCGTTTTTGATCGACTAGCCTCTGCGGTGTAATTATGTTAGTTAATTCTGGATATGTTTCTGTGAATAAATTATAAAGTTGTGGTCGGTATCCTATTGAAATTTGTTCTAACTGTGTGGCGGTGTAGTAGCAGCGCATGACAGTAATGTTCATTTCTCGTGTCCATGTCATGCGTTGCCGGGGTTTTCCCTCCTTTGTGGTTATCTTTAAATTAGACAAAACACGTTCGGTGGGTTCATTGTTCGTAGCCGGGCCATTAATAATTTGATCGGGCTGTTCATTCCTGCGTCGTCCCCGATCTTGACGACGCACGTCCGAGGCTTTTATATTTGTAGTAACCTCTGTACACACCAGGGGATGGTTAGTCCTATTGGTGGTTAGCTAGGGTCCGCGTGCTCGCTGCGCACGTAAGGTAACATACCTCCCCTTGCGGGATATTATTATTATTATTATTATTATTATTATTATTATTTATGTTTTTTTTTACAAATTGTCTTTTGCGTAAAATACACAATGATTAAATAGATAACTACACATATTTGATTCCTGTCCTAGTAGTAAATAAATTGGCATCTTCAGATTAATAATTGCCGAGAAAAATATTATGCAACTTTGCAAAATGACCACTATGCAAAAGTATATATAACGCTTACATGAATTTTGTATTAACTAAATTGATGCTTTGAGCGTTTAAACTTTTGCGTTGAATTTATAACAGAATGATATATTGACGATAGCAGCGTATAAAAACCACCAAGCTTTATCTAAAGCTATGAAAATCGTACCAATAATTTTGTATCAAAATATTTTCATTAAAGTGACACTCGGATGTTAATAAATTGATACCAATGCTGATTGGTATGAATTTGGTTTGTTGGTATAAATGTTAACACGCCACATTTTTTAAGTAATACTAGATTATATAAAATGTATGTTCATACACGAGTTTCTCCAAAATTCCACAACACTTTATAATACCCACAAAATACCTGCTACTACATAAAATTCCCAAATATTGTGAAATTGCAGTAGAATTAGCAACGCTGAAGAAATTGCACTCATAAAACACCTAACCAATACAAAGTTTCCAATTGTGATGTATAATTGATGCACTGACTAAAAAAACTACCGCGATGTTTAATAAAAACTTGTATCATTTACAATTTAAGCAAGAAATTATATAAGTATCTAAACCACGGAGATACTACGAAAAATGTATTTAGTTACAGATACAGTTACATTTTGTCCAATGTATCTAGATATGTAACTAGATACTGTATCTATAAAAATAAAATTCAGTTTACTATTCCAAATCATTCAGAAATAAGAATATATTGTATTTTAGTTTTTGCAGATAAACGATTTGATCTTCTAGCATTGTCAATGTTTATTATTTGTAAACCTTCAATTTCTTGAAATACATCATAGCCCACACAGCAAAATCACATTTACTATACATCTCAGCAATATATCAATTGAGATGAAGTATATCTGAGAGACATTCTGTTTTGTCTCGTATATATAAATGAAACGTCTCCCAGATGTCTTAATGTCCGCCCTGTATACATCTCAAGTATGTTTCTATGAAACATATCGGATATATATATATCACATATATATATATTATGTCAGAGATGTGTAAAATAAAAAATGCGACGTTTTTGAGACATATATTTTATTATATATGTATTTATATGTACATACATCTATCACAAAATATTAATTAAAATTTCAAAATAAAATCTAATTTACAAAAATTTAAAAGAAACAAGTCATAACATACGAAAAGTAAAGAATTACCATCATTTAATTAATTTGTCAGTGTTTTCTTGTGCATCCTTTGTTTCCTCCCTCTGCAATCCCAGTTTCACCAAGGTTAACCAATTCTTAATAGTCTCTGCAATTTCACCATCTGTCGTCATTTCTGTCCCATTTTGACTACAAACACTGACTGAAATTCAAACAGTTATAAAACAATGAAGTGAAAAAGGGTTTTAAAACATCTTACCTTCAATTACAACAATTTCTAGACCACAAAAAATATCTTTTTGCACCAACTCAAACTGTACTCTGAAGTCACAACAATGGTAAATAGTTTTCAGAAATGTTGACAATAGATTGGTTTACATTACAAGTCGACCCTGGGGAATCTATAAAAACATTCATATATACGCTCACACTGTACTTAAACTAATTAATATTGATTTGTAAAATATTTAATTTCAATAACTACAGTTAAAGAATTAAACATATACTAACCAAGAATTTCTTAAATTTTTCATTGTCATTAAATTCTTTATAACTTCATTCATTTCGGTTACTGTTTGTATAGGAATTCAATTCAAACCACTGTTGTTCTTCTAAAGATGCCTCACAAATTGATTTTTGGGTTATATATGCATTTAAGAAAACCACATTTTCGATATTGTAAGAGTTTTCCCAAATTTTCTTGTTGCAAGAACGATAGAGAAAACACCAGCTTGTATGACAATTAAAATTTTCAATGTTTTACTAGAAGCTATAAACCAAAAATATTTTATTGTTCAATAACGGTAACAAAATCAAAAAAATTACTAGTTTTTTCCTGTTGTGTTGCTATGTGCTTTTAACATGCGGTATAGGTCTTAGAAGGGGTGGTGATAAGGAAAATAATAACACCCCATCACTAACACCTAAAATTATACAGGTAAAATATTTCATACCCAGTGTAAACCTATAAATTTAGCAACAACAAATAACGTACTTGATTTAGGAAGTGGAGCATGTTCTTTGTTATCACAATCTGACGAAATTGTTGGTGCTTTTCTTTTTTTCTTGTTCCACATCTGTAGTATGTACTCAGATTCGATTTCTGCTGTTCTAAATTTTAGAAATCCATAATGAAATTAATCAAGATTAAAAATCCAAACATAAATAACTTACCTGTTTAATAAGTGAACATTAATTATAATATACGTATATAACAGCGTAAACTTTCAATCTTCGGTTTTAGTATTGAAAATCAAAAATAACGTCTTTTTAACCTATAACCACAGATCTATAACTGCGAGGCGATGTACGCCAAAATGTACGCAACGAACACGTGATCAATTCATGTGCTGTGTTGCCAGATTGTTTTAATATCAATTATTAACCTGGCAACATTCATGGTAAAATGCAGGTAAAATGAGTGTTTTGTACTGTGTGTGCCTATTTTTTCTAAAAGTATTTATACAAAAAAGTACTTTAACTAAAACACTACTAAAAAGTTTTATAATAAAAATTCTTTGCCGTAGTTTAATTACTAATTTACCAAAAAAATCAAATAAGCGATGTTTATACATAAAAGATTGTAAAAAATGTCTAAAAAAAATATTTAAATGTAAATCAATTGATGTTTCTGAGACAAGTATGAGATCTATCAGAGAGGTGCCTCTTTTCTGTATTTATAAAACGTGTTATTATTTAAAATTGTCATCTCTCTGAAATATCTCATAAATATACAAATTTGCGATTTTTAAGTTGAGACATTGTGATCTGGTTGAGTTCGATTTGAGACATCTTTGAGATGTTTGATGCTGTGTGGGAGGTGATCACAGACTGCCATGAATGATTGCTGATCCTAGTTGTTGATCGCATTCGCTCACAAGCCTAGTTTACACCGCTAACTACATATTTTAATCGAATCATAGAATCGAACTAACCAAGGTGTCCGTATTTTGTTTAGTTGAGTGTACTAATTCGATGTTGGCAAATTTACAAATTAGAAATTTTTTAAGGGCACTATCAAACCGAAGGGTCAACATACTAGAAATTTCCCTACCCTCCAAATACCAGCAACTACATAAAATCCCCAAATTTTGTGAAATTGACAATACTGCCAAGTAGCAAATAAATAATAATATATATGTATTTTATTTTATGCGTTACAATACTATGACTGGGGAATTTTGAGCTTATTTTAGACTTCGCTAACTTAGTACACAATTCAAAAAATATCACATATTTTGTTTTTATTTTTTTAACACAGAAAAATAATGCATTAAACTGTGACCTAAAACATTTTTTAGTTTAATATAATTACTTATAATTGATAAAATGATACTCAAAAATTGATGTTTATAGGTTATTGTATTTTATTAATTATAAAGTAATTATTATATTTAAACGCTTTATACTACCTATCATGTCATAGCTGGAAATGTGTTGAAAAAGTTGATGTACGTACAATTAATGCTAGAGCAAAATTATTCAAGTTGGGTATTTAATGGTGAAGTCCTACATAAATGACAAAAATATTACGGTACGTAGTTAAGTTTTAACCAGTTTTCTGAAGAGATTGTGTAGTAAAAGTTTGAAGATATAAGTATAGGGAGCGCTTTCAACACTTGTATTGTTCGCAACCCGCAAACTATCGCAAGGCCCGGTTCAAAAATTGCGATAGGCCAAAAAGTAAAAATTAATATATATTTATTATAAGCACATTTGCACACTGATGAGATTCTAGATAAAAATACGATTTTGGTTATGATTATTTATTAGTTACAACATTTATTATGGTTTCCAGCTACTACCTATTTGTATATTTGTTTTACAGAATAATTGCATATACGTACTGATTTTTAAATTTCTTGAAAATTAATTATATAAAAGCGTAAAAGATGGTAAAGTCTGATTAAAGTGATTCTAAATAGGTATATGTATTATCAATATTATGTAGTAGAATTTAATATCTGTTCCATGTCAAACACTAAAACTAGTTTTTTAAGATAGAATTATATGACTTTCAAGTGATGCAAAGTTTACTTATTTTACTATTGAGGAATTTAAAATATCTATTGCTATTTCTTAATAACCGAGTTATTAAATGTAAGAATACCATTTAGATGTGTTTATGACGGTTGTTTTTTTATATATGATTTGTGTTTTAATAAATTACTTCATTATGCTGATTATGCATGTTCCTTTAAAAAAATCTAAACTGCACGGAATTGCATAATTTGCTTTTCAAGTAGGAATATCTTGTTTGCATTTGCCACATAAACCCCATTAGGGTTTATTATCTTTTGCCGACGTGGTCAAACATTTGCTAAACAGAAATAAAGACTTTCTTGAAAACAATGTCAAACCATTAACTTACTATGAGAACGATACAACTCCTCCAAAAACTTAATAGTTTGGTATTGTTTCTATGCGACCATAGATCCTTCGATGTGGAGGATAGGCACAACTCAGAAAGAAAACTATGTAGTAATTGTGGCTACGTTTCGTTGGCTATTGTGCCAACTTCATCAGGCCAATCTAACAGTGGAACGTTTAATTTCTGCCCAAATATACATATAATTAAAACGACACAAACATAACCCACACATAAGCTGAATCTCAATGATAGAATTAAAGTAAAGTAAATAATTCTATCATGGTCGCACTATCAAACCATTAAGCGTTACTATTTAAAAATACCGTAACAACTCTAACACCTGCGAACGCAAATAACGGGGGTGGATTATATGTGAGTAAACTGGAAGATTATTAATTGTGTTTATTATGCGGGCAAAATATTGCAAAAAGATCTGTTTTGCATCTTGTGGAAAGCGACTTTATAAGTAACTTTGATAGATAACACTGTATAAAAATAAGAAAAACATAGATTTTAAAAACTTTTTTATTGCAAAAGTTATAACATTTATTTAGTGTTCTATACAATAAAAGAAACGTTTATGTAGTTTTTAAGATTTCAGTTTTACGTATGAAATATCGTAAATAAAACTCTTTTCCACACCACCGCAGAGGTAGAGTAATTGGCGCATTTTTTTTACGTGGTCTCCCCGAGAGGTATAATCCACGGGCAACAATCTTCGTGTTGGGATGATTGCAGGTATAGACACTTGGATGACATCCGCTTTAAACGGTTGAAAACGGCGAACCGAAATCTGTAAAAAAAGATCCATAACTTTCTATTGTTTTACTTACTTGCTACAGGATAAGATGCTACAATAACTTTGGGAGAAAGTTGTTTCCTTGAAGCAGCAGATACATGTTTTGTATTAGTCTTTAGAGTATGCAATCAATCCATATATTTAAATTGCATGATTTGCGCACTCCATTTTTGTTACCTAAAATAATATTAAACATGAACAGTAGAAAAAGAGCCAATAAATATTAAAACAGTAGATCGTATTTGTTTACCTGTGCTCCGTAAGGTACGATTTGCTGTATTTTAGCATATACACATGAGTCACCATCTGCTATAAATTGCTTGTAACGCAAGTTATGTATTTCAATGCTGCAACAAAAGCCTTCAACAATTATGTCCAATTCCATACCAGAAAATGATCCTGTCCAGTTTTTGAAACATGTGTGAGGTGCTGGTTCTATATCCTTATTTGTAACTTTGATACATATAATGCAAAATTTCCCAGTGAGCAAATTGTAGCTAAAACCTGCTGTTTTATAACTACTTTAGCTTTTAAAGTTACTCTTTAGAACACCTTTAAGTGGCTTATGGAAAAACTAAAGCCTACATGAAGCGTTTAACTAGCTAAAAATTCCGCAGTTATGTAGCTGTTAGAGAGCTCCTTTAATGCATTAAAATCGGGCTTATATAGCTGTTTGTGGTAGTAGCAAAGCTTTAAAGAAGCTGTAAAGAAACCGTAAACCACCTTTCGGAAACAACTGTGCTGCTTAAATAGCTTTATTTTACTACCTTTAAGTAGCTTAAAAAATAACCAAAGAAAATAATAAATTAATTACTTATTTTACTTCTTCTCGTTTTGTCTATGTGTTTTACAGGTGTGTATTTTAGGTGTATTTTTGTTATATATATTTTAAAAACGTAAATTTTACTTTTTCTCCTGGTCAGATTTCAACCCGCGATCTCCTACCTGATGGATTTGTCATCATTAGATATTCCATCTGAGCTATCCTACAACATACATATTAAGTTCACGAACTGCTTAATATTTGATAATCTGATTTTACAATACGAAAAATATGAGCGTTATCATAGTTTTAGATTTTGAATTTGAAATCTAGTTATTTATGTTTTAACCACCACTTTTTATAAGAAACTTGCTGTAATGTTGCAAACATTATTGAGGTTAAGAAATGCATATTAAGTTTTATCACTAATTTTCCAATTTTTTAAGTATTTATTTTTGTGTGTGTGTGGATTTTTTTGCTTATATTTATAAGGGAATAATACAAAACAAAGATTAAGTGTGGTTTAATTGGTATGTGCTTCAATAAATGTATGCTGTTTTTTTATCCGTTACATTTAAATTTTAGGTATGGTAGTTAAATAAGGATCAAGGATCATTTTATTCTATTTCTGTTTCAACACATATTTGTGCATAAAAATGAACAGCACAGAGACTACGCTGTAATTTAAAGAGAAAGTTTCACAAAACCGAAATATATTATTAAGATAAACCAGCAGTATTAGAAGTTGTTACCTATCTAAGCTGGATACCATCTCAAAATATGGGATTTACAAGGGGTGTGATTCGTAAGCATATTGGAGATGTTTTGCACGAAAGAAAGGATACGAAAAAAAATTGAAGTAGTACGCAGTACAATTAGTTTTCAAACAGTGCACGTACTTATACTAAGTGATTAAATAAATAACCATTGAACGTTTGATTATGTGAAAACTAATCGTACTTATATTTCTTACATAATACTGAAAATCGACAAGACACGAACAACTGAATTAATCAAATATTTGACCTTCCCCTTCTTTTCTTTGGAAAACTTTCTCAAATATCTTCTTGACTGTGTAACGGTAGACCATCTATTACAAATGAATCTTTTTTATGAAGTCACAGTACAATTTATTAATAAGGATTCAACATTGGTCATTGATTTTGTGTTGGCAAATGAAAACCTCACTAAAAACACGTCTAAAATCCCAAAATCCTACGAAATAAGTAAAAAGAATAGGTTAAAGCTAATGAAAACAATGTAACAGCTAGTTTTGATTGTCCCAATTTTTGTAAGCTCTCCCTTTTGTAAATATGAATGACAATAAATGATTAATAAAAAACAACAGCTACTTTAAAGTAACAAAGTCAACTTCAAGAAACAATAATACTAATAAAGAGGCATTGTTGAATGCTCTTGAATAGCTGTCAATGAAGTAGCTGTTTAAGGGTAGTAAAAAACTTTATAAGTTGCTCTTAAGTAGCTGAGCAATTTTATATTGGTACTTAAGCTCTAAAGAAGTTTCTTAAGTTGCCAATTAGCTACTTAAGCCAATATCACTTCCTAACAGCCATTGAGTAGCCTAAAGTTCCACAATAAAGTAGCGTTTTGCTCACTGGGTTATTACGTATGCTTAAATACAAAACTTTTTTTCTCGTTCTATTATTACGGCCTAAAAATTTATTAATTCAAAAATTACAGATTATTAATGTACTTACTACTCCTGAAGCAGCATTGTAGTTATATCCATAACTCCTCTTTGACGAACCACTGTAATTATACGCTAATCCATGGAATACCATCGCTATCAACACAACCCTTTTCAACAGCTATTTGATGTTCTTTTTTTTATATTACCTGAGAGAGTTCATCCTGACCTGTATAAAATGTTGTTCCTGATAGCGGTGGAATATTTATCACACTCAAAAATTCTTCTTTGTTTATATCTATTTTCTTGTCAATTGTCGAACAAGAAAAAGTTTTTTCACATATTATACACTTCAGTATTATTGTACTCTTCAAACCACTTCTTATTTCCCTATCAATATTTAGTCGTCCAGTTGTACATGACCTCGCATGATTTTCTGACAATTGAACAACTTGTTCTAAGAAACCAATGCTAACAATTTTTTTTCCACTTATGGCAGGCTCTTTAGGTTGATCTGCTTCAATTTGTAATTCTTCCCCATATAGCACTGAATGTCCCATGGACGTCCGTTTAGTGTCCTTTACAGGTCCATTGGTCTATGGACCAAAATTGGACGTACTATGGACTTTCCGACGTGAACGTCCTATCTATTGGTTACAAAATACGTCTAATGGACATTCGTTTACCGTCCATCTATATAGACACGAGGACCAAAACTGAAGGTACTATGAACACAGCTATGAATATCTCCACTTTGATGTCTAATAGTCTGAATTTATCAGACTAAAATTATTTTTAAATTATAAATATTTCTCTCTAAAATCCAAAATTTTTTATATTAATTACTATGACGTGTCCTCAAAGATTCTGGGTAGGTATGTTTATTCATATGGGTTTGCTAATAAATTGAAATATTGTTAGGAAATAATCCAGGTTAACTTTTTCCAGTTAATTTTATACTAGCAGTGAACAACGGTGGATTGGATTTCAAAATCCCCGCTTTTCGACAATAGCGACGTTGTATCTTTAATGCTTTAATGTTTGTTATATTGAATGCGTTTTAATTTTTTTTAGCAATTAAAGTTTCTTTTAAAGACGTGAACACATATTATTTTAAAAAGGTAATTTCTAATTCTACTGAATACAGAATTTTACCATGATTCAAAAAATAATGCTCAATTTGGCAACTATCGCAATATGTCTTTGGCGCGTATAATCTTACATTATTTTGTGAGTTGTTTGTATCCTCCAAGGTTTGTATCCAGATTTGTATCATTTGGAATTGTAGTAGCCCAGTAAACACACGACGTCCCAGGGACGTTCGTTTTATGTCCAAATGATGTCTTTACATCCCGGGCTTTAAAACGGACCTGTATAGGATGTCTTTAATAGGACGTCCTCAGGATGTCAATGAAGAACGTACGATGGGATGTCCTAAACGGGAAAAAACAAATGCAAACTTAGTGCGCGTGCCCACTTTCCTTCTTGTTCTCTGGTGCCTACTCAACATCCGTACGCTCCTTTGTTGTATCAAAGTGGTACACTCTGTTTGCACCGTTTGCACTCTGTATTTGTTTTTAGTTGTGTTCTGACTACTTTATTTATCTGTTTTTTATTTTATTATCTAACGTTTTTTGGGTGTTTTAGTGCATAAATAAATTTATTTGGTAAGTTTTTGGTACCTTGTATTTATTTATAATGTATAAAAATCATCATTTATAATTATTATTTTGCATTACTAAAAATTAATAAAAGTTTAATGAAATTAAAAGATCACAATTATTAACAATATGGCGATTTAAAACCCCATCTCGCGCGCATACCTATGCGGTGAATTGAAAATATTTATGTTATGTAAAAAAATTTTTTTTACTCAAAAAATTATTTAAGGTTCAAAAGTGTGACGTTATCTCACGACTTTTATCGTCGCGATTCGCAATAAGTCATCCAAAAATGTCAACATGACCGATAAGGCACAAAATCGCTAATCTAACTAAGAAACTATAACGTTATCGCGTTCTTGGTATTCATAGTTATGATTAGTGTGCGTATTCTCGTAGTTAAAAATACGTCAAGAAATAATTTTGTTTTTATCACATTCCTCTGATGAAATGTAAATGCGAAACGTATAAAAATTCTTAATGAATTTGCAAAACTGACGCGTTTACAAAATCTTTTTTAAAAAACGATTTAAATAATTTTTAACTGGTTATAATCGATCATCTCTTATAATTTAATCAATAATAGAATCGTCAAAAAGATCAATCAATAATTCTTCAAAAGAAGTATCACTTTATCAATTCTTAAATTTAGAAAAATGTAAATTCTGATTACATAGAAATACCAAAATAAGCTTTTCATATTAACTTTTTATCGACTCTACATGACGATTACCATCTCTTATGTAGTTGCATTGTTTCAGACGCCACTTAAAAAAATCGGGATGAAGTATAAAAAACTCGCTAAGGAGGGCCAAAGAACGCCGGGATCGAGAAGATAAAATGTCCTATAAGGACATCGTAGGGATGCACACACTTGCGACAAAAAAACGTCCCATGAATGTCCCTAAGACGTACACAGAACCAAAATGGGATGCCTTTGAGACATTCAGTGATCCGCAAAATCATGTCCCCGGGACATCCTTCGGACATCCTTGTGTTTGTTGGGAGAGCTCCATAGAATGTGATAGAATATTGTATGAGTGTATTTTATGCTGTTCCTACCTACCCAGATAGCACGTAAGCTTACGGCAAGTTTGCTTTTAACTTGTCATGTCAAGCTTAAAGCAAGTTTCAAACATGAAGCTTGAATTAACCTTGAATCAAACTTGAAACTTGGTTGGAAAGTTTGAAGCAAGTTTGCAAAATAAGCTTATTGCAAGTTTATTACCCAGGTAGCATGCAAGCTTACAACCAGTTTGTTTTTGACTTGGTTGTGCTTGCAATGTTAAACTTTCACTTTAACTATGAAACAAGCTTGTAATAAGCCTTGGTAATAAGCTTTAAAAAAATCGTAACAAGCTCTGGTATTATTTTGGCAACGGTGTTATCCGAAAGTTGCCGGAATGCTTCGTTAAGTAGCTATAGTGAATGTTGCCCAAGAATATTGCCCAAGTTAGTATACATTTGTACTGAATCAGCATATTTTTGCTCAAGTAAAAGTACGTCAATACTTTTGTAACGGATTTCAGTACGTTTTGTTTAAATAATAATTATAACAAAGATTGATTTGAAAGGTGCGCCATAAGTATATCTGTAACATCTTTTCATTGGCTAAAAAAGATAGATACATAAAAATCGTAATGTTAGTTTCCTACGAATAAACATCCTTGGTCTATGCAGTTTTAAAATTCGTTTTGTTCGAAGATATTGCGTTAACCTAAAAAATCAGTATGTTTTTCTAAATAGCGGCAACGATGGTTGAACTTAGCCATTTTACCTTGTTTTTACCGTTGAATAGGCAGCTTACAATTTTTATTTTGATTGTTGCGGTTTGTTGTGTAACTACTATTCTTCGAAAAAAGTAAGGTGAGTATTTATTTTAAATCCTAAATGTAAAATTAATTAAGTACACTAATCGAGTAATTCAATTTTTGTTGAGGTTATGTTATACAATTGTAAAAAACCATACTTCTTAATCTTAAATAGTATGGAATGTTTTTATCACTGATATCTATTTTCATTTTAACGGTCAATTTATATGACTACTGATCTATCGATTCTTTTATATAAATTCATAATTTTCAGTTACATATCTTGAAATTATTTTCTGTTTTAACAAATTATTTAAAAAACCCGAATGGGCATAAATATGTTTATAACCTGAAATCAAAAGTAACATATCTTAACATTTGTTAATAATTTATATATTTTTGTATTAGTTCGATTAGTTGTATTAAATTCAACCAAATCGTTTTTCACTTATGCTATTTGTATTAACCACAGAAGAAGTAGACTAACAGCTAATAACTTAAAAAATATATCATTTTATCTACAAGTTTTTATTCAGCTATAATTAAATTTTCAATTTTGTTTTTGTATCTGGTATTTTAATAAACGGATTCACATTTCTTCAAGGTGAACGTGCAACACATTATTAAGAAAATATACATTTACTTTTATTCCTTAGCATATTTTTGTTGTAGTTCAATTGTTTTTTTTTCAGAAATCAAGGAAATCGATCCAATGTGGAAACTCAGTAGGAAAAACTACACTTGCTTAACGATTTCTTCATATATAGTTTATACTGTTATGTTATTTCTTTTTTAGTTTATATTATATTATCTAACGCAATGTATTTTTTTATATCTTAATCCACTTTTTTTTAGAAAATAAATTGATTCAAAATGAAAAAAATGCTTTTTTTCAAATTTGCCCAACACGCTTCTTTCAAGCTTGTTCAACATTGTTATTTCAAGTTTGCCCAACATACTTTTTTCCAGCTTGTCTAATAAGCTTCTTTCAAGCTTTATAAAATAAGCTTGTGGTAGCGGTAACTAGTAAGCTTGAATTATGCTTGATATAAGTCTCCAGACAAGTTTGTTTCCAGTCTACATGATTGTTAAAACAAGTTTGTTTTAACCTTGTATCAAACTGACTGTGCTATCTGGGTAATGATGGATTGGTAAGTTTAGCTGCATGCATTGATTTGCCTAAAATTGAGCTTAGTAGTCTGTAGGAATTGTGTTTTTTTCTAACATTGCATTCCAACAAAACTTTGCACACAGCAACACGTCACTAATTATACATATTTGTATTAGGTTCTTCGTATAATAAATAATAAGTTGAAATAAGTATAGTTTAATCTGAAAACGACACAGCTTTCGAATGTAAATAAGTAATATTAAATTTCGTTGTTAGCTCAAAATGCCTAAATACAAATTGAAGCATAAGTCATATAGAAAAGCCCAAGTGAGGTCAAATATCACATTGCAAAGTTTAAATTCAATTAGCGAAACTCTCGTTGTTTCTGATACTAATTCTGTTAGTCATATTTCTGAATGTTGTGAAAGATGTAAACGAAATAAAGAATAAATTAGACCATAATAATTCAAACTCTGTTGAAGATGCCAAATCCATTCTCGGTGTTGTGAATCTTCTGATAGATTCTGTGACAGATTTACAAAAATTAGAAGAATGTTTGGATAGAGGTAGATCAATGAGCTCTGCTGTAAGTATATTTAATTGCACTTTAAATTTATTTACTTACTTTACTTTTTCAGATCAAAGAGATTGCCACATCTGGAAAGAAAAACGTATACGATTTAGTGTACAGAGCTACTCAAAAACTTGTAACAAACAAATTCGCTGCAGGCTACAACTATTTTGGGCGGGGTAAAAACTTAAAATTTTCTTCGCTGAATTTGGATGGATTGTTAATGAGTAAGGAAGTTTTTCTCTACAAACTTTTATACAATATTCACTATTACACTTTATAGAAGCGGCACTTAAGATTTTTCCAAACTGTTCAGAGAAGGAAGCTGAGGTGACCATTGCTAAATGGCTTTGACGCTGTGCAGAACGTGCAAAAAAAGAGTAAATTATTTTACCTAACCGGTCATATTATATTATATTTACTTAGTTAAATATAATAGAAAGTTGGTCTAAAACTATTATTTCTGTTTTTTCAACCTGTCAAATGAAAATTACATAAATAGAATAAATCTAAAATATAAAGACCTACCTGTTACATAATAAGTTGTCAATAAATTTTACTACAATTGAGCAACAAACCGAAGTGTTTTAAGATATAAAAAGAAGAAACACATCTAAAGCTATATGTATTAAAAATTTCTTGTTTGAATTATTAAATTGTATTTGCTGATTGACAAACAAAATTTAATAATATTAATCCTGTGCGGGCTTTTTTATAGTTTGGATTTGCTTTATCAATAGAAAAAGTACAGTATAGGAGTAGGGTCTACTCCATGGATGTTCAGTAGACATCCATAAAACGTACATCAGTAGACGTCCATAAGACATTGCAGTATGTACTCTTCATGGATGTTCATTGTTGTGACAAATGGATCCTGAATGGACGTCCACTGAACGTCCATAGGACGGAAATGGACGGCCAGTGAACGTTCAGACGTACATGAATGGATATCCATTGTACGTCTATCGGATTACTTTGTGCTATCTGGGTCGGTAGCAATTCTAAAAATATTAAAATCAGATTTTTCTACCTCAAAATATTTTTTTTAACACTGGTCATATTCTGTATCACTACCCCATGGGTCTTTATTGGTTTGGCCAGTAGTAAATTTTATAGTCCAAACATCTAAATTATGAAGCAATATTGGAGAATGACTCCTTTCTACATTGCTTGTTGATAGTCTACAAGTTACGTAATAAAAACATTTTAAGTGAATATAAATATAAATATTTTGTTTGTACTCATTATAAGTCATAGTAGGAATTGCATCAGGTTGGTTCTCCTTACGTAAACACCATAAATGTTTAGCAGTTTTTGTCCGTTTCGATCTACTTCCCAACAAACACAAGGATGTCCTAAAGATGTCCCGGGGACATGATGTTGCGGATCACTGAATGTCCCAAAGTAATCCCATTTTGGTTCTGTGTACGTCCTAGGGACATTCATGGGACGTTCTTTTGTCACAAGTGTGTGCATCCCTACCCTGTCCTTATAGGACATTCTTGCGTATTCGCAACGGGACGTCCCTTTTAGATGGCTGTAGGATATGTACTATATATGTATATTATATTTTTATCAAGAAAAGTACCATTTCCAGTTAATGTAAATCTACTTTGTGGTTTTTTCTATTGTTTTTTTTATTCAGTAAGGAGACTTAACGTACTCCTCTGCGAGTTGCCGTAATGAATAAAAATAACTTTATCAAATAAAATACAAATTATTATTACATAAAACTTTATTTTTAAATAATAATCCAAGTTATATTCAATTAAAATAAATTTAGATTATTTAATTTTTTTATCTTCTCGATCCCGGCGTTCTTTGGCCCTCCTTAGCGAGTTTTTTATACTTTCTTCGCGATTTTTTTAAGTAGCGCCTGAAACAATGCAACTACATAAGAGATGGTAATCGTCATGTAGAGTCGATAAAAAAGTTAATACAAAAAGCTTATTTTGGTATTTCTATGTAATCAGAATTTACATTTTTCTAAATTAAAGAATTTATAAAGTGATACTTCTTTTGTAGAATTATTGATTGATCTTTTTGACGATTCTATTATTGATTAAATCATAAGAGATGATCGATTATAACCAGGTAAAAATTTTTTTAATCGTTTTTTAAAAAAAATTTTGTAGACGCGCAGTGTTGTAAATAGATAATTTTTAAATTATATAGATACAGATAAAATTTTTTTCTTTCAAAAATTATCTAGTATTAGATAATAGATAAACTATTCAAACTTTATATAGATAACAGATAATAGATGAAATAACCTAAGTAGTAATAACGATAGATGGAGTTGATTTGAAGAACTATTATGGAATGTGGGAAATTACTGAAGAAAAACATACATATTGTAACTTGAATTTTACGGGACACTGGATTTTTTATAAATTTTATTTAAATAATTTCAATAAAAAATTATATATACACAGATACGTATAATTTATATATTTTTTGATTGTATCTAGATACATATAAATAGATAAAAAATATGAATCTAGATTAATTTATCTATATAAATTTATATAGATAATTTACAACACTGTAGACGCGTCAGTTTTGCAAATTCATTAAGAATTTTTATACGTTTCGCATTTACATTTCATCAGAGGAATGTGGTAAAAACAAAATTATTTCTATACGTATTTTTAACTACCTAACTAAATATGCAGACTAATCATAACCATGAATACCAAGAACGCGATAACGTTATAGTTTCTTAGTTAGATTAGCGATTTTGTGCCTTATCAGTCATGTTGACATTTTTGGATGACTCATTGTGAATCGCGACGATAAGTCATGAGATAACGTTACACTTTTAAACCTTTAATACAAAGAAAACATTTTTTAAATGATATTTTGAGTAAAAAATTTTTTTTTACATAAAATAAATATTTTCAATTTTTTTGTTTTAAATCACCAATATTAATAATTGTGATCTTTTAATTTCAATAAACTTTTATTAATTTTTAGTAATTCAAAATAATAATTATAAATGATGATTTTTATACATTATAAATAAATACAAGGTACCAACAACTTACCAAATAAATTTGTTTATGCACTAACACACCCAGAAAACGTTAGATAATAAAAAGTACAGATAAATAAAGTAGTCAGAACACCAACAAAAACAGATACAGAGTGCAAACGGTGCAAACAGAGTGTACCACTTTGATATACCAAAGGAGCGTACGGGTGTTGAGTAGGCACCAAAGAACAAGAAGGAAAGTGAGCACGCGCGTAGGACATCCCATCGTACGTTCTTCATTGACATCCTGAGGACGTCCTATTAAAGACATCCTATACAGGTTGGTTTTAAAGCCCGGGATGTAAAGACATCACTGGGTTCTTTTCCGTTGACTTAGAGGCAATCGACTCTTTGTATTTTATATAAGTATTTAAACACTTTATTCTAAGCGAAACATATAAAAACATATACTTACTTATATTACACAATCACAAAATTTTAGCACTAGCAACAATGATTTAATTTTGGGAATATATTTCTTATAATATAAAAGTATAGTTTCATTCAGGACGAAAGAAGATATTTACGATAACTGAATGTTGTTCCTGTACTGCTGACTGGTTTTTCTAATCCTATTATTTAGTCATATGCATTACCTGCTGGTAATACAGAAGTACATACCTGCAGAAATTATTCTTAGAAGCAAGTTGTATTACACCCTATTGAATACAACAGGTGCTTCCTTATATAAACAATGAAAATATTATTTAATCTTTAAAAACTATTTAAAATATGATTAATAGTTAGGTAACTCTAAAACATGGTTGTTAATTATAAAATGAAAATAAAAAAGAAGAAAAAATATATTTATGTCATAAATTTTCAGGCCCTAGTGAAAACACTAATAGCTATGTATGGTATATCTGAATAAAAAACATTATACAACAAAAAATGGATTGTGCGATAATGTTTTTAAGTTGATAAAATTGTATTTATTCACGTGTATCTTACAAGATTTTTTCCAATTTTGCAGAATTTTCAAAAAAAATTATTGATTACATAATTGACCTATTAAAAAACAAAGAAAGATAATATATGTGTAAGCGACATTGACCTTTCACGCGTGCCATTGCTATCTTAGCATTAGTCATACGTTGGCATGCTATAAGTTTATGTTGTACTGTACGAATCGCTAGTTTGAGCGTAAAGTGTATAAAAGAATAAAACAGTTAGTTAAGACGAAGTTATTTCTTACAAGTTCAGAAGTGGGATATACCAAAAATTAAAATGGACAAAAAGGGACGTAACACTTCAAGTTCGAGTTCTTCGGAGTCGTCTGATAATAGCTCCCTTTTAAGAGTAGTAAAAAAATTGAAGCGAGAAATTAAGGATTTAAAAAATAAGCCTTCATCAGCTATACATTTAAGCGATGAACTTTAATTCCAACATACGATCCCGCGAAGGACGACATGGTAGTGGTAAAACGTGTGGATAGGTTAGCAGGAAAATACAAATGGAATGACGATTCGATTGTTAGGGCAGTATCTTCCCGTTTAAAAGTAAATGCACGTCATGGGTACGACGAACAAATGAAGTACAATGCATCATGGGATGATATCAAATACAATATGATTGAACATTTCCGTAAGTCTGTTCCATTTTCTAATTTATTAAAAGATACCTCAAATTACGAAGCATTGCCAGGTCAAGCGTTAGGAGATTATTGTTTTCAAAAACTGTCAAAGCTAAGATCGTTAAATTTGCAAATTCCTGATGAGTACTTAATCGATGCCGTATTTGGAGGTATAAAAGATGAAAATATTGCACCTAATATTCGAGCAGCTAGACATACGGACGCTAATACGTTATATACATATTTAAATACGTTAGGAAACATGCCAGGCAATGCTAACGATACGCCAAGTACAAGTCGATCTAAAAGGCCTTTTATAAAATTTTCAAATCGTCAGAAACACTCAAGACCGAACGGTGGTGGCGCCAACATGTTTAACAAACGTGCTGCGACGGCTGCCTGCTTCAATTGTGGCGTTCCTGGTTATTTTGCGCGCCAGTGTCGCAAACCTCGCTTAGAGTGCGGAAAATGTAAGAAATTAGGTCACACTCATAATAAGGAGGGGAAGAACAGAGCGAAGAACCTCTCTGGTCCTTGAACTGAGTGTTAATACAAATAGATTTGAATATACAAAACAACAACTGTTATAAAGAATCAGCTAATACATTATATAATAATGTGTAAAAGAAATTATTTTGTCTTTTAAGTACTTTTAGCAAGTATGGCAACACGGCGAAACTAATAGAAGCTTGGCAACAAAGCAATGTAAACTGAAAAGTGAGGTGAACTAGCAAGTAGTGTTCTGCACGTTACTATTATGGAAGTTTTACTAATAAACTAAAATACTTTGAAGAGATTATGTTTCAAGATACACAATAAAAAGAAGTAAATTACGTATTAATAAAAGCCAACATCATAAATGCTTCGGCTAGCTATACAACACTTTAACAGGCGACGAATAAATTACATTTTGGGTCGAATCAAAATAACACAGTAGCAAATTAAATTAACAAGAAATTATGTACGTTGCTCATTTTATTGTAACCTTTTTCAGATAAATGAAATTACACCGTCAATCTAGAAGTTAGAATGTCGTGAGTTTAAATAAAATGTTTGGATAAGCAGGTACGATAACAGGTTCAAATCCCGATACATAAACACATGCCATCATCATATTAAACTGAAGAAGAGTTAGTTAACCGACGGTCTATCGGTGGGTACTGAATTCCTGGGATACGGATGCAATTCAGCTATTAGTTGATTGGTCGGGACAAACAAACAAAGGCCAAAAATACACATATAATACACAAAATACACATACAATAAACACACAATAATATCAAACAAATGTTATAAAATGTAGGGCCCATTATCATGAAAGCAACCTACCGCGACTTTAATACATATATCGAAGCAGGTACTTGTCTATATCATAGATTCAAGATACGCAACTTCACAAAAAAATACACAGGGTTCTCATAGTATGAGAACTACCTGCAGCCACATGTTGTATGCCCCTCACTGTAAATAAAATATTATGTTTACATTTGACAAGGCAATTCAAACAACTGTCTTTACACCAGTTAACGTACATGTGGTTATTTCCAGTCATGAAGGTATGAATATCCTAGTATAAAACAATTCTAACTTCTAGCAATTTGAGCAATTCATAAAAAACACGAGCAATGATCAAACAAAATAAAGTTACAATAAAACGAACTCCATCATTCGGGTACGCGACTTGAGCAAGTTTACATTTAAAAACAAATAAAATTTCAATTGTAAAATAAAGTCGTTTTGTTTAAACACAATTTTTAAAAGAAAACATAAATGGGCATAGAGAAAAATAAAAGAAAGATAACGGAAAGTAACGGTACTATAAAATGGCGACCCACGCCTGCTTTTCAAACAAAGGAAACGATTGTAAAAACTACCCTGGTTTCCGTTTACAGCACAAATACAAAAATAGACAGACTTAGATATATTATAATTATTCTACATACATACCTAGCAAGTTACAAAGATTGACAAAAGAAAAACACAAATTATACAAAGAAACTTTTCAGGGTAAACCGGTATTCCTATCTCGAACAAGATTCACCCCTAAGCTCCCGACCGCTTTCTCGTGTCGTTCCCTTAAAAGTCTTCCACCCTTTTAAGAAGTACATGCGCGATTTCAGATTTTTAGTTTTACATGTCTTCAAAGATTTAAATTTAAATTGGTCTATATTTCAATATGTAAAACGAAAACGAATATGATGAATCTTCTTGGAAAATATACCTGCCACAGATAATCCACCCCCTGCTATGCACTTCTGAAATTTTTTTTTGAATAATAAACTCATGACTGTCGGCTTTTGTCGCAAATTATCCGTAACACTTCGTATTGTTAGATCATAGTGTTAGATACATTCACAGTATAATGCTTTTAGAACCAGTAGTCCAACTCTAAGGTAAAAAAATCCTCGTTTTTCTGCGCGCATGGTAAAATCCCAGATAGGTGCGCAACTACTTTTTTGTTTTGCGCTTGCCCGGTAATGTTTATTTCTAGCAGCTGTGTTTATGTTTGGTATTTTTAACCTCCAAATTTTCAATTTTTTTATTTATTGAACAAACCAAATACATAATACACACGGGATAGTAATTTTAACATAATTTAAATGGTTAATTGAATTTTAAAATTGTTCTTCACAGACATTATAATACAGATAATTTAAATTACGCGGGTAATGATCAATAATTTATGAACGCGTAGATAGTTGCGCAGAAATTCCGTACGCCTAAAACTTCAAAGATACCGACAGGGAGTTGGACTACTGGTTCTATAAGCATTATACTGTGATACATTGGTTAGATAGTTGAAATTACATAGAAAGTTTGAGTATAAAATACCTTTCAAAAAATTGTAACATCTGCGCCATCTATTTAATTCATCGTAACAAGGAAATTAACCAGCCTTATGCTTATGTTAGCAGTGTTTTTTATGGATACGAAAACATTTAACAACTAAAACAAAACTTAATATATAATTTAAATTAATGCATTTAATTAAGAGAAAAAAAGGATTTGTCGCTTTCCATAAAATAAAGTCAGGTAAAACTACTTGTATAAAATGAAATCCGCGAATAATTTTCATTCGAAATAACTATATGTATACTAATGATTAACGACTTTCATGAACGTAACTTTTAAGTTACTTTTTACCAGATTAACACATTTTTGTAGCAATTAAATGTAGCTTACCACTAAGTATAACATTAAAATATTAGACGTAATTGATTTAGTTGCAATAATTTTAATAATAATTTGTACTCAAATTGAAGTTTGGCATTCTTTTATTTTTATTTAAATATTACATTTATTTTCACCTCTATATTCTAAATACGTCCCTGTATACAAATAATCCACAAATCAGAGTATTTGCCGCCAAAAGAACAGATGTTAAAAATAACGACGCCGTGAATACAGTTTACCCAGTTTACGTTTAATCATAGTATCTCTGTGTCACAGTCAAAGTATGAAAACAGTGGTTTAATTTTTGGTTTGGTTAATTTCATCGTTTCATACACCCTTCTTTGTAACAGAGCATATTAGTTAGTTAATAATTTCTACAGACAATGCCAGCGAGCAACAAAACAATGTTGAAATTTACGCGTGTAGTTCCTCATGCGTTTCCACCATCAAAAGGATCAATCAAAGCCGCAGGTTATGATCTTAAAAGTGCATATGATTACCTTATACCAGCACGTGGAAAAGAAATCATCGATACAGGTATCAAAATAGAACTTCCTGAAGGCTGTTATGGAAGAATTGCACCAAGGTCTGGATTAGCAGCAAAAAACTTTATTGATGTTGGAGGTAGTAATATTGGGTTATCATTACATACATTTTACAAAATAATAAATATTTCTACAGCCGGCGTTGTTGATGAAGATTATCGTGGTATCATTAAAGTAGTTTTATTCAATCATGCTGAGTTGCCATTTGAAGTTAAAAAAGGAGATAGAATTGCACAGCTAATCTGCGAACAAATTCTGTACCCTGATATCCAAGAAACACAAGTAAAAATCGTACTATTTATGGTTTTCAGAAATTGATAGCTAAATTTTTAGGAATTATCAGATACCCATCGAGGTGAAGGAGGTTTTGGTTCTACAGGCACTAACTAAAGACAAATGGATGGTCAAAACTGTACAAGTTATTTTATTTACGTGTATTTTTAACTTTGTATTTAATGTTATTATTATCTATAAAATAAACAGTAAATTATTTATTGACTTAATCTCTATTTAATGCCGATAAAAGGAAGTTGGTAGCATTGTTATAAAAAAATGGCGAGCGAGGTACAGCTTGCTCAAAGTGCACAAGCCGGTGGTGATACAATTTTTGGTAAAATATTACGAAAGGAAATTCCTTGTAATTTTATTTATGAAGACAATTTGGTAAACGAGTTTAGATCGTAATATGATTTGAGGTTATGTTGTGTTTTTTTTAGTGTGTAGCTTTTGATGATGTGAATCCACAGGCACCGGTTCATTTCTTGGTAATTCCTAGAAAGCCAATTTCGCAATTATCAAGAGCTGAAGATAACGACGGTGCTCTATTAGGACATTTACTTTTGGTCGCTAGAAAAATTGCCCAAAAAAGAAACTTGAAAAATGGATTTCGTATCGTAATTAATGATGGTCCTATTGGGGCACAATCTGTGTATCATTTACATATACATGTTTTGTCAGGTAGACAACTTCAATGGCCACCGGGTTAATTTTTATGGTATATTGTAAACAGTCAATAAACTTTTATCTTTAATAGCATTATTATTGCATGCCGATTAATGTTTACAATTACAGGCCTATTACCTTTAAAAGTTTTAAACATTAATTTTTTTTTCTGTTGATGTATAAGCTTTGAGGTAAAAAACTTAGTTAAGTGATAACGATTTTGGTAGATACATTTATTAGTCAATCTACGAACACCATCATTTATACTTTAGAATCAAAAATACAGTAGATATTCGATTTACTGTAAATGGACAAGCAATAAAAATTCTCAATAGTTCTAAATTTATTTTAATTTTAAACTTCTGATATCAATAGTACATATTAGTACCATTATAGTGATAATGAGTTGGTATATTTTGAATGTGAAGGCAAGTAAAAGGTTGAAGTGATGATATTTTTATGGGAATGACTGACAAAGTTCAAGTACAATATTGATAAAATTTCTACTATAAATAATAGTATTGTAAATATGTACATACATATATTCAAAAATTCGGTTAAAATTGAAATTTGAATACATTGTACTATAACAGGAGAAGGTTTGACACAACTGAATTTACGAAATTTATTTGAAAAATGCTTATGTTGTTCCCGACTATTCATTTACAAGAACTGTTCTGGGCATAATTGGTTTAAATTTTTGCATACATGTTTTAGCCATATTTTAATGAAGTTTCTATTGTTTAGAAAACTATGCTTAAACTGGATGCTTTGTGGTCAGGTCTTTTGGGTAAGCTATTGAAATTTTATTTCTGAAGATTTGTGATCAAAAAGTTTTGGTCTATTAAACTAAAATCATACATGCCCGTTTATTATACCAGAATATAAGGCTTATAGAACGCATTATATACTGTGGTTATATGGCACTTTTTATCTTTTCTTAATTTTTCTTAAGCTTTGGAATTCTTAGATAATGCAGTTCCTGTTTTTTATAACTATCTACTACATAGCAGAACTTCGAGAAATAGGATTTATACAAAAAGAAAAGTCAGACTCATTAAAACTACACCTAGCGTTTTTACACGACACATTAGTATTTGTAAATCGGTGTTTCCACAGTAATAACACACCAAGACCCATGCTATTTACAGGATGCATACATACACTGTAGATTTGGCGTGTATTCACTGCGGACGCATCGAGTGTAAATAGAACACACACAAAGTGTAAACACAGTAGAAGCCCTGTGAGTTACACGAGGTTCCATCGTAGTTTCATAACCGCGACGGCCTCAAAAATTTGAACAATGATCTTAGATTTCCAGACCATGTCTCTTCATATATAATAGAGGTGCGAAAAAAATCAATTTTACATCGAGTACGATCGACGTATTGGGTACTAACGCAATAACGTGGTTTCGCTATTCTTTTGTATTCCCGCGTTATCATCACTTTTATAATCTCATCTACTAATTTCTTTTTTACATATATTTATTTCACTATTTCAATAAACCTTATATATATATATATATATATATATATATATATAATCTTATAAATACTAGCGAATTATTTGTCTCTATTTATTGTAGTATAAAAGTATTTTTGATTTCTTATAATGTGTTGATTCTTATGCAATATTCGATAAATGGACCTTACTTTTAATTTTAAATAAATGGTTCAGTTTCACTGAAAAATAGTTAAGCAAAGATTAGATAAATTCACGTTCATTCCATAACAAAATTATATACATAAAGCTTTTGTGATTATTCGATTACCACAGTGATGTATGAAAAGGTTAATATCAAAACTACAGAAACTTTTTCAGTACAAATAATTTAAAATTTAAATCTTAGCGCGAAACATTTAAAAATTATCCCGTTTAATCAACTAATGCAGTAGTTATGTGGCAGTAGCACAACACAAAGTGACATCACTTCAGGAACTATACGAAAATTAATGTGATCGAAGAATTTAATTTTGTGAAGATATAAATGTCAAAATGTCAACCAGATTTTCTTAACTATCTGATCTTTAGCGACGAAACTACGTTTTGTTTAAACAGGAAAGTACACATTCAAAATTGTAGCTACTAGGCCACTTAAAATCCCCACTGGATGCAAAGCCATACACAACATCCACTGAAATTATACAGATGTTACCAGGAGTCATGTTTTGAATCTTTTTTTTTCAGTGAACCAATGGTGAAATCTATTTCGAGTTCCTTAGATTTGAACTAATACCGACTCTAGAAATATTATTTCCAAATAACGAAGACTTCAATTTATCGAGTGTTAATGTGTGGTGTAAAGATGGTGCACTGCCACGTTATACACTTCATATTAGAGAATACTTAAAAGTACCCACTTGGTTCTGTTCTTTAGTGGTATTTAAGATCACGAGTGTAGCAGACAAAACCTTAAGAAGTTAAGACAAGAATAACGTAAGAGTGTAAAAATACCGATCAAGAAATGAGAAATAATGTTTTAGAAGAATTTCCTCTCAGACTTAATCATTGTCGTGAAGTAAATGGGCAGCAATTTAAACAATTATTTTAAAATTTCAATCATTTGCAGTCTGATTATCGTTGTGTTTGCGAGGCTTCGTATGTAATTTTTAATCTCAACATAAACAACACCAAATAGAAAAATCTGAAACTCTTGTGGATCCTAAGACGTTACATATCGAATTTACCCTGTCAATCAGAAAAGATATTAAAATATGCTGTTAAAAATTAATCCTTTTATTATCAGTTGGGAGAATATTCGTTTTGCCTTTTTTGCTGGTATTATTTTTTTAATTGTGTGATATATTTTTAATTTTCAATATCCCAAATCATCGTACATAGTATATTAAAAGTCTACCAAGCAAAAAAATTCTTTTATTCACGCAGTTAAAACGCATTTAAACGTTATTGTGTAAAAATTTTCATAACATCTGGTGTATTGTATTGTCTACTTTTAAGTATAGAACAAAAATCTAAAGAACTCCAAAGAAACACCACAAAAGCAATACTAAAAACTAAAAAGGTAAGAAAGAGGAAAAATAATTCGTATTTGAAAAACTTCATTGTCGCTATTTAACGGCTATAGTTTTATTAAAAATTAAATATCATAATTATATTGACGTTCATACAAATAATCTTTGTAATTACTAAAATATGATAAGGTATACACAATAACACACAAAGTATAAACACTTATCAAAATCTATAAAAATAGCAACAAACAAATGGAGTAGCGTTAAAAAGCTATTTGGTTTCAAAACTGCAAATAACAAAGCTTCCTTTGGATCATAAAAACTGTTAGTGTGGCAATTTATAAAACAGAACAAATCGCGACACCAACAATTGTAAATGTCTTCCAAACAAGAATAAAATACACTCTTTTAAAATAAATCTAAAATAACCATAAAGATAAAAACAAATTATATAAATATTACGATTTGGTTTATCAGCAAGTACTTAAAATATGTGCACCTCATCTGCTAATGGCACACCATGCTAAAACCATCACGTACATATCACACATAACAAAAGCAGTTATAATACGTACATCTATATTGCAAAATAATTAAAAAATTATTTGGCTTAATAATAATCATAATTTAAACGAATTATATAAATTTCGAATTACATAACGTACAACTAATAATCTTGCTGACAAACATCATTTAAAATTTGTATATAAAAATTAATAGTACGATAATTTAGAAACTTTTGAATTAATAGCTCACTTAAAACATTTTAATGATTATTTAACTTAACTAGTTCACGACATTGAACTACATGGTAACCTTGGCGAACCCATTTGTGTTAAAACTCTGTCTAACCATTGCAATGGACCATTTAAATGTAATTCGATCCAACAAGGAGTGGAAGTAACTGTTTGTCGTCTACAAATCATCTTCACATTTAGTTTTTAACTAGGAGAACAACTTACCTGTATTCCGCACCCCAACCCTTAACGAACGACATTCTTATTGTACACATACGAGTAAGTTGATATACGGCTTCGAATCCTTGACTGACTGACTGTGATAGAAGAGCTGCAAATTCTTGATTGTTGAAAATTTTTAAATTACATCCTACAATAAAAGAATTCGTTCAATAGATTATAAAGAAAATCAATAATATACATTTTACTAAACATAATACATAGACAAATTTAATTAAATATTACTTTAATTTATCAATATTTAAAACAATGCAATAAAAAATAACTAATATTCGAAACGCCTAATTAAAATTGTGCAGAAGAAGTACTTTATCAATAATAAAAACATGTTTTTATACATTTACGAGGATTTTTCAAACCTAAAATTATAGTAATAAGATAGTTTCTATCTAAGTAAAACTGAAACGCAGAAAATAAAATTTGAGCTCGCAATTTTTAATTTAGCTGTGCGTCGGCCCGTAGACCTTCAATGGCGAATTTCTATACATTTTTCACTTGTGTTACGTAACCTACATAAGATATAAGATGTGTCGTTTTCAAGTCGATATAATAGTTAAAAGTGCAGCAATAGCAATATAGGTGACAAAAAACAAAAATGTTAAAGAAGACGGAAAAAACTTAGAAACAACCTAGAAGCAAATGACTTCTATCAATGCTTCTATATAGCCTCTAAGAAAAATGATATGAACTGAAAGATGAAGGTAAAACAAAACTAAAAAGTAGTTTAAACAAAAAATAAAAAAGATAAAGAAATAAAAACGTGAAAACTATATCAGTCATATAATCCACGAACCAGATTCAAATAATATTAATAACAACCCATCCCAAAATAGTATATGTTCTGTAACAAGTAGTAGTGGAGATAGATAGATAGTTTTCGATGGTATCAAAATTTTTAGTTAAAATCAATTTTTTAGAAGAAATTGTCCACGTTTTTTTGTTCTTTATCCAACCTACGTCATGCTAGATCTTTGTAGTGACCAAACGCGCAAGCTTTGAACGCACAGTTTATTCTCAATATGTATTTTATTATAAACTTTTGGGAAAATTATTGCTTTTTCATTATTTTTACCACTATAGCACACTATCGATAGTGAACCTCAAACTATCGATAGTGACGATAGTTTTAACCCTTGGTTTTAAAAATCGATAGTTATCCACCTTCACTAACAAAGTTAAAATGAAAATTCAATACGACTGAAAAGTTAAGAGCGCGAGCGTTAGACACCACGAGTATCAAATTTTAATTCCAACATAGTAGCAGACCACGCTTTCTCCACGACGAAAGGTATCAGCTGAACACAATGAAATTTGAGACTTTAGCAAAAACATTGCTTTTATTAAATTTTAATAACTATTATATTAATAATTTTTTTATGGTTAATGGTATATATATTTATTTTAAAATCTTACAAGCAGGCTTTAGAACTTTAGTTTTAATAGAGAGCACATTAAAAAGTTTCTTCGGCCAAAGGCAAGATTTAACAGATGATTCAACTATAAACCAAAACTTTGCTATTCTACTCTTTGTTTCCAACATAAGTTACAAAATTGGAAGAATACTAAGAAAACATAACATAAAAGTTGCTTATAACAATACAACTAAGATTAAAAATTTGTTGAATCCTGTAAAAGATAAAATAACTACAATACCTGTGGAGTGTACCAATCCCCTTTCACCTGGTGAAATTGGTAGAACTGCAGATACTAGATTAAAAAAACATAAAAAATTGAAATTATTAAATTTCCCAACAATTTCAACAGGGGCAGTGTTTATGAATCATTTGACACCTAGTTACCTGTACTTGCGCCAATTATCAAGTTCTCTCGCGATTGATTCTTTCTAGTTATCTTAGTTTTATAATTGGCATTTTAATTTATACTGCCTGACGAAAAACTTAGCTCAAGTTCGAAAGCTTGCTTGTAAGATTTTAAATTAAATAATAATATTAATTTTATGCATATATTAATAAGATATTCTTGGTACAAGTAATCCTAATTATGGAAGTTCTCGGTGAATGTAGACAGGACGAACTTGTGAAAATGACCATAAAAGATATTGAAGACAAAGATTCATTACTAGTACAAGTTCCTGGCAAAAAAGCCTTCACTGTTACCAACAATAGAGAAAATCAATTAATAGTTTATCAATTTTCAGAAGCAATTGACACCCCATGCCGCCTTTTTCTACGATATTCCAACGGAAAATATTTTAAACAAGTGGTAGGAAAAGTCCCTAGCGAAATCGACCAGTATTTAAATTTACCAGAATATAAATTATATACTGAGTATAGTCTAAGTCGAACATCAGCCACGCTCTTAGTTGATGGGGGAGGTAATATTGCAGACCTCAAGCGTCATAGAAGCTGGACAAGTTCTTCAACAGCTAAAGGATACATTGAAGATATTTATAATATAATAATTTTTAAAAAAAGAATATGAAGCGTTTATATTTTATGCTAAAAAATAAATAATACAATATGTTAATTTTGAAATGTATGCATATAGTTCATAGCTAAATTATGGTATTTATTATTTAATAAACTTATTATTTCGTTGTGTTCTGAATTTAAATTATCTTAAAAAAAAGTATAAAGTTTCAAACCACATTAGTATAAATGTTGGTACTACCCTTGTTTATATACATTATAGTTAGACAATGAGATAGCTTTATATGGAAACAGATTTTTTAGTCATGTTAGATGGCGATAGTGAAAACAAGGTAATAATTAAATGCAAAGCCTCAAACCGTTTTTGATTATTAAAAGATTGCAAACGATGGCGGCACAAGTAAGTTACTTACACACGCTATTAGTTTCGACATACGTGCAAAGCAATGTTTTACCAGTTAACTTGCTTTGATTCTGAAAACTCGGAGTTTGCAAAAATAATTCGTACACTTTAATTTCTGTTTATAAACAAAATATAAAATGAATAAAATCCTGCAAACGTTTCTATAAAATTATAATCGGTTGAGTGGTTTGTTTCATTTACTTTGTTTAATTTTCTTTTCAAGCCGGAAGCCAACGAAGATGTGCTAATTTAATTTTTTTTAAATTTTTATACTACTCAAAAGGCACATAAAATATAAATATACAAGCTTATTAGCACTTTAGATGTATCTTTAGCACTAAATTCCGGGAGATGCTTTAAAGATTCGGACTTCAGAACCAAATTAATGATTTAAATTTTCGTATGAATTACTTACAGCACTCGCCGCTTATCGGAATCATGGATAATGTTTTCAATCGGGTAATGTTATCGCTTTATTAAAGTTACAATCCGGACGCATGCTACTACATAGAAAAAACGCCGCTTATAATAATCATAATTTAGGTTTATGTTATTAATTTGTCAGGTTTGTTTCCATACATGATCAATAACTTATTTTGTATGCATTTTTGAGCTGAATTTTCACAATACGGTTGTTTAGAATGAAAAATTTTATCATTGTACTCTAAAAATAGTTGTTTTGCATACTTCTCTTGTTTTTGCAGTGTTATTTATTTATTAAAATAATTTGACTGATTTACGAAACGGTACATTATTTTAACATCTGTAAATACGTTATCTTCGTGAATTAACTTGAAAAGCACGTGCCATCTTAGAATAACAAATTAAATTAACTACATCTTATGTGATACCATTGTTTTGTGCTTTATTTTTACTGTCAGCAAATTTCTGAGAAGAATTGTGTAGTTCTTAGAACAGCGAATGAAGCATCATAACGTTGTTTTTGATTTCTTTTTATTAACGGTGTCAACAAACTGTTTAATGCTACAGATCCGTTGGCTCAAAATGCTGATTTTTTTAAACGTTTTATAAAATTTTTTAACTTGTATTGACGCTTTGATTTCACCTTCTAAATTAACAACCTGTTAATCACATACACGCTGTATGTATTTACTGCTTTCTAACAAATAAGCATCTTTCCTGAATTTCGTATATTGTTATCATTCGGTTTTTGTTATCAAAAACCTCAAAGTCCCAACGTGATTCTATTAAGCACGTGCACTGCATAGTTAAAAACGCAGGCATTCGGCCAGAAATAATACCAGCATTACCTACAATATACTAGATGCCAGATGTGTTTTTATTATGTCAATAAACAGAAACATGTAGAATATTTATGTTTATTGACATAAAAGAACCATCCTTAGCTAAACATGCCTGCCCACAACAGTTATCTTTTATATTTTTTTTATCAGCATGTGTATTCATTAACTAGTTAACTTTAATCTAATTTATATCAAATTTGAGTAGAAATTTTGTAAATTTGGTAGTTTATTTTATTGTTTTGATCGCTCGAATACTATAAACATTCTATAAACAAATATATACAAATTGGAAACTGTACATTCAATTATAAAATTGTCTTCTATTAGGGGAATAATTATGTTTCTCAGAATACCAGTTGTTTACATAGACCGAATTTCATAACATAAGTGTTATCGTGCATAGATATATTTATTTTCTTTCAAGTTTATTTTACATGTAATAAAAAAAAGAAGGTATGTCTTTTCCAAATCTCTGAAACTGTATCTTTATAGATTACTGTAAGAGAATACTGATCTGTAAGTTAGAAATCTGTAATATTAACAAAAGCAGCGCCAATTCAATTTTGCGTTTGCATCCAAAACTACTACAGTTTTGCATCCAAATTAATGTTTCCAGTTTTAGCGCAGTCATTGTCTAACTATAATGTATATAAACAAGGGTATTGCCCATAAGTTTCATAAGGATTCTTTTGATGCTCGCAAAAAAGTAGGCAAAATGAATAATTAAAAAAAGAACCGATTAATTCATAATTTACACCCACTACGTAAAACCACAGGTAAAACTAATTCTGATGGTTACAGACACATACACATCACCTCTTACGGAAATCAACTGAACTATTTAACATTTGGTAACAGTGACTGAAATTGAGGCGGAACGTTTGCAGGGATGGTGGGAGATACACATAGCTCGTAGCTCAAAGAAACAATACAAATAACGATTGCACCTAACATTTTTTTCTTCTTGTTATGCAGACAAAAGTACAAGTAGTATTCCATTATATTGAATTTTTCATTAAGTTTACAAATATTGACTATATTTATATACCAATAACGTCAATCTTTACCAAACTGCAGATTTTTTTCTTTAAGTAAATCAAAAACTCCAAATATAATGATCAATTAAATAAAGTTTTTAGAATGTAGTATGTTTTATTCTAGATTATATTTAAAATTGAAAAAAAAGTTTTATATTAACTGCGAAACCGAAATTTCCCTATAATCAAGCTTTGTCCCCACCCCCTTTAAATACGGTAAAAAAATTATATAAAAGTTGTTGGATTTAATATTTTCTATTTATTAAAATTATTTTTTGATATACAGGATGCTCGGTTTTTCTGTAATAGTGACATATGCGAAAGCTTATGACACAAAACATAAACAGACTGAATTATATTTTCAAAACTTTACAGTAGCACAAGTAGAGCATAGTTTAGTTTAGCTCATATAAAAAAATGAGGTAAAAGCTTGTAAGATTTGAGATATATTAAGTTGTCGCTTCTGTCCTACAATCCGTGCTTTAAAAAACAATACAAAAATCCTCAGAAATAGTTTAATCAATGCAATTTTTTTTATAGAAATGTTTTTATAAATTTTACAAAGAACAAAAAGGTAAAATAAAATATATATACATTCTTTAAAAAAATTGAATTCCTCACTATTACGGAAAAACCCGTATATCAAAAAATAATTTTACATTACATACAACTTTTATATAATTAAAATATTTTTATGGTAATTTAATTTTGCCTGACGAAGGACTTAGACCAAGTTCGAAAGCTCGCATTTATATTATTCTAAATAAATAATACACCAATTACCCTAAAACTATTTTAATATGTTTTATGGTGAAAGTTTTATGTCTAAAACTTTTATATAAAATTTTTATCGCATGATATAAATAAACCTACCAGTTTACTATTCCACAACGTTGAACTACCCGGTATAATGAAAAATTTATGATTATTGTGATAAATTGATTAATAACAGCATCAATAGACATCTCATAGAATCCAAACACGATGAACCATCAAGTATTGTAGTAAATGAACCATAGTGGCATATAAAATTTAAGGTCCTTCAGATTTATCATGTAACTATAATTATGATGAATCGAATTGTGATATTGGTATCAATGACACTTCAAATTGTCCTGATATTAAATAATCTTTGCGAAATTGGATGTTACGTTACAGACGCTCGAAATAGTAAAACCCGTGTCACCAATTACCGAAAGAACTCTGAAGACATCATGTGTAATAGAATTAACTTTTTAGCTCTATGAAATTATTGTCATTCTAACATAGAAGTTGCTTTCAACAAATATTATTACCAATTAGAGATGTAAATTACCCGAATATTTATTTTTATGGGTCAATACTCAAAACGGGAATTTACCTGGGTATTTACTTCTAACTGCTCAAAATAACTCAATTGGTGTATGATATGGTATAAAAAATAAAAACGTTTTAAACGTTTAACAACTTTTTTATTTTATAAAACTATAATCATGGACGTTAGTTTTATTTTTTTCATGTGTAACACTACAGTAAAATATATCCGTAATTTTCGATTTATTTTACTCAAATAGTTTAATAAATGCTTCACCTTTAAAATAAACAACTAGTTAATCAAATGCAGCCTATACATATATAAATTTAATATTTCTCAACTTAAGATTAAAATTAATCAACGATACTTTCTTTCAAAAAACCTAGTTTTTAGGTATTTACCCAGAACTTGGTTAAATATTAGGGTAAACACCAAAAAAATATTTACATTATCACTAGGTATTTACCCACCCCACATCACTATTATTAATTATCGATTGCTAGTTAACACGAATGGTGAACAAAATGTGGTTATTAATATTTTTTAAATAGTCTACCCCTTTCAAAAAGCTCAACGAGTAAGTTTTGGTCCATTTTAGGATGAATTAAAGATTATGACAAAGATAAGATTAGACCAATTATGCATGGCTACAAAAAGCCTGCATCAGCTGAGAAGTACTTACAAAGTAGAAGTATTTCTAAATTAACTGCTACATTACAAGATATTAGATTACAGTTAAGGTTACGAAGGTAATATGCAATGCTCCAGCAAAATTTTTAAGTTGTGTAAAGGGATACATGAGTTATTTTGGATGAACAAAATACATTAAAGAATGTAAAATTATAGATAGAAAAGTGACTTATGCTGAATTAGATGCTGGTCTTTATACAGACGAAGATTTTATGAACAATATTAATTATATGAATATCAAGATTTTAACTCACCTTTAAATAATATAGCGTAATAAAAAAAAATTAAATCTACATCTGAAAAAAGTGAACTAAATTATGAAGCCTTTTTATGTAATACTTAATGTTCACCATAGCTTTTTATCATCTATGACACCAAAAAAATGTAAGTGGTCATATTAGTTAAATATTGTTTATTATCCCTCTAAGATTATCTCTTTCAGATACTATTCTAATACATTGGAATATAAGAAAAAGAATGCTTTAGTTGCAAACGGCTCTTATACCGATCTAAACTACTAGGTAGAAGTAACCAAAGTTAGCATAAGCCAAAACCTGTTTCGGTTGTTTCTGATTTTGAGGAAATCTGTCGCATTACAGCCACCACCTAAATAAATAAAGATAAATAAATGTAAGAGATAATTATGATTTAATTCAACGAAATTGTTACGTTATTATTTGTTTTCAACAAAATTTAGAGACAGTCTACAATCAATTATATATTGTTATATAATTGATTGTAGACAATACAACGTTCCTAATAACTAAAAGAATAATAAAATGCCATTTTTAAATATTCTAATATCATATTTATCGGTTGATAAATCTATAATTTCAATAATGTTTATTTACATTTTAGTGTCAAGAGAGACCTCTACAAATTAGAAAAATGTGCCACCACTCTTATTTATCTGTCCCAATAGAAGTACCACAAAATTCATCAGGTATGATAAAAATCAATATTACTTTTAATGTATAAGTTCATATATTTTTTAAAATATTCAAATTCTGGTATCCTTAAATTTAATATTAAGGACAGCAAGTAAATATAGTGACTAGTGAATATATTCTTGTCCCTAAAATTTTTTTTACCAAATTTCAAAAATAATTGTTTCATGAACAGTTAAAAATCGATGAAAATATGAGGTATCAGGTAGTAAATATTTCATAACTGTGGTTATATTTAAAGATTATTGTAATTTTATATTTTTGACTTGAATACTTAAAAATAATAACTGGGATGTATAAATTAAAGTTTCATTTTTTAGTATTTGTTATACGATGATGGTTGTGATTTAATAGTTGATAATGTTTAAATATCAAGCAATAAACAAATCAATGTACAATACTTTTTAGGTTAAAAACCAGTCATATATCTCTTTAACAGATCAGATCCTAAAGCAAATCAAAAGAGGTCTAAAAACGTGAATAATAGAAATAAAACATGTTCATGTTATTTTTCGTCTGAGGAAAGCGGAAGCGGTATTTAAGTAATGATTTTTAATAAAATTTAATAAGATATGTTGATAAAACTGCAACCTGTAGTGACGAAAATAAATTGTTTTTGAAATTAATATGACAATTACATGGTATTATTATAATTTAACTTATATGAAAATAAAACTATTACTGTTTTTAGCAGTTGTAAGATTAAGCAAATTTGTTATATTTGGTTAATAAAAATTTGTTAGTGTTATTCTAAACAATCTATATATTACTAGTGCTAACTTCTAGTTATAAAATTCTACTACACTTTACCGGGTTAGGGCGGAAAAATAAAATTTCCGACCGATTATGATACCTGTAAAATATATCAAAACGAACGGAAGCACAAAAAAGCATAATATGCATGCTTATAAATAGAAGAAAATTCAAACATTACTTCTCGGAGATGCAGAAGGAAGGTTGACTTTTTCCAACTGGTTTTCCGAACCTAACCCCACTAGATTTAATCTTGTAGGGTTTTGTAAAGACAAAGTGTATAAGCAGCGATAGCGTAATGTTTTAGAACTTCAAAACAGAATCAGAGAAATTATACACAATATTCACACATACTAATGTATTAACGAACAAGAAAACCTTTTTTTTGTTACAATTTGAAATAAGTATTTAATTTGAAATTTAAATGTAATACTGTGGAATATGAAAACTTTAAGCGCTTCTTATTTGCTTATTTTAAATTTAAATTAGTAGTGCAATACTAATAAATAAATAAATAATAAATTAATTTTGAACATATGTTTGTATAAACTTTTTTGTTTATTTTAGAAAACACACTCCTCAAAAAGTGCCGTGCAATTCCGAAACATCCCTATATAGAACCGACGTATTAGTTTAAAGAAACAAGTTCATAGTACTTATAGTGTAACATTAATAGCAACAATTTTTAGTACATATCATTTACAGAATTAAGAAAAATACAGGTATCGCTAACGTTAGTGCTGTAATGTTTTTTTTTACAGGTACTTAGAAAATAAACGTTTACAATTCACAAAAAAGAGACTGTATATATTTTATTAATAAGCTAAGCCGTATGTATGATTTATCTGTGGCTAAACTGGTCAGTAAACGATCATGAAGGGTTACGTTAAGCCACGGAGTTGGGCTATGTGGTTACGATAAAATTTACCTTTTATCCACCAAAAGTATGGTAAAAACCAAAACCATTCTGATCAAATAAAGAAGAGTCGAAAAACTTACGAAGTCTTTAAATAGCAAACCAATAAATCACGACAAACACAGAGCGTTTATATGACGATAAATATACAAGAAAAAACTCTCTGAATTCAATAAACTAATTATGTACCCATTTTGTTTCTGGATGTTCAAACTGTTTTTAAAACACGGAGTACTTCATAAAACCCTCTAAAACTAGAACAAATTCTGAGAAACCCAGATGGATAATTGCACAATTCTCAAGTTAGTTGAAATGTGAAAGTATGTGTCAACCCAAACAGTTATATTTATTGACTATAAATAAAGCCATACCTGGAGGAATTTTACATACAGTTGCTGGATGCCATCCGTATCTTTGATTACAGTTAGGAGACTGTACAAAGATACTAGAATCACTTAGGCATTCTGCAAAAACTTCTCCCCCTATATAATACAAACGTACTCCTTTACCTATGTGTCTCCGTGTCTGTTCAACTACAGAATTTCGATTGACATTAGATAATAGCCCAAGACAAAACCTAAAATAAGGATCTCCCTTAACTTCGTAAATAAAACATGAGCACAGTACCTTTCAGAATTGCTTGGGTCTGTAAATCCGTCTACTGTAATAGAAGGTTGACTGGCATGAAATGTTTCTCCAACTCTAGTATTAAGTTCATAGTAACTGATACTACACCAAAAAGCAGGTTCACAATACATTACTGGTTGAGCGTCGACCGGAGGACTCGGGGTTAAGCGGGATAAACCTAAGCATAACTATTGTATTTTTTTGTATTTTTGCAGTATGACATACATACTCATGTTGTCGTTATGATCTATAGGATCTCCGTCCTCTGATATATAACCTGGTGGTGGTGTTTCGGTTGGAGGAGCTGCACTGTGTGGAGATTCTAAATTGCTTGGGCACAACCCGACCGTATCCATGTATCCTCCTGTGTGTTGCATCTGCAAACTATAAGAACATTTTTGAGTTTGAATGATAAATATAAGTTAACTACAGACAACGCTAATAATAAATTCTTTTGAAGTAACAAATTATAAATAATAGAAAAAATAACTTATTTTAAAAATAACTACTTAATAATGGTGTAAATTACGTAAAATTGTTCTTTTGAATATGACAAAATCGGTTCTTAGTTACTTAATTTCCAGTTTTTAAAACTGTATTATGTCTATTATGTCTACTGCATCATTTATAAACAATTATCTTAATTACCGGATTATTACAGTCTTAAAAACAGTTACAGACGTTTTGTTTGTTGTTTAAAAAATGTAGAAAGCTTACAACCGGATCGAATCATAAATCAAATAATGATTATAAAGCAAGTGTTTTAGTGAATACCTATTTTTATTTAAAGTAAGAGATGGTTAAAGATGCATTTCTAAACAAGTTCGAGTTTATTTTTTACACTACTTGAATTAGACGGTGGTACCAAGAAAGGTTTTCTTATTAAAAAATCATTCACGCAGCCATCACCTAAATTGTACTAAGGAACACAAGCTATATAATACCTCACAATCATGCTGGCCATTTAGCAACAGTGTTTAAAATAAAACCCCCTTGTTCACAAAAAAATGTATTTACTAATCAACAATAAAGTATCTTCAGTCAAAGCAACAACAATGTTACAACATGATAATGATGACTCTTCAACATGACAATAGTGAGAATCCTACACAACAAAAAATATTATTAGAAAATTGAGGGTAAGTTAAGATTCTTTACCCTTACTCATATATTGAATAGTAAGCAAACCTATTAAAAAGAGAAAATAATATTTAAAGTTGAACCCACGTTTTTCCTACTTTACACTACTATCCACAGAGTGAACTACAAAATTTTAACATAACCGACACAAAAATATATGACTAGCACGCGTTCCGGAAAGAGATCCAAATTTTAAAAAACGAAACATATATAGACAAGAAGAAAAACACAAAAAGAATTACAACCTAAGCTTTAAATGAGTTTGGTTAATTTACGTAATACGTTAGGAAGTATCATCAATTTTAACTGCTCTGAAGGTGTCCATTGCGACGTGCAACGAAAGCTCGGATTATGAAAAAGTTGTCACACGGGATTTATCCAGAATAAAAGATTGTGATAAAAACATGATCTGTGAAAACCTTAATTCTACTATAGATTTATTATTTATTAAATCTTACAAATTCTAAAAATAAATTGGGTGGCAGAAAAGCAAATGGAAAGACACATACGGAAGCAATAGTAATAAATGAGAAAGACAAACTTTTAATATCAACAGTGAGTTCACCAAAGGAATGCATTGTCACTAAATGTCATAAACATATTGAAAAGTAAACAAAGAACAATAAAATACAAAAAAGCACAAGTAATAACTTATGCCACCTACATAGCTACTATATCAAAATCGTGAAATAAACAAATTTAAAAAAATAAGGATATTCTTTCACTTATCCCTTATGCCTTTATAACATTGGATAATATCTTGTAATTAATCTCCTCCATCTATTGCTCTCTTGTATAACTATAAAAACTAAGATACACATGCTTAATTAGACCATCATACAGCAGAACTAATGTGACCAACATTTATATAAAAGAATTTAACTAATAGTATTTAAATTTTTTTTTTAAATGCAAAATAAATATTACAAAAATTAATAATTTCAAATTACATTAACTATAAACTTTTAACAAATAATAGACAAGAAAAACATTAGAGAAATAACAAAACGCTTGCACATACAATAAGAACAAATAAATCAAAAATAACAAAAAGATAATCAAGAAACAGGTATGATAAAGTGACCAAATTTCGAAGTGTAACATTCAGCTTGCTACTATTTGGGGAGATGCTATTAATAATTTAATAAAATAAGTGTTTTTATTTTATCTTGTTATTAATTATATTCAATGCTATTAAATAAAATTTAACCTTTAAATTGAATAAGTATGGTCACTTTCTAGTATAATCCTAAAAACATTTTCAAAACAGTGTATGAACACAATGCGTAATTATTTAAGAGTTGGTAAATACTCACATTTCACACTGCAGTTGCAGTGTAATGCGATTCATATTTTATATCTGACTAAGAAAGATAAAAGTAATTAATTTTCAATTTTTGCAAAACTAGAAAACACCAACGTTCAAATTGAGCTTTTATAGATTAAAGTTACACATACTTGATATTAGTGTTATGAGGAAATGAGGTATTTTCTGGAACGGAAGTACTTAAATCTTCTAACGAATGAGGAAAAATATTGCCTTCTTCATTTATCAATGTGTGTCTTGGAACCAGAATGGCAGGTAATGCTTAAAAATGTAGTTTAAAAAATGCGATACATTCAAAAAATCTTACCAGGAGTTTCGATTCGTGTGTAATGATAAGGATTAATACATACTTCTTCTTTCTTTAAAGAAAATGCATATTCACAGTGTTCCAAAGGTCGCAATTCATTATGAGACTGTAACTCAGGCCATCTCCATAATTTACAATAAATCACATGTGGTAATCCTTTACGCTGTTGCACATTTGTTCCCAAATCTGAGTAAGGTCGTCCTCTAAGATTAAAAAAAAAATTGTTTTCACATTTAATTGGTAAATATTTAGTAATAGATATAAAAAATTGTGCTTTGGTAGTGTGTGAATGACAATGGGTCAAATTTAGAAGGTCCACTGCATTGTTAGACATTTAGGGTAGGTCGAAAACCAGACATAGTGGGGCGGAGGGGGTACAGTCACAACAAATCCATAATCTGACCTTAAACTTTGGGATATGAAACATGCAATGAAAACAAACTAATACCTCGGAATTGTCACGCATTTTGTGTTGTGGTTTTGCGAAGAAATCGCCCTTTCTAGTTCTTCCAAAGCGCCAGACTTTTTCAACTTCTTTACCAAACTCTTGACTGCCTTCTCACACCATTTATCGTCAGTGTCCGTACCTTTTTTCCAGCCTAATAAACGTTTTACAACCGGCGGTGTAAAAGGTAACATTCCACTTGTTGCAATTTAGTAGAAATTCCAACTATATCCCACTATTTCTTTTAAGAATCGTTTAAAATGTACGAAAAATTATTGCTTTTCAAACGCCATATTGTTTTTTGAATATTCCTCATAATCTGTCTAATAAATCACTCTCAAATAGCTCTTTATCTTTATCTTTACATACGCAAATTGTCAAACGTACGTCGTTACTAAACACCGAAGCATGCGTATTCTTCGCACAAACAGTGCAGTTCGTGTTTTTTTTAATAATTAAAACTGCAGTACATATTTTTTTAAATTTTAATATCTAATTCTCACTCATTACTAAATGAACCAAATCTAAATAAAAATAAACAATATTTTAAGAATCTGCTTAATTCATTAGTATAAATTTGAGTTAAATCTTAAAGTTATAGGAATTGGATTCTTAACTTTTTTCGAATGTAAAATAGATGGCACTAAAATGTCTACTGCGAAGTTATACCAGTTATACTACAAAGTGTATTGTGTATACCCTGTGTATACTTTCAAAGTTACAGTCCAAAGTAGGTTTCAGTTGTAAAATGTATACGTAGAAGTATGTAAGTTTTTAGTTACTGATGCAGCTTTACACGTGTATTGGACGTAATATATTACACTACATAATTGCAGCAGTTTAGTAATTTAAAAATTATATTGCTAATCATTTCTTATGTTTTCGTTGACGATACGTTTTACTGTTAGATTGGATTTTATGTGTTAAATATAAAGAATATATAATTTGAACAGTATTTTAATGGAAAATAAGTTTAATTGTGCTTGCAAATAAAAATATAAGTAGATTATTATACACAAGGTAATTTCTGTTTATAAACAAAATATAGAATGAATAAAATCCTGCAAACGTTTCGATAAAATTATAATAGGTTGAGTGGTTTATTCATTTACTTTGTTTAATTTTCTTTTCAAGCCGGAAGGCAACGAAGATGTGCTAATTTCATTTTTTTTTAAATTTTTATACTACTCAAAAGGCACATAAAATATAAATATATGTACAAGCTTATTATTAGCACTTTAGATGTATCTTTAGCAATAAATTCAGGGCGATGCTTCAAAGATTCGGACTTCAGAACTAAATTAATGATTTAAATTTTCGTATGAATTACTTACAGCGCTCGCCGCTTATCGAAATCATGGATAATGTTTTCAATCGGGTAATGTTATCACTTTATTAAAGTTACAATCCGGACGCATGCTACTACATAGAAAAAACGCCGTTTATAGTAATCATAATTTAGGTTTATGTTATTAATTTATTGTCAGGTTTGTTTCTATACATGATCAATAACTTATTTTGTATGCATTTTTGAGCTGAATTTTCACAATACGGTTGTTTAGAGTAAAAAATTTTATCATTGTACTCTAAAAATAGTTGTTTTGCATATTTCTCTTATTTTTGCAGTGTTATTTATCTATTAAAATAATTTGACTGATTTACGAAACGGTACATTATTTTAACATCTGTAAATACGTTATCTTCGTGAATTAACTTGAAAAGCACGTGCCATCTTAGAATAACAAATTAAATTATCTTATGTGATACCATTGTTTTGTGCTTTATTTTTACTGTCAGCAAATTTCTGAGAAGAATTGTGTAGTTCTTAGAACAGTGAATGAAGCATCATAACGTTGTTTTTGATTTCTTTTTATTAACGGTGTCAACAAACTGTTTAATGCTGAATTTCGTATATTGTTATCATTCGGTTATTGTTATCAAAAACCTCAAGTCCCAACGTGATTCTATTTAGCAGCGTGCACTGCATAGTTGAAAACACAGGCATTCGGCCAGAAATAATACCAGCATTACCTACAACAAGGATTTCCAACACGCGGCCCGCGGCTTTCATTAGCGCCTATTTAATAGTATCTATATATAACTATATACCTACCTGTGCGGATGCGGCCCCCTATTTACTCCATGAATCTAATGGCGGCCCTCGGTCACTCATAAGTTGGAAACCCCTGACCTACAATATACTAGATCCCAGATGTGTTTTTATTATGTCAATAAACAGAAACATGTAGAATATTTCTGTTTATTGACATAAAATGACCATCCTTAGCTAAACATGCCTGCCCACCCAAATTATCTTTTATATTTTTGCAGCATGTGTATTCATTAATTAGTTAACTTTAATCTAATTTATATCAAATTTGAATAGAAATTTTGTAAATTTGGTAGTTTATTTTATTGTTTTGATCGCTCGAATACTATAAACAAATATATACGTAATGTATATAAACAAGGATACTAGCATATGTAGTGGTTCCTCCAGTAGTATTATATTATACCTCATTGGAAATACCATGTGCGAAAATCATATTTGATATACAGGGTGTAACTTATATAACGCATAATCTCTTAATAGGGGGCAGCTAAAATGATTTCGAACACATTTGCTCTATGAACATGTGGTCTAACATTTCAAAATTTTTTTTCCTAAAATTCGTTTTATGATTGATAAAATTCAAAATGCTTTAAATAAATGCAAGACAAAAAACTTAGAAAATAGTGACTACTAGTACAAAGTTCCGTGTCAAGGCTATTTGTACTAACAAGTTCTTTATCGTTTGATAAGTTTACAAAAAACAAGTATCAAATTAAAATAATAATTTGCAGTATTTTGTCATTACTTGTTATTAAAAATTACATTACATCTGGTATTATTTATCTATAACGTGTGTTTTTGTGTGAGTGCAAAAAAACCTCTACCGTTAGCAAAACAACCATTATCACTTTCAGAAACGGTTGGTACGTGCTGTTTACTATTAAAGCATCTTGGCCCGTATAACATGCTACCTCTATTCGGATTCAACCAGGGACGTATTTCAAATTCACATTAGATTTTCTCTAAAATTATCAGGTAGAAAGTATATGTTTATAATAGAAATATGCTCTAAATCATTACAGCTAACCCCCCCATTAAGATATGCGTTATGCGTCATGGACCTTTCAAACCGATCTTACGTGAAATTAAAATTTGGTCAAAGTTGTGATTTGTTATCACTTATCAGGTTACACTTATAATTTTAATATTTACATCGAAAAAAAGAATTTAAAACCTAAAACATATAATCAGTCAATCAGTAGCAGCTCGTGAGGTCGGGCTTAGAGTGGGCTACATTTTTCAAAATGCTTGTAGATAATGTGAAGGTTTTCAGATATTATTAAAGCATTATGTAGGTAACTACCAAAATATTTTGGAGTTAACAAATAACAAAAAACTTTGTTTTTTTAATTTTTTCATTTAAATGCTTAAGTTTGTACCTACATTCTAATCTCGTTAGTTTTATCAGCTCCATCGGAATAAAACAAAACAAGGAATTTATCGTATCATATCCACATGCCCACTTATTCTTATTATAAACTGCACTAAAAAAATGCTCTGTAAAAAATTAATTTTTGCAGTTTTATCTGCTTGATTTAATTCCAAACTTGGACTTGACCTTCCGAGAGATTTTATTTCAAACTTTTTTTGGCTTAGTTTTTAGTGATTTATCGAAAGATTTTTTCGGGCACCTATTGCTGATTAACAATAAATATTACTATTTGAATATGTGTAGTCGTTCAAAAATACTAGTATCATCTAGTATGATTCAACTTCATTTTATTGTTTTCTTTTCGATAAAACTGTAATGCGGTATTTTTATAGTCTTCTGAGAAATATTATTTCAAACTTTAACAACAGCCTTACAAATTAATTTTAAAAAAATGTACAGTACTTTTTTGAATTTTTCCGAAATTACGTACGACAAATATACCACTTCACATACAATACATGGTGCAACTTGCGACAGCTTCATGATTACTGAATTGAAACCATCGCGGATTACAAACGCAAGAGCCCTTTCGCTTGTTAAAACTGCATATAAAATCTCGTAGTGGGAGTCACGACGTCACGATAGAATGCTCTGCTACATATAGATTTATGTGCTCAAATAATTGTAGCCCGAATATAAAGAAATTACCTATCTAATATACATACGTTGCTTTGAATAACGATTCTATTAAATTAATGTTTTAGAGTAATAAAAAGTAGATGATGATACTTATATCTTATAAATATATTTAAATATTTTAATTCATAATAATTTGTACCGTTTTTTTGTTTTAATAAACGTCTGGGGGACTCGAGTCTTACAGCCGTATTCATAGACGATCGCCGGCGAGTTGCTAGCGACTCGCCGGCGATTTGCTGGCGGTTTCGTTGGAGGTTTCTCCGGCGAACGGCTAAAACATAATTTGTGTTGCATAGTCGTTCTCCCGCCGGCAAAAGTTTGTCTTACTGATCATGCGCATTTCATTTCTTTACATGTTTACATGAAATGCACGTGTTTAAATATATCAAATTTCTGCAACTAGTTATCTATGTACGATAGTAAACATATTATTTGTGTTTTTACGATGAAACAAAAATATTTTTATTCAAATTCAGATAGAATTAGTACAAGATCCGGTAATCCTCTATTAGTAATTTCGTTTGTGGTCTTGTATTATAATTTTTCTAAATCTGTACTGTTTTTAAATTGATCCTCATTATAAACTTCTAATGAGTTTTCCATGTCTCGAATATAACTATAATATTTAAATTAATAGTCAGATGTCAGCTTTTAAATAAGAAAAATGAAATAAAAATATAAAGAAAAACATTTATACTGGTTTCTTTATTTGATACCGACAAGGTATGTAAATTTGAAGATCAAAAATGTCTCTGTTTGCATTATAAATTATTTTCAATTCACGTTCCATTTTATTTTTAAAAATAACGAAAATTCGCAATTGCCAAATGCCAGAGAATTGCCGGAGATGGTATCGACTACCTCCAACCGTTCGCCAGCGACTTGCCAGGTTTTCACTGAAGTTTGTGGTAGAACGCATGCGCGTCGTTGCTGGCGAACGATTATGCATTGAAATTTTCTTCTGGCGAGCGGAGAAACGCCAGCGAGTCGCCGGCGAACGACTATGAATACGGCTGTTTTGAGCCTTTATAGACCAGCCGCCACTGCAGTCAATACTACTCAAGTTTTTTTCATTCATAAAAAGTAAAATGATTTTTGATAAGTACACTTAAGATACACCGGTGTGAAGTTAGCCATATATTTCAGCCATAAAAATTAATTTCTCACCTTAATAACGAATTAGAACTATTACAAAGTGATATATCTTTCAATATTGTTACTAAATAATAAAAACAATTCCTCCTCATAGTTAAAACCATTTTCTGCATAAACGCAATGACGCGTAATTCTTATTTTTCTGCAAATTCACAAACGTATAGACAACACATCAAAAAATTAGGATGTGGTAATTCCTATAATTAAAAATAATTTTATTCAAAATTGCGCTTGCGCGCAACGATGCTGCAAGTCAACGTAACCTAATTAAAGTCGTTTTTTCGCAATGACATGCATTTTTGATTTTTCTGCAAATTGACATACGTATAGAAAAAGCATTAATAAACAACATATCAAAGCATTAGGATGTGGTTATTTCTATAAATAAAAATAATGTGATTCAAAGTTGTGCCCACATAGCACAAAAATGTGCATTACATATGCAGTGAATGTGAAGGTTATGCGGATTATGGAGGTTTAATGTACATCCATAATAAACATTATGGATCTCATATGGAGTTACAATAGATGTGATATTTTGTCAAATATGACCTCCACTGTGTATCCACGGTACCTCCATATCTACTCCAAAATGTATACATTATGGAGTTGCAATGCACGTGTTATTTCACCAGATATAGCCTCCAGTGCATATCCACTGTGCCTCAAAATATACTCTTGTATATATGTTGAAAAATTTATTTTAGATATTGCTACTTAGGTTAAAATAAGCTTATTATTATATTTATTATTATTTTTATTACTTTTTACTATTTGATTATAAAAATATAGAATTATAAAAATAACGTGAATAATATAAACTGTCTTGAAGTTTCTGACTCTAAATTGATCGTTTCCTGAAAAAAAATAAAAAATTAAATATGTACAATTATTATACTAGAAAGCAATTATATAATCACAGACCCGCTAAACATGAAACGTATATGAATCATTTCATATGTGCAGTAAGAACTGTGCAAATGTAACAATTTCTTGGAATGTTTCTGCAAAGTGTCAGAAATATTTTTTACAAAACGTTCTCATTACAATGTTACAAATCGTCTTAAATGAAACAATGTGATACAAGAATTCTAACTTTCCTGCATTTGTGTGCTAGGTGTGTACGTACATTACAGGGCCGTAACTAGGGGTGGGCCTAGGTGCCCGCCCTGGAAAATAAGTAGAGATACCAACAAAATTTTATCAAACACCTGCGATAAATATAAATAAATAAATAAATAAATGAAAAAAAATCTAAAAATTTTATCAAGTATTGAAACGTTCTCAAATTCAAGAGCCTTCTCGAAGTTTTATCCATTTTCCAGAACGTTCACCGAAGGATGTGGTACAATCGCGAACGTTTCGCGAAAGTGTATAAATACGGTTTAAACAAATCAGAAGTCAGCTATTTCCGTAATTCGAAGACGGCCGCGTTAAGAAGATTATTCAAGTTGAAATGAATAAGTGATTAACGCGTGTGCGATAAAGATACGGAGTACGTGACTTTAATATAAACAAGTGTCGCTGTTTAGATAAATAGAAGTTATCCGCGGAGTTTATCATCGTGTAAGTGCGATATAAATTATAGTGTCAGTGTTTTTATTATATATTTTTAGATTTAATTAGTTTGGTTAGTTTAAACGTGTACATATTTTTAGTATAAGTAAAAATAAATTAGTTTTATAAATAAAATTCGTTACAGTATTTTAAATATCACAGCTCCTACAATGTGCAGAATCAAACCTTAGGATTTTTTTAGCTGATGCAGACATACAAACAAAACAAAAGATTATATTTTTTTAAATTTATCCTTGTGGTTTACATTATTTGTTTAGTTTTGATAACAAGTCAGTTATTATTTTATTCAGTTCAGTTGGTCTTTAGATTTGGTACGTAACACTATCGTGTGCAGTGCTTCGTATGTGTTGATTATTGATTTTTTAAGTATTTGTAATTTATAATAATTTTTATAATGGGTGGTAATGGGAAAAGAACTTTAGTGAACTATTTTGGTTTTCCAAAAAAAGTTAAACGAAATGAGGAATCACAAATTATATCATCTTCGACTTCCGAATCTGAAACTGAGGAAACAGTGAATTTTGAAGAATGGTATCCAAACGGCAGCAAGAAACCTAACAAGAAGTTACGGAAGTCAGAAAAAAAGCGCCGGGCAGTGGTGATATTTCACAGAGTTATGAATATGGACCAACGCAACCACTACTAAAATTCTACCCAAAAACAAAATTTAATAATGGAGAAAGACAGTTTAACAGTGGCTGGTTCAAATTATACCCGGACTGGTTAGAATACAGTGTGTTCTCCGACGCTGCAATTTGTTTTGTTTGCAGACACTTTTCGGTAAATTGGGACATCAGTGATGTGCTTGTCAGCGTCGGTTTTAAAAATTGGAAGAGAACCTTAGAAAATGAGTCGGGATTTAATCAACATGATCGTGGCAGTGAACTTAAAAAATGTTACATTAGGTGGTATGATCGTTGTAAAGTAAAAAATAAAGAACAACTATCAGTCGAAAGTGATATCAATGAGGCACATTTGGCGTTTGTGGAAGAAAATAAAAACTATTTACGTGTGGTTACTGATATTTTAATTTTTAATGCAACACAAAACATTTCACAAAGAGGATGTAATAAAAGCTAGGACAACTCTAACAGAGGAAATTTTATTGAGTTGTTTACATCTTTTCGTTAAACTTATTCCTGCGGTTAAAAAGAAATTGGTGGATGAAGTGTCAAGAACGCAAAATATACTAGCCCCCAAATCAGTGGTGGTCAATCATACAAGAGGGTCATTTAAAAAAAAACACAATTATCGCAAAAACTTTAAAAAAACATTCTTACTGTAACGCGATTTATATTTAAGATATTCGTCTATCTTTACCAAAGTAATCAATAACAAGCTCATTAAAATTTACAGTGTTTTTAATCGAAGATTTTTTAGTGCTTAGCATAGAAATGTGTAAGTTCTTTTCAACATAGAGAAGCATCGCTCTCTTTCCACTGTAGTCATAGGTAAAATTAATCAATTGTTTTTTTTAATATATCTATCTATTTTTACAAACATTTTCATCGTGGTATTTATTTGACTTTCGGCAAAACGCTACCAAGCTTAGAACAATTCATACAATTTTTCATGTGATTAACTAATCATGTTGACTTCTTTATTTTTATATGTTTACTGATCTGTCGAATTTGAAGTAAAGGCTGAGAACGAGCATTAAATTTAAATTCTAAACGTGTAAACTATTATTAGCTATTATTTTTTATGACTTGTACCACCGTCATTATGAAACAAAAACGATAAATCGTCCTTTACAAATAAATATTTTCAATCAACCAAAAAAATTCCTGTAAAGTGTGTTATAGGCAGTGGCAGCTGGTGGTCAATCATACAAGAGGGTTATTATCGGAAAAAGGCTAAAAAACATTCTTACAGTAACGTGATTTATATTTAAGATCAATTATATTTAAGATTTAAGATATTCGTCTATAATTACAATTACCAAAATGATCAATAACAAGCTCATTAAAATTTACAATGATTTTTCAATGCTTAGCATAGAAATGCAAATCTTTCTTCTTCTTCTCATAGTATTGCCAATTGAGTAGAACGCTTTCTTTCCACTGTAGTCATATATAAAGTCAATCAATTGTTTTATTTAATATATGTATCTATTTTTAGTTTTTACAAACATTTTCATTATGGTTTTTTATTGAACTCACAAGTGCTTTTTACTTATCCTTTTAAATGCTATAAATCCGTAACATTATTTTTACAACATAATGATTAATGCATCATCTGAAAACAGTAAACATAAAACACTAAAATCTATTATTTTGCAATCCAGCATCTGTATTTTACACACTGCTACGAAGATAACGATATATGACGTAAATCACGTAAGCATTGCACTCAAAGATAATTGCACTAAGTATTATCCTTGGCGTAGGCGGCCCGGCTGAAGACCCTGCGAAAGCATTTAAACATTTACTTATCTTCTTTTCTAACTCGCATAAAATTGTATTATGTGTATCTCACTCTTGATTACAATAACTATCATCGTAATATAATTTAAATGCGGACACAAGTACGTGTCAGCCTCGGGTAAATTCGCAAGCTTTCGTATCTGTTGCGTTTAAATTGACAATTATTTAAACGCATGAAATTTAAACGCTGATAATTTGATTTAAACGCAAATTTTCTGTAATTTTAAATCAAATAAAATAGTACCTTTCTTATTCATTTTTGGAGGGTCATTAACCAAATGACCTAATAGAGAAGCCGCCACTGGTTATATGTGATAAAAAATATCCATTTCAGCATCTTTGACGTAAGTGAAGTAAGCATTACATTGCGTAGGCGGTCGGGCTGTAGACCGCACGAAAGTATTTAAACATTTACTTATCTTCTTTTCTAACTGGCATAAAATTGTATTCTGTGTGTCTCACTCTTGACTACAATAACTATCATTTACGATTCGGCTTTAATGTAGTATACATGCAAGTATACTTGCGGGCAGTGTTGTAAATAGATAATTTTTAAATTATATAGATACAGATTAATTTTTTTTCTTGCAAGAATTATGATGATGAAATAATCTAGGTAGTAATAACGATAGATGCAGTTCATTTGAAGAACTACTATGGAATGTGGGATATTACTGAAGAAAAACATACATATTGTAACTTGAATTATACGGGACACTGGATTTTTTATAAATTTTATTTAAATAATTTAAATAAAAAACTATATATATACAGATACATATAACTTATATATTTTTTATTGTATCTAGATACATATATGTAAATAGATAAAAAATATGAATCTAGATTAATTTATCTATATACATTTATATAGATAGTTTACAACACTGCTTGTGGGCATAATTTGGACACAAGTTCGTGTCAATCTCGAGTAAATTCGTAAGCTTTCGTATCTGTTGCGTTTAAATTGACAATGATTTAAGCGCATGAAATTCAAACCCTGATAATCGTATTTAAACGCAAATTTTCTGTAGTTTTAAAGTAAACAAAATACCTTTCTTATTTTTTGGAGGGTCATTGACCAAATGACCTAATAGTGAGACCGCCACTGCCCCAAATACAAAACGAGATTTTGTTCATTTGCTTTGATATGGTACTAAATCAAATTGGTGCTGAACGTATGTTTTTCGGTAATTTGTGACAAAACTAAAGACAGCAAAAACTGAACAAACATTACTTTTTATATGTTAAAGACCTGTTTAATGAGGGTAAAATCGATTTGCATAAATACATTGGGCAGACATATGATGGTGCGAATGTAATTAGTGGTTGTTCAAAAGGTGTTCAAACATTGTTTAGAAGTGAAGTTCGTCAAGGGATTTATATACACTGTTATAATAATAGACTAAACTTGATTGTTGATATTTGCAAGAATTTGTCAAGGGAACAATATTTTTTTGACTTTTTAGAAACATTATATGTGTCCGGCTCCTCAATACATAAAAAAGTTATGGAAGTTCAGTGACAATTGAATCCTTCAAAAAAAGCCAGTTGAACTAAAGAAAACTTGTTGCACAAGGTGGACAGCTCAAGTGTTTGCTTGTATGGCAATTAAGACAAAATTCACAGAAATATATGTGTTTTTAAATATGATTATTAGTGAAACAAGTGATCGTGTACCGGAAGCCGTTGGCATATTAAGCCAAATCGATTTTAAATTCGTGTTTTCTTTGCTTATGTACTGCAAGATTTTGAAATTATTGAGTGCAGTCAGTGACTTTTTTCAAAAAGTGTCATCCAATTTGGCGGAAGCTAATATTTTAATAAAATCTTTGATAGATGTTTTTACGGAAATGAGATCTGACAGTACATGTATGTTTGAAATATATTCTGAAGCCCTCAAAATTAGTGAAACAAATAATATTGATATGCCGAAAAACAAAAAATCAGAAACAAGAAAAAGGAAAATGCCCATAGGACTAGAAAATTTTATTATGACTAATCTAGAAGACGAAATAATATCCGAAGAAAATCAATTTAAAACAGTAATATTTTATCCTACTTTGGATTTAATTTTGAACGAACTAGGTGACCGTTTTGCCAAGGACAACATGAACAGTACTAATGCGATCAGTGGTCTGCATCCGGAAAAAAAAAGGTTTCTTAGATTATGCGTTTGAAAGCGTTAGTAGATCATTATAAAGCTGATAGTGAAACATTCAAAGTCGAACTAAAAATATTACCTAAAACAATAAATCAAAAAATGTAAATATTACTAATATAATGCAACTAATTGAAATACTTAACACTTATAAAATCGTGTTTAGTGAAACTTATAAACTAACAGTTACGGCTATCACTACTTTTGTTTCTAATGCGGGTTGTGAGCGTACATTTTCCTGCTTAAGACGTTTGAAAACGTATCTTCGTAATAAAATGAGTGACGAAATATTGAAGCACCTAGCTATTCTGAACATTGAAAAGGTTTTGGCAAAAAGTTTGGACCTTGAAGCAATCATTCAGAAATTTCATTCCATAAACGGTAATAGGAGAATTGTTTTGCAATAAGTAAGTTTTTTTCAATTCAAAATCTTTCAGAATGTCATAAAAAAACCATCGGATTTAGGGGTCACCCAATAATATCTTGGCTCACTGACAGCCCACCCTACGTAAAATTCTAGCTACGTCCCTAGTACATTAAAACTATCAAAGTTATATTTCATTATATTTGTTTTTCTCACTCCATATTTTTAATTTCTCATATTATAAATTTTCTTTTAGTGACTTTGTTTCTCTTTGAATACTTGTTACCTAGTAAACGCGCATATATCTGATACGTATTATCTGGAGCTCATTAAAAGAACTAAGTTATAATACTAATTTTATATACGTGATATTATTGTGTATAAATCAATGGTGATATATTATATATCTCTAATAACAATATAACAAATGCATTTCAGATGTAATAAATATATTTTATAATTTATATTAACATAATATTGAAACGTTCGAGAAGTTATTCGCAACTTCGAAAGCCTTCGCGAGGTTTTCTAGAACGTTCACCGAAGGATGTGGAACATACGGAAACGTTTTGCCAAACTGTATAAATACTCTGCAAACAAACCTGAGGTCAGTTATTTCCGTAATGCGAAGACTGCAGTGTTAAGAAGATTATCCAAGTGTAAATAAATAAGTGATTAACGCGTGTTATAAATAAATCTACGAAGTACGTGACTTTAACGTAAACAATAAAAGTTAAGCAAGTGTGTGAAGTTATCCGCGGACTTTATCTTATCTTCGTGTAAGTGATATAAATAAGTGTAAGTGTTTTTATTAAATATCCTTAGATTAAATTAATTCGGTTAGTTATTATATATTTGTAGTGTAAGTAACAATAAATTAGTTTTAATAATAGAATTCGTTACAATATATATCTTATAACCCACAAAACCAAATAGGTTCCATAATAATGCTTTTAGAAGCATAGAGGCAGTATTGATATTACTGAAAGCCTTCCTGTAGCAGTAGAATGGTTTATGTTTAGAGATAGGTTTTGACACTCCAGTAGAATGCTGTACAGTTAGTGCTTATAGAGTCCTATTAGACGTTGTACAAAAGCAGGCCAAAGGTAGAAGTTTTTACGTTCCATTAGAGTGCTTTAAAATAGTGCCAATGTAGTACTTTCCTATGTTGTAGAATAGCATGACAAAGTTAACGACTAAAAGGTAATTGATTTGCATGCTTTTACAGGGTTTTAATAGCATACCATAAGAAACACAAAAAGCATGAAATGATTAGTTTTAAGTCATTTTTTATTAAGAAATTTGTACAGTATCTTTGTCTAAACTATAATAATTTTTAATCAATGGTTTGCGAATTTGTAGTTTGCTGCATCACCCTAATTATTTCATTTTTTAATCTCGCTTTGCCATGACGTAGCCATTGGAACACCTTCTCATTAATAACATCTATAGGAACTCCTTTGAATCAACTTTGGGTTAACTCCATAACAAAATTATGCGATTAATTATTTTTTATTATCTATTATCAGTCGCATGCATTTTCACTAGATTCATATCAAAAATATGTTTTTTTATGAATAAAATAATTTTTTTATTACAATGCTTTTTAAGTTTAAGTCCGCAGGTTGGCCACCCCTGTTCTAAAAAAATAACTGGATGTCAAGTAAAAAATAAACAATAACAATAAAGCGCTAAAACGTAGATAAGCTGATCGTACAAAAATAGATATGTTGTCAATTGTTTCTTTTTGTACTTACTTTTACTTAAATCAGCAGAACTTCTAATAGCTTTTTCTTCTTTAATTCAGCACAAAAAAAGAAAATATAGACTAAGCCCGAAGTCGTCTTCCTTTCGTAAACGTAAAACTGCATATACCCGTAACCATATAAGTACTTACTTAGAAGCGTTTCTGGTGAATCAAACTCGGTAGTCGGTACATATCTCGTCACAATTCTCAGAAATCAAAGTATCTTATCTACATTTACAGTATCAAACGCGAATGCATAAGTTTTTTATTGCATACATATCTTTATCAACAAAATTTAGATGTGGGCGTTTAATCTCTACAGGAAGTTATTTTTGTTTAGGTATTACCATTTAGCAACTTGTACAAACGGTTTTTTCTGATATTAAAAATTATATTTCTTTATCTCAAATAAAGAGCGATTAAACCGATTTTAGAGGTACTAAAACATTAAAAGAATGTTATCATGTTAGTCATAATACTTGAATTTTAATACATTGTCAAGGCTGCTATAAACACTTTATTTTTTATATCAATATAGAAGGCCTATAGGAGTGATTTTAAAGGAATCTTTTAGGGTACTTTATTCTCCTTCTATATGCATTGTTATAGAATCAATATGGGAACGCCATTAGAATGCTACATTTCTAATACTTTAGTGATTCCAATCAACTGCCAATTTTAAGGCTGCTATAAGCACTTCTTTCTTAAATTAAATATAGTATTCCTATAGAAGTGTTTTTAAAAGAATCTTTTAGAGTACTTTATTCTTCTTATAGAATACGTTTTAAATTAAGTGTGTTATTAGAAGTCCATACACATACTACTATTGGCATGCTTTAGAAATGAATATTTGGGAATGCTTATCGAACCTACATGGAACTTATGGTTTTGTGGGATATTACAATTGTAACATAACTTTAAAACTTTAATGAGATGTACTTGATCTTGTTTTTAAAAGTTGTGCTTAAATTACGTGGAATTTCGAGAAATTTGTGTGGTGAAGCCGCTGTAGCTAAAGCGTATTTTTGAAGACAACTGTGCAAGTGAACTTTTTGCTTTGGTAAGTACACATGATAAAAAATTTATAACCAAACTAATCGATTACTGTTGCAGTGCTATTACTGACAACATGGATTTAACAACCCATGAAACGTTTGGAAAAAAGGGCAAATTGATATTCAATGGTGATACATAGCCAAGCACGTGATATTATCGCCAATGTTGTAATTTTTATAAAGAGCAAAGCCAAGTGTGTTCAAAATAATCAAGAATTGCACATTCTGATCACTAAACAATTGTAAAGGAATCTAAGACTGCTGGATAGACTCTAGAGAAGAAGCCACCTAAGAAAAAGTGATACGAGCTTGTAGAAGGAGAAGAACATACTATTAAGGTGCTTATAAATGATTTTCATTTAAGGAGAAATGAACACCGTCTATGAAAGGTAAACTAATATTTTAGTGTTTACGTTAAGTAATTCTTTCCAACTATTTGAAGACTTGTTTTTCAAGTATAATATTAGGTCATAAAGTACCAGAAAGTACCTCTTGCAGGTGATTACACATTTTACTGAATACAAAATTACTTAGTATTTTTCTAAAGTTAATGTTTATTGTTTGTAGACATTATAGAAACCATGCAGAGCATAGATTCTAACATTAGGAGTTTGAGGTGTATGATATAATTAAGAAGTTCAAATAAAAAATCTGGGTATAAGATTCATTGCTGCACGAGTATGGACGCTGGTTAAACATTCTGAGGAAGAAGGCGACGTTATAAATATATATTTGTAATAAGCTCACATTAGTAGAAGAAATTGTTTTACGGTTCTGTACATGATTAAAAATCTTATCTTTTATTTTGTTATTAGAGCATTTCTCTCCAACTGTGTGTAGTAATCAATCAATGTGAGGTGTCACGGTGGTTTAAACAAGCCCAGCTTTGTTTTATTTGATCTCAAGAGCAGAAACAACCTCAAAACTTGCAGCAGGTATAATTTTTTTTTAAATTTCAATTTAGATTCTAGTAATATGCTTATTTTTAGCAAGTGAATGATAGTTATTTTATCAATTTTGTAATTCAAACTATGAAGTAATTTGAAAACTTACTTTTGGAAGGCTACAATACTTTTGGTTCATATAGATGGTAGACGTACTATTACATATCAAAATTAATATCAGATAAAAAAGAGAAAAAAATAAATAAACAGCAAACTTAAGGTTTTTGTTATGTTCCAATGGGGGAGGTGGAGAAAAAAGAAAGAAAGAACAAATTACTTAAATTAATTACCAAATGTCATGCTTACCTTTCGGCTAGCCTCACCGTAGATGGTCTTCCGGTAAAAGAAAATCGCAAGACACAGAGTTTTCTTTAGGTAAGCGAAATGCCCGAGTGCGCCACCTCTTCTCGAATTTTTGTCGAAGATAAACAGTCTAGGTAGGAGAAAAGGAGATCCTGGACCCGAGGTCCCCCAAAAGAAATATAGTACGAATCAACAATAACCATTTATTGAGTATATCTATTAATAGCCAATTCCGGAGCGGAAAGAGCCATTCGACGGTTACGCCACTGGTATAATCAGAGAATAAATTACCTTACATAACACACAACAAAATTGTAACATATAAATATAAGATTAAAGCAGGTCCAAAAATAGACTCTGGAAGCAAAAAGTAAAGCGCTAATATTTAAAGTGTATCTCCGCGGCTACCGTAAATCGTAGCATAATCTACCCGCGTTAAAACAAAGTAACACCGCCCGTGGTCCTTGACGTCAAGTTCATCACGACCGGTAGTGAAAGTATCATTAAATTAGTTTACGACAGAAACGGTTATAGCTCCCAAATTTCTACCCTTGACAATTGAAAATTTCTTTTATATTAACAACAAAAAAAGTGTAAGTTACGTTAAATAATCATTAACTAGATCAACCATTACATTAAGGCGTCTGTTAAACATCGTAATTAACCCTATTTAAATTATAGAAAAATTGACGTTTCGTTGTCTCGGAGGTCGTCTACAAAAGTTTGAATAGCCAACTGCTCCAAGAAGGTATCTGGCGCTGTAGGATACGCAAGCCGTGCTAATCTGGCGATGTCAGCCTCAAACTCTTGAAGACTTTCGGCAGCTTTTTAAACCCGACTTTTAATTTGCGCCTGATACACTTGTTGAAGATGAGCATCTCCATATCTCATTTCTAAACGCGAAATTAAGAGTTCGTAATTTTCTTGCAGGTGGTCAGGGACAGTCTGTAAAATTCGAAGCGCTTCTCCACGTAAGGAAACTATTAAAGACGTCGCTTTCTGCTTGTTGCTCTAACCATTAGCTGTAGCTGCGGCTTCAAACTGCTTGTAGTGGGTTGACTATGGAACTTTACCATCAAAATTTGGCGGTACAACCTTAAACTTGTAAGTCCTTTCTTCCCGGCGGTCCATTATAAAATCTTCACTCGTGACACTTCCTTCACCATGGTAATTCATTTGGTTCATTCTTTCTTCAAGCAGTTTCATTCTGTCTTCTAATTTGTCCTCTATTGCTTCTATTTTCTCATTCACAGATTCGCAAATTTCTTCTTTCAAATTTAGCATATCTGCTTGGGTTTTCTCTTGAACAATTTTAATTTGGTTTTCTATGCTCGTTCGTATCTCTTCTTTTAGACTTCTAGAATTCCTCCATTTTCTGGGAATGTTCGGACAGTTTCTCTTCCATTTTCTGCGAATTTTCGTGAAACTTTTCTTCCATTTTCCGCGAATCTTCGTGAAACTTTTCTTCCATTTTGCTATTCATCGATTCTTGACCATTTTTATTGATTCAAAAAATTCAAATAGCTTTGCATCCATTTTAACTGCTTGCAAACGCGTCACCGGCATAAATTTAACCACGAATAATAATTTAAAACAAATATTTAATAATACTAAATTTTAATAAACCCCGACACCCGGTTTAACAACTAAGATTAAATGCTATAAACAAACACGCGAATTCCGAACTAAAGTTTTATTTATTCACGCAATCAATGTTTTTATTACGGGATTAATGATATTTACACTAAAAAAAATCGCGAACTCGACACCGTGACACCACTTTGTAGGGAATTTTATTATTAAAACTAATTTATTTAAACTACTAAAAATATGTACACTTTTAAATTAACCGGACCAATTAAATCTAATATTATTTAATAAAAACACTTACACGAAGATAAGATAAAGTCCGCGGATAGCTTCACACATTTGTTTACACTAAAGTCATGTACAAGATTATTCTCCGTATATTGATATAGACACACACGCTAACGACTTATTTATTTAGACTTGAATAAAGTTCTTAATATTGCTGTTTTCGCATTACGGCAATAACTCCTCTACGATTTGTTTGTTCGATATTTATACACATTTTGGAAATCCTTCTCGAGTGTTCCATATCTTTCGGTATACGTTTTAGAAGATGGATCACAACTTCGAGAAGGCACTTGAATTTGCGAATAATTTTTCGAACGTTTCAATAAAGTTTTCGAAGAAGTTCATCTCTGACTTTTATCATTGTTAGGAAGTAAATACATAGGTGACAGTTTCAGTATTTATTGTAAAATTTCAATCGTTCTTAAAATAAATTATTATTTTTCGTGCTTTCAATTTTCAACATTAATTACTGTTGTCATTGTAATACTTTTGCTTCTTCATATCTCAAAAACTACTTATTTTAAATACTACGTATGGGGTACTTCTGAATTCAGAAAAAAATTGTACTTTTTATTTCTGGCCAAAAATTAAGAGAGTTCCATTTTTAAAAAAGTCGATGACATCATAGGTCTCAGAGTAATAAACTAAAAATAAAATCCGGAAAAAAAACAAAATTAAAGTGTCCGAGTTTTTCTTCCACACAGCGAAAAAACTGTATGTAAAAATGTTGTTTAATACGTGTAATCCTAATGATTACCCGAATACAATTTTTAATTTTCATTGTTTATTTTGACTTGCGTTCTATAACATCAATTTTCTTTACTATGTTGAGACCGTTATATTTTCATTTAATTTGATTAATTTTTTTATTTAATATTTATACAATATTTTAACAATTCAAAAAATCAACGTCTATAAAATTAACCAAAGCTTATAAAACGTACCTAGTAAATTAAGTGGGTTTTTTAAAATTGTGTATCATGGAATCCTTAAGAAGATCTAATGCGTAACCATGCTCACGAAATCTTCATTATTGTGTTACATATTAGCAATAAACGCGGATGAAGTCTATTTAAAGCGGCCTTCTGAATCAAATTAGAAAATTTTTTCAAATACTTTGTCGTATAACAAGGATGAATCAGCAAATTAGTGTCTTTCGAAGATGGTTTACCGTTGCCGTTTAGGAACATGACGTTACGCTTGGGCTATTGCAATTTTATAATAATTTGTCACGCCAGTCTTTAAAACACTCCTTAATTTATCCTCAAGCTGTAGTACCTTTCAAGAAGCGCATAAACATCCAGTTGTGAATTAAAAATGTTAAGCGGGATGAGATATAGTTTTGAATGCAAAACAGCAGCAGTCATCGCTTTTGTTTTTTTATTACAAGATTTTGGAATCGAGGGACGACTAATTCAGGTAAAATTTTATTTTTAACTAAACTGTCACTTAGTTGCATTCCTGTTGCACATTAAGAACCGCAATGGTAGTTTTCAGTAACGTACAAAAAAATCACCAAAAAGACGATTCATTGATGACTAAAATATTATAGAAATAAAAATAAATAATTACTGTTAGTTTTGCAAATTTTATATTTACGGTATTAATAACATATTTTATAATTATTTTTCGGTTGCAGAATAAATTAAGTTATAATTTTTTTAAGTAGTATTATAAAAATATCATTTAAAAAAATTTAAAACTGTACTTTTACTGAAATCGTTGTGCCATTCTTTAATGCCACTAAACCGTTACGTTCAAGCCTCATCATAGTATGAAATTACAACAGTAATCTTTTGTTGCAGAAAATTTTGTTAAAAAAAAACTTTGAGTCTTTTTCTAATAAAACAATTTTTATATTACTTACTTAAGTATATAAGACATAATGAACAATGTATTATTTAAATAAAAATGCCGACATACCGATGTCTTACAAGTTTTAAAATTACTACAGCTAATTCCTATAAATGGCAAAATGTTTTTGTTATTAATAATTTAGTATTTGTTAACTGTTAATTTAAAATAAAAGACACTATATAAAATATTATTAATAGTACAATACCATTTTCTGTTAAATTGAATTGAATTTTTATGTCGATGCGATAATAGATACTTTCCAAATTTTTTATCTAGATAACGATTTAGATACTAGTTATAAAATTTCTATTAATAATAGATAAAATAATCTATAATTATTAATAATAATACATACTACATAAGATAGTAATTTTATATATAAGTTTAACTTTATTTGTTGCCTTTGGCTTACAAATTAGTTCGTGCTATACTACATTTACAACCTACATTCTATATTTACATTTACATTCTATCTACTTTTTTTTTTTTGAAATACATTTTCTTATCCCTCCTCTCCCCTTAACTCTTTCCTCCTTCTCCATACTTCTTCCATCCACTCCGCTCCTTTTCCGTTTTCATCTAAGATTTCCTCTATTTTCATCACCTCTTCTCTTAGTTCCCTGCATTTCTGTCTCATGTGGTTAAGGTCCTCCATCTCTTCTCTACATAGCCTGCACATCTTTTCTGGTTCTTCTTTGCAATATTTGTTCCCTAACTCCTCGTTGCCACATCTGAACCTAGCCCCTCTACCTCCCTCCACTCCTTCCAGCCCCATATTTCCGCTCCATACATTACCACCCCCTTTATTAATTTTTCAAACAACAACTTTCTTTTTTTTATATCCATCTCGAATACTCTTTCCCCCACACCCCACACTTTTCCTATTAACCTGTTTCCTTTCTTTGCCCTTTCCTTTATGTGTAGCCCAGGTATGTAAATTCCTTCACTTGTTGCACTTCCTCATCACTCCATACCCACTCCTCTCTTTTTCTTTCCCCCCCCTCCTTTTATAAATACCATTATCTTTGTTTTCTCCGTGTTTACTTCCATTTCTTTTTTTTCATGTATTTTTCCAGCGTTTTCATCATCTCTTTCATTTCCTTTTCCTCCTTAGCCACCAACACTATGTCATCCTCATACGCCAACGACTATACCTTCGCTTTCCCTACCACTATCCCTCTTGTCTGTTGTCATCTCATTATCTCTTCCAGATCCCCCGTATATTTTTTTTTAATTTATTTTACCTAGGGGTGGTCCCAATCTGGTCCCGGCACCGCGACCTGTAGGTCTATTGTGCTCCCCGATGTTTTCTACCCTTCTAGAATACCTGTATCTTTGACAAAGTCTAGGATTTCAGTAGGGCGAATCTTCGTTACTTCCTCTTGTGTAATCTTTTTATTTCCAAGTAGGCGTTCCCTTGCCCTTGTGAAAGCTTCACAGTGGCAGATGACGTGGTATGGAGTTTCTTCCTCCTCACCACAACCCCTGCATAACGGGCTATCAGTCAGTCCCATTTTATGCAGGTGTTTGTTTAAACGACAGTGGCATGTCACCATCTCTGTCGCAAGTTTGATCTTCGTCCTACTTAACTTTAAGATGGACGTTGCTAAGCCCCCGTCGGGGGTTTCCAGAAAGACCTTAGAATGATCCTGTCCTGGGACTTTCGACCAGTGTCTGCAGTGCTCTTTCGTGAGTATTGCTTGAATCTCCTGTTTGGCTGTGTTATATGTAATCCCACAAGCCGGTTCAGAGCCTATAAGTGGTTTCGCACTTGCCGCCCTGGCAAGCCCGTCAGCAACCTGGTTATCCGCGATCCCCGCTTGCCCAGGTGCCCATACTAGTGTAACTGTATTACACCTACCTAGTGCGTTTAGCATTTGTGTGCATTCAAGTACTAGCCCTGAGTTCACCACATATGATTCTAATGCTGCAATCGCTGCTTTGCTGTCTGTGACTATAAAGATTCTCCTGTTAGAAAGGTTCTCTTTTAATAGTTGAGCAGATGCTGTCAGGATTACATATACCTCGCCTTGGAACACGGTCGCTTTTTGACCTAGGCTTACAGAGATTCTGTAGCCCTGTTCATTGCTCCCGTACACTCCAGAGCCAGTGCCTTTAGTGGTTTTTGAGCCATCTGTGTAATACACGATTCCATTCAGCTTTGTTTTGTTGGAATTGTTCTCCCAGTCGTAACGGGTGGGGATTGTTGTCTTAAACAGTTTAATAGGACAAACTGTTTTAGATATTCTCTCAGTTATCATACTGAGGTTTTTGTCTTTAGAGATCTCGTCAAAGATGGTCGAATGCTCCACCCTTGACGATCCCTCCTCGCCGTTGATTCTCAGGCGGTATGCCCCTCTGAGTGCCTCCGCCCTAATTACTAGGTGTAGTGGCGGCAGGTCCAGGAGAGTCTCCATGGCTGCCGTCGGGGTGGTTATCATTGCCCACGTGATTCCAAGGCAAGCTCTGCGCTGTACCTTGCTGAGTATCTGTATGACCCTCTGGGTGAAGGTCTTATGCCACCACACCAGTGACGCATATGTAATGATCGGTCTGATCATTCGAGTGTATATCCAGTGGGTCATCTTTGGAGATAAGCCCCACTTGCTTCCGAACGCTCGCCTGCAAGCCCACAAGGACTTTCGCTATTCTCTCTAGGTGTGGTTTGAAGGTTAGCCCCTGGTCTAATGTTACGCCCAAGTATTTGCCTTCCCTCACTACCTGTAGCTTGGCTCCGTACATTGCTATGCTCTTTAGCTTTGTCGGGCCTTTCCTTCGTGAGAAGAGAATGAGGTTCGTTTTTGCCGGATTGACCGACAAGCCCTCTTCTCTACACCACCGTTCGACTAGATTTAAGGCTCCCGGCATCACAACTGATACGGTCTCTTCTAATCTGCCACGTACCACAATCACTATGTCGTCGGCTTAAACAACCGTGTTGTAGCCTGCCTCACTTAATTGCCTCAGCAGTCCGTCTACCACCAAACACCACAGTAACGGGAAGAGAACTCCTCCCTGCGGACATCCTCGTGCAGCTCGGACCGCTACAGAGTCATTATTAAGCGAGGCCGTAATGTTTCTATGTCTTAGCATAGTATCAATCCATCTACCCACGGTAGTATGTACCCCTTTGCTTTCCATAGCAGTTCTAATCGATTCTAGAGAGGTATTATCAAACGCCCCCTCTATGTCTAAAAACGCCCCCAGAGTCACTTCCTTGCAGGAGATCGCCCTTTCCGCTGCGTCCACTACTCTGTGGACGGCAAGTTCACAGGATTTACCTGGTTGATAGGCACATTGGTATTTACTGATGGGATCAGGTCCCAGCACCTCGTCCCTAACGTGTCGCTCAATGAGTTTCTCCAGTAGTTTGAGGAGAAATGACGTTAGACTGATAGGTCTAAACGACTTAGCTAGGGCGTATGAGTCCCGCCCAGGTTTGGGTATAAATACGACTTTTACGTCCCTCCACGCCATAGGTATGTATCCCAGGGCAACGCTTGCCCTTAGTAATACCCCCGTATATACTGAGAACAGGCTTGGGCTCAGTGGACATCCCTGTCTCAACCCTCTCTTTGTGATAAATTTCTCGCTCTCTTCCCCATTCACTTTAATCCTGCTCCTCGTTTCTGCGTAGATTTCCTCTATTCTTTGTATTAATCTTTCATTGATTTTTTTTCTCTTCATGTATTCCCACAGCTTTTCCCTATTCACTTTGTCAAAAGCAGCTTTTAGATCTACGAATAGTGCCACCATTTTCCCTCTTTTTTCTCTAGTTCTTTATTTGCTAAGTGTTTCAGTATATATATGTTGTCTATCGCTCTTCTTCCTTTTCTGGATCCCGCTTGTCCGTCTGGTACCAAACTTTTTTCCTCTATTTCCTTCTGTAGTCTTCCTTGTAGTACTGTCGCATATAATTTATAAGTCGTGCTCAATAATGTTACCCCTCTATAATTCTTGACTTTATTTTTTTCGCCTTTTTTATGGATTGGGCATATTATTCCTTCTCTCCATCTCTCCGGAAATTCTTCCCCTTTCCATATTTTGTTTAGTATTTCCGTCATCCTTTTTGCTACACTTTTTTCCCCGTATATCCACTCTTCTCCTTGCATCCCATCTTCTCCTGCCGCCTTTCCTTTTTTTATCTTCTTTATCGCCTCTATTACTTCTTCTTTATTTATTCTATCCCTATCTCCTTCTTCCTGTCTTACTACCGCGTCTTTTCTTTTTTCTGCATTTGTTCTTCCCCTCCCAACAGGTTCCGAAAATATATCTCCCATTCTTTAATTTGTATTCCCTTTGTCGTCATGTTTTTTTTCCTCTCTTTCTTTAGGTACTTCCATACATCTTCTTCAGTTTTTATTCCTTTGATCTGCTCCTCTTGTTTGTTTTTATTTTCTTCCTTCTTTCTCTCGCATGTTTTTTTGTATATTTTTACTGTTTCTTTGTATTCTTCTTGTTCTTTCCTCCTTTTTTTCCACTGTCTTAATGTTCTCCATGCATTTTTTGCTTCCTTGCATTCTCTATACCATCATTTTTTCCATCCTGTTTTCTCACCCTTCCACTTTCTAAATCTGACTCCCTCTGTTGCTTTCTCCATCATCTCTCTCATTTCCTCCACACTCTCTTGTAAATCCTTCCCTATCTATACCGTTTTCCCTATTCTCTCTTTATATCTTTTTATACCCTCTTATGTCCACTTTTTTTTAGTTATGTACTTCTCCTTTTCCTCTCTCTCTTCTCTTTCTCTTCCTTCCATTGTCAATTCCAGTGGTTGATGGTCTGACTCTACCCTTTCTACCACTTTAAATGTCTTTACCTTTTCTACAGCCTCTTCATTTGTCATTACATAATCTATTATTGATTCTCCCCTTCCTCCTATGTACGTAAATTCCCCCTTTCCATTCTCTTCTCTGTTCCCGTTCATTATTTCCCACCTTTTTTCGTTGAACAATTCCAGCAGTTCTTCTCCCTCTTTATTTATCACCTTGTCCTTTGTTTGTCTCTTTCCCGTCCCTTTTCTTTCTTGTATTCCCCCTCTTCCCCTATTCTTGCGTTGAAGTCCCCTCCTACTATTATCAATCCCTCTTCCCTCTCTTCTATGTTTTTCCTTGTCTCTTTCATTCTACTGCTATAAACCGTCACTACTTTTATTTTTGTTTTTCCCCACTGCATGTTCCTTTCTACAACTCTTATTCTCTGTTGCACTTTCTCTTTCTTTTCCTGGCTCAACCATTTTTTTCTTATTCCCGTTATTATACCCCCCTTTGCCCTCCCTTTTTTCTTCTCTCTTTCTGCATGTTGCACCACCCACTCAAATTCCTTCGGCAACTCTTTTTCCCACCACTCTCATTCTTTTTCTTCCATCCATGTCTCCTGTAATCCCACTACATCCTGTTTCTTGAATTACTTCCAGAAATCTTGTTCCTTGTTTTTTATTCCCGCTACGTTCCAAAACAATACTCTCAGCTCCCTCACCTCCCCCTGTGCTTCTTCCTTGCTTTCTTTTTTTCCTCCTTCTTTTTTTTCCATTTCCATCTCTCATTATTCCTTTTCTTTGCCATTTCGTCAACTTTCTCTCCTTTATCGCCCCCCTTGCCTTTTAGTTTTTTGCCTTTTGGTTCCCCATTTTCTCTCCCCTTTCTCTGCTCAGTCCCCTATCCTTGTCGTTCCATATGTATCTGTCTCCGTCTATCTCCATTTTTCTGTATCCTACCCATACTCTTTTTCCTTCCGCTCTTTTTTCCACCGCTATGTTCATTATTTCTCTTTGCACTCTTCTTTCCTCCCATGTCAAACCGTGATTTATATATATTCTTGTATTCTTTAATTTCTTCTTCTCCGCCATTACCTTCTGTTTTTCCTCCCATCCTCCGATTTCCGCCCCGCCATCTCATTTTTCTTCTCTTTGTTTATTACTGTCACTTTTTTTCACTTCTACTTTTACATTTAATTTTTCTTCCAGCATCACTGCTATATCTTTTTGTGGTTTTTCAATTCTCTACCCCTTTATCACAATATTATTCTTCCTTTTCCATTTTTTCGCATCTTCCGCTTTTTTCTCTAGCTTTTCTATTCTTTCTACCAGTTTCTCTTTTTCTTTCTCCCACTTCTTTTCTCTTTTTCCCATTTCTTTTTTCATTTCTTTAATTTCTTGTCTTATTCCTTGCATATTTTCTTCCATCTGTTTCATTATTTCTCTCATTAATTGTTTTAACTCCTCCATTTCTTTCCTTCCTCCTTCTGTTCTTGAGGTTTTTCCTTCGCTTTCCTCCGATATCTTTTTAATGTCTGGTGAGCTTATTGTTTTCTTTCCTCTTTCAAATATTTGTTGCCTTTCTTTTTCCTCTTCCTCTCTCTCTTTTATTAATCCCTTTCCCCCTTTTTTTTATTTCTTATTTATTTATTTTTTCTTTATATGATTGTTGCATTTAATTTTAAGTAGTTAAATTCAAATTAGAAATAGATCGTATGAGCGAAAAGAATTAACTAAAACCCGAATAAATAAAAACTAAAAATTAAAGAAACACGTGACAAAAAGTTTATTAATGAGACTTTAATTTAAAGACCTACTATGGTAAAATATAAAACAAATTTGATTATTTACAAATTTCGATACATTATGGTGATTTCAAAATTTTCATTGCTAAGTAAAAATTAGCACTAAAACTCTGTCACCTAGCGCCAAAGATTCTCAAACATTTATTAGCTTGTAATTTCTAGCATATTATCGCAGATAGTATAAAGAACTTAGCTTTTAAATATTTTAAATTACGAATGTTGAACAACTCCAATGTTTTAAAATATTTTATGCTCAGTAATTTTTTAACATATTTAAAAAAAACATTATTGCACTTTATAACTATGTTTGGCACGTTATCTGTAGTTGAAACGCTAAAAGCTAAACTAACAAGATATTTTAATTGCCACAGTTATAGTACGGTTTGCATTCAACGCGGTTCACATCAAAGATGAGCTGCAGTACGGAGTTATCTAAGCGTTATTAGTACTTTTGGACAAGTATCCAAAGAGTAAAATCCCTCAATAAAGTTCTCCAGCGTTAATGACGTCCTATGCCATATTCGGAAACCGCCGAGCAACAACCCAAAAATTATCCGTGCCGATCGTTTAACCTCGTTTTTGACGAGACCATATCCGAACAAAAATCATAACAAACAGAATCCAGAACGAAGTCGATCAAATAGACTATGATAGGTTATAGATATGTACGTAGTTTCTGAAAAGGCTAAGTTCGTAATTATGACCGAGTTGCAACAAAACCTGTTCCAACCTCCAGGAGATTACGCTATTGCATACTGTATAGGTAAAAACCTTGAGATGTCCAGAGAAATTACGGCAGTGTTTAAGGTGAAGTTCGAAGAATTGACTGAACTGCGAAGCTGGCAAGCAGCGATCGGAAGTCTTAAAACTACGTGATAACCGAAGCTCGATTTTCTATGTGGTCACAAAGAAGTATTCACGTCCAAAGCCATTATACAAAAATCTAAGACAAACATTACAAAAGCTTAAGAGAGAAATAGAATTCCATAATATTAAGAAATTGGCAATATCCAAGCTTAGTTGCGGCTTAGATAAACTGAATTGAAAGACAGTTCGAAACATGTTAGCGTTAATGAAACATTGCCCAACTTAAAATAATATTCAAAGCCTTTGAAGAAACAAGCGAAATATTCTAGTTGGAAATATAAGAAAAATATACAACGTAATAACAGAAAATTGACAGTCAATTGTCAATTTTCAAATCGTAATGGGGTCGTACAGTAGGTACATTGTAAAACTTTGCACATTGAAAGTTTTGTTAGAGTAAAGAGAAACTTATCTTTAAAAGTTTCTTAAAATTTTTTTTTTAATATATGTATCTACTAGCTGTACCCTGCCACGCCTCGCAGTGGCACATTGTGATTGAATGGTTGACATTTAATGTAATTATATTTATATACATTAAAAGTGAGGTTAATCCAAAATAAATAATATAATTACTAAATAATATAATTACGTCCACGTGTTAGATGTAATAAAAAATATATAACCACTCACGTCTGTTAGAAATTCACTTGAATTATAATAAGTCCTTTTATTTTGCCTGTCAGTTAATAATAATTTTACTGTCCATCTTTGATATAAAATATAACCTCTACTTACGATTTGGTGAAAGGCGTAGTTCGATCACAACACTATCACACCAAAAATTCTTGATTTAAGTGAATATTTAATTCAGATTGTATAATAATCAGAATCAGATGCAATTTTTTTTGTAAATAAACAATGTAATTGGGAACGAAATTGTTTCTCATGTGACTGCGTCATTATTATTGCCGTTGTCAGCGAGTGTTTTCATCGCTTATGGCAGATGGCGCGGTCACTGGTACACAGCTGATCGTTAAAAAAACTGTTTTCTTGCGGTCGCAGATATGTGACTGATGCAAAAAATAGATAAAAACAATCCTTTATGCGGATTTTAAATCATGTTAAAATTTCAACTCAATCGGTGCAGAACTTTTTGAGTTTTTGAAGCGTACACAAACCAACATAACATTTTTATATATATAGATTATAACACCGATTAAATAATAAATACGCAGAGAAATTATTAGCAATTTCTTTGAATTAATTTTTTTACTTTGCGCTAAGTATATGCGTACACCATATCACTCAGTCAGTGGCAGCTGGTAGACAATGATGTAGGAGGGTCATTTCAACAATAAGACTTTAAAGTCAATTTATCTATTTCTAGAATATTATACAAAACTATTATTACTATAATATAAAATAACATGTTTTTTAGTATTTTTAGGAGGGCCATTGACCAAATGACTTAACAGAGAAGCCGCTACTAAGCAGGATAATTCGTTTTCAGTTAATCAGTCGTTGTTAAGTTGTGAATAAGATAAATTTAGCTAATAAAAGTCACGTTATTGTCACTTCCGCTTTTATATCGGTCATTCTCTCATTTTTAGGGAACCAACGTAAATTTAGGTGAAGCGCTGCAGTTTTTAAGAGAGTACAGTAATGAAGGATCTGAAATGTGTTTTCGACTCAACACAGCTCGTTGGAACTACGCAACAAATATGACAGAAATTAACAAAAAACGAATGATAGACGAACAAACACATAAAGCAAAGTTTGATAAAGTGTCGTGGAAAAAAGCTATAACTTTCGATTGGACCCATTTGTCAGATCCAGTTGCTAAGCGTCAATTAAAAATTTTAGCTACTACAGGCAGAGCTAGCTTAAATGATGAAAAATACAATGAAGTAAATTTTGGTGTCAGAAATACATATATATATAGTTATTTTATTTTCTGTAATTGTAGATACATCACTTAGTATCTGAAATGAAAGATGTTTATTCGCACACACAAGTATGTCCGTTCAATAACTTTGATCCACAATTTTGTAACATTAGTTTAGAACCAGACATTTCACGTTTAATGTCGCATTCAAAAAATCCGGCAGAATTATTGCATCTATGGAAAGAGTGGCACGACAAAATCGGACCTAGACTAAAAAATAAGTTTATGCGATACGTACAATTGGCAAATCAAGCTGCTCGAATGATTGGTAAGTTTTCTGTATGTAGTTAAAATGTTTTTATTTTATTTACCATTACAGGATTCTCCGATGCTGGCGACCAAATGCGGCATGTGTACGAAGACGCTGTGTTTGAACGAGAAGTAATGGAGACATGGCGTACTTTAGAAGAACTATACAAAGAGATATTCACATATGTTCGAAGAAAACTGTTAACGAAATACGGGCCAGAATTTGTAAGAGAAAACGGACCAATTCCTGTACATTTATTAGGAGACCTTTGGGGACAAGATTGGAGTAAAATATTTGATATTCTGAAACCCTATTCGTGGTCAAAAGATGTAGATGTAACAAGCGAAATGCTACTTCAAGGATATACGCCATTAAAGTATTATTTGATTCATATTGAAATGATAGTGTAATTATATTTACTTTCGTAGAATGTACCAGTTAGCTGAGGAATTCTATACATCATTAGGACTAAAATCGATGCCACCAGAGTTTTGGAAAAATTCGTTGTTTGATAAACCCAATGATCGCAAAATACAGTGTACTGCAAGCGCTTGGGATTTTTGTAACGGCGTTGACTATAGGTAAGTTTTTCAATTCTAAAAATGAACTTTAAACTTCCACTTGCTACACTTCCAACAATAATAGTGTATATAGTAATATATTTTTAGTTGTTATATATTTTTAAGAAATCAAATTATAGGCAAACAGTAAATGGAATTACTTAGATAATAGGATTTGTAATGTCAAACACTGGTTACCGCAGCTGCTCGATATGACCTTGTCGTTGTAAAATAACGAACCGTTCTTCCACAATGCGAATTTATGGCCAACAAGATCGCCTGATCTTAACCCAACGGATTGGTTGTGGGGTTACACAAAAAAATTGGTGTTTAAAACACGGCTAGCAATCCTGGAGAAATTAAAGGACAGTATTTGACCGCAAATTTGTGCAATTCAACAACGACTTCTATTTTCGAGTGAAGTAAATCTTTCACATGTAAATATAATTTGCACACATTAAACGGTATTTTCGAAATAGCAACATTGCCACGGCAGAAACTTGCGCACAACACATGCTTGTTTCTTACTTCAATTAAAAGATTATTATCAGTCATTATTGCCATTCGTCTATATTTCTGTCGTTCATAATTTTTCTTGAGTTGAAGCTTTCCCCGTGGTTTCATCCTCATTTAAAAAAAAAACAAGGTAGTCAATAATTTGTTCTTTGAATAGATGTACAGAGTACATGGCGCAAAGAAAAAGGAGCAAAACTATTAAAGATTTATAAAAAGAAATTTGGTTGAACAGTTTCTAAAACCTCATCAATATCCACATGACTACTTCACACGTTAATCTAAATGTATGTATAATCCGTTGTATAAAGAAAGTTTCAGAGTTAATTTGACAAATCAAGAACAGAGAAAACTACGTCAGTGTCACTGATGTGTTGATAAAGCTTGTATGCCTGCTACACCGATGAATAATTCATTTCCCTCGTAAAGAAGTATTAAAAGACAGAATCGGGCGAAATCAGATTTGAGAATACTTTGAAGTTTGACGTTCATCTCAATTTCGAGTGAACTCCGTCCACTTATGCATGAAAACTTTTTCGTACAAAGTCGAGAATAATAGTCCAGAAGCGCTGTATCGTACTGTCTAGAAGAACGGTTGTTTATTTATAACAACAAAATGGAATTCATATCAACATATTACAATTACTTAAGTAGTTTACTCAATAAAACCTTACCTTACACTTAAAACAAGTTTGAGTGAAAGGCTATAACTTCAAAATACAGAATCGTTGAGTGATAGAAATTATAATGCTTAGAATGAAGAGGTTGATAGTCGATATATTTTGTAACGATAGACAAATTAATCCAAAATCGATCATATAAAAAAACGACCTTTAGATCATCGTTCAACAAGTCCTAAATCGGTTCTCGTTCGATATGCCGGAAAAATTTGTATATACTTTCCAACATTCAAGGTATTGCGCAACACTTAGAAAAATCTTATTACTATATAATTACTACTCTATCGTGCGTGTAACAAACAATTGCAATAACGATACCATAATTATATGCCCTGACACTACATCAAATATGTACAATTATTCCTTTTTCTTTTTAATTTTACACATTTCCGTGGTAAAAATGCATTCAATTGTTTCACACTTAAAATATTTAAACGTAAATATATACGCCTGTTTATATTTAGATAAAGAGTTAGTTTTGCTTTTTTTACTACTAAGTCAAATAGTTCTTATGTAATCGGATAATTCAAAATCCATCATGCAACGATTAATATAAATTCGAATTACTGTTTCTGTTAGTACTAAAACTAATAGTGCTTTGTAGAACACACAAAATAAATAAGCGTCTTAAAACAACATTCCAGTTATAAGCAAAGATCGATATAATGGTTTCATTTCTATGAACAAATCAAGTCTGAATGGATTAGTTACCATATAGTTTGCAATTTTTCGTTAAGACATATTAACATTTTTATTTTCAGAATAAAGCAATGTACAAAAGTAGATTTACAAGATTTCGTCACAGCACATCATGAAATGGCACATATACAATATTATATGCATTATGCAGAACAACCGTATCTTTATAGAGATGGAGCAAATCCAGGTATAGATATTTCCGACTCTTAAATCAAAAGGTAGACTTATCCACCCCTCAATTTTATAAATTTAATTTTAAATACCAAAATTAAAAACACATAATTATTAAACATATGCCTTACAAACACTATGAGTTTGTTGTAATTTCTTCTAAACAGTTCGTAACTTCAGTTATCAATTTCAATTCTCGAAGAAGTTTATATTAAAATATAAGCGTTTTCTAGATCGTGGTTGTAGAAACTACCAATTTAACAAGTAATGCTGTTGTCGTATATAAGAATCTCTACGGAATACTGTCAACCGTGGTTATATCGGATGGCAGAGGTAGTATCGGACAATATAGTACGATTTCAATTTGCGCGCATTCTGACAAATACGAGAGCCTAAATCATGTCTGTGACTTATGAAAAATTAGCCATTACTGCAAGGAAATTTAGATATCCTTTTGAGAAGCAGGCAATTAAAAACTTCCTGCGCCATTATTTAAACCGTAACGGCGTAAATAGACAATATTTTGACAATAATAGACCCGATGATCACTTGATGAGTGCTTTATGACGACACTGAAGTCACAAAATATACAATTACAGAATATTTTGAGTACTCCCGCGGATTCCAGCTGAAAATATTAATATGGGTGAAACAAACCTATCAGATGATTACGGTAAAGCACTAGATTTTATTACTTGTGGAAAAAAGCATGCAAGAAGGATAACAGAATTTTCCAAAATGACGGCGTATGTTATGTTCACTGCGGCTGAAGATGATATTTGTTTAGCTCTATACGTTGTGTACAAAAGTATAAACCTCTATCTCACCGGGACAGAAAGTGTCCTTAAAAAATCTAAATATAACAAAAACAAACTGGATGGTTCTACAATGTTTTCAGAACTGGTTTTTCAAAACTACTATTTTCCACCTGCGACCAAAAGAGAACAAGTATGTTCTTAATTGCGACAACAACATTCACAAAGGAGTCGTACTAAAATCCATCTTGCCGTTCTTGTTGAAGAAGCTTCTGGAAAAATCGATGACTCGCATGTGGGATAATATAGTGTTTGGTTTCCGAACAACGAACTTAATTCCATTTGATCTAGAACAAGTTTTGAAAAAAATTCGGAAACAACCAGCAGGAGAGGTATAAGATGAAATGAAAGCGTCGTTTGTAGAAGTAATGAGAGCAATGATTGCTCCATTGAAACAAATCACTACGAGGCCGAAGCGTAAATCGAAGATTAACGCCTCTGCTAGCAAACATGTAGATCTGGAAAACCTGTGCGAATTCAAGGGTAGCCCGTCAACTGCATCTACCTCCAAAAAATGTCAATAATAATAATGGCACTAGAAACACATCTACGTTCCAAAAAATGTTAATAATGAACGTATCAACTCTGTGTTCTTGTCAGAAAGCGATAGTAACAACGACGATTCTGATGGCAAGACTGATAGAGATTCCAAGTCGGAAGTACCAAACGTCGAACTTCTAATGAATTGTGATATATTACAAAAGAATGCTTTTAGTTAGGTTTTTGTATAATAAAGGGATCAATAAAAAAACAACCAAACATATCGTAGCGCAAATTGAAAACATTCCAAAAAATTATGTTGTTAATTGCCTTAGATCCTATATGAATCTCAAAGATTTCTTTGTTTTCCCGGTCGTTGAAGAGTAAAATTACACTTCAACAAGTCGGCAGTACTTTAACTGTATTAATAAATAATCGTGTCTGCAGTAATAAATTTAGAAGATCAAATACATAATTACGTTTTTTTACTATACCACACTGTACCCTGCATAATCTCAAAATGTTTTTTTTATATACAATGTCCGATAAAGGTTTCTGACAAACTTAGATACTAGGCTCAAAGCGTACTGTTCCAATGTAAAAATTTAATCGTCCAATATTAATACTCCAAATCGGCCAAACCCCAAATTTTATCAGACACTTAAAAAGAACAACGGTAGCACTTATTTAAGATTGATGGCGTTCATTAGTTAGTCTTAAGTAGCATAACAAAAAAATACAAGTAGATAATTGAAAATATTGTCCGACATAACCCCAGTTGACAGTATGTAAATAGTAACCGTAATGCAGTAACCGAATTGTAACTTAATGTGTGACAGAATGTTTATGAAATCGATCCATAAAAAAATAACATACCATACATCTTATATTTGGTTATACCGCTCTACATAGAGAATGATTTCAGGTTTTCATGAAGGTATAGCCAATGCTATTGTCCTATCCATTAGTAATCCTACACACTTACAACGTATTGGATTAATTCGCAACGAATCAAATGCATTTGAAACCAATATTCAATTCTTGTTACAAATGGCTTTAAAAAAAGTTTCATATGCACCTTTTGCTTTTTTAGTGGATCAGGTAATTTCCCTTCTTGACATGCATATAATTTTAACACTTAACTTCTCAGTGGCGCTACAAAGTGTTTAAGGAAGGTGTTAAAAATATGAATTCAGCCTGGTGGGATCTACGATTGCGCTATCAAGGTATAATACCACCAGACTTGCGCACCGAACAACAATTAGACCCAATGTCAAAGAAACACGTCCCTGCAGACATTCCGTACATTAATTATTACATAGCGTTGTTAGTAGAATTTCAAGTCTACGAATCTTTGTGCGCTGCAAAAGGTCACATAGGCCAATTGCACACATGTGACTTTTACAAATCACGCGAAGTAGGTAGTATACTCAGGTAAAATACAAATAAACAATTTTTTTCATATTAACATAAATTTAATCTACTGTAGTGACGCAATGCAAGTAGGCAAAGCTAGACATTGGAAAGACGTGATTAGGATGATAACCAAAGGGCAGAGTGATTCTATATCAGCAAGTTCAATGTTAAAATATTTTCAACCTCTACAACAATGGCTCCATCTTCAAAACACCAATGAAGAAATTATAGGTTGGAATGTAAGTAGCGATGATAGAATGCTGTTTCAACCGCTACAATCGAAATCTAATTCTGTGAGATACGCAACTTTTCCGTTAATTATATTATTAGTTAGTGGTTTAATAATTTAAAATTTATTTTGTTATTGGTGTCAAAGTATTAATATATTGTGTGTTAAAAAATAGACGTTTTATTTGAAAAGTATTCTCAAAATATTCTTTTAGTTTACTATTATCGGGAAATAAAAAAATAAATAAAACAAACTAAGTAAAGTATAAAATAAGATAAATGCAAATAACCCTAAAAAAATTATTTATTTTTAACGGAATCTATTATGTTTAATATTTATGGAAAATCCGAAACACATTTCACATCAATAATACTGGTAGGTACTAATTAGAACAAAATATAGTATTTAAAAAAAATTATCAAAATGTGTATAGTCTAGAATTAGAAGTGTGAATGAGAAAATTGAAAAAATTTTAAATCGCTTTGAATGAATATTAAAGAATATATACAAACTAGTAATGTTTGTGCGAGAAATTCACGTAAATTACAATATCGTAGAAGAATTATTTACTCCTAGTGGCCACTTGTACAATCACGGTTTAAACTTCGGGTTAACTTAACGTTGTTTAATTTCAAAATTCTGTCATATTATTGTCTATTGGTTTTATGCTAACCAATGATGACAATAATAATACTAAAAAACCAACTACCGGTGAAAATATACTTGAAACAATAAACTGTCTTTGAAACTTTTGGGTTTAAATAGTGTTCAACATCCGGAATATTAACATTAAAATTAGATAACATATGTCTTTTCCATCACCAAATAAATAATTTATTTTATAAATAATAATCAGTAGGCTTCGGATAGTCATGCATTTTAGACATTTTCTTTTATAAATCATAAATATACATATACATACTATTTACGTTTCAGAACATAGTCGTATACCTATTTTACAACATTAATGCGCTTTTAAGAGATTTTGTTCAAGTTTTATTGTTATTAGTAAGTTACGAAAAATAATGGACTAAAAAACTTGCCTTAAAAACATTGAAATATGCAGATGCACTTTAAAAAACTAATGTAGGATATTAATCCTAATTGTATCACTGGTTTTAATTAAATAAAACGTTTGATGAAATGTGGACTGTATTTTAATAACGTTACAAGTTGAATGCTAACTTAAGAATATAAAACTTAGAAATTCTACCTATTACCCTCAAAAAGGGTTGCTACCTGAGGTAAGTTCGTAACAAAAGCAATTCTTCGAAAATATGCAAGTACAGTAACATACAAAATTATAAGTAAAATATAATTTACAAATAGTCGTGAACATAGCCGCCCACCTTGAAAGCCTTAACAACAGTATGCTTAAGGTTTCAACACTTCACTGTCACTTATTGGTAGAACACACATTTTTACAGTAGATTGTTTATAGATTCCACTAGCAGTTTTGACTGTGACGACTCTTGAACCACCATCAGAACCGGGATGAAGCTGTATAATGCGACCTAGGCTCCATTTTAAAGGGGGTAAATTGTCATCCTTTATGACAACTAAGACACCTGGTTTCAATAATGTGTCTGACTGTTGCCTCCATTTGCTTCGGGTTTGGAGCTCGGATATATACTCCTTGGACCACCACTTGTTACTGCATTTGCTGACAGCGTCTAAACCAAGTTACAAAACAACTCGAATAATTGGATATGGCTGCCCGATTAAAAAGTGCCCAGGGGTTAAAGGGCTATTAGTCGGTTGTGTCGTTAGAAATAAGATGCAAAGGTCGGGAATTTAAACATGCTTCAATCAATGCAAGTGTAGTAGCAAATTCTTCATAAGTTAAGCTGTTATTTCCGATAACTCGTTTTATGTGGAATTTAGTCGATTTTACGCCTGCCTCCCAAAGCCCCCCAAAATGAGATGATCTTGGAGTAATAAAATGCCAATTGATCCCTTCCTGACTTTGTTCTGTAGGTATTTTAACCTTGGTGGTTTTCAAAAACTTTTTAAACTCATTATTGGCTCCGGCAAAGTTTGCACCATTGTCTATATCTAAATGTATGGCCTTAGTGGCAAAGCACACGAACACACATATATACGCTTTAGTCAATTTAAAATTTCTAGTTTTTCGATCACGTAAGTTGACCGGACCACAATAATCTACTTCGCAGTTTTCAAACGGTCGGGTTTGAGTTTCACGTAACTTTGGTAAATCGCCCATTATATAATTTGCCTCGATAGGGTTTGCATGGAAACGCGAAATGCAATTGCGAACAACTTGTTTTGCAAGATTTCGACATGACAGTATCCAAAATCTTTCTCGCATAGATGCAATTAAAAGTTGAGGACCTGCATGTAATAAACGATTGTGTTCGTATTCAACTAATAATTTAGATAAAGGGTGTTTTCCATCAAGAACAGCTGGGTGTTTCTTTTCAGTATTAAAATCAGACTAAGAAAGTCTACCTCCTACTCTAATAATTCCCGCATAATCAATAAATGGATTTAACTGGACTAATTTAAGATGATTTGTTAATTTATCTTTTGTTTTTAAATCGATTAAGTTTCTCGCAATTCAGCAAATGATAATGGACCAGACTGTTTGTTTGCGTGTGTTGTATTATAAATAAATCTATTAACATAACTATAAACACGTTGTAACTTGGACAGTTTGGAATACCTAGTGAACAGTGCGAATGAAACTGCTTTAGATTGTTTGACTTCATCCATTTGTTCAGGTAAAACTGAATCAAATCTTTCAATGGGCCACGTCGATATGGAGTCCTTTAAAAAATCGGGATCGTACCACCATAATTCAATATTACCTAATGTTTGCGGTGACGTTCCTCTTGATAGTAAGTCTGCAAGGTTGGAATTGGTGTTAACGTATCTCCAACAGTTTGTATTTCAGAAATTCTATTAGCCACAAACACTTTCCAGTTTTTAGAATCTGCACGCATCTACGCTAATGTGATTGTAGAATCGGACCAAAAATATGCTTGATCCAATGGCTTACTCCATGATTTATTGGCTTTATCGTATAACCGGGCTAATAACAATGCAGCCGATAACTCTAATCGCGGTATTGTATTATATTTCAGAGGTTAGATTTCGCATAAAGTAATTTGGTTGTGCAATTTCCTAAATTTTTGAAAGATCGTATATAGATACAAGTATCATAGGCTGTGCTGGAGGCGTCTGAGAACCCATGCAATTCTACACGTACTGGATTCTCACAAACTGCATGTCGCGAAATACTTAATTCGTTAAGATGATGTAGTTGATTGTAGAAATTTCTCCATTCGACATAAATTTTATACGGTACGTCGTTGGTTTAGATCATCTTTGATAGTATACCTTAAGGTCAGTTTTTGAGTGCCAACGAGGACCTAGCGTATGTGTTTCGTTTTCCTTGTCTAAATTAAAGATAATATTTGGTTTTGAGTTAACGATATTTTCGAGTAATTCAGGACTATTTGAAACCCATTTATTCAAAGGAAAACGTCCAAGTTTTAAAATTGTCGATACTTCGTTGTAAATGCGTGTAAGATTTGTTAAATCGTTGGAACCTGTTAAAAGGTCGTCAACGCAAAAATCTCGTAAAATTACATTACTTAATACAGGATACGTGTCTTTAACCATATGCGCTAATTCGTGAAGACAACGAATCGCCAAAAAAGGTGCAGACGTAAAAGCGTAAGTTACAGTATTTAACTGATAGGTTTCGATTGGTTGATTTACGTCTGACCGCCATAATATCCTGTACCTCTTTTTTTCTTTCGGCAATTTAAAAATGAAATTTGTTGTTCGCCCGAAAAGATCTAGAGTTTCACTAAATTTGCATATAAATAATTGGTCCATACATTTGTTTGTTGTTTTTTTTTTCAAGAAATTTAATTCACAGTAGGGAAATGATAAGGTAGTATAAACGCTCGAAAGACTTCATATACTTTATAGTAATCGAAGTGCTGGATGGTAACATCGCTACAACGTAATATCAGGATTCTTCAGTGATTTATAAGAGTTAACAAAGTAACAAATATGCTGACTAACAGATAGATCGATGCGAAATTTCTAGCGACGAGCATAGTTTCGGCACCTTGGAATTTGAAATAGATGTATTTAAGTTTAATTTTAAATAAGCGTTCTAAGACCTGTATTAGTTTTTTATGGTACATACAATGCTTAAAAACAACTTGAAAATAGAACAAATATGCAAGTATGTATAATAAAAACATCTCAAATATGCATCTATAACCAAAAATGACCAATAAATTATGTATTTACATATGCATTTATTCAAATGCATAATTATGCTATGCCTAGTTACTAGTAATCAATGTCATATTAGAAATTTAGATAACTCTGTAATTACTTGAAGATTCAAAATGAATTAATAAATAACATAAACATATAAGAAATTAATAAAGCATCGCTTTTCTTTGTAAAATATCAATTACTTTGCAATTATTATTTAGCGTTTTAAATTTCAATACGTAGAGTTAATCAATAAGCATCAACTGATTACAATTAATTATACAATTATTAAAAAAGTACAATTCTGCAATTAGATAGCAGCATATAGCAGTTACTGTCATTCGCGATAACACCTTCTAAGATGGCAACAGAGAAAAGACAATGATATGAATGCAAACAAAAAGTTTTTTCAATGACTATTTGTATATTTTGTAGCCGGAAGGTAGTTGTTTATAAACAATATAGTTAGACAATGAGATAGCTTTATATAGAAACAGATTTTTTATTCATGTTAGATGGCGATAGTGAAAACAAGGTAATAATTAAATGCAAAGCCTCACACCGTTTGTGATTATTAAAAGATTGCAAATGATGCGGCACAAGTTAGTATATTATACCTCATTGAGCACAAGTAAGCTACTTATTACACACGCTATTAGTTCCGACATACGTGCAAAGCAATGTTTTACCAGTTAACTTGCTTTGATTCTTAAAACTCTGAGTTTGCAAAAATAATTCGTACACTTTAATCTCTGTTTTTAAACAAAATATAGAATAAATAAAATCCTGCAAACGTTTCTATAAAATTATAATCGGTTGAGTGGTTTCATTTACTTTGCTTAATTTTCTTTTCGAGCCAAAAGTCAACAAAGATGTGCTAATTTAACTTTTTTTAACTTTTTATACTACTCAAAAGGCACATAAAATATAAATATACAAGCTTATTAGCACTTTAGATGTATCTTTAGAAATACAGGGCGATACTTCAAAGATTCGGACTTTAGAACCAAATTAATGCTTTAAATTTTGGTATGAATTACTATTACAGCGCTATCTGGTTATTGGAATCACAGATAATGTTTTCAATAAGGTAATGTTATCACTTTACTAAAGTAACAATCCGGACGCATGCTACTACCAACTACTACATAGAAAAAACACCGCTTATGCTAATCATAATTTCGGTGTATGTTATCAATTTATTTTCAGGTTTGTTTTATACATGATCAATAACTTATTTTGTATGCATTTTTGAGCTGAATTTTCACAATACGCTTGTTTAGAGTGAAAAATTTTATCATTGTACCCTAAAAATAATTGTTTTGCATATTTATCTTATTTTTGCAGTGTTATTTATTTCTTTAAATAAAGCATCATTACATTGTTTTTTATTTCTTTTTATTAATGGTGTCAAGAAACTGTGTTTAGACGTTTTATAAAATTTTTTAGCTTGTATTGTCGCTTTGACTTTACCTTCTAAATTAACTACATGTTAATCACATACACGGTATGTATTTACTGCTTTCTAACAAATAAGCATTTTTTTCTGAATTTTGGATATTGTTATCATTCGGTTATTGTTATCAAAGCCTCAAGTCCCAACGTGATTCTATTAACCGGCGTGTACTGCATAATAAAAAACGCAGGAATTCGGCCAGAAATGATACCAGCATTGCCTACAATATACTAAACCCCAGATGTGTTTTTCTTATGTCAATAAACAGAACATGTAGAATATTTCTGTTTATTGAAATAAAAAGACCATCCTTAGCTAAACATGCCGGCCCACCCAAATTCATAAACCTTTTTAGTCATTTCGTTATTAATATATGTTTTATAATTTTTTATCAGCATGTGTATTCATTAACTAGTTAACTTTAATCTAAGTTATATCAAATTTGAATAGAAATTTTGTAAATTTGGTAGTTTATTTAATTGTTTCGATCGCTCGAATATTATAAAAAAAATTATACAAATTAGAAACTGTACATTTAATTATAAAATTGTCTTCTATTAGGAGAATGATTATGTTTCTCAGAATACTAGTTGTTTACGTAGACCAAATTTCATAACATAAGTGTTATCGTGCATAGATATAATTTTCTTTCAAGGTTATTTACATGTAATAAAAAGAACGTATGTCTTTTCCAAATCTCTGAAACTGTATCTTTATAGATTACTGTAAGAGAATATACTGATCTGTAACTTAGAAATCTGCAATAATAAAAGCAGCGCCAAATATGTCAATTTTGCCTTCGCATCCAAAACTACTAGCGTTTTGCATTCAAATTAATGTTTCCAATTTTAGCGCAGTCATTGTCTAACTATAATGTATATAAACAAGGGTATTATATTCAAAAATGTTTTACTAGCGTGTACTAATGCTGCGCCGTATATGTGTAAAGCAATACAAAGACAAAAGTCCAAAAATGATACATAATATATGTTTAGCACATGGTTTACAGCATGTTGCAGAAACTGTTTGGTTTACTTTTGCCTGCTTATACTAATGCAAACAAATGTTAAAGTATTTCTGATAAAGATAAAGAGTGCATTTTCACTTTTTCTTTTAAATGTTTTAAATCGGTAACACCATTTTTACACCATAATGAATCGTGTGAAAATAGTAAACACAAAACAGTAAAATCTATTAGTTTCTTCACATCTACAAATCCAATCTGATAAATCATATATAAATTCTTTGTACTATCGCCATTATGAAACAAAAACGGTAATATGTACTTAAATACAATTAATTTTCTTTTAACTTGTGAAAGTCATTGACATTCGTGACAAACGAATATTATCAAACAACTAAAAAATCGAGTGCAAAGTTCGTCGTATGTGATAATAAATGTGCATGCCGCATCTTTGTTTTACAAACGGGTGTTGCGGAAAAAATAATAAATGACGTAGGCATTGCACTGAGTACGTGAAATGGAACCCGGCTGACAACCGCAGAAAGCATTTAGTTGTCTTTTCCTAATTCGCATAAAATTGTATTATGCGTAATTCACTCTTGACTACGTTAACTAGCATTTACGATTCGGCTACATTATATAATACACACAGACTATAGTACACACAGACTATAAAACACAACAGCCTCGGGTAAGTTCGTAAGTTTTCGCATCTGTTGCGCTTACAATGAAAATTGAAATTCAAACACTGATAATTTGATTTAACACAAATTTTATCTGTAATTTTAAAGTAAATAAAATACGTTTCTTATTGATTTTAGAGAGTAATTGTCCGAATAACCTAATAGAGAAACCGCCACTGTCTAAAATTTATTATGGAAAAAATTTAAAATTATCATGGAAGTTGACGATAGCTTGGGCCGCGGAGAAGCACAGAACAATAAAGAAACTAAAATCATTTAAAAGAAAATTAGAGATGATTTGATATTGCAAGCAAATTTATGTCATTATTGCCGACAACAGAGGTAAATTAAATTTTATTGCACCACGTAATTAATAAATGTAATCAAGATTTGTAATGTTTTTTTTGTCTATTAGTATTTAGTACTACTATAAAGCTTATTTAGTAATGTATAAATAAAAAATAACACTTATAAAAGACACATATTTTAAACACATACTATGCATGTTTTTAGTCCTTATAAGCTTGTAGGTCTCACCCAAAACTCTAAACCAACTGAATCTTAAATTGCAAAAGAAAACCAATTACTTGATGCACGAACTGCGGGAAAATGCATTTTGACTAAGCTAAGATTTCTCTTATCGATTTCGTATCTTAGTAAATCATATAATAGTTATGAAGTGTTGTTTACTATAATAGCATTTAAACCACTTGTCAACGTAGAGCTTATATCAAATTATTTTAATACAGATAAAATACAGTCGTGAGCCGTTATTCCAAACCGCGCTATTCTGTTCAGAAAAATAGATTTTTTAAGTTAAAAACAGCAGAAATTGAGAAGACGTTCCTGAAAAAACGTACTTTCATTGTTATACAAAGAAGTTAATTTGGAATGAAAGCTAGTTGATACATGTCGGCTCTATTTTATACTATGAGTCGTCGAAGGTCACTAGCAAATATGCCCGCACTTAATTTAAGCCTTAACAAGTCGATACGTTAATATTCATGAAATTCGCTTATTTCGAATTCCCACTAAATCGATCAGTTTGGTTCTAATTAGTTCGGAATAGCGGGACTCTACTGTATTTATATATGGCAGCTTTTTATTTTTATTTGCTTATTTGGATTATTTAGAAAGAGTTGAAAGCAAGCGTAATTAATATACTGTAACCAATTTTAAAACTAATTTATTTATACACAAAATGTTTCTACGTTTATAACTACACAAACTAACGAAATCTAACGATATTTAAGAGAAACGCTTACGCTAATTTATGTATTACAATCACTCGAGAAATAATGTTCGCGGATAAGTTCTGTTTATCTAAAAACTGACACTTGTTTACATTAAAGACACGTACGTTTATATTTATCACAAACACACGCGTTAATCGCTTATTTATTTAAACTTCATAATCTTCTTAACACTGCCGACTGCGAATAACTCCTATAATTTGTTTATACCGCTTTTATACATTTCCGCTATCTTTCGAAAATTTCCTATATCCTTCCGTGAAAGTTCTAGACCCCGACAACAACTTCGCGAACGTTTCAATACTATTTATATATCTTACTTTTGAAAAAAAAAATTAGAGATTCGTTCTTACAAAAGTTCTAACCTTTATTAAGATAAATAGTTTATAAATAACAAAACAAATAGTATATGCAGCACTTACTACATTATTCTGTCCCTTTAACCGGTAACTTTGTAGCAGCTAAATAAGGATTATCAATGTCCCAATTCAAATTTTCTTTCTCGGTAGCTTTAGTTACATTTTCTTGAGCCTCTTCTTCATCATCAGTCGGTAGTTTACTGTCAGATACCTTACATTCAGATTTAATACGTTTACGTGGTGGTTGAGCTTGGTCTTGATCCTTTGCAATGTATTCAAGGTCTTCAACATCAAATATTTGGTCCTGTGGTAATAGCGCACTTAAGTAGGGTGGAAATGTAGGTTTACAGGCAATTACTGAAAAAAGCAAATTGTTAAACTTGCCATTATGCTAGAAATAACTATATGAAAACGTGCAAAAAACAAATATTTTTTTAACATACAATATACACTTAAATTAGTTGCAAGTCACAATAATTTAAAATTCATACAAACTTAGTTTACCAGCTCATAGGTAAACTAAGTTTGTATGTGTGTTTGTATGTATGTTTGTGCACATAAATATTTTTGTAGTAAAAATCGATTACCAACGTAGAAATTTGAATCATTTTCAATCTTGTATTGAAAAGTCACAAAAGTATAAAGACTACACTCATACATGTTGACATGGTTCATATTGTACCACAAAAACTGTGTAACTGGTGAACATACGTATTTCAATAATTATCTGGAACGAACCTGATAAATTCAATTTTTAGACGTTTTCTAAGTTAAAAGAATTAAGGTCATTAACAAAATTAAGATTAAACATTAATTAATCAATATTGTTCTTGGCAATCGTGCTAATATTTAATGTTGTATTGAGATTATACCTTACAAATTAATTTTTTAGTGCCTTGCGTTTGTGCTTTTAATAATAAGTACAATTACGTATTCGTTTTGTATTAGGTAATTTTGATATACAATCTCATTTTAATTTAATTTATTTAATTTAGTACATAAAGTAAATATGTCTAAACCTTTCTGTAAACAATCGAGAGAACCTTCGACTAGGAAAGAGAGGGGACTCGTAATACCCGACCTACGCCGTGAAGACCGAATGTGTCGCTTTTTCGTTCGGCAACCATTAAAAAGGTGGCAAACAATACAAGTGCCACCTTTAGCGATTTTACGTTTTTTGCTTTATTTCTAAATGTAACGTCGTTAGAATAATTAATTGTAGTGCTTTTAACTGCAGCAATCGCAATGATAAAAAAGAACAGGGAATTACGTTCCAGATGTAAATTAATTCTCATGACTTACTTACATTGTTTCTTGTCAGGCTAAAAATTAGTGTTTGAGTCATTATTTTAGCAGATCATTGCACTTTATAAATAGTTGTTTTCACAAAGTTAATGTTGTTCAATTCTCACAGTTATAGTTAAACACTTTTATTCATGATTTGTTGTGAAAACAGAATCGTGCAGCAAGTGTAGGTATTAAAATGCATAGGTGGCACGTATACTTATATGTAAGGTACGCGATAAATTTATTTACAATTTTTTTTAATGTATTAACAAAGTTGTAACAAGTATTTCATTCAAACATCTGTTTAGCAAACTCTTTAGTAAACACCTATGGCAGCATTTTAATAACTAGGTGGTATGGCATCTGCCACCGTTAGTTGTTTTAACATACGTAGTAATAATTAATACAGATGGTAAATCAAAGATGCATTGTTAGTAACCGCATTGTAAATTTCAGGTTCACGGTTGATCTTCAACGTAGAAGCATTAGTAGTAGCACGTGGATGATAAATGTCTGAAGTATTGAACACCATCCGTTCATTTACGAACGTTTTGAATTGAATTATTATTAAAATATATCATCAAATATACAACATTGTTTAATTGTTAAACAGAAAAGACAAATACGGATATTTCTTGATTACACAAGTATTCTAAGGACAGCTCTTGTTTATTTTTCTGGGTGACACTACTGGTCATATGTAATTGGTGGCAATTTTCTTCACATACGTACGCGGTATTACGAGTCCCCTGTCTTTCCTAGTCTAAGGAGAGAACTAGTTACTCTGTTGGTAAGTTATTTTGAAGAGGAACACACATAGAACACATAACACAATTCATTTGAATTAAATGCTGTGTGAGAGGTATTTTGATCTACATGAAGTGCAACATTAAGAATTATTGTAACGTTTTCTATTACATATATATTTATTATATTCTCCAATAGCATACCTACTTTTAAAAAAAGTAACTGTGTAATGACAATTTATTTTAATAATATTAAAGTCATAAAGTGTTTTCTGAAATAACCTCAAACCATTGAGTAATAATTTAAGAAGAGGCGCAAATAGTGTCTTAAAAATCGTACTGTAGTTTTATCTCTCTTGTTTCTTTTTTTTTTACCCGTCTGTACACCCTCTTTTCATAAACTAATAGACTAAGACCTGCTGCCATCTGCAAAATCGTGGTTTTTATTTTGCGAACTTACTTATTTGTTATGAAGTACGAACCTTTTCTTATATTTGTGTTTACTTTACCGTTTACCTGTTCAAAACAGGTTAATATCATAAACAATAGCTTGTATTGTTACGACACAAGTCAATGTCAAATAAACTTAAACAATATCATGCTTTATATTTAAGAAAACAAAAAAATATGTATATTCAAATATTTATTTATTTTTGTAAAATATAAATCGAAAACATAGAAATAACTAAAACAATGCAAATTAAATTAAAAGAAAATTGTTATGGGGATTTATTGTTATTATTCGTCAATTTTTAAAATTATTCGAATTACCAGTCCACCAATAATAAATTCGTTAACTCTCAAAATGTATATACTATTTTACATACGCTTCGAGCTTTAAAATAATGAAACTCATCTTAAAAAAAGTAAAAATATTTACAACTTATAAAAAGTTAAGATTACAAAAAGTTTTTTAGCTTACATTTTTTCGAACAATCTCAAATAATCTGAAAATTTGTAACTAGATAATTAAAAAAATGTTTTACAAAATGTTAAATGTTAATTATTTTAAAAAAGGAAGATGGTGCAATTTAGAAACAAATCTAAAAAAATTTAAGTTTAAAATCATAATTGAAATTGGTTTGCTCGTTCAACAAAAAATTTGTATTTGATATTTTAATATAAATGAACTCTAGTAATTCAAGAATTTCCCAGTGAGCAAATTGCAGCTAAAACCGGCTTTTTTATAACTACTTTAGCTTTTAAAGTTACTCTTTAGAACACTTTTAAGTGGCTTGTGAAAAAACTGAAGCCTCCATGAAGCCTTTAAGCAGCTTAAAAATTCGCAGTTAGGTTGCTGTTAGGTAGCTCCTTTAATGCATTAAAATCGGGCTTATACAGCTCTTTGTGGTACTAGCAAAGCTTTAAAGAAGCTCTAAAGGAACCGTAAACCGCACCTTTCAGAAACAACTATACAGCTTAAATAGTTTTATTTTTACTACCTTTAAGTAGCTTAAAAATTAAATAAATATTTCATTAGAAAAAGAAATCTTGAAATCGTTACCTTTACTTAATTTCTTAAAAAAATTGAGAAAAGTGATAAAGGAGAACCCATTGAAAGACCTAGATTTTGTTTAAAAAATTGATTATGAAATTTATCACTTATTTTTACTGAAATCTTCCTAAACAATTTAGAAAGTAAATATATTTCTAAACACCAAATTTTCTTACAAAAAATAATATTTTAGAAAAGATATGTTGATGACATTTTTTGTATTTAAAAAAGTTGTAAATATTTTTTGTAGACTTTTCTGAAGATGAACATCATTATTTTAAAGCTCGAAACATATGTAAACGAATTTGTTATTAGTGGGCTGGTAATTTAAATAATTTTAAATTAAAATTAATGTTAAATTTCTGAAAGAATAATTGACCAATTCATCCTTTAAAAGGATTTTTGACGGAGAATCCATTTGTATCACTATGTTGCGTAGTTTAGTCAAAACTTAACGGCTTGACGAATTTGAGAACACACTGTGGTCGTTCCAGTATCTTCAAAATATTATAGGACGTATCTTCAACTATAAAACATATATTAAAAAAATTACTTATTATTGCTTGTCTACTTATACCTTCGTTTAGTGAACTGGAGCTGTAGAAAGAATAAATTTATTCGTCTTCACGATCGTCATCAATAAATAACAATCGACGTTTTCTTCCATATGTTTGAGAAACTACTACATTTAAGTATCTTAGGTTGATGTTCATATCAGCAATTACAGCTTCTGTAAAAAATTATACTAAATAAGCCCAAAAAGTAAAAAAAAATTAAGTTGTTAGTATTTTAAAAATAAAGTTTTGAAAATGCAATTAGTATTAGTATTTTCAAAATTTTTGCGATTTTTTTTTAAATAATTGTAAAAATATTTTATGTATTGGATTTGTATTGAAGTGATTTCAGCATGCTAAAATAATCATAAAAGAATTTTGTTTATAATTTTTTTTATTTTTTAAAAAACTAAGTATTTATTAGACAAGGTGCTACAGAAATGCGGCCCTAACATTTACAAAAACGATATTTTTATTTGACATGCCAACATCAACAAAAAACATTTAAAGCAATGGCCAGAGCGATTATGCAATTACGATGAATCGATCATTATGCAAAATAATGATCGCGATATCGAGCGTCTGTACAATAACGATCGCAATCATTGATCGCTTATAAAATAACAATTGCGGTTGTGGAAAAGAAATTAATACTTTTAATTATCGCATAAACAAATAAGATTAATATAACACGATTTTACCTATATTTACTTTAATAAATGCATAATAAACTTTAAGTATGCAGGTAGTTCACAGAAAATCGTAATTTTGTGTAAGTAGGTAAATAACCCTTTTGCTCTTTTCCTCGTAAGAATTTTAAAGCACATACAGATTTTTTAATAAAAAAGTAACATGGATTTAAACATTGAATTATATTTTTTTGTTTACAGAAATTTAACAATGCATTCTTTTCAAAGAGAATTAGAAAACTCTTCTAGGAAAGAACGTTTGTAAAATTTGTCACACATTCAGCATTTTGGGAAAAACTTAGCTTTATATAAACACCAAGGTAAATCATAAAAACACAGGAAGTTAAAAACAATAAGCATTAACTACAAATATGTATTTGAAAAGAATTGCAAATTTATTTTTAATACATAAATCTTATGTTTGAGACAAATATCAACACGAGTTATGACTACTTACTCAACAATCTTTTCAGGGCCAATTTCAAATAGAAACATTTAATTTACGAAAGAAACGACACTTATTTTTTAATATGTTGTTTATTAATGCTTTAAACTATTTGTTCGTAAGTTTGCATCAGAATTCAAATAGCACGTCATGTCGAAAAAAAAACATTACAGTAGTATCTATTTTCTGTGAATTTTTGTAAATATTTTTTTTAAATCTAAATATGAATAAATTTTAATTAATTTATTGTTTAGAAACAATATTAAAAAATACTTAGGTATGTTGATTTTCAATACTCCAAACGTTATTGTATCCCGGAAAACGAAAATCGAATGTTTATGGCTAGATTTATGACTAACTTTACACGAGCGACTTTTTAGCAACAGTCGATTACTAATTAATTCTAAATACCATGATTGCGATCATTGATCGTGGAAAGTAATAGCGATCTCAGCCACTGATTTACAGTAATTATTTTAAGTTATTGTACAATGAAGTGCAACAAGAAGAAGACGAATCCGGACAAGGAGATTCTCCGATGCTAATTTAAGCCATTTTTAAACGTTTGGTAGAAAAAAAAAATTTTAAAATATTTACCTGATTGAAGGGGTAGAACAAGAACTGCAGTGTGTTTAAAATTTCCTTTTGTTGTTATACATTATCTCCGAAGATGCTTCTCACAAATCTTCTTTTGTTTTAAATCTTCCAAGTCCATTGTGGCAATGTTTATATTTCCACAGTTTTTCTAACATTCATAGCACGCACTTTATCACTAATAAAAAACTTAAGAAAACTAGTACCTTTGTTTTCGGTATTATTATTTTCACAATTAATATAAACACAACCGTGATTTGTAACTTTTCCCATTTTAAAAATAAATCAAAAACATATTTACACTTAAACTAAACAAAAGTTCAAACAAACATTACTACTACCAGAATTTTAAAAATCGTATCGCAATGTTAACCCAAGAAAAACTTTCAATTCAATACCGAAGTTTACAAGTCGACAGATACGCAAGAACTGAAAAATCTCGATCCAATACAAACGTGGCGACCTCTACATCTCGATCCAATCAGTCGATACGATATCGCCCCTTAAGTTGCATTTCTTCTTACATTTATTATTCAATGCTCAAACTTCAACCAAGTCTAATGATGATTACACGAATAACGTATGAATGAATGATTTAAGTTTCTCGCCATAATACTTTTTTAATTTGAGTGTACCTTTAGAATTAAAGTGACACCAACCACGCCTCCCTGTCGATTATGTTTAATCTTATTTTACTTTTTTTATACAATGATGCCGTATACCCACATCCTTATTTTTTAAAAATACACCAAAACTAAAAACGATTTTGAACCACATTCGTTTACAATCACAAATTTATCATTATATACCTATCTCATGCGTTTTTTTATCTTTCTGACAGCAAGTAATGTTTTAACTAAACGTTGAACGGTTTAACCAGTGACTATATTGAACAAATTATTTTCGTATACGAGCATTTTAAGACACAAAATATATGTACATAACATGCAAGTATTGACGTATAAGATTGTATTTTTATCAATAATTTCTTTCATTACTTAAACTGCTTTCTCTAAAATTATAGCTTGAATTATAAAATAAATAATAGTTTAAAAAAACTAAAAAAACACGCTTTTATAAATAACCGAACTAAAAAGAAGAAAATAATTCAGAGCAATAATATATAATTATAAACAAAATCACTAAATTCAGAGTTAAAAGCGTGGGGTGCATCCGGATACACGGTAGTCTTTCGCGCCAAGTATCTGTTATTTCTTTTTTTTTGTAATTAATTATATCAATCATTGTTTTAACATGTATTCAGTTCGACTATTGCTGTCAATTTGTCATTTGACTGATATACATAATACTGTCACTAAACACGACGCGACGTTTAAATACATACGTGACGAGATATTCTACAGCTGCACTGTTTTTGTTAAATCTAATAATTTTTTTGTAAAGATCAAAGGTTTTTTTTTATATTTTGTGTTCACAGAAATAAATTTATCATTGTTTGTAACAATAGTTTAACGTGTACTTGGCGAGACATTATACAGTGAAACTGTTATTTGTAGGATTTTTCTATATTTTCATAACTCTCCCCTTATTGATAGCTGCCTTTAGAATAATTGTAACAATGATTATAGATGCACCCCACGCTTTTAACTCTGAATTTAGTGATTTTGTTTATAATTATATATTATTGCTCTGAATTTAATAATTTTGTTTGTAATTATAAATTATTTTCTTCTTTTTAGTTCGGGTACCTATAAAAGCGTGTTTTTTCAATTTTCTAAGCTATCAGTTATTTTCCGTATTTTTATTCGATTTATCAATAATCAATTTTTGCGGACAGCGGGCGCGCAAATTACCTGCTCCGACACGAAGTGGTAATAGTGAAATACACTGGAACGATTTAAACGCGATAGGCTTTGTCGAGATGCACGTTTGCGCAGTTCACGCGCTCTGTCTTTGTCACTCTCATGCAGAGGATCCCTAAAGAAATCAATTAATCCTGACGATCCTAATTAGGATAATAAAAACTTTTTAATGAATTATTGCATTGTCATCGATCCGTGAAACGCATGCAAAGTTTCAAGTTAATCAAACACCTGGAAACCGCTGAAAATTAAGCTCAAAGATTCCGTTACATACATACATACATACATACATCCCGAACTAATAAAAGCGTGTTAAAAATACACAAAAAGGTTCAATTTGAGAAAACAATAGTTCGATTATAATTCAAAGTTCGTAAAAATATTCTCTTCAGTTCGAGTTCGCACACCGCTACCATAAAAATATTTTGTTTATATATATGTTATTTATACTTTTTTTGATTAAATAATTATAAAATACTTTTTTATGCCATTGAACTCTATTCCATTTCTTACCGAACATGTTGTCAAAACAGTAAGTTGTGTTTACTAGTCGCTAGGACTAAATCGACGGTAAGTACACTACCGCAAAGCATTAAAAATAACACAAAAAAATATTTATTGTTTATTTCTAAATTAAAAAAAACTTAAACTTTCTTTTCATCAAAGAAACCACCTATCGCGTTTATAACTGCTTGCACTACTCTAGGCATTCTTTGAATAAGTTTTGATGAAACCAAATGAGGAATATTTGTCCACTCACTTTCTAAAATGTTCCACAAATGATTTTTGGAAATTGCGCACACTTTTCGAATTCTCCTATCCAGCTCATCCCACAACAACTCGATCGGATTTAAGTCGGGCCTCTGGGGAGGCCACTTCATAATTTTTAAAACGTTTTCTTGTTCTTGTGCATTTAGATACTGTCTACACACTACCGCTGTATGCTTGGGGTCATTATCTTGCATTAAAGTAAAATTTGAGCCGATTAAACGCAACCCCGATGGTAAAGCATTTTATTGCAAATTTTTTAAATAATTTTCATTATTCCATCAATTCGGCATAAATCCCCCGTTCCGGCAAAAGAAAAGCATCCCCAAACAAGCACCGAACTCTTTACTTGTTTCACAGTGGGTACAATACAATCCGGAATCATTTTCTCTCTCTTTGATCTTCGAACAAACACGCGTCTAGTTTGTCCGAATACTTCAAATTTGGATTCGTCACTCCAGAGCACTTGCTTCCAATTTTCTACCGACCAATCTAAATGTTCTTGTGCCCACTGAAGTCGTTTCGCCCTCTTACCACGACGTAGAAGTGGTTTTTGAATGGCAACGCGCCCATGAAGATCAGCTTCTTGAAGTCGACGTTTCACAGTACTAGTTGAAATTTTCTTTTCGCGTCCGCGATTCACTTCCGAAGTAATTTCTGGTGCTGTAAGTTTTCTATTTCGTTTGCTTAACAATATAATTCTTAAATCTTCAGCAGGTGTTGTTTGTCTGGATGGTCCTGGACGATCTCGATCTTTTAAACTAGCCGTTCTTCGATATCGCTGAATAATATCATTCGCGGTCAAACTTTTCAAATTCGTTTTTTTTGCAATGTGACGAACGGAATAGCCTTCTTCTAACAGTGTAATAACACTTGCACGTTTTTCTAAAGAAGTAGGTTTTCCACGTAGCATTTTCAAAATAATGTTTAACACTTCTTAGTTTAAAACAGAACAAAGATGCAATCGCCAGCTCATTTACGTGGAGACTGACAAATATAGCACTTTATTTATAAAATTTGTAAAATATTGAACAATTGTACTTAAAAATTTATTTTCACCATAAATTGTCGGCGGCTTGCCTTAAATTTAAAAGAACAGCATTTCAGTAAGTAAAAGAAAAGCAATAAAACTTTAACAGGATTAGTGCAGTTTAAATGTATTTTTCCAAGTCTTAAAAAAAACAAAAATAATATAAATTTCAAAGAATTTTACGACAGTAGGTACTTTTTCTTGTTATGATTGAATATTTCTTTCATTTAACAGATGCGAACTAAGTTTTATTGCTATTACGATATTTTTATTAGGTGTCCGAACTTCCATGAACGGTAGTGTACATATCTTACCCTTCTAGAGCGGCAAGTAAATTAAATTAATGAATTATTATAAGTTGTCAATTGTAATTTATAACTGATCTATTAAAATAAATGTTACTACAACTGCCTAATTTTTGAAAACAGAAGAAAGACAACAACTTTATTTTCTTTTCCTGTTTTGTTGAACTTTATTTACGCTTGCGCAGTTATCTACAGCAGATTGAATAAGTACTATGAGTTGGTATAAATTGTCTATTGAGAAGTGAACATGGGTGAAAAGATGTATTTAAATAACAATAAACATGTACAGCAAATAAAGTTTTCATCCCATTTTTCACACAGTTTTGGCATGTAGTAGGTACCTTACAAGATAACTACAATGGCGCTTGTACTTAGCGATCCTCGATATTATCAATTAGACTATCCTTATTTTGATAACTCTATTTTAAATTAATAAAGACAAAGAAACAAGAATAGCTTGAGTTATATTAAGTAAATGTTCAGAGACTATATAGGGATTATATTAATTCTAGTTGTTTAACCCTATCAAGACCATAGCGGCGAATAATTAAAAAAAAATCTTGTGTTTGGTAATAAATTAATAGGTCAGCAAACTAGACAGATTTGTCCAATTGCAGTCATAAACCACCTATCTATGCTTGCAGATAAATTGTGCTCCGGTATTAGAGACCCATATATCTTTTTTGTGTTTATCCAGTTCCGGTCCCAAAAAAGGTTAATAAAAACTAAATGTATAATAAATATTAAGGGACTCATTCCAGTGTTGGATTTTAAAAAGGCTTGAATTAATACTTTTTGTTACAAAACGTACTTAATATTAATATTAACAAAAAATAAAATATGGAAAAAGTAAAATCTTACATGGAAAAATATTTGCTTCTTCATTATCAAATAAGTTATGTATAGGATTTGTCCTGCACAAGAACTTTGTCAATGCCTTCTCCATATCCTTTTTTTGAATGGCATATTTTTCTCTAATAGCTTCATAATCAATCACTGGTTGTTTGTGAGTCTAAAATTTATCACATATACTCGATATGCAGAACATTAAATTTCATAACATACAGGTGTGCGAATATAAGCATGAGGATCTGGAAATGAAGGTAAATGTTGTGGAATATGACTTGGTAAAGGTTGCTTCGTGCCAGCTTGTAACATATTCATTTGTTTCTGTGGTTGTTGTGGTTGTAAAGAAGGTAACACAACACTTTTTCCATTTTTAACAAACTGCTGTAAACCGCTAAAATCAATCCCTAAAAAAAATTGTAAGTACCAACAAAAATCTATTAATACGTACCCATTTCTACAAATCCTAGGATTATATCGGCAATTACTGGTTCACTACGTCCTGACAATTCACAATAATTGTGACTCATAGATCCTATTTCAGATAAAACTATTGCTACTTATAGTAAACTGTACAATCATGTATTTCGTATACTTACAACATTGTAACATTTCAGTTAACGACCCTAAGACATCTCGATCGGCTGAATCTACTCCCAATTCCAACAAAATAGCAGATATTGCTGCAGTCAACATTTTTCTATAAGGATTCACTTGCTGCTCCATTTTTATTTAAATTTTTCTAGGTTCTCAATAATAAACAAACGGTTAAACGATTTTTGCAAAATAAACCTTGATAACAGAACAATCTGCAGTATATATAAATCACAATATAAATAATGCAAAGTGTCTCATGTACCCACAACACCATATTGGTAGCGTTCAAGCATGTTAACTGGCTGTTGAAATGTATCGACATGTTCTTTACAACTTTACAAGCCAACTGAAGCCAACACATTTTTTGGATTCACATTTTCTTGACGAAATTTATTTGTATATTTATAAACTAATTTTATTAAATGTTATTTACTGATTTGAATTATAAGCATGTTGAGTTCTAACAAAAAAATCATACTTTAGTTTTGTAAACTCGATATTGCAAAACATTCCCAATTTAAATTTTACGATGCCATAACGAAGCAAATGGTGACCTTTGGTAACACTACCTAACTCTTCAAAAGATCAAACTAAGCGTTATTGCGTTTGTTTTAATAAAATTATTTGCATGGTAATGCCGTTGCAAGCTTTAAGAACTACTTGAAAAATTATTTCTTTTAATAAAATTTTTACTTATGCTCATATATTGCTTTCATCGTAGTTATTTTCTTATTGCAATTAAATTATGTTTTAAATTGTTGTTAAACCAAATGAAAATTCTTCGTGCTTTTTTTTAATGTTAACCATATTTTTCGTACTACAAGAACAAGTAAGAAGAAACAGCTACAACTAAAATTACATCATTTTTTGTTATCTGGGATTAGTAATTTAAAAACGTATATTTCTATTTTTAAATCGAATTTTTGGCTTAGTTGCCCAGTGAGCAAAACACTACTTTATTGTGGAACTTTAGGTTACTCCAATAGCTATTAAGAAGTGATATTGGCTTAAGTAGCTAATTGGCAACTTAAGAAACTTCTTTAGAGCTTAAGTACCAATATAAAATTGCTCATGCCCGTTTGCACCGCAATAATTAAGTATTACTTATAGTAACAAAAATTTACTGACTATTTTACAGATTTTCCAATTAATAACAATGGTTGAGTTCATACATATTAACTTTTAACTACAGTAGAATTATAATTAAAAATTAACAATAAAAATATATACGTTGTGAACTTAAATTATAATTTATTATTAATTTACCTACCTGAAATACCCATGCATGTGCTCAGTAATTTCAGACCATAATTTTTCTAAAACACCTCGATTGTGATGCTGTGAATGTGAAACATCCCAAATTGGTCGGCGAGTATATACTTCGCTAATTAAAGTTTCGCAATCCATTTTGTACGTCCACAAATCACAAAACTTCAACTCGAAATAAAACAATACGCGCAAAAATATCAAATAAATTTGAACGCTCCGCAACCATCTAGCAGGTACGCGTAATTCCGCCCCACTTCCCGCAGTATGTGTAGCCGCGTACGTTTACTTTCATGCCATTGAACGCTTCGATGTCCTCTCCGCTCCGCTGACCGCCTTATGTGTGGCCACGCACTAATTAAATGTGATTGCTTAGTTTACACATTCACACATAAATGATAAAAGAATGTTACTTTTTGGAACAGAATTCATTTTGTCGGTAAAATTATAAGACCAACATTTTACCAGATGCGTGATAATATATATATATAATATAATGACAATACTTTATGTTAACCGTTTAATTAACTAATGTAATATTTCAGTGCTCAAATTGATCGGTCATTGTCAATGGTCAATTGACTAGTTGCAGTCACTAATTTAAGCTGAAGAAAATTTATATTCAAATTGGGAAAATTGAAAGTAGTAATTTGCTTCATGCAAAATAAAAGTATTTATCTGCTACTGAGCATTTCCTTTTAGTAAATTGTTTTGTCTGTTGAATGTAAGGATGAAAGTAAGAAAATTGCAACGCTGCTGATAAGAAACTCATAAATTTTATCCATGTGTAATTAATATATGCCTGTCACTGTAAGAAACTAAACTTACTAAACCAATAGAAATTGATACACACATAAATTATAAGCGGCAGTTTTTAGTTAAGATTTTTTTTGTCTGTCTTCTTTTTTTAAATATGAAATTGCATTTAGATTAGGAAACGTCTGCAGTTTCTAAATAACTTGAAAAAGTAGCGACCACCCAAAAGATTTAGAAAATATTTATCAACTGTTGAAGAAGTGTAGGCGCATTAATAAATTCTAGCAGCCGTTCGCTAAAAACATTTAATTTTCTTTTTAAAAACTAAAATTATTTACAATATGAAATAAAACGCATCTAACAGTAGATGTTATCGTAAGTAAAAAAAGTCAAGTTCCGTGGCAGCCTGAACGCCGGAACCTAAAAATATTTTATGCAATTATTTATAATAGAAAGATGATTTTTTGTTTAAAACTTAATATTTAATTAGTTAATCAAATTATCAAAAAATGTATAATCGTTTTAATTTTTTTTAAAGAGTTACAGTTTGTAACTGCGCAATAGATAATAATACGATTAATTCTTTGAATAACTCACCATTACCGTTGATTGACAATCAACGCCATTACTTAATTATATACATATCACATGAATTACTGATACAAGATTTAAAAATAATTTATTAAATCTCAATTTAAAAAATTTGATATGGTAATGCTGGAACGCACGTTTCTGATGTATGTCGAGTGGGGCGCTATAACGAACTAGAAATAAAAATTCTCTAATTTGTAATATGTACTTAGTAGTTTTAGACGTCTTTCAAGATCTCGTGAACTGTGGCGCTGTAGTCTGCATATGTCAAAATATTGTTATTACCCGTCTTACAAACATTCGCCGGTACATTTTTTCTAACCTATCTTTGCTTTTATCGTTGTGTTTGTTGTTAATAAGTTTTTAGGTATTATTATGAGTAAACTGATTTTAATTTAATAAATAAATATCCGATTATTTTTAATTTTTATTGGCCTTAAGTAGACTAACGTTTTTGGAATTCAGATAGACTTGTCAAATTTTTGACTTTTAGTATATTATTCCGATTTTCGACTCAAGGTCACAGTTCACGACATAATGAAATGCCTCTACTAACATTTCTTTTAAGCAAATAGAATTATAAACCTAAGTTTTTTGAATTCTCTATATTCTTTTGACTTGGATGTTTTTCAATTTGAAAATAAAAAATACGTAGAAATTCCTTATAAGAAAATCGTGTGGTGACCACACCAGTTTTTTATATTATGTTTGCACCGTAGCCAGAAAAGTGAACAAATCACTTGCGTAGTCTCAACAGTATAGAGATGCCAATCAACAAAAGCTTTATTTATCAGTTTTAGAAAAACATTTCCATTCAGGTGCTCACCTCTGCTGAAAATTACAATACAATAAGAAATAACAAAAATCAGGTTTTATTATGTTTTGTAGTTACTATAAACTCACAACTCTATAAAAAGGAATTTGAATTATATTAATTTCAGAACATCCTGTAATTATAAAAATTGTTCATGTCATATGTCTGTGGTTCTCGTTATCAAATTTCGTTAAGAGTTGATAATAATGGTAATGAATATATAAATGCATGTAATACCATAAGCATCACTTAGGTCTATAAAAATGAATTAATCAAAATTAACTTTTTTAACGTTATTGTAAAAACTAAACTTCAACTTGATAAAAACAAAAGCTATTGCATGACCAGAAGAAAATATTAAAACATTTTATACTGGTAAGAAAAACAATGATGACTTGAATTTATTTAATTTTAAAAAAAATATGCTACGACAATTATAATTAAATATATTTAATATAAATATCTTACACTCGAATACATACTAGTTCTATTCATCGTAAGTACTGCTGAAAGTACCGTATTGAACTAGTCTATAAAAGACATACATTTTATTGAATACATTTTGAGAACTAAGTTCATTTTGTTGCATAAATGCATTTCAATCAACTTAGGACATGGATTTATTAATATAGACTCATTTTTGAGCACTGATCAGTTTTATTATTATTTTGGAATTTCAAGAAACAAATTTTTTTAAGTACTTACGCTAACACGAAACAATTCAGTTAAGCACAAAATAATTCAAAAACATGTCATGTTAATTTGGAATGATGACTACACAAAACTCGTATAATTTAAAATTGCATTTTGTACTATTTCAATTCATCCATAATTGACGGGCACAGATGTAATGAAACAATATAGTATATCACTTTAAAGAAAAAAACAAATACAGTTCACTGCAATATTACACAAACGAATTAGCTATACACACAATCAAATAAATAAGAGGTTAAATAATATCTACTAAAGTTTCGTCAGTAAAAAATAGCCTATAAAAAATACACTTAATTTACATAAGTAGGGGTAAGTATTTCTTCAGAATGAAATCACAAATAGTGTAGCTGACTTGAATTGTGTCATGTAATTCTTTTACAATTATATTTATGAACAACAATAAAAGTCCATATATAAAGTTCAAAGTTTTAGTTATTCAAAAACTCACTAAAAAAGAATAAAATCAGAATAAACCTAGTAACACTACCAGGTAGCACTAAGTTAGTAAAAAAAATGGAATTTTTATTCCCTACTAAGCACGGTAAAAGAGTCAAACAAAAACATCACATTTCTCACCAATTAAATCACTTATTATGAATCAGTATGATGCAACAAAAGTTTATGGAGTCTGTTGTACATGACTTTTTAAATTAAACTAATCACTGTGTTCAGGAGGTCTACCTCGCCGATTGTACGGTCTTGTTGGAAACAGCAAACCTCAACTATGCGATAAACACAACTCGTTCCATCGAGATTCAAAGAATTGTCTCATACAATGCCCTGCTTTTCCTACAGGACTATCGTCTTCATTAAATGTTTCGCAATTATTGAATATTTGTCGAACGTCGGCAACAAACTCCTCTCTGGATTTATACCTATATTTATTAGCCAAAATTAATAATAATTATACACATTGCGGTAACAAAACCAATTTTCAAAAATAATTAAAATAGAATGTTTATAGTAAATTAGTAATGTTAGTTTAATATAATACTTACTGTACATCTTGTAGACGCTTCTTAATTGAAGATAAATCCATTGGATTTTTAATAATTTTTTTGTATGTAGGAAATTGTTTTGTATTCACTGGTAAAAGAAAAGGCCACGCATCGTCGTGGCATTCTAAATCTTCTAAAATAGCTTTGCAGGGAGCTAATTCTTTTATTAGTTTTTTAGAAACCCGTTCCTTGCGAATAACTTGAGTGGACGGAGAACCAGCATTACTTAAATTATTGAGATCATTTAACTGCTGTTGATCTTCGTTTGTAGTTGCTGAACTATGAGATGGAGCAGGACTTAAAAGAAAACGTTAAAATAAAATTAATAAATACATTACGTTACTTACCTTGCTGGAGGATGATCAGAGGATTCGCTATCTCTTGTTTTAGGTGTGTTGCTTTTACGTACAGTCCGCTTTTGAGGTTTCTTCGAGATACAGTTCAAACAATACCACTTACCCCTAGGAGCTTTGTTGAGAGCAGGTCTAAGACAGTCAGTGTGGTATGCCCTTGGACACAGTTCACACAACAGCAAACGTGTACCAGTTGTAGATTGTTTCTTACCGCAAACTATACAATTTCGTTCTCCAGTAGCTTTATTCATGCATTCGTGACAATACCTGCAAAAAAGAAATACTTACTAATATAAAAAGTCAAAATGGTAAATAATATTTAACAATATTAATTACAAAAGCATATTAATAACATCCACTGAGATTGTCAACAACAAATTTGTTTCTAGAATACCTCGAGTTCTGTATTGGTGCTGTTAGTATTGTTACGAATTTATTTATTAAAAACTAATTTATTTAAACGATTAAAACTACGTTTACTTATTCTAGAAAAATATGCACTTTTAAATTAACCGAGCTAATTAAATCTAATAATAATATTTAATAAAAACACTTACACTATAATTTATATCACTTAAGATAAGATAACGTTCTCGGATTTCACAGCTGATAGTCACGTTCACTCGATTCGGTGTACACTGTTATTTATTTAAAACCCCGCGCGTGCTAACGATACGTATTTATTTCAACTGGATAACCTTCTTAATACTGCATGCTTTCACATTCCAGCAATAACTGACCTACGATTTCCATCTTCGGCTTTTATAGACATCAGCGAATTCTTCTCGATCGTTCCTCACTTTTCGCTATATTTTCTAGAAACTAGATAACAGTTCTAGAAGGCTCTTGCATTTGCAAGTAATTTCTCGGACGTTTCACTGCCCCCTTCTTAGGACTGTTCTGTCCCAGAACAGGAGACTGGATGCGACACCGGTAAAAGGGATCGTGGCGATAGCGGCAGCTTCCTCCATTTCGGCAACTTCCTTGACCATAAAAGTAACAGTCAATGGACTTTTCCTGACCCAATACTCTCCTCGGTTGGTAACTACAGACCAACACTTGAACGCCTGTTCCTCGGAAGACGACCTCCAACATGTTTCGAACTGTCCTCCAATTCAATTGGTCTAAGCCACAACCAAGCTTGGGTATCACAATTTCTTAACATGATGGAACTCCATTTGTCTCTTGAGACTCCATAATGTTCGCCACAGATCTTTGTATAACGGCTTGACACGTGAGTATTTCTTGGTGACCAGATAGAAAACAAAGCGTCCGTCACCACGTAGTCCTAAAACCTTTCCGACTGCCGGTTGCTGTCTTCGTAATTCATCTAGCTGTCCAAACTTCTTTAAACACGACTGCAACCCCTTTGGACATGTCAAGCTCCTCGCTCACGCAATGCGATGGCGTAATCTTTTGTGTCTGGAACAGGTCTTGTTGTTCCTCGGTGGTAACTCGAACCTAGCTTTTCCAGAACCTCCGTATAAGTTCATAAACTTTTCGAACTCCATTTCTTCGATTGATTCTGGTTCTGCTACTTATTACTCTGGTTCGGACCTGAACTTGCGGATTGTGGTTATCGCCAGCAAACGGGCTGACGATCGACGTGGACCACTTTGGCTTGCCTCTGGGCGGTTTTCGGATGCGGTATATAACGTCGTTAATACGCTGCACGACTTCATAGGGGCCCTCCCATTGCCTTTGCAGCTTCGGCGACAAACCACGTCTCCTTTGAGGGTTATACAACCAAACCATATCGCCAGGTTGAAACCCATCATTTTGCGCCTTGACGTCATATCTTGTTTTCATCCTGTCGCTGGCAATTTGTGTGTTTTTACGAACCTCTTCATGTACTTCGTCTAGCCTCTTTGCCAGCTTGCTGACGTAATCTTCTCCAGCGACTTCTTCTTCCGGTCTTCGTCCAAACTGAAGATCGCATGGTAATCTTATCTCACGACCGAGCATGACACAGGATGGTGTTTGGCCTGTGCTCGTGAACGGATGATCGGTATGTCATTAAGAAAATGTGCAAGTACTGATCCCAGTCTTTTTAGTTTTTAAACACTACTTTGGCTAAGTACTTTCTTATTGTTCGATTCATCTGTTTAACTATGCCATTAGATTGAGGATGGAAAAGCGTCGTCATAGTTTTCTGATTTTCTAACAGTTTGCAAACTTCTTGAAACTGCGCAGACTTAAAGTTGTGGCTTTGGTCGGAACGTAATTCCAACGAAACTCTAAACCAACAGAAAAACTTTTTTACTAATACGTCTGCGACTGTAGCTGCTTCTCGATTGGGTATGGCGTAAGCCTTAGTCCATTTCGTGAAATAATCTATCGCCAACAAGATGTATTTATTTTCCGAATCGAATTCTGGAAACGACCCTGCGATGTCAATCGCTACTCTTTCCAAAGGGTTTGCTACGTTGTATTGCTTCATGGGTGCTTTGCGTTTTCTTGCTGGACCATTTCCTGATGTGCACACGTGCAATTACAGCACCATTTCATGACGTCCTCCTTGCAGTTCATCCAGTAAAATTGTTCTCGCACTTTACCCAACGTCTTCTTAATGCCAAAGTGTCCTCCTGATGTCCCATCGTGAAGATGCTTCAACACTTCGGTCGCCCTGCTTTTCGGCACTACCAGCTGTAGTTTGTTTCCCGTGCCCTTGGCACTTTCTAGGGATCGCTTAAGAAGACCGTCTTCTACTATCAAGGAGTCCCACTGCGCCCAGTACGCTTTGATATTTTTGCCCAAAGCACTCACTTCTTCCCAGGTTGGTCGTCGGCCGCTTTCTTTCCAGTCGAGGAGTAGTCTTATTTCAGGATCGTCTTCTTGTTCGCGACGTAACTGCTCAGGTTCCCACTCATCATCAACCATAGCAGTTCTCCGGAGGCATTCGACTTTTTCTTCCAGTCGCGAACAATGGCTGCAGTCCGCCGGACATGGTCTTCTGGATAAGGCATCAGCGTTCCGATGACTGCTTCCGGCACGGTGTTCTGTGTCGTAGTCATACTCTTTGCAGTCTCTCGATCCATCTTGCTACTTGTCCTTCTGGGTTACGGAACTGCAGTAGCCATTTTAAAGCGGCGTGGTCTGTTCTCAGTAAAATCTCCGTCCATGCAAATACTTGTAGAAATGTTCGATGGACTTAACGACTGCTAACAGCTCCCTCCTAGTCACGCAATAATTCCTTTCTGGCCTAGACAAAACCTTGCTAAAGTACGCGATCACCTTTTCTTGTCCATCTTGAACCTGCGAAAGGACCGCGCCTATGGCCATATTGCTTTGCGTCGGTATCCAAAACAAACTTTCCATCTTCTCGTGGATAACTCAAAATTGGCGAAGTGACTAGGGCCTGTTTTAGTTGATTAAAAGAATTTTCGCAGTCTTCATTCCATCTAAATTCTGCTTTTTCTTCGGTTAGTTTTGTCAATGGTTTGGCAATATTGGCAAATCCGGAGACAAATCTTCTATAATAAGTGCACAACCCAAGGAAACTTCGGACCTGATGTTTGTCGATCGGTCTTGGCCATGCTTGCACTGCTCGGATTTTGTCTGGGTCAGCCCTACTCCGTCTCTAGATACGACGTGGCCAAGGTATTGACTTCCTTCTTAAATACGTGGCACTTCTGTGGGCTCAGTTTGAGGTTAGCCCCACGCAATCTCTGGAACACTTCCTTCAAGTTGTTTAAGTGCTCTTCAAACGACCTTCCAACCACGATCACGTCGTCCAGGTAGACCAAGCACGTCTTCCAAGACAATCCGCGCAAGATGGTCTCCATCAAACGCTCGAACGTTGCAGGAGCGTTACACAGGCCGAAGGGCATTACAGTGAACTGCCACAAACCAGTTCCGATCGTAAAAGCTGTTTTTTCACGATCCTTGGGTTCTAATTCTACCTGCCAGTATCCACTCTTTAAATCTAACGTAGAAAACCACTGGGATCCTGACAGGGTGTCTAGCGTATCGTCAATTCTGGGTAACGGGTAGCTGTCCTTTTTGGTCACGTCGTTTAGCTGCCTGTAGTCTACGCAAAACCTCGTTGATCCATCCTTCTTCTTCACGAGTACCACTGGGGATGCCCATGGACTACTTGAAGGTTCAATCACGCCTTCTCTCTTCATATCCGTAATTATTTGTTCGGCTTCTTCTCTTTTCGCCAAAGGAAGTCTGCGTGGATGTTGTCGTATCGGCCGAGCGTCTCCGGTATTAATTTTATGTTTCACCACGTTAGTTCTTCCTTTGGAGCCACTCTCCAGCGCGAACACATCTTGGTACTCTTGGATCAACACTTTAACTTTAGCCAGCTGGTCTTGGCTGAGGTTTTCGCATTTGGTGGTAAGAATGTCCAATAGATGTTGTGGACACTTCTTCGGCGACGTATCTTCGTTCGACTTCACGCATCTCACAATTTGTGATACTGGCGTGCATTGGCCTACCACGGTCTTCTTTTTCAGCGTTACAGGATCTGAGTTGATGTTTAAGATCCTTACTGGCATCGTCTTCTTTACTCGTACTAAAGTTCTGCCAACGAGTAGTCCCTTTTCAACTAAGCCGCCCTCCATAGGTTCAATCGCGCGTATGTAGCCTTCCAGGAGACTTCCATCCAGGCGTGCCATCACCACACTTTCAGTCCTTGCAGGCAGAGTCACGTCTTCACTCAATAAGACTCGCACGGCTGCCTTCTCTGACGAATGAAAAGGAATTTCTTCATTGTCGATCTTCAGGACATCGTTCTTCATATCCAAATGGAACCCATACTTCTTTATCACGTCCATTCCCAGGATAACTTCTCCCGTGATGTCGGCTACCAGTACTTGATGGTCGAGTACTCCATTTCCCAAACCAATGGTTACTTTGACTTGTCCGTGAGTAGGTATTTCGTCGCCCGTCGCTGTTCGAAGTCGTACTGTTACTGGTGATGTCTTCTCGTTTTCCAATAAGATGTCAGGACGAATGATGGTCTTCGTCGCTCCCGTGTCAACCAGTAACTGGGCGCTCCCCACATTGATCTTGCCATCGAGATAAATGCTATGCAATTGCTCTCTAGGCGATGCCATTTGGATTGTAACCTCCGGAGTTTGACTAGATGAGATTACTTTTTGTTTCTTTCGCTCGCCTCGTTCCAAATTTTCGAGGGCTCTTCTAGTCCTCTTTCTTAGGTTTGGTACGATGCCGTCGTACATGGCCTATTTCATCGCAGTTCAAAGCTGTCACTCCTCTTTCCTGAAGTATTCGTCGCGCTATCTCCTCGATGCTTTCCAGTGTCTGCGCGGGTACTTCTGTAGCACAGCAGAGTCTATGACCACCTCGTTGCGATGCTTGTTTTGCTGCTTCAAACTCCAAAGCATGCACCAAAGCGTCATCCAATGTCTTCGGTCGAGCTAACCGGAGAGTCTGCTGTGTTTCGCTGTCTCGGAGGCCATCTACGAAAGTTTGAATAGCTAACTGCTCCAGGAAGGTATCCGGTGCTGTAGGATACGCAAGCCGTGTTAGTCTGGCGATGTCAGCCTCAAACTCTTGAAGACTTTCGGCAGCTTTTTTGAACCCGACTTTTTAATTTGAGCCTGATTTACTTGTTGAAGTTGAGCATCCCCATATCTCATTTCTAATCGTGATATTAAGAGTTCGTAATTTTCTTGCAGGTGGTCCGGAATAGTTTGTAAAATTCCAAGCGCTTCTCCACGTAAGGACACTATTAAAGACGTCGCTTTCTGCTTGTTGCTCCAAACCATTAGCAGTAGCTGCGGCTTCAAACTGCTTGTAGTAGGTTGACCATGGAACTTTACCATCAAAAATTCGGTGGTACAACTTTGAACTTGTGAGTGTTTTCTTCTCGATGGTTCATTATTAAATCTTCACTCATGACGCTTCCTTCACCGTGACAATTCATTTGGGTCATTCTTTCTTCAAGCAGTTGCATTCTTTCTCTCAATTTTTTTCTAGCTTGTCTTCTATGGTTCTGAATTTTCTTTTAACTTCTCTTCTAATTTGTTTTGTACTTCTTCTATTATGTCATTCACAGAATCGCAAATTTCTTCTTTTAAGTTTAACATGTCTGCTTGGGTTTCCTCTCTTGAACAATTTTGATTTGATTTTCCATGCTCGTTCGTATTTCTTCTTTAAACTTCTAGAATTTTCCTCCATTTTCTGAGAATGTTCGGAGAGTTTTTCTTCCATTTTTCTTGAATTTTCCGACAGTTTTTCTTCAATTTTCTGTGAATTTTCGCCCATTTTTCTATTCATCGACTCCTGACCATTTTTGATTGATTCAAGAAATTCAAATAGCTTTGCATCCATTTTAACTGTTTGCGAACGCGTCACCGGCATAAATTTAAATATAACACGAATATAAAGTTTTTGAATACACTACTTTTTAAAATGCAGTTTTTGTATAACACAAAATTTAATAACTATCCACTTATTAATATTAAACCACTAGTGTCCGGAAACGAATTTAATCGCGATCACGCTCTTGTTAAAAGAAAAAGTTTATTAAACACTATATTAACTTTATAAATAAACACGCTTATCGCGAATCTTAACAGATATTTACGCGATGAATGTTTTTATAACGGAAGCGATATTAGATTGCGAACTCCACACCTTACACCAAATGTTACGAATTTATTTATTAAAAACTAATTTATTTAAACGATTAAAACTACGTTTACTTATTCTAGAAAAATATGCACTTTTAAATTAACCGAGCTAATTAAATCTAATAATAATATTTAATAAAACACTTACACTATAATTTATATCACTTAAGATAAGATAACGTTCTCGGATTTCACAGCTGATAGTCACGTTCACTCGATTCGGTGTACACTGTTATTTATTTAAAACCCCGCGCGTGCTAACGATACGTATTTATTTCAACTTGATAACCTTCTTAATACTGCATGCTTTCACATTCCAGCAATAACTGACCTACGATTTCCATCTTCGGCTTTTATAGACATCAGCGAATTCTTCTCGATCGTTCCTCACTTTTCGCTATATTTTCTAGAAACTAGATAACAGTTCTAGAAGGCTCTTGCATTTGCAAGTAATTTCTCGGACGTTTCAGTATATAATAATATATAAACAAAACATGAAAATGTAAATGTGGAAAAGCAGATATATTAAAAAACACAAATATCAGCGAAATAAATAAGATGTGCACATGACAAACAAAAAATGGTACGGTTGAAATGCTAAGTTAGTTAGACATATCAATAAATGAAAATAACGTATGATTCCTCATTGTAGGTCACTATGATCCGTAAGTGAGTAATGCTAATAGATACCGAAAATAATATAAGAACGCCCAGTATATTCAATCGCCAAGTAAAAATCCACAAATAGAAATTATGTAACAATAGTTATAAAAAAATATATAATGCCAGACTGGAAAAGGCTGTTCCTTATCAGATTTACTTTTTTTAACTTCCAACGCACCTGTTAAAAGAATGCTAACAATAATATGTTACAGAGAACACATTATGCATCAAATAAATCTGGTAAAGCCAATGATATTACTACTGCTGCAGTACACAAATAGAAAATAAGTACGTAGCTGGGGTGATAGAAAACATACCACACGAAAAAAACCAGCAAGCAATGCAACAATATTCCTACGACGAAAATATGTATGAAATTAGAGCTTCATAAACCTAAATATATAAGGTGTCAGACTGATAAAACGTTACCTCCATAACCGGACTGAATATCATTGAACTAGTGTGGGCTGCTATGAAACAACTATATGGTAATGATCGCAATGCCTAAATAAGATGAAAAAAAATGGTAGAGTTCGATCAATTTAAAATCATAAATTAAGATAATGCTTCAAAAACTGCTGGAAATAAAGAATCAAATAAAATAGCTACCAACCTGCAAAGACAGTAGAAACAGGATAGCATACTTAATACTAGGGAAGAAATAAAAAGAAAAACCTAGATCAAATATAAAACGCATCGTAATCAAAATGTTTAACAATTATTTGTGAATATTTAAAAAAGAAAAAATACTCACCAATCACCTTCAGGAATATTTTCCATTTTCGGCTTAAAGCAATATGTGTGATAGCCTTTATCGCATCCGTCGCACAAAAGTAGCTTATCTTCGTTATCGCCGTTATGACAAAATTGGCAATTCTACAATTTAAAACATCTTATGGAATTGAAACATATTATACTAAACTAATTGATAAGGATTAGAAAATTCTAAATTATTAGTTGCACAGCCAATTAAAAATTAAATTAAAAGTGCTTTTAAAATTAATGTAAACTGTGATAGCTATAGAATAATAGTGGACTCAAGAAAGTCAAAAACTACCTTCATTCACTTAAATAATATGTGATTATAAATCAAGAGTTAATGTGTTAGTAAAAATAATAGAATAATATTGAAAATAAAGAGAAACATTTTCTTAAGCCCAATGTTACTAAATAAAAATAAAAAATAAACCATAAAAAGCGCAAGCACCCACACTGAGCTTGGTGTTATAATTGCGAGCTCTCTGTTTAGTAAGAACATGAGAGTGGCTCACAGCTTTCATAATACTCTTGTCCCATGCGATGGATGCTTCTAACGTGTAGAGACACATTGCCAATTGCGCCGACGTTTGAGCCCTGCTAACAGCTTCCCTCCATACAGCTAATCCTTTTGGTATTTCGTCCATACATGGAAATGGTGATGGAACAGAAACTCCTGCCGCTTCTTGGGCGATAGCTGCCAAATTCGGATCGCCAGTACTGTAAATTAGTAATTGTCAAATAAAACAAACTAAGTAACAACTTAGTTACCTAATCCCTAAAGGTGGTTTTAAATATCGTCTTTCAATTGCGGCTTCCAAAGACGCAAGTCGTTCCTTTGCGGCAACTACTAGTTGTCCCATCGGTACATCAGTCCCTTCTCTATTTGGTATCCTCCAACCCTTCACTTGCATACTTGCGTTAGCAACTTTATCTTCTAAAGCCTCTACCTGTAAGCGCATTATGTAAAAAAACTACAAAAAATTCTTCTTTAGTACCTGCTCAAATAGAAACGTGTCCACACGATGAGCGACCGAATCACTCCAAGAACCTGTTTCATTCGAACAAGGAGTAATTTCGGTGTTTAATTTAGAATATTCATTAACACTAATACTCAAATCTGTAGCATCCTTTTGACCTTCTTCTATATGTAGTTTTCCCTGACTTTCGTACATACTTTGCATAGTACTCAAAAACGTCCGTTTAAGTTCTCGTTCTCTAGCTCCGCGCACATGTAAGTTTTCCAACATTATCTTTAAGGTCTCTAATTCTTTGATACGCCACCAGCCAAACCGTTTGTCCGCAGGAATTACTTTACGATCACAAGGTTTAGGTAAACCGTGTTTCTTAATATATTCTAACTGTACACTCTCTTCAGCGGTCATCTGTAAAGGTCCTGGACTGTCGCACGAATTCATTAAGTAAGACGACGAATTATTTGGAGGTGGAAACACTGGTATCTTCAACTCGGTTAAGTTTTCACGAGAACAAGCTCCGACTCCGGTATCCCATCGGTTGCCTTGAGTTAAATGAGTACCTTCACACGTAAGACCATCTTTTGATAAAATGCTGAACCATTTAGACTCGCCCTCATTTCTGACATCGTCAACTTCATGCTTATATTCTGTTTTAATTTCAGATTTAAGTTCATTCAATATTTCATTTTTAAGTTCTTCTTTTACTTCAGCTTTTACTTCTACTTTTAATTCTTCTTCCGTTTTGTTTTCTCTTTCCATGCATTCGCCTAATTTTTCAAAGATATTTAACTTCTTCACAGATTTATGTTCTTCATCACATTCCATTTTAATATTTAAGTCCACGTGATTATGAGATTCTTTTCCATCAACATGATTTAACTCTAATTTAAACGGAGGTCGCGTAGTATCACAAATGTTTGCGTTGCAATTATTTTTACCCTGATTAAAATCAACATTGCTATCTAAACTTTGTACAATTTTTTCTACACTTTTTCTAAGTTCATCTAAACTTCGTTCACATTGATCATTTACATCACCGTTTTCTACTACTTCTAACCTATTCGGAGTTTTTCTATGTTCATTTTCTTTTGTTATTTTATTAACATCAACTACTTCACATACATCTTGTTTGCTAACTATAGTACATACTTCCTTATCGACGTTAGAATTCGGCATTTCATGTTCTACAGATAAAACGGGCTTTTCATCATCTGGTAGCATTTTTGCTTCCATTTCAATATCCATAACTTGCTGTTCTTTTAGAACTTCGGGATCAGTAGATTCTATAGCTTCAACAAAAATACCGCCCGCTTTTGGAAGTGACCAATATCGTCTCCAATATCGATCTTGACCAAAACAGTTAGCACGTAATTGTTGCGTTGAATGATTTAAGGAGTGCAATTGAACTTCAGATTGTTTCACAAACTTTTCTAACTTTTTTCCCAATTCCTCTCCTGATAGTTTATTGTCTTCTTCCTATTAGAACAAATATTAAATACAAAATAAAAATCTAGGCGTAAACTTGCCTCTTCTGGTTGCGTACCAACACTTTCATTTTCACTCATTTCGTTTTCTTCGTCATCCAAAAGCTCATCTTTATGGGGAGTGGGAAAATCAATAACAGGTTCACCAGCGTCTATTCCGTCTGGTTTAGTTTGAACTTTTTCCACTGCTTCTGTACGAACTTTACGATTATGTAGCATTCTTAACCTAAAAAAAATTATGAACAAGGTATCAAAAAATAATTCAAATACGTACTTTCTTATTTTTGCATCCAAAATCCACCTCTCCTTTTTCAGTTGTGTTACACTTTCCAAAGAAGAATCAATTTGTCGAATAACAGCTTTATTTTGCAATAATTCGTTGCATATAAATGCTAACATACCGGCTTTATCTGTGGGAGATAACGCCAAAAATGGTTTATCTTTTAACATATCTGACATTTTCCACGTTGCGTTATCGTGTAGTAATTCATAATAAGTGACATTCTTTCCAAACTGCATCGTTTGCATCATTTCACAACCATTTTGGTGATGATCCGCTACTCTCTTTTCGCGTTCTCTTTCAAAATGAACTCCTGTTAAAGCTTTAACTTCGCCCGTAGCATTAGCATATAAGTATATCCTTAGAATCTCGGATAAATTAGCGTGAGTAATGTCAGCTTGACGTAAAGTTTGACCGAGACTTGTAGTATGTCGTGCAGGATTTGGAATTCCAGGATCTTCAATTGCACAAACTAATAAATGTGTCATAACGGACAATAACTCCTCTTCCGCCTCGCTCATTTGTGAATCGTTGTATAACAGAGCTTGTTGTAGTGAATCGAGAGTAGGAAGAGATTCCATATCAAACCCAAGAGTTTCTCCAAAATTGTGTAAAAACTCAAAAACCATTAAAATATCAGCAAACGCCTTTCCACTAATTTTTAACCCAGGGATTCGATCATACTCGGGCAACGGTTTTTGATCTAACTCTAAATCTTCACACGGTTTTCGCAATTCTGTCAAAATTTCTAACTCGATACGCCTTTGTTCTAGTTTTTTTTCTTTGCTAGCTTGTTTTTCAGCTAATGCTTGTTGTTTCTTGCGTTCTCTTTCTTCAAGTTTTCTTCTATTTTCTAAAGCTTTCACTAACGCTATGTGTTGCCGCCTTCTTTCTCTTTCCTATAGAAATACAAATTTAGAATAATTGATATTTACATTATCTCAAATAAAAAAAAAACTTAATAGAATCTGAAATTCAAGTGTTTGTATAAACACCAAGTTCTCTTCTTATTTGAGATATTAACACCAATTAGTTTTATCAATTGCTTCATGCATTTATTCATAACATTAGAAATCAATATATTAATAAGGAATAAAAGCAAAAGCACTGAATAATTTTTGACAATATTAGTTCTGTTAATTAAAAATCGGTTTTGAACAATGATATTTCTATTGAAACATTGAAATGACAAACACAAAATATATTAAAAAACAAGCTACAAACAATGCATCACACACAAAAGCTACATAAAATAGAGTGCAAAATAATGGCAATGAAAACAGGGTGAGCAGAGTAGAAGAGCCATACCAGTTCGACAGTGTAGAGCATTTCTCGCTGTTTACTGATCTCCTGTATGTACATCTAAGAATAGAAACAGCCTTACAGTATATACACAAGCCACAAATGACAATACAGTATATGAATTTAACAATGCTACAAATAAATTTTACTACAGTACGCTACGAAATCTAATAACTTCTGGTATTGCACTTTTCTTTTTCAGCCTATATTAGGTTTGTGCTAATGTATTCTTCTTATAAGTAGATTATCTACTAAGACGTCTTTAGAGTAAATGTATAAGCTTAATTGAACTTGTTACATGCCAAAATTAACACAAAGTCACTGCCTGCAATGAAGTAACATAAACGGGGGGGGTTGTGCCACTAGCTCAATGGAGAAGGGTGGGTTTTATTTAAAATTCCGTGAAAAATTGGAAACGCGATCGTCGTAAAAATGGAACTAGAACGGTAAAATAGTCAAATAATCGATAAGGGCGCCAATCAAGGATTTCTATAAGGGGAAGCTTTCAAACCCTTGATTACCTGAAAGCTCATCCGGTTGGTCATAACCACAGAACTTACCTTGGGTTATAACAATTCTGAAAAACACTTAAACAAAAATTTACGTATGCGGCGGCTAAATGAATAAAAGCTCTTTACATTTAACAATTTAACATTTATTGATTGAAAATTTAAAACCAAGACAAAATAAAATAACAAGTACTAAATGATATCAAATAAATTTGAATAAAAGAAATGAAATAATCTTAAACAAACACAAATGAATAATTTACACACAAAACATTACATTCAAATTTATAAAAAGAAATGCTACTACAATAGCGTTAATTCGACGTCAAATATAATTAAATCTCAAGATCTTGGCGCATATTTCTACCAAACAAATTATATAACACAAAAAAAAGAAAACACTACAGTTTCTAACATAAATATGTCCGAACTTTAATTCGAACTAAACAAAATATAGTTTATAAGTCGTTACATTATCATATACTCGAAATACGAATCACTTCTCAACGCACAAAACAAAGTTAATTGATTTTAATTTTTTGCGCAAACACTATACGTGTTCATTAAAATAATTAAATTCAACGTTAGTCGTAATTTCAATTGACTTAAAAAAAAAATTGAAAGCTTTTACTGCATTTTTAATCGCGGGACACTGCACGATCAAACAACAAAATCGATAAATACACTTTAATTCTTAATTGGTGACACTGGCTGAACTTTGGTTCCCAGTGGATTTGAAAGCTAACACCTTGGATGGACTTTAGCTGCTTCCCAAACAATAGGTTACCAGTGGAAGATTTATTAATCCGCCCCAAAGGCGAAAGATATGAGATTGCGAAACAAACTCACGCACAAATTCACGTAACGAAACATACGATATTAATTTAGGTAAAACAGTGATCTTAATTAACCGTAATTACGAAAAAGGAAAGTTTGATTTTCCACTTAAATTCACTGCACCCTCTTCTTTTACTTCCACGGTAATTATTAGAACAGGTGAATTATCACCTTCGTTAACTACATTTTTCCGGCCGTCAACCAACTAACTTCCCACTCTCACATTTCCCAAAACACATCTATATATCAACTTTCGTCGACTGCCCTTTCCACAAAGGCTGCGTTCGAAACTTCAAACACCAAAATTCTCTCGCGCAAAGGTGCAATAAAGAGGCAAACAAACATATTACGTCATATTTATATAATTAGGACACAGCGTTTCGCTTGTACGTGAAACTGTCAATTTGACAAGATATTATATTACAAGAATTTAAACTGCCTAATAAATTAAGATAACGACTTAATTTTTTCCACGTAATCTAAACGTTTGACATAAAGAAATTCAAGTACGAATGTACTCGAACAAAGAACTCATAAACCAACTTAAAATAAACAAACGGTGAAAATAGATTTAATTACGATTATATCTCAGAAGGAAAACATAAATCACAACTGGAATTTTTCAACAATCCAAGTGAAACATTCAATAAGCAAAATCGCGAAATCAGATGGTTTACCGCGTAACAAAATACAAAACTTTATCAACAATTACATTGTAACTTCGAATTTAAAATCGTAAAATAACTTATTAAACTCAATCTAAAATTCACATTAAACCAAATTCAAAATACATTAAATGAAAATCGTCAATCCAAATACTGTGTCCGTTATCAAACATTACTCAATCAACCAATCGATTCTAAACGATGGTTACACCTCCCCCTACTTAAAGAGGGATTTCTTAAATCACTCTATAAGCAATAGACTTAAGACGAAACGAAAACCCATAACCCAAAAAATAAACGATAATGTAACTATAAACGCAAAAATAAAACGAAACTAAACCTATGGTTCTCGCGATCTCGCAATCCTCGAGAACCCCTAACGAAACTAAACGAAACGAAAACCTAAACGATAAGAAGGGTAGCATATGTTTGGGTTCGACACAGATCACTCGATGCTGCACAATAGAAGAGGGCGCGCTGCGCTTCACGAGATCCGCGCATTGCGTTTTTCCCACAACCACTGCCCTCACCGAGCGATGGCACCTAGCCGCAAACACTACAGAAATAAAGATAAGGGACAGACAAGATAGCAGAAGAAAGAAAAATGGAAATAAAAGAACCGTTGTTTAGTCGCCTCTACGACAAGTGGTGTCCCCACTGTAGAGAAATATTCTTAGTCCGTCTCTACACGGAACCCAAAAACGAAACTAACTAACCTAAAAAAAACGAAAAAGAAACTAAAACAAAAAAAAACAAAATCAAACGGTAAAACCTAAAACTATTTATTCCCAGTCGGGTTTAACTTTAAGTCCTTGGCGTTCCATATGCCTTTTGATGCTCCCGTGTCATCAGACAACTCATAGGTCTGATACGAAACTTTCCGTTTCACATAGAACGGACCGATAAACTTAGGTGCCAGTTTGGCCGAGAAATATCGAGATGCATCAGAAAGGACATAATTCTTTCGCCACACTGTGTCTCCCACCTCAAAAGGTGCTGGACGACGACGTAAATCGTAATAATGTTTAGCGCGGACATAAGCGGCATTCAAGCGATTCTTAATGTCGACGTAAACTTCTCTAAACGCTGGGCCTCTTTTCGGCTTAAAATGTACGATCAGCAAAAAGCTAGATCGTCGATAGTGTCTGAATCGAGTTTTTCCATGACGTGATCCGTCGAGACAGATTTCACGTCCGAAATTAGCGAAAAACGGCGTTAAGCCGGTGACTTCATGTACAGCGGTACGAATAGCACATGCTACTTTAGCAAGATACTTATCCCAATGTCGATGGTTGTCTTCGATATACGACGATAGCATTGTCTTCATGACTCGGTTGACTCTTTCAGTTGGATTCGCTTGTGGATGATAATTAGCGTTAAAAATAATTTTAGACTTATATGACGAAACCATTTTTGTAAATTCTGAACTGCGAAACTGTGTGCCGTTATCACACAAAAGATATTGAGGAACTCCAAACATTAAAAATACATCTTCTTCAAGACGTTTAGTAACTGCTGCTGCAGTAGCGGAACGTAACAGGGAAAAAATAAAACAAATTTAGAAAAATAATCGGCAACCACAAGGATGTACGAATAACCACTCTTAGATCGCGGTAGCGGTCCAACAAGATCGGTAGAGATCAACTGCCAAGGTTTGTCCACAACAGGATGACGGGTCATAAGGCCAGCAGGACGTTTCTGTTCTGGCTTATGCGTGATACAAACTTTACAACCATTGATGTAACGAATGACGTCAGCCTTCATCTTAGGCCAATAATAAAGCGGAACTATTCGTTCGAGAGTCTTAAAGATACCAAGGTGTCCAGCGGTAGGCTCATCGTGAAACTTTGACAATATTTCAAGTCGTTTAGACTTAGGCACAACTTCTCTCCAATTGTCATTCTCAGAACGAAGATCGGGATAGTCTACGGTAACATGCTTAAACAGCTTTCCGTTACTAATTTTCCACTGTGGAAAAGCGTTAGGTTTTGAACGTACACGTTCCATAAGTTTCGTTAACCATTTGTCCGAAGACTTAGGTTCGGTAGTGTCACAATCGGTAGTAATGTTGTCGATAGCTGGTACTGAACGAGAGAGTGCGTCAGGTACGACATGATCCTTTCCTTTACGATGAATGATCGTAAAGTCAAATTGCTGCAGTCTAACAGCCCATCGTGCTAGACGACCGGTAGGTTCCTTTAAATTGTGTAACCAGACTAATGATGCGTGATCGGTAACTACAGTGAAAGTGGTTCCCTCAAGATAAGGGCGTAATTTTTCAATAGACCACAGGACAGCCAAACACTCCTTTTCGGTAGTTGAATACTTGCGTTCACACTTTGTGAGCGACCTACTATTGTAACAAATGACACGTTCTTCACCGTCGATAAACTGTGTAAGAACTGAACCGAGACCAAAATCAGAAGCGTCAGTTTGAACTGTAAACGGAACATTGAAATCGGGGCAAGACAAAATAGGTGCGGAAATTAAACAATTCTTAATAATCTGAAAAGCTTCATCACAATCACTAGTCCAATTAAAGCTGGAATTCTTCTTTAACAGAGACGTCAATGGAGCGATAATTGTCGAAAAATTTGGTACAAAACGGCGATACCACGAGGCCATGCCTATAATTCTTCTAACTTCAGCGACACCAGTGGGAACTGGAATACGCAAAATTGCATCGACCTTTTCCGGGTCAACCGACAAACCAGTAGAATTTACTATAAAACCAAGATACTTAAGTTCAGGTTTACAAAATGACATTTGTCTTTACTTAGCATCAAATTAGCCTCTCTAAGGCGACGAAGAACTTCAGTTAACACTTCCATGTGTTTCTCGAAGGAAGGAGCGCAAATAATGACGTCATCTAAATAAACAAAAACGTAAGGTTCTAATTCGGGACCTAAAACTCGATCAATCAACCTCTGCCAAGAAGCTGGTGCGTTAGCTAAACCAAACGGTAAGCGCGTGAATTGGAATAACCCACGGTTCGGAACTGTAAAAGCGGTAAACTGCTTAGACTCTTCGCTTAAAGGAATCTGCCAATAAGCGGACTTAATGTCGAGAGATGAAATAAACTTAGCGTCACGAAGACGATCCAAAATAGACGAAACGTAAGGTAAAGGATAAGCGTCCTTTTCGGTAACTTTGTTGACTTTTCTAAAGTCCACGCAAAAGCGATAAGAGTTGTCCTTCTTCTTCACCAATAAGATCGGGCTCGACCAAGCGCTGTTTGATTTTTCTACAACGCCTAACTTCAACATCTTTTCTAACTCCAGATCGATTTGTTTCTGGATAAACGGCGAAACTCGGTAATACCGTTGCTTAATTGGTTCGGAAGTAGTCTTGATCTGATGTTCGATCAAGTTGGTGCATCCAAAATTTTCATTCGACGAAGAAAAATGATTACTAACTAAATTATCTAACTGATTGAGCTGTTCTGAGGAAAGATCGAGACGAGACTGAATAACGGAATCTTTATCTTCCAATTGTGAAATGGTGTCCATATTTTCGAAACGCCACTCACCTTTTCTAAGATCAGGAACGATACCTGCTTGTTTCCAAAAATCAACGCCTAAAATTAAATTATGCGGAACGTCAGGAACAACTAAAACTTCTAAAACAATAATTTTTCCTTTAATTTCGATTGGGACGAGAAGTGAACCTAAACTTTGTACTGATTTACCATTAGCTACAATACAATTAACTTTAACTGACTTATTTAACTCAAACCTAATTCACTAAAAATTTCCCAACCCTTAGAACCAACAATAGTGCGAGAAGCGCCACTATCTAATAAACTTAAAATTTCGTGACCAAAAACTTTAACGTAGACAAAAGGTCTTTCGTCAGACTCAGCAGACTCTAAAACATAATCTAACACGACTTTATTCTTAACGAAACTCTTTTTCTTCGAAGAATGTAAACTATTAAAATAGACAGCCGATTTAACTTTGACCTCAGACGTCACTAAACGGCTTCTTAGTACGTCCTTTACTCGTTTCCCGAACACTTAGAACAAGTGCGGACCGTAACGTTAGGTTTTCCACAACGATAACAAAATAAACCTTTCTTAGGTTCTTTGCAAAGAAGCAGCTCGATGGTTAGGCTTCCTACAATTCCAACACAATTGCGGACTACTTCGATTAGAAGAAGCAGGCGCATTAACGATAGCTAACCTTCGTGAAGAAGGTGCGATATTCGAAGACGGTAATCGTAAATGTTGTCTAACAGGTGGTGTAGATTTTTCACCACTACTAACGTTATTCGAAGAACGAGAAACTGCAATGTCCTTAACTTGAGATGTTACGTAAGCGAGATCAGGCTCCATGTCCTGCTTTCTACGAGACGGCGGCGTGTAAGCTTCAATAGCTTGCATGCGGTCCTCGATAATACGACCAAATTTAATTAACTCCTCAATTGAAGTAACTGACGACAAACCAAGCTGAGTTTGATAAACGGGAGAAATATTTCTTAATAAAATCTTTAACTGCTTTTCTTCAGAAAAAGGTTCATCGAGACGTGAAAACATGTTGCGAATAATTGCAACGTAAATACCCATAGGCTCATCATTAGCTTGAGTACGACGCTTAATTTCTTCAATAAGTCGTTCGTCATAATCGGTAGGCTGGAATTGTTCACGTAAAAACTTAACTAAGTCTTCCCAAGAATTAACTGAACTACGAATGGATCTAACAAAAATCAATGCATGACCTGTAAAAAGATCAGTACACTCCAAAAATAACTGATGACTTGAAACGTTACGCGATAATTGAAGTTCGGCAACTCGTTCTAAAAATGCATTCAATGAAATTGACTTTGCGTCACCTGAAAACTTTAAATTCCATTTAGAAACTGAAATACTCTTAACATGACTAATAAAATTTTGACTAACAGCAGAAGACGTCGGTAAAGCGGTATCAACTACAGAAGGTTGAACGACAGGTTCGATGACTTCATCGGCGGAAGTAGACGGATTTGAAACAACAATTTGCTTATCCAAAAGTTCATACTGCGAAATTAAAACAACTAAATCTTTTAAAAACTCATCTTTAATTTGAGAATCGTCACTTTGAACAGGAATTGAATTGCCAATACGGTTTAACAAATATTTAATTTTGGTTTCAATAGTAGAAGAAATTTTTGTAGTCGGAGTAATTTTTAATGAATCTATTAATTTTCTAAGCTCATCGATACCTTCACGAATCGCTAACTTATCTGCATTAAAATCGAACGGATACACGGGACGAGATAATTTTCCGGTAGCTTCTTCAATAAGAAAATTCTTGAGTAAACCTCGTAACACGACAACACCTAAAGATGCATCACCACCTCTAATCAAAATTTCATAACGTAATTCGTTATGCGATAAACGATCAACAATCAATTTGTAACCCATTTTAAAATGAAATTACAAAACGGTAAAATCTTCCAAAAATCACGAAACTTAACAGGCAAACTAAAATTCGAAAAAGGCCCCACGTTGGGCGCCAAATTATTTATGTTACATGCCAAAATTAACACAAAGTCACTGCCTGCAATGAAGTAACATAAACGGGGGGGTTGTGCCACTAGCTCAATGGAGAAGGGTGGGTTTTATTTAAAATTCCGTGAAAAATTGGAAACGCGATCGTCGTAAAAATGGAACTAGAACGGTAAAATAGTCAAATAATCGATAAGGGCGCCAATCAAGGATTTCTATAAGGGGAAGCTTTCAAACCCTTGATTACCTGAAAGCTCATCCGGTTGGTCATAACCACAGAACTTACCTTGGGTTATAACAATTCTGAAAAACACTTAAACAAAAATTTACGTATGCGGCGGCTAAATGAATAAAAGCTCTTTACATTTAACAATTTAACATTTATTGATTGAAAATTTAAAACCAAGACAAAATAAAATAACAAGTACTAAATGATATCAAATAAATTTGAATAAAAGAAATGAAATAATCTTAAACAAACAAAAATGAATAATTTACACACAAACAATTACATTAAAATTTATAAAAAGAAATGCTACTACAATAGCGTTAATTCGACGTCAAATATAATTAAATCTCAAGATCTTGGCCGCATATTTATAACAAACAAATTATATAACACAAAAAAAAAAACAATACAGTTTATAACATAAATATGTCCGAACTTTAATTCGAACTAAACAAAATATAGTTTATAAGTCGTTACATTATCATATACTCGAAATACGAATCACTTCTCAACGCACAAAACAAAGTTAATTGATTTTAATTTTTGCGCAAACACTATACGTGTTCATTAAAATAATTAAATTCAACGTTAGTCGTAATTTCAATTGACTTAAAAAAATTGAAAGCTTTACTGCATTTTTAATCGCGGGACACTGCACGATCAAACAACAAAATCGATAAATACCTTAATTCTTAATTGGTGACACCGGCTGAACTTTGGTTCCCAGTGGATTTGAAAGCTAACACCTTGGATGGACTTTAGCTGCTTCCCCAAACAATAGGTTACCAGTGGAAGATTTATTAATCCGCCCCAAAGGCGAAAGATATGAGATTGCGAAACAAACTCACGCACAAATTCACGTAACGAAACATACGATATTAATTTAGGTAAAACAGTGATCTTAATTAACCGTAATTACGAAAAGGAAAGTTTGATTTTCCACTTAAATTCACTGCACCCTCTTCTTTACTTCCACGGTAATTATTAGAACAGGTGAATTATCACCTTCGTTAACTACATTTTTCCGGCCGTCAACCAACTAACTTCCCACTCTCACATTTACCAAAAACACATCTATATATCAATCCTTTCGTCGACTGCCCTTTCCACAAAGGCTGCGTTCGAAACTTCAAACACCAAAATTCTCTCGCGCAAAGGTGCAATAAAGAGGCAAACAAACATATTACGTCATATTTATATAATTAGGACACAGCGTTTCGCTTGTACGTGAAACTGTCAATTTGACAAGATATTATATTACAAGAATTTAAACTGCCTAATAAATTAAGATAACGACTTAATTTTTCCACGTAATCTAAACGTTTGACATAAAGAAATTCAAGTACGAATGTACTCGAACAAAGAACTCATAAACCAACTTAAAATAAACAAACGGTGAAAATAGATTTAATTACGATTATATCTCAGAAGGAAAACATAAATCACAACTGGAATTTTTCAACAATCCAAGTGAAACATTCAATAAGCAAAATCGCGAAATCAGATGGTTTACCGCGTAACAAAATACAAAACTTTATCAACAATTACATTGTAACTTCGAATTTAAAATCGTAAAATAACTTATTAAACTCAATCTAAAATTCACATTAAACCAAATTCAAAATACATTAAATGAAAATCGTCAATCCAAATACTGTGTCCGTTATCAAACATTACTCAATCAACCAATCGATTCTAAACGATGGTTACAAACTATGGAATTATCTTGTTATACACAATTATTGAATAAAAAATGTTTTTTCTACCCAACGTTATTTGTAACGCCATCATAATATTTAAAGTTTCAAAAAACACAGTATGTTGTAGTGTTTAGAGTAGTGGCCTACAACGACGACAGTTCTAGATTCAAACTACAGTCGTCCCAATAATCAAAATTCCAGTGTAAGATGAGATGCTATAAATTCTTCTTCTCGATCGGATATAAACAGTAAGTTGCATACGTTTGTAGAACTTGGTAAATCCTAATCGCACTAAATACTAGTGTATACAAGCAATCAATAGTTATTTTTTAAATTAAAACAGCAAATCCAGTAATATATAGAATTGTATAATAATTCAAAATAAATGATAATAGAAAATTCTTATCTCCGAAATGAATACCTACAGATTTCGGCATTGCATCTTGGTAGACAATCTTGCTCAGTAAATAGAAAATTTGAAAAAATCGGCAAAGCTCCTCATTCATGAATTTCAAAAGATATTCAAGCCCACCTTTCTCGGCAGAAAAAAATTGACAATTTCTATATAAAACATTAAACATGCCAGCCAAGTATAACATGGTAAGATTATGTAAAAGCTCCTTAAAGTAAATATACTGGATCAAATAAATTATTAGCTCAACGCTATTAAATCCATTTTACGTTTTATTAACCAACCAATGTTTTTATAAATTAAAACATACATACATAAAAAATAGAGCAAAAAACCTACATCACTATACGAATAAATAGAAGCATTAATTGCCTGCTTCAGTAAGAAGCTTCACCGAGATAAAATTTAATCACCAAAAATCTACAAAACTTAATGACCTGTTTTACGACATAAACCAACGAGTGCTTGCAGAGGTGGATATATATATATTATTAACGGCACATTGCCGTGCATCTCCATTGACAACTAATAAACCGTTGGTTACAGATTGTTTATAGAGCTATAGAAGATAAGAATTGTGTTAATTCAAGCGGCAATGATTCACTGTTTGTTCTAGTTAACAAATAATTATTGATTAGCAGCGTACGGAAGGTATAGTACCTACGTGTTGATTCCAAACGCCAAGTTTCTGACCTTACATAACAACTGGAAAACAAACTTTCTAAAGCTGCAGATCAACTCCGGGTCACCCGCGTCACAAGAAAACAATAAACCAATACTATGAAAAAATTTTGAAAGTGAAGTATTGGTTATGTACGATGACTATAAATCAATTGGTCAACGTGTCATGTAAGACAAACTTGGCTTTCAACAAAAAAGACTCCCAAGCTACATAATAAGATTAGCAAAAACAAAATACAAAAATATTACACCAAAAATAGAAAAAGTTAGAAGTGTCGATAAGCATAGCGGCTCTAAATTCCCAAAAATTTATCATTCATCAAGTGAATACGTTAGAACAGGGGTGAGCAACCCGCGGCCCGTCGAACATAATTATGTGGCCCGCCAAGCATTTTCAAAATTGAACTTATTTTATTTATATTACAGACTTTCTACCGTCAATATACTGTTATTAAATTAATTATAAATTAAAGCATAAATCTTACTTTATAATTTATATAACATAATAATGCATACTAGTTAAATCGAAAAGCTTTTTGAGGCGGCCCACCCACTTGTCGGCGACCTATCAAACATGCAATACGAATGCGCACGCGCGGCGTCTGTGCTTGAACGAGGTAGGGGAAAGGCAAGCTGAAATTTAAAGCGTGATCACAGAGTAGCACTATTTGTGGTGTGATTTTTGTGCTTGCTTCTTTCTCAAATTCAGTGCAATCTGTCCGACTGGCAGGGTATTAAGTACCAATTTTAGCAATACTTGTGTTGTGTACCTCGAAAGGCGTGAGTGCAATACCTATTCTTATTAAAAAGGTAATATTAAGGTTTTTAAGTCAAAATTTATTTTCTACAAATTCCTTATTCATAATAGCATGGCGGGAAAACAAACAAAAAAACGGAAAATTGCGGATGAGCACAGGCAATTCCAAGAAAAGCGGAAATTTGATTATTTTTTTACTTGCGTTAAAGATGAAGATATATGCTTAATATGCTCAGAGACCGTATCGACATTAAAAGAATATAACATAAAAAGGCACTACGACACAAAACATGAACAACAATATAAGAACATAAAAGGACCACTGCGTAAAGATAAATTTAATCAAATGGAGAAAAGCTTGGGAAAACAGCAATCTATTTTTAAAAACGACGCTGTTTTATCAGACACGGCAGTAAAGGCTAGTTTCGTTGTCAGTCAAATACTCGCAAAAAAATGAAACCCTTTGCGGATGGGAAGATGATAAAAGAATGTTTGACTGCTGTTGCAGAAATAGCATTTCCTGACAAAGTAAATATTATTTCAAAGATTAGTTTATCAAGATTCACCATTGCAAGGAGGATTGAAGACTTATCCGAGAACATTGCGACAACGCTTCGTGAACGCATTGTAAAGTTTGACTACTGTTCTTTGGCACTTGATGAGAGTTGTGATATTAGCGATACAGCACAACTGGCTATCTTTGTACGTGGTATTGACACCAAATTTAATATTACGGAAGAATTGTGTTCACTCATTCCAATGAAAGGGACTACGACCGGCGAAGACCTGTACAGTGAACTAAAGTCTGTGTTGGAAACATTTTAAATTCCATTAGAAAAGATTATCGGTATATCGACAGATGGAGCACGAGCAATGTCAAGCTTGGAGGTAGGAGTGTCGGGAAGGTTGTTTAAAGATATTAATGAAGTTACAGGGAGGGAAATAATCGTTAACCACTGCATAATTCACCAGGAAAATTTGTGTGCGAAAAGTTTGAGTTTGCCAAAAGTCACGGTACCAATAATAAAACTAATCAATTTTATAAAATCGCACGCATTAAATCACCGTGAATTTAAAGAATTCCTAAAAGATTTAGAAACTGAATATGGCGACGTGATTTTCAATACCGAAGTACGTTGGCTTAGTAGAGGTGCAATGCTAAAAAGAGTATACAACTTAAAAAGCGAAATACAATTGTTCGTGGATATGAAGGGGTATGCTTTTCCTTATTTGGTAATAAACAATGGATGTGCGATTTTGGCTTTCTTATCGACATAACTCAGCATCTCAATGATCTCAATGTGGAACTTCAAGGCAAAAGACAGTTTATCCACAATTTGTATGATAAAATTAAGGGCTTTGAATGCAAATTGAAATTGTGGAAACAGCACCTTTTGCAAAATAATGTGTCCCATTTTCCATATTTAGAAAAAGAAAACCCTCGTAACTCTCAAAAACATGCGGAATATATAGAAATCTTAATCAACGAATTTCAGTCACGATTTCAAATGTTCAAAGTTGAGAAATGAAAATCTTTTCCTCGCCATTTAATATCGATGTGGATACAGTTCCCGAAGAAGAAGAAGAAATTTCCCCTTTTGACGAGTAATGCAAAGCAAATGATGCCGGAAGCACCTATGTTTGCGAACAATTATTTTCAACCATGAAAATAATTAAAAATGACCACCGGTCAAGACTAAGTGATGTACGATTGGAAAGCTGCGTTCGTGTAGCTGTCTCATCAATACCAGCTAACATTGATCAACTTGTAGCTAACAAACAGTGCCAAATTTCTCATTAAAAACTTCAAGCAAATTCGTTTTTTTTTATTCGTTTCTTCTTTTATTGTATTAAAATTTATGAAATCTTAGTTTTTTTCAAATTTCGTGTTTTTTTATTCTAATGTTTATTATACCTATAAATAACTCTTTATAAATTATTAATAAATATTAATTTGTGTGCAGCCCGTCAACAAATTTCAAAATTTGGATTGGCCCGTTGATAAAAAAGGTTGCTCGTCCCTGCGTTAGAATATTTAAAAATTGTCTGAAGTAAGTATAGAACCACTAGATTACAAGAAAAATTGCTCCGTTCAAATTTCCCACAAAAACATAAATCATTTAAACATTATATATATATATACCGGATAATTCAACGTTCTAGAAAAGTAAGCAGGCATCTTTATTAATGAAATGCGACAAAAAAAAACTTATGTAAAAGTTGTTGTTGTATTTAATGTTTTCTATTTACTAATATTATATTATATATCAAGGTTGAGAAGTGCATCATTATAACCTAAGCGATAGATTATATCGCGAGACGAGAAGCGTCGAGGGATATAAATCGCGCAGGTTATAATGATGCACTTCTCAACCGTGATATACATACAATTTTTTCGACTACTAGAATTATTAAAACCTTTCTACCTGTTACTAAATTGAATTTAAAATTTGAGATATTAATTTTAAATTAAAAATAAAGCCAGTGATTCTGACAGTTGTCATTAGTTTAATAAAATTAATTTTGACATAATTCTTAATTGTGATTTAAAACACAAAAATAAACAGATAACGTAAGTTTTTATTGCTAAAGTTGTTTAAAAACATTATTAGTTTAAGCATTTATTATATCTAAAACATATTTAACTCAATTCACATTTAATTAAGCGCGAACTTCAAATAACTTACTTTTTAAAATCAAATTAATTTATTAATTGAGCGATTTGAAAACTTAGATTAGCATTAAATAAAATCTCTTGCTCTTGGTACCCAGTTTCGTAAACTTTTTTTCTTTGAAACTGTTGTAGTATTATCAGAAAATGTAAATATATTCATTATTAACTACTAGTGAATAATGAAATATTATTTATTGTTCTTAACTGTCATAAATGTTAATTTTTCGCTATTGTAAACCGTCTTTGACAGTTTTGGCACACTTGTCAACATAAACGTCAAATTATTTTTGAAAGATTTTGAGACTTTGTGGGCCTTCCAGTCTCTGTTCGAGCAATAAAATGTTGTATTCAACTCGTTCCTGTTTAAATTGGACGCTTTTTTTCCCTCGAGGACTTTTTAAACCCTCGTTTCACTCGGGTTTAAAAATGTCCTCTTGGGAAAAAAAGCGTCCAATTTACACAGAAACTCGTTAAATAAACTACTATTACCTGCGCTTAAAAAAGTACAACTTCACGACCTACTATTATACGTAATAATGCAAGCGTATACAACTAGTACCTAGTGGAAAATAGTAGATTACATACTGAGGCGGAAAGTATTCCATTTCTGTCGAGAGAACTATAGTTTACCGAGAGGCATAGCCTCGAGGTGAACTAGTTCTCGAGACAAATGGAACACTTTTGCCAAGGTTTGTATACAATTTTATTCACAATCAGCCATTAAATAAAATAAATAACATAAAACTAATAAAAAATGAATGAAAACCTACTTCCAAAATATTATCGTTTATTTCTGTAAAGTATTAACACATAGTAGGCACTTCACAATTGACATATACGTATTTAATTTATGATTGTCATTTTATCAAATTAGTTAAAACAAAACACAAACAAATTACAGATTCGGAAAATGTACATTACTGACCGTGAGGTTTCATTACATACTCGTTTTTTTAACCATGGAACCGCTCACTTACCAACCTTTAAGAGGTTCGGAAAACTGTACGTTACTAACCGAGTGTGAATAAAATTATTTATTTATATACAGGTTGCTCTGTTTTTCTGCAATAGAGACGGATTCAATTTTTTTAAACATAGGGTATATATTTTATTTTCCTTTTTTATTCTTTGTATGAATTATAATAACATTTATAGAAAAAAAAATTTTCATTCATTAAACCCTTTCTGAAGATTTTTGTATTTTTTTAAATTCGACAATTGTAGGACTGTGGCGATAAATTAATATCTTTTAAATGTTACAATCTTTGATCTCAGTTTTTCCTTTACGTTACCTAAATTAAACGACGTTCTAACTTGTGCTTCTGTAAAATTTAAAAATTTTATTCAGTGCGTATTTCTTTGCTGCAAGTTTTTACATATTTCAGATACAAAACTTTGTTTTTTTATCATGTTATATTTATTTATGCGTTTTTTAATTTTTGGTCCAATTTTAAGCAAATTTAGTTACACATATCTGTATTATTTCGTTTTTGAAATAATTCAACTTTTACTAATATCGTATTAGTTTACCCATTCAATAATTATTACTTGACAAAAAAACTATTTAAGGTTATTATTCATATTAATAATAATAAAAATAATGATTTGGCAACAATAACAATTTTATAACATTTTAACAAACTTAACTAAGTAGGTATTCGAAGTAATGACCATTTTCTTGTAAAAATAGTGTTTCTTATTAAAAAAGCAATTACAAAATAGGTAAACTGGTACGATATTACTAAAACTCGAATTATTTCAAAGCCGGTTAATAATGCAGACATGTGTATAACTAAATTTGCTTAAAATTGAAGAAAAAATTTAAAAATACATAAATAAATATTTGATCGTATTTAAAAAACCCAAGTTTTTATATGTCAAATATGCAAAAATTTATGACAGAAAAATAAACACACTGAATGATATTTTCAAAACTTTACAGTATTAGTTTAGCTAACGTCAAAAAATTGAGATCAAAGCTTGTAAGATTTAAAAGATAACAATTTTTTGCTACAGTCCTACAATTGTCCAATTTTTAAAAAATACAATTATTATCAGTAACGGAGCACCATATCAAAAAATAATTTTAGTAAATAGAAAACAGTCAATGTCACTTTTATACAAAATTGTTTACCGAATTAATAAGTAAACCTACAAGTTTACCTCTCCACAACCTTGAATTACCCGGTATATATTATCTTTAATATCAACAGTTAGTCAAAAAAAAACGAATTTCAGTCTTACGAGAAAAAATTATATTTGTTATGTATAGCATTTTATATCGAATGTAAAACGTGCAAACTTTGAAAGAAAGAAATGTATCTGTGGGAAAACAAGATTAAATAGTCTAGCATTCACTCCCTTTCTTGTAGAGAATATAATCTTCGATAACGTTAAAATTTAAGATTGTTCAAAGAATAAAGTATTAAAAATATCTATCAAAATTATACTTCTTCAACTGAAACATATACAAACATTATTTTGGTTTAATTTTGGTATTATGCATAAATTTTTTGGTTTCAAATCAATCAATGCAGAAATATTGTTATTATAATCATTTTAATATTAGTATTATTCCAAAATAAATTTACCCAAATACTAAAATTGTACATTGTGATAAGCATTATTATTATTATGGAACATTTGGCGTTGGTTTAAGACTGTTATTACTTTTTGTGAGAAGTTAAAATATTTTGATTAAATCCAACTAACTCTTGTAAACATGATAATTTATATGTGCAATATAACCATTGCGTTTAAGCATTGCTAATATTCAATGTACTCTACAACACAAATTAAAAAACCAATTAATAACAGGCAATTTGAATGATGATGATGAACTATTAACACACAAAAAGTGATATGATTCTACATGAACATAGTTAATAGCATAAACTAACACATTAAGCAGAGAGTTAAATAAAAACTTACCTGTTCCTTTAACAACGCGTTTTGCTGCCGTTTAATTTCTCTTTCCTGAAACAAAATTTCAAACAACATTATTTACCTATCTACTCCACCAGCACCATAGTAACCATTGACCATTTTCAGTGAATCAATCATGCGTAATACTTTTATGCAACTACAAGAGTATGTATATTAATTTAAAGTTACCTTTGTATCAACATTAATACGTTAACTACAGTGGAAATTGTTTAAAGCAAATTGTTTTCGCCATGCAAACTTTTTTCTAGATAACATTCATTGTCGTTTTTACCGTTTAGATATAATATAAATTTGGTTATTACATACTGAGTATCATTTCATTTATTTGCCCATCAGAATAAAAATAAAACATTTTGAGTCGCGTATTTATAATGTATTTCTGAAAATTTTGAGTTTGTACTATTTCGTATTTTAATCTTTTCATCATGGACGTAGCTTTAATAACATGCCCAGGTGAATTGAAGATGTAAAATAGTGGCCTAAAAAAGTACGTATGTACATGTGTTGCAGGAAACATCGTAATTAAAAGGCATGAAATAATACAATAGTTTTGAAGACAATTATAAACGCATGTTTTTTGTGTTCTGTTAATTCCCGTACTTGTGTTGCTTATTGAATGTATGGGTAACTACATTTATTATACTATAAATGCAAGATCTAATATATAAAATATGGAACGTTGCTTGAACTCGAACGAATGCTTGCATATTTCCAAAAGCCTGCGTTTAATAATGTTGTTTATTAAATCAACGGTATCATGAATTAATTTATTGTAACAAAAGTAATTTTTTAAAGCACTGCTCATTTATTTCTCACGCTGAAAATAAATTGATATATTAGATCATAAATGAAATCACTACCAAAAGTGGGTGAGACGTTTAGATGCATATTGAATGGTAAAATAAATCAAATTATAGATGGAATTAGACAGTTTGCAAATAATAGTTTAAAGAACAACATTAAACACACGTTGCTACTCAAATCGTGATAAACAAAATAAAATAAAATCAGTCAGAAAAAAACTTCCATACTATAATATATTGTAACTTCTAGAATTCCGCTAATGTTCCAGAACGTTCGACGTGGAACAGAAAATCGTGTACGCAATCACTTAGTTTAAAAATAACAAGTTTATTGGTCACATAATTAAAACAGCTTATTTTGCAAGTGGTAATTACATAAACATATATTTCAAGCGTAGTGAGTTATTGGATTAATTAATTAGTTATACTGTTTTTGACTCGTATTGTATTTTAGTTATAGTAGATTTTAGTAATGTAAATAACATTTATTAATTTAAATAATTTATATTTAAGTTCACAGCACTATGTCTACCACGTAGTGTTGAGGTCCGTACGAACAGTAAAAACATGCTTAGTGAATACATAAACAAAAAAGCAGACGTGATCCATTACTAAAAACAACAATTTTTTAGTTATAAGACAACTTAAAACCATCGGAACAAAAAGAATTAATATAAATTCGAAGCAATGTACATTCTCAACGTCAAAAAACGCAAGACAAAAATTCTGTACAATTGAGATTTCTCAAAAATAATTACACATAGTTTAGAAATCTTTAAATAAATATAGGTTAAAAAGAGCAAACTTTATATCGTCCAAACTATTCGTCAACTGGATTTAGCAAATAAAAGCGCATTTCAAAGATTTATATAAAAAATAAAACAATTCAAGGTTATTGTCTACTCAGACATCTAAAAAAGGAAATTGAAAAACCAGTAGTGTATTTAGTATTAACATATTTCAACATTTACCTAATAAATATGTAAATTTTTCAAAATTTTTTATTTATATAAGTTACACTTTTTAACATTACGTGATTCTACTGAAATCTACAGCGATAACCTTTCTGAGTTTCTGCACAATTCTTAAAAATTGTCTCCTTATTTTTAATGTTTTAAGACAACCTTTATTTTTTAATATTTTAGTCTCCGTAATTTAGCATTGAACGATTTCCACAGTATTATCAGAAAATTCTACAAGCAAAATAACTGCAAATTAAATAAATAAGTAAAAAAATAGATGTTATTTTCCAAAATAATTCATAGAAAATATATTAAAGCGGCATTAGCCTACCTGTAATTTTCTTTGCTGTTCTTCGTGTCTATGTTTTTCCATTTCTTCCTGTCGTTTACGTCTAGCCTGTCATGCAACATCACAACAACTCAAAACATTAAACGTAATAAAAATAATAACATTCTATATCTCCTACATGATAGTTCTTAAAGTAATAAGTAATTTAAGAGATATAAAGTGTTGGTAAATAATGTTTATACATGTTATGTATCCATGCGCTTTAAGCATTAATTAATGGAACCATTTGTTGAGAACGATGATCATGCAATGAATGCAATTCTTATGAAAAAGCGTAATGATCAAAAGTGCTCTTGAACGTAAAAGTAGGATACAGTGTGCTAACTTAGAGCTTACACTATCTATATTATTGAAATAACCGACAATAATGTAATGTTTCCAACTAATGTCAATTTCGCTTATGCTGAGTCAACTTTGTTATCGTAAATAAATTAATTACTGTTTTCACCACTAAAACTAAAATAAAAAATGTTTAAAAACACTTTGTATAATACAAGTAAGGTTTCTTATTGAGATATGAATTTTTTACTAAAAATTAAATAACTATCGAAACTAAAAAAAAAAGAAAGTTTGCTGTGAATAAGTCATATAATACATAAAATATATTTAAATGTAAGCGTTATCATTACAACTGCAGATTATAAACAAACAAATAAAAAATCTTTATACCAGGCGAGAACAAAAGTGGTTAAAATGGAAAAGTTTTTCCATAAAAATAAAATAATAATACGATGAGTACGCTATTGAACATAGCAACATTGTTAACCGCCGGTATAAGCGAAGGGACACAATACGAATTATTTTAATAGCAGACTTCTTTTTAAATCGGAGAGAGAGGAAAGTTCTACCCTAGCTCTATTTCATTTTAACGGCATTGCAACATCAGCACCTTCAATTACCCTAAACTAACTAGAATTTTTGTAAATGTCCCTAAATAAATGTCATTCTTGACAACCTTTTGACAACAAAACAAAACAATAACCTAACTTTTATTTCATAATTCGTAAACTTTTAATTGTTTTACTTTTGAAAAACACTCGAGGCCTGAAAAAAAAACCAAAACAAACTTGAATAAACACAAAAGCAGGGGCCACGTTATGGATCACATGTACAAAGTTATAACTTCCGATTATGACTATAACTAGTGATGGACACAATTGAATGTTTAAATTATTAAATTATCATTGAAAAAATTAAATGTATTTCATAATCATATGCAATATGTATATAATACACTCTGAACTATATAATTAAGCAACGGCATAACTCAAATAATATACAACAAATTCTTGTTAACTCTGTTAGTAGCAATAATCAAAATGAAATAACTATCACTAGAATTATCGTTAAAATAACTATAAAAACTACATCTCCGAACAATATTAACTGTTCAGATTCATTACGTATTATAAGTTTGCATCGAAAACATAATCGAATTCTTTAGTCGAGTGAAATACCAAATTGTTTCGAACATATCTTATTCAATGTTGGTGTAATAAAAACAAAAAAAATCAACAGACTTTAATTATTCTAATAAATAGTCAAACCATTTATTAAGAATTCAAAAAATAGTAATAATAAAAACAATGTAGATAATTTCCATTGGAATTATCCATCGACTTGGCAACATCGGAAAGCTACGCTTCCCTATGGACGAGTAATCTGTATACTTTTGCAATGTGTTTGTTTGTCTCAAACATGTAGAAAAGGAAGTACATTTGTTTATTGCTATGGTACGCACTACTTGTCAATTTATGTTGACATACTTATAACCTCAAATTTTAGAATCGGTTCTAGCAGCATTATTTGAAGTACGTAGATAGTAAAATGAATTGAATCAAACTTTAAACATGAAATATAAATACAATGTATATTTAGCTTGAAGTAGGAATATGTAAAAGTAAACAAATACAATTGTCGTTTGACAAGTAGTGCGTACCGTTTGTTGACAAATACTATTTCTATCTCTTACAATGTTGCGTACACTTTGCAGCCTGCGATTACTCGTCCAGAGGGAAGCATAGCTTTCCGTTGTTGCCAGGTCGATGGAATTATCTAACTATTCTCATTTAGAAGTTAGGTTATTGTCCTCGACCTTTTGCAAAGCAGGTACACACACCACTCCCTACGTTTATTTAGGGACATGTAAAAAATTCTAGTTGTTTTAGGAATATTGTAGATGTTAACGTGGCAGTGCCGGTAAAATGAAATAGAGCTAGGGTAGAACTTTCTTCTCTCTCCGATTTAAAAAGAAGTCTGCTATTAGAATGTCTCCAGTGGTGTAACTAATGTTTTTGAACCCCCCGAGCAAAATCAAATGCAAACATAAAATAGCACATCCTACGGTGCTTACACAGTTCGCGGGCTTCCTTTAGTTACGCCACTGGATTCATCAGAATATTCCCAAGATTTACAAGCTCCCGAATGAACAACCTACAGCGTATAAAATATTTTACTCTAACGAATGATAAAATAAGAAATGTTATTATTATTTAACTTAATTATTCTAGCAGTATACTTATTATACAGGGTGTAACTAATATAACGCATAATCTCTTAATGGGGGATAGCTACGATGGTTTCGAACAGATTTGCTTTATGAAGATGTGGTCTAACATTTCAAAATTTTTTCGTGAAATTTTCATTAAAATAACTTATTAATTACGGACCTGTTTCGTTTTAAATCAATAAAATAGAACATGTGTTAAAAAATGCAAGCTAAAAAAATGGTGACTACTGGAATAAAGTTCAGTGTCAAAGCTATTTGTATTAACAAGTTCTTTATCGTTTGATGACGTTGCAAAAAACATTAAGTATAAAATTAAAATGCAATCATACCAATGCCATTACACGTTATTAAAATTACATTGTCTACATTTTTCTATAACGTATCAGTTTAGAGTTCTGTGATGCATCACTAGTTATAAATATTAATTATGCAGTTGAATAAAAAACAGAAAATAGTACCTACTTGAGTAAAAGAACTAAATACCAAATAACTACAAAAGTACCTATCCGTAAATAGCAAAAATTAAATCAATTACTAATTTGAATTTAAAATCGCGAAAACTTGTCTACATTCTGCAAGCTGACTAAAACTAGTAGATTAAAGAAAACTAACTATTAAAAAAAAAGTACAGAATAGACAGAACAACAAATTGTAAATATTAGTGCATCAACTTATTTTGTGTGAGTGCAATAAAACCTGTACCGTTAGCAAAACAATCATCACTTTTAGATACGGTTAGTACGTGCTGTTTACTATTAAAGTATCTTGAGCTGTGTTACAGGCTACTTGTATTCGGGTTCAACCAGGGATGTATTGAAAAATTGACATTAAGAGATTATGCGTTATATCAGTTACACCCTGTATACGTTTCCCTACTAATAATAATTACATGATGTAACAGTCGTAATTTAAATGTGAATAAGTAAATTTTTGATTTGCAATTTTGTATCTTTCGTATAAAACGTCTATGCATTATTTTTATCGGTCGTAATTTTCCCAAATCTAGTTTCTGTTTGAGTATTAACATATATATAAAGAAACTGGAAAGTCCGATTTAATAGCGCAATAAGCGTGTTAGTAAAAACCGCCTTAACCTGATACCATTGTTTATTGAACTTTTTTAACCTACCACATTACTAATGGAGCAATTAAGAGCGGGGTATTTAGATTTAAGATCTTCAAAATCTTTAATTACGGAAGCGTTTTTTATATTTAAATCTTGATCAAAGCTTTTAGAATTGTAAGCACTAATAATGTTAACACGGCTCTTCCAAATTGTAGCAACGGTTGAACTAGCCAAACCTAATTCTCGAGATACATCCGATTTTGTCTTTCCCCCTTCTATTTCTGATATTATACGTATTTTCTGTTCAAGACTGAATGCTAGGCGTTTGCGACCCTATCAGTGAAATATTTTATAAACTTTATAATTCCCTAACAATGTTTAAATTCTTAGATACACTTCCGAGAAAAATATTTGTAAATCAAAATATTTTTCTCTTTGTTCCATTTACTCATTTTCCAACAAGAAATTAGACAAAGCAACATGGAATACAAACAAAATGCAAACACGACAAAATACAAATTGATCAAGCACAGAAAAACATACGAACTTACCTCTAACAATTGTTGAGATCGAGCTTCTCTTTCTCTACGCGCCGCTTCTTGTCTTTCAGATCTTTCCATTTCTCTTTGCAACCTAGCCTGTTCTTTTTCCATTCGGGCTTGAGCACGTGCTGCTTGTTGTCTTCTAGCAACTTCTATTCGTTGTTCAACAGCTAAATTAGTGCGTGTCACAGATTTTAATTCTTCTAACCTACACATTTATTAATCATATTATAACTTGATTTTTACATGTATAATTTTGTCCGTACCTCCTATTTACATCATCCTCAGTTAAACGGATAAATTCACCTCCTTCTGGAACCATACCTGATGGAACAGGTTGGAGATAATCACCAAGAATAACGCGACTACTAAATGTAAAATTCTCTTTTGTCAAATCAGTGTTTTCCTGATAATCTAAATACTGTAAAATTATCGAAATTAGTGAGTTAAAATAAAGGCAAAATAATAGCAAATACCTGTGTAATATCCGACATTTGTTTAAACTTATTAGAAGAGTCTGGGGCAATATAAATAACATCACCTTTGATATTACCATTTTTACCCAATCCTCTAATTACAGTCTCTCGTTTCCAACCTATAAGTAGTTAAAAACAATTATCGCGGCAGTTTAAAATTAAAAAAAACTAAACCTCTATCGAGAGGAACTTTTAGTGCACGTTCGTCAAAGTGCTTTGGTTTTCTAACTGTAACGGAAGAATCAGTCTCCATTTCAGAATCCGTGTGATTTGAATCTGTAAGATTATCAGAATCTGTTGATGCATCTACAGTACTGGAATTAGAATCACTTAGAGCACCCCTAAATTTTTCCTGTAAAAGTTTATTGAAAGTCTTTTCGTCACCACCAGCCTCAACCATTAACTGTTGCGCGGCCAATATATTCGATTTTAGTAACGTAATCTGCTGATTCATTGAAGCATTTGGGTCCAAAACTTGCATAGGTTTAATGCCTGTTAGAATAAAGCTGTATTTAAATTACGATAAACACATTTTATACCTAAAGCCCTACTCTGGGCTAAAAGAGAGGCTACGGTATTTTTCTTAGGTTTACTTATTCCTCTGCCCAAATTACGAGGCCTCCCATCTTTATGTATTGGAATTGGAAGAGATCCAATGGTGGACGAGCTAGTCGATGTTATTGCTGTTGTAGTACTTAAACTATCATCCAATCGCGTTGGAGATCTTGGAGAGTCTGCAGATGCAAATAATTGTTGTAATGATGCACTTGGCGTTGCTGGAGGTGGATGACATGAAGATTGAATTACTTTTCGAGGTTTAGGGCCTGGTTTTCTTCTCGCTATATTATTATTTACATTTAAAGTTCTAATTAGTTTCTTCTAATTTTATGTTTGTAAAAGTGTAATTAATAAAATATTATAATAAAGCAATTAATAATTATACACACTTTACTTTTAAAATTAAGAAGAAACGTATCAGTTCGTTTTAATGATACATAGCAGAAAATGAAAGTGTATTTAAAATCCAATACGTTTGAAACTTGATGAACCAAGATTAATGTAGAAAAAACTAATAATTAAAAAGAATTACTTCAACGGAGAACCGTGACAAGTAAAAACTAAAAATATACTATACTTACAAATTCTATCCACTCCTAAACTCGCAGACATATTACTAAGAGAGTTTAATGAAGAACTAGTTAAGTTAGTAGAGCTTGGCTTCATCGATAAATTTAAAGGTGTATCGCCCCCAATTGATTCGGAGAATCCACTATTATTATTATTATTATACGTGGAATTTGGCATGACGGGACTACCATTAGTTGGAGCTAACTTTATAACTTCTACTCGATCGTTGGAAGCGTTTAAAGTTGAAGAATCTTGCGACTCCTATAGCAATACCGTGGAATGAATTGCAAACATAGAATAGAGCAATACGTACGCTAAGTTTAGGACGTTTGGCTGCTCTTTCGATGTGCATACTTCCACTTGATAAAGAGGGATGAACGCTAACTGAAGGCGGATCAAGAGATATTGTCTTTTTCCTTCCTCTATTCGTAGTTCCTGGTATTTTAGGTCCCACTATAGACGATGTGTATTTTATTATTTCTGTATCTGGAGGTAATCGTACACCACCTAGTATTGTGCTGGGATCGCTGAAAAAAGATACTACTTTAATATATTAAAATCAAAAAAATTATACAATGATTTATGTTTACAATTAAACTTACTTGTTTCCTTCTAATGCAGCACTAATAACATAATATAAAATTAAAAAATAATTTGTTTAATTTTGTTTAGATATTGTATGTGGACAGTGCCCTCAAAACCGCAGAGTTTTTAATACATTAATAATAAAAATAAATAATTTGTAAAGTGTAAATGTTACGATGGTAGTGTTACTTCAAAATTACAGTAACGGGTGATTATTTCCCGACAAAACGCTATCATGCAAATGCCCAAGCGCTCTAAAAAATACGTTAATTGTATAAAGTACAGTAACGCAAAAACTTACAACAGTATTATACAAGAAGCTCACTGGTATGAAACTGGTATCAATAAAAAAAAACTGGTGTAGTCACCACACGGTGAAAGGAATGATGAAGGAATGTCTATATATTTTTTTAAGGTTATGTTGTCATAACACTGCTTTAAAGTGATATGTAATTTTTTTGAAATATTTCTCCTCGATTTCATTAAATATATAATCGAAATACGGCAAATTTAGCTTATGTTGTCATATTGACTAACCCCTATATTTGTGCGCCTCGATATTGATTTCCGTTTTAGTAAATCAGTAAAAATGATTATTTTTAACGTATCTTGCTTTACCTTCAAGATATGGAATTATTTTCTAAAAAAAATCGTCGCAGGCAAGATTCGAACTTAGATTGTATTTGTGAATTAATTTTAAATTATAAATACAATATCTAATAAATTGTTATTGTTAGAAAATTTTGTTATTTCAATAAATTGTTAGGAAGATTTATCTCTATAAGAAACTGTAAAAATAATTCGACTAATTTACATAGGTACAAAATTATATAAGAATAACTGTTAAAAATGGCGGATACAGCCACTTCCGGTTTTTTGATGAGACCCATCTTTTGATAGGACCGAGAAAATATGAAAAACCAGCTCCATACCAAATTTTAATTTACTAGAACTTTTGACTCGAGAGTTATCGTGAGTACATCCAAAGATAAGGTAAGGAAGATGCAGCACTCCGCGGATAAACAAGAATATAGAAAAAAATATTATTTTTAACGTATCTTGCTTTCCCTCTACAATATGAAATTTTAAAAAAATCGTCACAGGCAGGATTCGAACCTAGATTATATATGGAATTCACTTTAAATTATAAATCAAATATCTAATAAACTGTTAATGTTAGAAAAAAAAATTTATTTGAATAAATTATTAGGAAGAATTATCTCTATAAGAAACTGTAAAAATAATTCGAATAATGTACATACCTACAAGATTATACAAGAAAAACTGTTAAAAGTGATAGATACACCCACTTTCGGTTTTTTTATCTGAACCATCTTTTGATAGAACCAAGAGAATATGAAAAGCCAGCTACATACCAATTTTCAAGTTACTAGGACTTGTGGTTCAAGAGTTATCGTGGGTACATCGTTGGGTTAGTCGATATGATCTTAATGAAATCGAATAGAAAAATTTCAAAAAAAATATAGCATGCTAAGAAATCAATACAAACGTGTACATATCACTTCAAAATAGTTTTGTGACAACACTACCTTAAAAAAATATGTGAATATTCCTGATAGGAAAGTAGTGTGGTAACCACACCAGTTTTTTTGTCAAAAATACATTTTTCTGATTCAGGGGACCTTGAAACGTAAAATTACGCAAAAAAATTTTTTTGAAAAAAAATTGCGATCGCAATACTTTTCTTATATGAAAGTAATAAAATTTTGGTCATGTTAAATAACGAGTAATTAAAATAATAAAATAGCAAATAAGAACGCTAACTGTGTACTCGTCGACACTTCGATTAATTACTTAGCAAAGGTTAGCATTATACCTTATGTAGGAAGAAATATATTGTATTCTACGCTTAAAATGGACAGATAACACATATAACTTTTTTGAGGTGACGTTTCGCGCATCCTCGTGTACATCTTAAGGCGAGTGTAATTTGGTTTAGTACGTGATGAACCCAATTACAGACTTACACAAAAAGTTTGAGAGGTATAATACACTGAGCCAAGATGTTGTTCTTCAAAATTTAGATAAATACTAAACACAATTAAACTAAAATAAAATGGGCAACCATTTGACGCATACTTGTATAATCAAAAATTGTAAATGTCAAGGTAATAGTTATCAATGAATGATTAAACAAAAATAAAAGTTGCAATTTTTGAAATTAAACTGCTGTATGTAAACATTACTTAAAATATTAGTGTCGCTGTTAAAATTCATATCATCTTTGTGCAAGTTAATGCATTCTGAAACTAAGATGTTTCGCTTTTTTTGATACTCTAGGATGCATAAAGTGACTATTATTATACCAGAGTGCGTATTTAACGTTCTATCACTTGTTATAGAAAGTAAGAATGTTTACGTTCTGTTATTAAAAATGATTTAAGAAGAATTAAATTTGGTAATGGTTGTGGACAAATGTTTTCAAATTTAATTTACTAAACTTTTTCCAAGACACTTAATTTTTGCTTTCAAGCCTTATGCTTAATAATTGTTGTTATTTTGCAACTGTTAGTTTAGGATTAATGGGAGAGATTGTTGCAAAACTTTTCGTTAAACAAATCATTTGTTAAACAAATCTGTTGAAATACAATTACTTGATCGAAAAAACTTAAAGCACTATTTTTTTTATAGTTACCACACAATTTAACTCATGAAATTGCTGCTGACTTGAATTTGCTTAAATGCATAATCGAATTGTTTCACATTTTGATTGACTAGTATATCGAAATTGTCTCAATAGTGATACATAAGCAAAAAAGATTATTTATTCATTCATTAATTTGAAATAATGATAATTTTAATTTTATTTGAATAATTTTTTTGAAAACAAAACTTTTTTGTTTTTATATAGGTAATTATAAACGTCCGTGACAAACATGTAGAAAAATACCCATGTCGAATTATTTTATTCAAGAAATGCATGTCAGCATTGATAACGTGTCTAGCCTTCAATTAAAATTGTCAAGATCATTTAAAAAAAGAGAAAAGCAGCAAAACGAAAGAAAAACAAGGCTTAACTACAAAATAATTACCGATCCAACCAACATTACACTTGACTTACTGCTGTCGGAATTATTAGAAAAAACAAAGGAGAAACCTAAAGAAATGTAAGCAAATAAACAAAGAGAAGTATATTCTGCATATCCGTATTTTCAATTCGTTAGTTATATCCAACAAAAAAATAAAAAAATAGAGTATTATTGTTGAGCAATTTACATGACGATATGGAAGTAGACAACATCTAGAAGAAAAAATCAGAAACTATAGGTTTTTACAATAAAACAAAAGATGGCGTCAATGTAAAAGTAGCCAACTACAACTGTATCAGACCAACCAAGAAATGACATGTTGTACTTTAGAGTAACATAATGAATGTTGGCAAAACATTGATATATGAAACGGTGAAGATAAAAAAATCTAAATTTAGGAAAACATGTTTTTGGATGATATTTTAAAATGTCCTACAATTAAACAAGTAAATGAACCTCTTACAAAAAAATCTGCAATAAAATAAAGGAAATGTGATCAATTGTATGTGATGTGTAATAAGCCAATATGTAAGAAACACAAGGTGTATGTTAAATAAAGTTAAATATATCTCAAATCATTGATAACGAGCGCCACCTAGAGTAGTTAGTAGTAGCTGGTGTGTTGCATTTTGTTGTTAGTCGTAAATCGTGATTTGTAATAATAAAGACGTTACTTTAACATATAAATGGACAAATAAAATAAATAAAAAGTAATTATTTCCGTTAGTAACACACGTCATTTATTTCTATTTAAAGACGTTAAAGATGGTTAAAAACAAGTCGAGTAGTTTTCACCCACATTATAGAAATCTGATGATCGTAAGACAGTAGAATAAAAAGACTAAACTGAGATTTACATACTAATTTAATGTAGCCCACAGATAATTTTTATTCGAATAAACAAGTACTTATGCAGGGTTATTTACGCTATACGGCACGGAACAGTTATTTTTTTAAATACTTTTGCAATATACGCAAAAGCCTGTGACGTATATTATAAAAGTATCAAAGTTGTGTTTTTTTTAATGAAACTCCCTGTATATTATTGCACTTTTAGATGTTTCGGTCAAAATAGATGTGTGTTCTTATAACGTTTATAAGGTCTAAACCTTAAGGTTTTTTTTAAATAACTTGAATTTTGTCAAAATATAACCTTATCTTCAAGTTTGAAATAATAAGTATCCACGTCATGGGAGCAAAATTTACAATTAAGTGTAATAACAGATCATATTTTATATTCCAATTATAATAAACATTACATCTTATACAAAGTGTTGAAAAATGAAAGCCTTTTAACCCTTTCGGCCCTTCCGGCGGCATTTGTCACCGCATAATTTACAGGCCTTTAATTTGCCCGCAAAACATATTTTTACCATCTAGCCCTAGATGTCACTTCTATGACATGTTTTAAACAAATTTCATGTTTTGTTTCAGCCATATTTATATTGTTGTAATTGTGAGTGATTGTTGTGTCGAATGCAATAAACATGGATCCTAACATTCCAAGCGATACATTTGGTAAGTTGAAATAATTACATTATATCAAATCTTGTTAACACGTTACGTTAACATATGGCATTCTAAATAAACCTCGTCAGAGGTTCTCAAAATTCATGTACGCAATTGCCACCACCAGACATTGCCGCCATAAATGGTAATAAAAATAGTTATCTTTATTTATTATTACAGACGGGTATGGCATAACTCCCACACTGTTTTATGGTAGTATAAATAAAGTTGCGAAGACAGTAACAATGCAGGATTCACAGGCTGCCATAATAGCATCACCTGAGTCCGATGTCGAGGATGAATTGATAGAAGAAGATGAGGCAGATGAAGTCGATGAAGATAATATTCCGCTTTTAACTTTGGTATCACAATTATCACAAAAACAAAATGCGAAGAAAACGGTACATTGTACCAAAAATCAGTATTAACCGCCAGATATTGTATTTAGTACAATAAATGATGAAAATGTTGAGAATATTCATCAAGATCAGAGTCCATTCAGTTACTTTGATAAATGTTTTCCTGGCAAAATATTTGACGAACTTGCCGAGAAAACTAATATGTTTCATTACAAAAAACAGACAAGAGTGTAAATAGAAATGAACGAGAAATTATAAACTTCGTTTCACTACACATTCTCATGGGTGTAATTCCTTTTCCAAGGCTTCGAATGTATGGGACACCTGCGACTCGAATAAAATGTTTAGACGAGATAAATCTACCGAGAAACAGGTTTGAGTTGTTAAGAAATAATTTGCATATTGTTGATATCAGCAAGAACCATAATAAAGAGAACGACAAATTGTGGAAGGTGCGGCCAATTATAAAATCTTTTGAAGATCGGTGTGAACAATTGACAGTAGAAGAAAATATCTGCATTGATGAATCCATTATACCGTTTAAGAGACAACTTGTTATAAAAGAGTATATCAAAGGAAAACCGAATCCATGGGGCCTCAAAGTGTTCATGTTATGTGGCGCCTTTGGCATAATATACCGATCTGTAATATATCAATGCTCTACCAGTTAATATTCAAGAAATATACTCGGCAACCAATGGAATGGTTGTATACCTTACAAGTAGAATGCCTGAACATGCAGGTCATAAATTGTTTTGTGGCAATTATTTTAATTCTTTATTATTTATATAGCGCGAATAACTCTCTATACATAAATATAGAATCATTTGTGATACAATATTTCCTTTTTCCAATTTTGCTTATTAAAATGTTCATTGCACATATCTATTGATTTTCATTATTAAAACAAAATTTTATTCATTAAGGTAAATAAAATAAATCAAAACAGTTAATAAGTTTCTAGCAACACTTTATTCACAATAAAGTGAATAAAATGTTTGTAGCCACACTTTGTTCAAACTGCTGTTGACAACACAAATAAAGTATTTAAAAAAACTAAACGTCTCACTACTTTTTAAATATTCGTTGCTAGGATAATAATACTAATAGTACAATTGAAGGGTTTGGTGCAAAAAGGGTACAAGTGATTTTTTTACATTTTTGATTAAAACGCATATATGTCAAGTTAAACCTACCCTCTGTTAGTACAAAAAAGATACAAGTGCATTTTCATCTTAGCAGTGACATTTTTAGATAAGTAGCATAACACACTAAACTAAAACCTCACAATGGTGTTCGCAAAAACGATAATAAAGGCACTAACTCAAATTGTCAACTTATACACTTATACCGTTTTTGCACCAAACCTTTCAATTAAGATTCATGTAAATAAATTATCTAATCAATAATTTTTTTTGAAAATTCTACAAAATTGGAAATTATCTTGTATGATACACGTGAATAAATACAATTTTATCAGCTCACAAACATTATCGCTAAACAATATTTTCGTGAATGAAATTTTTCTTTATTCACTTGTATGTACCATAAATAACTATTATTTTATATGCTTATTCTTCTATTTATTATTAATTGACCGCCAACGTAACTAATTATAATCGGAGCTATGTTGAACCAATTTTGGATTGAACAACATTAGATACAAATAGAAAATTTACATAGGCGCGATAATGAATCAATGCAATATAGTTCTGCCAAAAGACTTCAATATTGGCGAAATGTCTAGCCGATCAATAGCCTATGTTCATTGCTGCTTGGAACAGCACAGTTTCAAATCATAAAATTAAAAAAATAAACCGATAAGAATAAAATGTAACACCAGAGAAATGTTTACCTAATTGTGTATATAATAATGCTTTCACGTGACCATTTTTAACTTAATATTAAAACTTATATACTCCAAAACTTTCTAACAAGTTCAAAATTATAAATAACCTTGTAATTACTTTAAGCATTGTAGGTTAAATTATAATTAACTTAACCAGAAAAAAATAATATTTAACACTATATAAGTAGGTTTAGTGTTAATACTAAGACAGGGCGGGTAAGTATACGTAAAACAAATAATTATAACACTATGTTTTAATTAAAGAGTAACTAATATAAATAAAATAATATTTACCTTAGAATACTTGTTGGTAGACCACTAGGTATAGTACTAGTATCAGATGCAGTAGTAGTATTAACACTATTTTTTTCTAAATTGTTAGCAAGACTGAGTGGGTTTGTAAAAATACTAGAAACAGGCGGTGTTAACTTCGGACTTGAATTTTTGGGTTTATCGGTTTTCGAATAATTTACATCATTAACCTTAGATGTTTTTCTATCCGTATTGCCGGTATTTGTATTAGAACTACTAGTTGGAAGCTTCATGCTAGGTTGTATTGTTAAACTAGGACTCGAAGAAAATTTTCCAGCATTAGTACTAGAAGTAGTTGTTTTACTATATGACATAGGAGAACTTGTTCGAACAGATGATCCATCCGCTTTTATATTACTATGCGAAGATATTGAACCTTTTGATTTCGAAGTGCTTCCTTGTTGAGATTTTGGCAGTGAAGATGAATTAAAGTTTTTTGCATTTTTCGACGATTTTTGATAAGCCGAAAGAGATGACAATCCTAATGATGAGTATGGTAGGTCAGCCGGATTCGAAAGACCGGGGAAATTTAAACCAGTTGCCTGGATACGAGCTAAGTAGTCTTGTGCTGCCAAGTGAGATGCCATTGACCACCATGCCGCACCTAAAATACATTAACAAAATTAATATATGAAAACAATTAAAAATCTACATCAGTAATTACTCACACAAACAAGCTAAAAGCTACAGACATTAATTTCAAAGACAATACAAACTTTACCATTTTCAATAATTAATTTGATTAAGTTAAATCTGCAGAATGTTATATGTAATTATTACGGAGCAAACTTATTACCTCTTTTACAGTCTTTGTGCTACAACTGAAACGGTAGTGGGAGGAAAGTAGATCAATAAAATGAATTACACATTTAGGAACCGTAATAGCTCAACCCTGCGTGTGTTCAATATTTCATTTCTATTACCGCCTTTTAAATTATATTTAAATAAACTATAATAACTTGAAATTAAAAAATATTTAGTTATGACTTCATTGCAAAATATTCAAAAATTCTTCTACCTAACAGTAAATTTATTTATATTGTACAATCGTTTTACTCTAACACTTTTACGAAACTTTTAGATTATTTTCATCGATTACGCAGAATGGTAAATTTAAAAGAAAATACGTAAAATTCTTTATACGTTATATAAAAATTCTTAAAATACAGACCTTCCTTTAAACTTTTACAAAATACAACTGCTTAATTATGCAAATAGTTACTACTGTCAAATAATTTTTTCTTCCTTCACATCCAAAGCCCCTTTGATGCTATACATAAACGTCATGACGCGACCCTCCTAACCGCTTTGTCATTATTCAAATTTGATTTATTACTTTAATCAACTGCCAGTTTTAAAAACGAAACATTTGTAATGATGAAGAATGTGCCCTTTTACATTAAGATCATTGCCGCTTGTTTTTAAAATTCATTTTTTATAGAATAACTGACTGTTAAAACAAATATAATTATAAATAATTATGAGATAATTTTAACTAAATTGAAATTAAACAACTAAATTAACAAAAAGTTTTTGAGTCAAATTTAATTTCGTTAATATAGTAAAATATATTTACCACGTACAAAATGGCGCCAATGAGAAACAGATTTCCGTTAATTCCAGGCATAGTACATATTTCCACTCAAGTCACAGTCTTAGTTACAATACGATACAGAATGAATTTAATTAGTGTTTTACACAACCGATAAATTAAACAATGGGTACGAAATAAAGGTTTTTTTAAGGACAAATGCTCGGCATTATTATCTTACTTGCGTTAACGTCTAAAGTTTATATATTACACATACAAGTCCGAGGCTTGAATAATCGATATCTTTTTACGCACTACCAGGGTACACAAAAATCTACGAAACTTACAAGTCTTATATGTGGATGTATAGCATTGTTGATTTAAATTTTACTGTATAGATACAAATAAAACAATAACACGGCAAAAATTAAAAAAATAATGATGGTATCTTTAAAATATATAATATCAACTTTTACAAATATGTATGTCAAAGAATAAACTTATGATTAGATTATAAAAACTTGATTTTACATTTGATAAAAAAAAATACAAAATACACAATACAGGGTGGTAAATTTTTTGATGTCTACCGTTGGTATCTTACAAGTTATACAAGATATAAAGCATTGTTTGTGCGTTATTCTACCAATGCATGCCCGATATTTGTATGTTTTTTAATTAATATCTAGGTATTGTACAGATCAAATATTTTAATCCTTCTAAAACTTAAACTTTTTTTTATTACAGCCCTATTAATTTTTTTATAAAATCCTTGCTTTCATTAATAAATTGATAATTAGACCAATCTGTCAAACCTATTCATACACTAGAGGCAGATTTTATTATTATTAAATTTTATCATTATTCTTTTATTGACAAAAGACAATAAAACAGAAACATATTGCAAATATTTTTTTATGTAACCTTAAAGTTAATTATTCTATGCTCCTTGAAGGTCATCATAACACATCCGTGTATGTATTCTATAATTTCTATGACATTTAAATAAGGCCCCTAGAATCGCTATGGCATCTATTCTTTAAATGTTGTATTTTATACTGTAAAGTCATAATGTGAAGCAACTAGATACAGGGTCCTGCAAACGTGCGTCGGTCGGTCTTTGCTAGCGCCTTTTCCGTGCGAGATAGAACAAAATGATTCGTACAAAACGTTATTGGTTTAAAAACCTTTATAGCGTAAAACTATTTTCAGCCATACAAGGTGTCCAATTTTGCAGTATAACGAAAAAAAATTTTTTTTTTCAAACGGGACGTCGTGTATATTTTTTGATTTTTAAATGTCTTAAGTAATTTCTAATAAAATGTCTATACCATTTCCTATACCTAAACTTAAATAGCCTATAACTTAGCTCTATTGGTATGCGGTTTGGATTTTTTGAATATTTAAACATTGTTTTAATGATTCCGTGTCAAACTTTGCCGCATTTCTAACCTATTACTTAAAAATTAACGATACTATAACATCAGATGTGGGATTCGCTCGCGTTTGCCCTCAAGTACAATTTTGAACTAGTTTAATAAAACAAAAGTTAAATTAAAGAAGTGTTGTGTGACAATATGGCGGAACCACCGTTTAATGTTAGTGATGTAAATTGCGCAGAATCCGGAGCTGTGCCATCACCTACAGCTACTGCAACCCTTTTGACAATCGTAGCAAATGTTAATTAAAAAAAAAATTCTGCAGTACCGTTTCCTGAAAATGTTTATACTGAATTTGCTTTACTGTCACTGGATTATTTGGTAGATAATGTAAATCAGTGGATTAAAGGGGTAGAGGACGTCGGTACTCAACTGGGTTGGAACGACCGAAAACTTCTTGTACATGGTCCGAGTTTAAAATTGCCATTAAAACAGCTTTTCCGCGTCGACGAAATTCCAGAGAGTTGTTAAAAGAAGCTGTCTTGTATACTTCTAGATCAAGAATCCGACCGATCGTGGATTTGGCCCAATCATGTTATGATTGAGTGTGTATACGATGGATCCTACCGTGAAAACAGTCGTAATGAATAGTCGTACAAAAATTGACCAATTAATTGATTTATTAGCCGGTATTCGTAAAACGCGGAATTCGAACGGCAATATCTCTATACGTACAGCCAGTAATGTGAACGATTCACGCTGTGTTCCGAATAATCGCAAATCGTGCTTTAAGCGCGAGTCTTTTGAACACTTACAAGCTAGTTGTCCCCGTAAAACTGTTTATAATTATAGTAGGGAGTTAACCAACCCTGCAAAAAGACCTACGAACGATATGTTTTGTACCTTCGGTAAGAAAACAAACCACAACATTGACAAATGTTTTGCTTATCAAAGACTTGAACAGTGCAACCGAAACGTAAATCTTTGTTCAGCAAAATTTAGGAATCGCGATGACGTGATAGTGGGTGTAATAAAAGGTATCGCGGTAAATGTTTTAATGGACACGGGGGCGCAAGTATCACTGATAACTGAAAAAATGCTACGCAAAACAAACTATCAGACAAGCCCGTTAATCACTGGCCTAGCGGGATTAGGACGCATGGTCGTCTTATCTACTGCTGCTACAAAATTTTTCTTGAACTTCCAGATGTGACAGAAATACTTTTTCTAGTCATTTCAAACGAAGTCTTGCACGTGCCGGTAGTCCTTGGAACTGATGTTTTAAATCGCCCTGGAATTGTTTATGAACGTAAGTTGGGGGTAATACCATTAAAAGATGAAGACAACATGAGCCGCATAAATCTGATCTCGGAGCTTGCGTCTAATCCACTAATTCGAGTAACCGAACTTACGGGTCGCGACCGTGAGGTGTTATTAAAAACTTTTCAGATACTACTAAAGGAAACGTAGTTAGTTCTGTCTACACAGGTGTTTTAAAAAATAAATTAAAAAAGTGAGAGAATTGTTCGTTATCAGCCATATCGTCTTTCGTTCGCTGAACGTGAAAGCGTAAAATAGATTGTTTCGGACTTAACAAAAAAAAGGTATAATACGGGAATCATCATCTGCTTATACCAGCACTATATTGTTAAAAAGAAATATTAGGTACTCAAATTGCATGATTGTGGACTATCATCAGCCGATGTGAAGCGCGGAATTAACTTGTTAAATGAAGTCTTGACTCAGCGTCGAAAGGCAGGTTTTTTGGTCAACATTAAAAAGTGCAAATTTTTGATGTCTAGCATTGAGTACTTAAGACGTGTTATCTGAAAAAATGGCGTGCAACCTAGTCCTTCCAAAGTCATAGCACTGCAAGATGCTCTTGTACCAAGAAATGCAAAAGAAATGAAGAGTTTCTTGTATTGCTAAATTAACGCGTCAAAATGAACCTTTCGAATGGGGAAAAACATGAAAGTGCGTAAACAAATCGTTAGTATTTTAACTTCTTCGCCAGTGTTACGAATATTTGACCTGGCCTTGGAAACTGAGCTGCATGCTGACGCGACTGCAGTTGGTTATGGTGTTATTTCAAAAACATCATAAAATAAAATTCTCTACGTAGTTGCTTACTACAATCGCGCTAAATTCGTATCAAGCTGTTTACAACGCGTTAAAACATTTTCGGCATTATTTCGCTGTCAATTGGCATCTCGACGGTTACAAGAAAATTCAAAAAAGCAAGAAAATCACACGAACCAAAACGGTTCTAACGCAAAAATGGATTCCGATAAAAGGTCCCTATCAAATTGTAAATTGCCTAGGGAATAATAGATATACCCTAGATAAATTAAATTCACATTCTCGAACGGGTGCTGCTGCAGAAGATTTGTTGCTATGGCCAGTAGATTGGACACAGGACGATTGTGCTTATCTATTTTCGGAAAACGATGAATTTGCAAGGTAAACAAACAAAAATTCTGATAGTTACTTAAATTTCAGGCAATCATTTACGTTTTGCTTTTTTTTTGCTCAGAATAACATAAACATATTGTGTTACAAGAAATATTCAACTTATGTATACAAAGTCGTACAACGGTCGTACGTAATTTTATGTACGTTTTATCGACATGATAACGGCAGCACGAAATATAAATACAATTTAAGCTTTGATTACAGTCTGATGCGTTCATCTGTAGGTTTTGAATTGGTACAAGTTGCTGAGTTGAATTGTACAATATTTAAGCGTCGATTACTGTCTGATGCATTCAGCTGTAGGTTTTGAATTGGTACAAGTTGCTGAGTTCAATTGTACAATTTAAGCTTCGATTACAGCCTGATGCGTTCATCTGTAGGTTTTGAATTGGTACAAGTTGCTGAATTGAATTGTACAATATTTAAGCTTCGATTACTGTCTGATGCATTCAGCTGTAGGTTTTGAATTGGTACAAGTTGCTGAGTTCAATTGTACAATTTAAGTATCGATAAACGTGCAAAAGAAAGAGTATCGTTGTATTTCAGAGCCTCTTGAAGAAGAGGTTCGAGGGGACCTCGAGTTGGACGATGTTCCATTAGAACAACGTCCTGAAAATGCTTAAATTTAGCACTAGTAATGAGGATGAGGATTTGCTTGATGACATACCGTTAATACAGCACCTTCAGTTGTAAAAAAAACTTCAAAACTTCGGTCAGAATGGCCATGTCATACTATGTTATAATTACATACAGTACTCTCCGGATCTAACAAAACCTGATTTTCTATGGGTATACGTAAAAGACGTTGTTTATAAGGAACCAACAACAACACCCATAAATATGCAGCAACGAATTCTGGACGCTTTTGCAAGTATTTCACCTGAAATGTCAGAAAGAGTGGAAAGGTCTTTTAAGCAGAGAATTAATTTGTGTCTAAATGAAAACGTGTCTTTCATGGTGTTGGAATAAAAGAATCAATCGTATTACAGAAGTATTAGCTGTATTTGTCCAATCTCCCGTTGATTCTTACATTTTGTCTCAACTTGGCTTACTTCGGTGCATAGAAATGTAGTGAAATGTTTACTTTTGTACAAAATTTTGTGTAATCATGTAAATGTGTTAAATATCTCAAAGTAAAGTTATTAACGTTTGAAGTTTGCCAAATTTATGCTAGTTTTGATGAAGTAATAGGTTCGAAATGTGGCAAAGTTTGACGTGGAATCATTAAAACAATGTTTTTTTTTCCAAAAATCTAAAACGTGTATACCAATAGAGCTAAAAACAAAGAAGCTATAGGCTATTTTTGTTGAAGGCACAACTGTTAAATGTTTACGAAAAAAATTAATAACCCGAAAACTATTAAATTTAGGTATAGCAAATGGTATACATTTTATTAAGAATTACTTAAAAAATTTAAAATTCAAAAAATATACACGGTTCCATTAAAAAAAAATGTTTCGTTATATCGTAAAATTGGGACACCCTGTATGTTTGCAAATAATTTTACGACACAGAGATTTTTAAACCAATAACTTTTTGTACAAATCATTTTTTTTTCTATCTCTCACGGAAAAGGCGCTAGGAAAAAGCCCGACGCACTCTGTATACCCACAATACGATGTGTACGTGCTTGAAACATTTTTGTTTATCTCTTAGTCGGAATGAAGGTTTCTTTCAATCAACTTCCCATCTAAGCACAATGCAGTAACACGATCTTCCATGTACCGGTTTGACAATTAAATTAAAATGTTGAATCACAATGCAACCTTCAACACATTTCCATATCAAGAGATTCGATGCCAAAACCTATTTCTTTTTACAAAAATGCTGTTGCAAAGCACCTTAGCTAAAATTCACCAATAAACGAGAATAAGCGAGAACGTAAAAGTGAACATGACCTATATATGTACCCTCAATTCACTCAACTGTTCGTCTTTTAGTCGTTTGGGTTACATAAACATAAGTTATCTTCCGTCAGAATGGTCTTTGTGTCTTTAAATGCATAATTATAAACAATTACCAACAACGGACAACTCTTAAAAACCTTCTCAGCAAAAAAAAACAAGTTAGTTGAAAGATCCTGCAATTCACGTTCCTTTGTAAATCTCTTCGTGGCTGCTACAAGTTCTTTTTCACTGTCACACGTAAGATTCATACAATCAACCTTCAAATGATATTTCGATTAACTTTTCTAATATCAATTAAATTTTAGAACGTTTAGTACCAGATGGAGCGAATATTCGCTACATGACACATTTTCTCTAAAATCGTTTTAAAGTTTTTTTTTTTATTACATTATACTTAAATAATTTATTATTTGTAAATCACCCGTAATTTTATTTAAAATAATGAAAAGAAGATTAAAAATTTTTTGTTTATAAAAAAAAATAAAGCAATTTAAAAAATTACAATTTTTCCGATTTTTACAAATAGAACAAGTTTTTTGAATTTTACTGTGCTATGACAAAATCGCCGTTCTTACTGCAATTTCAATCAACTATTGACTGATCAACGATTTGAATTCCTCCCATACACATATGACTTTTTTGGAAAATTCATCTGTTACTACAATTTGTTTTTATAAAAAATGCTATACCGCACTAAACATACATACATGGTAATTTGCTCAAGTAGCAGTTCAAATATTAACAGTTCCACGATCAATCATCTAAATAGCAATAAACTGTGATAACTGGCTGGTAACATTACCATCAAATATTGTGCAGTATATAAAAGCAATACCAGTATGAACACAATAACAGATAATAACTATAATAACAAATGTTTGATTATACTATTGACTACAGATTGAAAGCGCGGAGTGAATTCTAAATATATAGCCATTAATTACGTCCATAATAACAGATAACCTCAAAATAAGTTGTATATACATATACGACGTTTTACGATCCATCTCGATTACTCCCATCGTTTTCAAATCGATTTCTTTCAGTCGTGGCTGTTTTACATTAATTACACTTCTCGCATATTAATTTTCCTTCTCTCTAACTGTGATATTCTTGACGATGGCCTTAACAAATACATTTCTGTAGCTTATAGAATAATTTTTTTTCAGATTATATATTCTGAACCTATAAGTGAATGCACTTCTATAGTTTGTTCGATTTCTTTTAAATCCGAAGTCTTTGCCATTGCCTGCACTCAGATACGTCATTTCTATTGCAATTCGTTTGTAGTTACAAAGCTTTTTTTTTAAATTTATAGATCGCAGATGTGTAGAAATCGTTTCAAATTAAAGAATAGTTGCGCAGAAACCAGTTTTCTACCGAATATCAATACATTATCTAACTAAAAAAGGTTTGCACATTTCATATGGCGTTTGAGATGTGTACAACATTAAATTGAAAATTAACCATTAGATTAAGTTCACACATATTGTATACACCTGAAGTTTTTAGTTAGAATTTATTTCGCATTATCGTCCAATTCCGAATTTATTCGACGCGCATATCAGCATTCTTTAGTTTTGAAACGAACTCAGTTTTTAATGTTCATTAACGGTTCGATAAGCCTGTTCAGAATTCTGCGAAATTGTAATAAAAATGTCACTTTCTTTTTTCTAAATTAAAATGTGTTAATAAGGTAATCTAGCGTACTGTCAGTTATCTAAAGATTTATTAGAGAGTGATTACAAAGTGAAATAAAGCTTACTTTATTAAAAGAAACTTTAAATAAAGCATCCTATAGTAAAGTTTTGAATTCGTTGTTGTCTCAGATCGGTTTGACATTACATATATCAAAATAGGGCGCTTTTATTCAAGTATCCTTACTTGTATTTAATTCAAATAGAGGAGGCATGTATTTTAATAAAGTAAAAACAATTTAGGCGATACGATTTGCGCATGCGTATATGTCAAATAAAGAAAAACTTTATTAATGTGGTTGGAGTTGTTTTAAAACTCATTACAAATATCGTATGCAACCAAACATACAAATACGTTTTATTTCAATTTATTTGTCTATGTAAAAGAAATTTCAAATAAAAACATAATCCCTTCAGAAATTCTCGATTATAAGAGACAATACGTTGTACTTACAGATGCTAAAAATAAAATTTGCAATAAAAACTAGTTTTTATTTACTCTTACTTTTACTTCTTATATTTGTTAAGCAGCTATTATGTTATAAATAAAATGTTTAAATAGTAGTCTCGTATATTAATGCCTATTGTAAACTCAAACTTTTTTTATTGCTTTTTTAAATTTTGCTCTCTGTTGGGTTTCTATTATGTTTTTCTTTTTTTTAACCAAAAATCTGTGTCCTTTGGTACTCTATTTCAATTTCTAAATTAGTGTATAAAATAAAATCACAATAAGAGGTATTAGCAATATGCATTTGACCCTGCACTAGAGTACATATGCTTAGTATTTAATGCCCATCTACATAACAAACACAAACTTTTTACTTTTTCAATAATTGCTTCGTGAACAATTTTATTCTTACAACAATATAAAGATTTCGCTTCAATGCTGCCTCCATCTTCAGTTATTCCGTCTAGAGAAGCAGCTAAAAAGGAATATTTTTCGCAAATAAAATTCCGTAGGGTAATACTTCCTTTTTTTTGATTTTTTCGTATTGTTCAATTGCTTTTTGTTCATTTACTCGTTCATAAATTATTGCAAGTGTTTTGTTTGTATTATACAAAATATGAAATACTGCAGAATGCCAGGAAGTGGTTTCCAAACGTCTACCATATCAAATTTTGATGTTGAGTACTGGTGTTTAATTCAAACTCTGTTCTCTTCCGTTAGCGTTTGTATTAGTTTGTTTTTTATTTGTTCATATTCGTCATTGTCCATATCTGGTTGTGCTGAATCGGGACCATATTCAGAGTGATTAAAAGTGGAATTGAGGGTTCGTTTTCATTTATAATTTCTTCTAATTTCGTTTTCTCTTTTCCGCTTCATGCAAAATGATGAAAGATTAATAAACGTAATTATCTTTAAATTATGCCACGAAGAACGACTGGTTAAATGACAAGGCAACATCAATACATTTTAAATATGAACCTCTTTTGCAATAATTTATTCTTTTTCCAACCGAAAATTTTGCTACTAGAGTCATATAGCGTTCAGCATAATTTGTTGTTGAATTCGTAATCAAACGATGTGCTTTACGAATTACAGAATCTAGAGCTATCTTAATATCATTTAACATATCATTTTGTTTTAACAGCAGTAAATACTTTGGTTCGTTTCTTTCTTTACGACGGCAATATTCTTGACGGCAATTTAAATGATCGCCCAAAACGTGATAAGGTCCATTTTTTCAATCACTACGAAGCTGTTCAACGTTTGTTGAATTGTGTCTTATTGCGGAACGAACTGTAATATTCAGACGAAAAATATGATTTTTTTAAATTTGTTGAGTGTCGACATAATAAATTGTTTTAGTTGCAATTGCATGTAATTGCGATAACATCTGGTAATATGATTTGCTCACTCTAACTTTATTACAAAACCTCCGTAACTAATACGTTAATACCCATACACTTGAATCGCCATCTCCGATTACATATTTATGTCGCACACCATGATCTTGTGTACTTTTATTCAATCCTCCCACTATTATCTCCCGTTACATCCCGGTTCACTATAGTTTTTAAAGCATACATTTTGTTGTTTTACTTCCGTCTTTATTTTTACACTTGAACATACACTACAGTATTTATTACGTACTTGAAGATATAATAATTTCCCCGTCGATTTACTTATTATTACTACAACTCCCCAGAGCTAAGAAAAACCATGGCCATAAGATCTTTTTGCCCAACCACCATCAATGATTACTGATATAAACAGAATCCCATCTTCGATGGCATTTGCTGCGACCGCTAATTGTTGTTCTTTTTGTCCAGTTTCAATCATTTGTTCGTGCAAAATAGCTTCCCATTCCTTTGCAACGTAATTTTCCATTTTCCTAAAGTAGTTGCTAGGCTTAGTATACAACTTAGAACTTCATCCGTTTGAGAATAACCAATTCCAATAGAATATGCTGCCCACGCTAACATTTTATTTACCTATTCTTTGTTTTCTAGCGGATGAGAGTATAATGTAATGGTCTTATCGCAAGTAGCGATCATATTGAAAACATGATATCAACCCTGTTCTATTTTCTTTAATAAAATTCATTTTCCCTAATGTACATTTTAGATAGTGTTCACTTAATGCAATAGAAATTCAATAAAGAAGTGACTAATTACTACCTGCACCGCAAGAAAGTCAATTTTTCTCTCTTTCTATTTCAACCTCTCTGTTTGTCGTTCAAATGCAACATTTTATTGAATATTTAATTTGTGATTTTTTGAATATTACTTATGATATCGTTTCCGTTCAAAAACAAGTTTGTTGATAAATGTTATCTGCAGGACATGACAAAGTAAAATTAATTAGAAGTTAAAACTATTCAAGTTATGAAGATATTTTAACTACGTTTTCTTTTAACAATCTGTATGACATAAAATTTATTATAATGCAGTAATAATAATTAATTAAACATTTTCCTTTTGTTATGTCCTAGGTGTATTGCAAATTTTTATTTTGTTAAACACCCACATTCAATTTACGAAAAATACAATCAAAATAACAATCAAAGTTATTTTTTTAATCAAAAGAGACAATGATTTATTTTAATACTAAGAAATTTGTATGCATTCAATCAAACTTTTCACACATCCTGTTTAATTCTAAAATGAATAGAATTTACAATAAAAATGAATTTTAAAGGCAAGTAATGAAAGAGTCCAACTACCTTAAAGAATCAGCAGAATTACGTTGCAATTATTCTCTATGGTCAAATCCAATTGTATGACAGAGACTTGATAATCCACCTTATTACTTACATTTAACACACGTTTGCATCCACCAATGCTTTCAATTTGTCATCAAACTCTGATTCCGTCTTTTGATATTACCTGGGGGGAAGTTCACAAACCGTTCTGACCTCCGATTCAATTATGAATCATTCTCCTTATTTTACAAACTCTACGACATGCCTACGCAGATGTTTTGCCTTTCGCAAAATAAAAGTACAATATGACGATAATGTTCATATCTATTTTCCATTTTTTAAAGCGCCGGATAAAAACACCACTGCACCAAGCAATTTACTAGGCATATAAATGATGAGATTGAGGTATTCACTGTCAACAACCATTAGAACAAATCATAATTGATTGTACTTAAATTTACGCCACCCATTAGAAAAATAGTATGCGTTTACCGAATTAACAAATATCTATTTTCACGTTGTTAAAAATAATTTTATTTGTATATTAGAAAGAGTTATGTAACTAGTAATTTACGGGTTAAAGATTAAGAGTAGATAAAAGTGTATCTTAGTATGAAAATATCACTCAAATCTCTAACATTATTATACTAGTGTGTTTTGTCTACTCGCATTTTGCCCCAATAGAATTTACAATTTAATAAAGTTAGACAATAATAGTATATTGTGCAATCTGCAACGAATTAATTGTATACTTACTTGCTGCAGGTATTCCAAGACTGGCTGCTTGGCTCGCTGCAACGGAAAGCGTATTTGTGTATGCATTATTATACGCGGCTGCAGCTGTGGTACTCGTTGGGTAAGGTGACATGCCACGTCCAGTAGTAGTTGGTAACAGTCCGAATGGTAGTGAAGGATGAGCGCCCAATCCATATCCACCTGCAGTGGATGCAAACATATTGGCAGCATTTGCTGCTGCAGCTGCATTTGGGTTATCGGTTCTAGGCCAGTAAGCTATAATAAACAGAATTCTTATTAGATATACTGCATATATTATGTTATTCAAAAATACTCACCAAATAGGCTTGCAGCATCAAGTAGAGTTGATGGATCAGGAGCATTTGAGAGTTTGCTGGAGCTGGTACCACCTTCAGTATTCTCTCCATTTTCTTTATCCATTTCCACCCCACTCTTCTGCAACAAATACAAAAACTTGTATCAAACGATAAGTGTTTAGTAAATTATTCAAGTACAAGTAAGCGAATAATCAAAATAAATAATTTGACGTGTACAAATTGTATTCATTCGTTTAATGTTTGACATATTTAATTTTTTGTCATGGGTAAATGCACTGAATTTAAAATCTACTTATTCATAGTGTCATATGACTGACAAAATAATTTCAAATTTGTATAATTTTGTGTTAATACGATGTGTTATTAAAATATACCTACAGAACTTTCTTATTTCTGAGCTACTCTGAGTATAACAAAGAACCATAAAAACATTCAAATAATAAAGATTATTTTAAAATTAAAAATATCTTTTTGTTGTTACGTTATTGTTTTTCAGATTATAGCTTGTCTTGACCATAACAACTGTTCTTCATTTATGAAATCGCCTACATTATACACATTTATCATTTACATCATGAGATGGAAACTAAACTCATTACTGTATGTGTATTAACTCAACAAACACCAAACAGCAATTTTTTCCTAGTAGATACCCCTATTTTCATAAAGTCCAAAAACATCTACCTTGATTGTAACCGTTTAGAGCGTAGTCCAAATTCATTCATTTTCTAGTCGAAAAAAACAGTAAAAAAATTTAATAAACCTCTTACAAAATTTAAAAAGAAACACATTACATACATTTCTGTTCACACACCAAGCACGGCACTAACTTATATTATGCTTTTACCACAATGAAGTTTGTTGCAACACTACTAATCAATCAATTTTCATTATTAAAATAAAGTCATTTTAATAATTTTTCCATAAAACAGAAAGGTTTTACTTACAAATGTTACTGTCAATAATGGTAATACGAACAAATATTTCATGTGTATATAGTGTATAAGTCAACTTTAATAACAACAAATTTTATAATAAATAAAATTTAATGATTTTGATAATTTTCATTGCATGTTTTAATGATTTTTAGAATATAGATACTATATGTAGTTTTTATTTATAAACAACGACATTTCTTATATTAAAAAGGTTTATTATAAATTTGTAAACAGAATTGAGATCAGAAACTTGCATCCATTATTAATTTCACAATTGAATAACAACATAAAGTAGGTATGTACATCTTATTTAAGTTCATATCTAAATTTCACTTAACGTTCCAGTAAAATACACAAAATATGATTTTGTTAACGTCCTAGTTCAAACTGCATGTAATATTCATAGAAAAATACATATAGATTAATTTTCTAGAAAGTATGGGATATGAATAGATAACATTATTTTTAAAGAACCGTGTTTGTTCCTACATGACCAATGTCATCATGATAAGTACGAATTACGACATCTTGCATATTGTTTGGAACGTAGAACAATAATTTATCCTTGTACTTTCGGTAGACTATTCCCTGCAAATAAATTCTGAACCTGCGCAAAGCATATACAATGGCTAACAATTCCAATTCATAACTATGATATTTACATTCGTAAGGAGTCGTCCTCTTACTGAAGTAAAACAAAGAGTGAAATAAGTGATCTTTTTGTCTTTGCAGAAGGATGGCTCCAAAACCGTGGGATGAAGCATCACAATGTAACTGTGTTTTCAAGATAGGATCATAAATAGCTAAAATTGGTTTCTCTACTAACAATTTCTTTAAAATTTCAAATGCGTTTAATTCAATTTCATTAAACCTAAAAACAGCGTCTTTCTTTAAAAGATCATATAAGGGACGTGCAATAACTGAAAAGTCTTTCACAAATCTACGGAAATAAGAGCTAAAACCAAGAAAACTCTGTACATCTTTAAAATTAGTAGGAATTGGAAATTCCTAACTGGTTTATTGTATACCCAAGAAAATTAATTTCAGTTTGTAAAAAAGTACATTTTTTAATCTTAAACAATTTTGGACGAGTAACGAAAATACCTCATTAAGAATTGCCAAATTCTCGGAAATGTCTTCAGTGGCTATTAAAAGATCATCTATATATAAATGAATCTTATTTTCATGCAACAAGTTTTGAAAAATTTGAGTAACATACCTCATAAAAGTAGTAGGACTATTTTTCAACCCGAAAGGCATTTTTAAATATTCATATTGACACGTAGGAACCACAAAAGGGGTGTATTTATTAGAATCTTCGTGTACATCTACATGATGGAACGCATCCTTTAGATCTAAACGGCTAAAGAATCGCTTGTATTTCAATTTATCAATGACATCATCTATTAATGGTAGAGGAAAATTATCCCTAACAGTTATCTTATTCAATTCACGAAAATCAATACATAAACGGTACTCAGAAGTCTTTTTTCTGATCAAAACTATAGGAGAACTGTATTCAGAAATACTTTTACGAATAATACCCTTTAATAATAACCCTTCAATAATTTGGTCTACTTCTAATTTCTCGACATAAGATAACCTACGAGGTCTAAAGTAAAAAGGCACATGGCCTGGCTTAACCGTAATTTTCATCGAAAAAACTGTTTTTCTCGCTTTTCACTTACACGATTTCTTCTTGCGAGATCGACTCTTTCGAAACTAATAATGTCTTTGTAAAGTTCATCTTCATTATAATGTAACTTCGACAAAAGGAAGCTACTTAAATCTTTAGACCAAAGACCAATAATTACTTGTTCCTTGATTTCATCAAAGCTTAAACTTAATTCACGACATAATAATACTTTCTCGTAAAAATAATGAGAAACATTCTCCTTTACTTGTTGATGTCTTTTTTGCATTCTTTTCCATAAATCAGTTTTGCTATTTTCGAAAACAAATGTCTTCCGAAATGAAATTTTAAAAGCTTCCCAACTTCTAATATCTGATCTTCCTGCTAACCAATATTTAGCGGCACCAATTAAATTTGTCGAATCCATTTGAAATGTAAATGCTTCTGGCCAATTATGCAAACTTGCAGAAGTTTCTAAACGATCTAACCATAATTTAGCACTCGTTGGACCCTGTTGTCCATCATAAAGCTCAACCGTTTTCGACAAATCTGACATTACGTTGTAATTAGTGATTGTACCAGCAGCTTCGGTAACTACACTTGATTTATTCAATTTGTCCATCAATTGCATATTTTGCTGCATTAATGTAGTAACCGTTTCCAATAATTTACTTATATCCACATTTTGTGTTTTAACGTCGAATTGTTGCTGCACATTATTTTGTTCTTGATAAAAAGCCTCGAATTTATCGGCGTCAACGTGTTTGTTTGAATCCATAATTATCTGCTTACAATCGTGCAATCCAATCCCACTTCTGATTCTGTTGGGTTCAAGCACTTCAAAACTCGTAAAAATCAGTCACACAATACTTTTTATTTCAGAGTAACTTAAGTAATTAACACAATTCACAATCCATAACTTAACCATCATGTATCGACGCCATCATTCCCCACGTTTTTCTCTTTACCGCTAGGGTGACACACATGTAGCGTAGCGCAAAATTTAAAATTTTAAAATGAGTTACAACACTTTTATACTAAAAATGTTTTCATCTGTAAACCAGGTGTTTTAATGATCGTCAGTCGCCTGCCGTACTAAAATATTTTGATCTTTTCCATCTCTTGCTTTTTAAAACCACTGTAAAACTGTCCTGTTACTCGACGATAAGTCCCCAGCTTTAGGTCACTTTTTCAAACGTAACATAGTTCTTTCGCAAACTTTAATTTTCCTAGCTATAATTTTGGTTTCTCAAAAGATTTCTTTGAATTTGTTCACAAACTGCTTTTATCACTGTAGATGTCTGACCACCTCTTTTTCTGTTCGCTACTTCAAACTTCTCATTATATCGATTGATGATGCGATAAGTAAGTCTTATTCATTTTTAATGTTTTCAATAAATTGAAAATCGGTCACATTTTTATCACACTTATGTAGTGCAATCACTGCAATACGATTTTGTTTAAAGCCCCAATTCATGGTCACTCTTTAAAATCTAAAACTCAAAGCCCTAGCAACTTGAAATTTGGTATAAAGCTGGCTTTTCATATTTTCTCGGTTCTATCAAAAGATGGATTTGATAAAGAAACCGGAAGTGGGTGTATCCGGCATTTTTAACAGTTTTTCTTATATAATTTTGTACGAATGTAAATTATTTAAATTATTTTTACAGTTTCTTATAGAGATAATTCTTCCTAACAATTTATTCAAATAAATTTTTTTTCTAACATTAACAGTTTATTAGATATTTGATTTATAATTTAAGTGAATTCAATATATAATCTAGGTTCAAAAAATAACATTCTTTTTTCTATATTCTTGTGACTTGTTTATACACAGAGTGCTGCATCTACCTTACATTATCTTTGGATGTGCCCACGATAACTATCGAGCCAAAACTCCTAGTAAATTGAAATTTGTTATGGAGCTGGCTTTTCATATTCTCTCGGTGCTATTAAAAGATGGGTCTAATAAAGAAACCGACAGCGGGTGTATTCTTAACAGTATTTCTTATATAATTTTGTACGTATGTAAATTAATCCAATTATTTTTACAGTTTCTTATAGATATAATTCTTCCTAATAATTCATTCAAATAAAAAAATGTTCTAACATTAACAGTTTATTAGATATTTTATTTATAATTTAAAATGAATTAACAAATATAATCTAGGTTCGAATCCTGTCTAGGTTTTTTTTAGAAAAAAATTCCATATCTTAAAGGAAAAGCAAGATACGTTAAAAATAATCATTTTTACTAATTTACTAAAAAGGAAAGCAATATCGAGGCGCACAAATATAAGGGTTAGTGACTATGACAACATAAGCTTAATTTGCCATATTTTGATTATATATTTAATGAAATCGAGGAGAAAAACATTAAAAACATTATAGCATACTAGGAAGTCAATCCAAACGTGTATAAATCCCTTCAAAGTGGTTTTATGACAACATAACCTTTAAAAAAATATGTAGGCATTCTTTCATAATTCCTTATAGGAAAGTAGTGTGGTGACCACACCAGTTTTTTTATTTAGATTTTTTAAAGCATTTACATATTCTGACTTACCTATTTTTTGTACCAACGTCTTCAATTACTATCGCGGAAAGGTAGTATTATCAAAGTATACAGTAAGATAGTATGTTCACTCCTGCCTGCCCCCCCCCCCCCAAACAAAATCCTAGCTACGCCGACAGGTCTCTCTAATGCTTTTCTAGTTTGTAACTCATTTATGCTAAATATTTTTATCCAATATTTCCTTTATTGTAATTCCTAGAGTTTGATCTTTATCCTTTTTGATTTCTTTTCTACGTAATTTTTCAATTATGCAAGTAGTATAATTTTAAAGTTACTATCGATTAACGAACTTCCCCGTAGTAATTTGTCGATTTATACTTTCAACCTATTAATAACATTTCTCACTGATAAATAATGTTTGAGCATGAATAAACTAAAAACTAGAAAAACAATTTTTATATAATTGTTAATAGTTATTATTGCAATATGAAATGTACGACACGCACATAAACATTTCCCAAGTTTACATCTTTATTATTAATCTAGATTAGTGATGGGCGAAATATCATTACCGGTGACTTTGTCGCTGTTATTTGTTGATCACTAAAATATCAGCGATTAATAAAAATACAAAACCAGTTACCAGTCCCGCGCCGTACATAAGGCCAAAGTCATGTGATGCACGACGGCGCCACATAAAGCAACAAACACCATTGTCAAAACAAAATTTATAATCATAAAAAAACCAGTAAGAAATTACTAGCTATTACATTGTTTTTATTTGTTTATTTTTTTATTTTTACTCTTTGAGACGATCGAATTTCATATGTTGCTTGATGCCGGATCGATAATTAACTTAGCAAAGTGAAAAAGTGCATGGGGTAAAAAATATTTCCTTTTGAAACATTAGTTTTTTTATAGTTTTACTGACTTTATAGTGATGTGTTTTGTGTTGTGAATTAAGGTGAGTTCATCTAAAATTTATTTTTTGTTTTAGATTTATTAAAACATTAGAAGCCAAAAACTTGCATCTCAAAAATCCTTTGATATTTGATTCTATAAACACCATTGTTAATTGAAGTAAATTCAAACAGAATAATTGATAAGCACTAATATTACTATTTATAAAAATTTATAAATTTTGAAATAACTGAAAATAAGTAATGTTGAGAAAATACTTTCGAGTTTGAGTTTGAGACGTCGAAACATTTCCATTTTTCATGAATAGTTTGTCAATTTGTTTACTTACGTATTAATTTCTTTACAGTATACAGGATGTCAGAAAAAAAGAAAAAAATGTCTGGATACCAAAATTTGCCGAATAAAAGAAAAAGAGACGAAGAACTGGAAAACCATGTCAAAATTACGCATTTTTTTTTTCAAAACCCGAAGTCTACTTTGCCAAATTTTAATAACAATAATACAGCTGAATCCCAATATTCTAAACCTCTACTTGAAACAAGTATCAGCAGCTGACAAGAAACTGATCTTCTAGAAAGCAATTTATAAACATCTTCAAGTTCCGTTGATAATAAGAAATGAACACCTTAAAAAAATACTAAAACAGAAAATATGAGTCAACTTTCGAAAGATAATAATATTCAAGAATTAGTAGAACGTGGCCCTGCTCATTATCAAAACAAAAAGGATATTTATCCGAGAGATAGTTCGGAATCGGGGCGTAAGTTTTCCAATAGTTACTTCTTTAGAATTTTACCGAACAAAGAAAAAATTGAGCGTTTTTGGTTGTTGTATTCCGAAACAAAAAATTCACTTTGCTGCTTCTGCTGCAACATTTTTAATGACAGTGATTTCAAATCTGTTCGTCTTAGTGATTCAAAAAACAAAGAGGCCTAAGACCGCGAAAAATAAAAAAAACATTTTGATTATGAATGTGACGATGAACCGATCCACGACGAAACTTTAAAGTTCAAAGTTGATTGTTTTTTATTGTTCTAGATGTAATCATAACATCATTGGATAAGAGATTCCAATTACTTTCTTCTTACTCTAATAATTTTGCGTTTTTATGGAATATTGATAAATTTAAAAAATATTCTAAAAATGAACAATTAGAATTATGTCAAAAATTTGAAAATTTATTAAACGATAAAACTCGCAATGAACGAGACATAACTGCCGTGGAACTTGTTAAAGAATTGTAATATTTACTAAATTTTGATGAAAAAGTCTAAATAATAATAAACTGTAAATTATATAACAATTAACAACTTAGTGGATTATTTTCTCAATACCAGGATAATACTTCTGTTGCTACCGCAGAACGATCTCTTTCAAAACACAAATTAATAAAAAATTATTTAAGATCGACCATGGGGCAAAATCGACTAAATAATCTTGCTATCATTTCAATAGAAACGGACCAGCTAAAAGAATTAGACACCGAAGATTTAATTAAACAAATTGCTAAAATTAAAGCACGGAAAGCTCAATTCACTTAAATAACTAATACCTGGATATTAACCTTGAAAAGGTGACATGTTGCATTATTAAAATAATATATTGTTTTGTTTTTATTTGTCGATCAGTTTTGTCTTGTGATATATAAACGAGTATTGGTGAAGTTTTAAATATTTTTTTTTATTTCTTGTGCTTTTGTATCATATATTACGTTTGAAACTAAAATACAAAAAATTTGAGTTGTCATACCGCTAGAATATATTTCTGTTTTCTATAAGTTTATAATTATGTTATGTACCTTAATGAAAAAAATATTTTTATTGCTCATGGCTTGTACTTGTAAAATATAAAAATGAAAATAAATTTATGAAAATGCTTTTTAAATTTATTTTTCAATAGTGGATAATAATACCTAACTTAACCCATATCTGTACTCACATATGCACGTAATACAAATGTGGGGCGTTATTTTGAATTTGCACAAGGGCGCCGAAAGTGTTAGGCGCGGGCCTGCCAGTTACCGGTGATTATTCCGTACCTACTGCGCGGTTATTGATCAAATTATGAAGTTTTTCATTGTTTGCGTTATGTCCAAATTTTTTTTAGTTACGAGTTACAAGTGATATCGATCGCTTGTAAAAGTAATAGTGACTTAAAAGTAACCGTCGCCAATTCACCGGTGACCAAAAGGTAGTTGGTAAGCCCATCACTACTCTAGATATCAATATATTTTCTATACGTCATGGATAAATTCCCTACGAAAATAGAATCAATACTGATTTATTTTGTTCGGGTCAAAGAAGCAAATACCCTTACCTTAATTTTAATGAAGAATGATGTGCCTGGTCCTTAAAATTGCAATATCTAACCCATCTTTCGTCACCTGAAAATAAAACTACAGTTTACTCCATAAGTTTACTCTAATGGACAAAAAAAACAAATGACTAATGACGTATTTCATACATATTGAAACATTCGCAGTTTTTGTAAATTTCGAGAACGTTCCCGTACTTTTTATCCACGTCTAGAACGTTCACGAAATAATGTAGAGGCTTCTAGAATGTAGGTCAGTTATTTCCCGTAATTCAAAGACGGCAGTGTTAAGAAGATTTTCAAGTTTAAATAAATAAGTAATTAACGCGTGTGAGATAAACATACGGTGTATAACATTGTACGTGACTTTAGTGTAAACAAACAATAAGTGTTAAATAGTTATCCGCGGACTTATCTTTGTGTAAGTGATAGTGTTATACATAAATTATAGTGTTAGTGTTTTTTATTAAATTTCCTTAGATTTAATTAGTTGGGTTAGTTTAAAACTGTACACATATTTTTAGTATAAGTAAAAATAAATTAGTTTTAATACGAATAAAATTCGTTCCAATATGCTTTATCCCTCGATGTAGCGCAGCGGTAGCGGCTACGTAACTGCTCCGGCTGGTGAATGCACCCAATGACAATCGAAAAAGTATTGAATCATTATACATGCATTACAACTGATTTTAGCAATTAGGTTAAATTGTAACGTAATGATGATCATATTGATTTTATTGCTTTAAGTATAATAGAGATATGATCACGTTAATATAAAGTAATGTTAGCACTATTAAACCGAATAAAATACGAGTTTTTGCAATAAAAACACTACTTAAATTATCTTTCGCAATAAAAATACAAATAGAAAAGATTTAACATAAAAGTAATAATAGAAATAATTATTCTAATAATGTAGCATTTTCTTCATTTTCAAGATAGTTTTGTTTTAAAAGCATTTCCACTATAACAATTATTTAAGAGTTCAACTAGTCAGATTACAATCTATAGCTAAAGTACGCTAAACTATTTAAACGTAAGCAAAGTTTAGAGAAATTTTAAACTTTTTAAATGTGAATTTTAAAAAATAAATTAAAAATTAAAAGTTCATTAAAACCAAATCTCCATCATTAACCCCGTAGTAGCAGCACCGTGTTCCTCACGTATTTTAATTTTTTGTAGATTTAGATCTTTCTTGGACGATTTTTGAGATTTTTATTTGCTTAAAACAATACTTCTATTTCAACTTCTGGCGAGTCTGTAGAACCCGGTCACATTGATTGGTTTGGAAATGAAAACGGAAGCTATTTCCTTAAAGATAAATTAAAAATAGTTTATTTGTGAGTGATAAAAACTTCTGTATGCTAAAAGATGTCATACAAAGCTAACAACTTTTCTAGTAGTATGGCTGACAACATATTTTTAAGTTAGAACTCTCCTAAAAGAATTTTTCTTGTACCTAGAGATTCTAGTTAATTCCCTAAATAAGTGTAGTATAAAATGTCAACAAAAACTGTACGGTTGCTTTCAAGTGCAGCAAAACTGTGATCTTTTAGGTGACTGTATTGCATTCGATTAGCAATGGTTACTTATAGGTAGAGTGCCAAAATTAAATTCTAGTCGACATACATTTATTAACTCACACAAATAAGTTGTAATTATTATTAAAGGGGAGTTGTCAGGTTTAAGTTGAATAGATTTGTTGATGAGATGTCGCTACATTTGGAAATTAATAAAATAAGATGCGGCAATAAAGAGAAAAAGATATTCATATGTCAAAACTTGCTTTGATAAAATTCGAAGCGTTTACGTAACATTGAACTAGAGTTATCACGAGATTTAAGCTTGCAACTTACAACCAAATGTAGTATTACAAATTACAATTAACAAAGACCATTTATTACCTTTCTACTAGTGTTTGTAAAAGTTCTATTTCCATATTAGAAACACTGTATTTTTTTAAGTGCCAGAATGTTAAATGGTACTAGCGTGAAACGATACTCATTTACCACGAGTAGTAAAATTTACAGAACGTTCCAAGGTTTTTGAAGTTAGACCACATAGGTGCCAAAACCCACATTCAGTACGATTATTTGCTGCATAATCGGAAACTTCAAAGAATGATCGAAAAACGTGGAACAATTTGGATGCACATAACGGAAGAATATAAAAAGTATTCGAAGAGAGAAAATAATTGTAGTTATTTCTTAAAATCTATTAATATTTGTTCCTATTTGTTACGATTAAAAACAAATACAGTCTAATCACTCTAATTAATCATACCTTTGATAAGACATTAATAAACATCATTTAGTGAGACAATTTTAAATTAATTAAGATTGAAATTAATCTTATTTGAGCGCGAACCGTATCTTTGCGGAAAGCACTAAAAACACTTTCATATTAATGTCCAGTGGCGGCTTCTCCATTAGTGTATTTGGTCAATGACCCTCCAAAAAATTCTAAAAATCGTTTTATTTTTAATAAAATTATAATAAATAAATAATAAAAGTAAGAATGCATTTTTAAAGTGGTGATATTGAAATGACCCTGTCAGATTGATCACCAGCCGCCACTGTTAACGTCTCATTACTTCTTATGTTAGTTTTGCTTAGTTTCAAAAAAAAAATTCCATTTAAACAAGAGCACTTTCTGAAATTATTAGATTGAAAATTCAAACTAATCTAACCTCATTTTTACACCTACCAACTCTCCCTTAAGTGGTTGCATATTGTAAGAAAAAATGACTGTGACGATTTGGACTCGAATAGAGTGTAAAAACAAATAGGGAACAGAATTTTTTTTTAATTAGTATAAAATCCTATAGTAGTGTCGATTTATCTGTTGTAGGTGCACTATAAATATTTATAATAGGATTATATTTAATACGAGTTGATAGTTTATCACATCATTAGTAGTAAAATATTGTAGTATTTTTTAGCAATCGATTTGTACACGTGACTTAAAAAAATTTTTTTTTGCGCAAGAGGGTTATTAGATTATGATTATAAGCTACTTTCGGCTTAGACCGCGTCGTAGTTAAACACCCAGACTTAGGCTTGGTCCTAGTCTCTCCTTGAGAGCCAAAACAAGAAGTAGAGCTTCGCCTGCCGTATTGCCAAACTAAAGTGTTGGCCAGAACTCCTTTCTACTTTCCCGGACTAATCCGCGAAGCTGTGGAAATAGAAAAACATCCATGTATTATAATAATAATAATTATTATTATTATTATTATTATTTATTGCCTTTAGATCATACTATAGCTATGATATTTTTTTTTAAATTTTGGTTATTACATAATTTCTCAAATTCAGTTATTGAATAACAGCAGTTATACAATAACATTGTAATAATTTCATTTTTAAATTTTTTAATATTAAAGTCTTAATGTTAAGTGGCAAATTATTGTACAGTGTAATTGATAAGTACACAAAATTATTGTGATACAATTCGGTTCTATGTTGAGGTAATGCAAGTGAATTCATTTCTTTAAATCGAGTATCGTATCTCTTGTTAACATCCGTAACTTTTAATAGTTTGTTATAATTTTGTTTAGCATATAATAAACATTGAACAATATAAAGCGATGACAAGGGTAATATGCCAAGTTTTTTAAAAAGTGGTCGGCATGAAGTAGTTCGAGTTTTTTTCATGATAGCTCTTATTATTCTTTTTTGTAACGTAAAGACTCTTTTCGCGTTACTCGAATTTCCCCAACATATAATACCGTATTGCAGACGTGACTGTACATAGCCAAAATAAAGCAGCTTTAAAACATCCACAGTTACAAAATTTCTTAATCTAATTATCAGGTAACATGTTTGATTAATGCACTTGATTACATAATCACAATGCTGTGCAAATGTTAATTTCTGATCAAAGTATGTACCCAAAAATTTGACGCTATTGGTACTTATTACATCTTTTTCATTGTAAAGATGATTTGATAATGTATGGTGTATGATGCTAGTTTTATCCGAGTTAAGTGCCAACGCATTATTTTGAGCCCATACTTTGACAGATTGTTTACAATTAGCAATTCTATTTAACACATTTTTAACATCGGTGTCTGATATTATGCAAGATAAATCGTCTGCATATTGTACGATTTCAACTTCCTTTAATGTTTTGCATAAATCGTTACTGTATATAATAAAAAGGACAGAACCCAAAATGCTTCCTTAAGGTACACCCCTTTTAAGCCATTTATTTTCTGATATTATACCATTCCAGCAAACACATTGAGATCTGCCTTTTACATAACTTTTAATCCAATCAAGTGGTTTACCACGTATCCCATACATGAACAACTTTTTAAAAAGTACATCATGGTGTACTGTGTCAAATGCTTTTGAAAAGTCAAAGTTAACGCTGGCTACCTTTTTTTTCTTTTCTAAAGCTTCAGTTATAACTTCAAATGCTTTTGTTAAAGCATTTTTAGTAGACAATCCTTTACGAAATCCAATTTCAGATTTTTCAATAATATTAAGTTTATTTAAAAAATTGTTTAGTTGGTGTAAAAAAGATTTTTCAAAAACTTTTGAAAACACCGACAACACAGAAATAGGACGGTAGTTTGATATAAGTGAAGTGTTGTTCTTTTTATGTATTGGAATAACTTTTGCTACTTTTAAACTAGCAGGAAATTTGTCTTCTACAAATGAAGCATTTATAATTTCACACATTGGTATAGCAATTACTTCAACAACATCTTTTAATATATTGCATGGTATGCCATCTATACCAGAAGAACTTTTATTACTAACCGTTTTTATTATTTCAGTCACTTCAGACAATATCAAAGGACCTAGAAACATTGTTATTGAGTTTAAAGAGGTGTTGTTCGAAATGTTAAAGTTTTGATCTAAGTTAAGCTTTTCTATTTCGTTAATAAAGTAATCATTAAACACATTGGGTATAGCGTTTTTGTCAGTGTACTCATTATTATCACAGTTAATTATATTTGCGGGATAGCAATTTTGTATATTTTTAGTATTTTTTATCATATTCCAAGCAGTTTTAATTTTGTTTTCTGATTTGAAAATAATATTGTTATTGAACGATAATTTGGCGTTTCTAATATTACGACTATGATGTTTTTTTAATACATTGTATTCATGTTTAAGATTTAAGTTAGCATTGTGTTTTAGATGGTTGTATAAGTACTTTAAATGTACTCCTTCCTGTATTAAATAAGGCGTTTTGTTTTTATTACTAGTTGACCGAATTTTAATTATTGGAAAAGACTGGTTAAAATGAAACATGAATGTATCAAAAAAGTTATCAAACATTACATTAACATCGCCGCCACTGGTTAAAATATTGTTCCATGTTTCATGAGATAAAGAATTTTGAAAATTAACTTTGTTTGCCAATTGATAATTACGTTTATATTTTGTTTCATAGAATTTTTTTTTTGTAGTTAATGCGATTAAGTTTATATCAATTATGACAGCTGCATGATCACTAAGACCTGGTTCGACGGTATTTATGTTAAAGAAACTTTTATTTACGTTAGTAAATATCAAGTTAATCTGTGACGATGACTTGTATGTGCAGCGAGTATTTTTGTTTAAATGTAAAAAAAATCCATACGATGCCATCATATTTAAAAATTTTTTTGAATAAACAGTTTCCGATGAACAATCAATATTAAAGTCACCACCAATAACAATATTAGAATGGTTTACTATAATTGTTAAAAGAGATTCAAATTCACTTAAAAATAAGTTAAAGTCTGCACTGGGAGGTCTATAAACTAAAATAATTAAAAACACAACACTTTAAAGATATAGATCTATAAAAGTATTCATAGTTTTTAGTGCTTAACATGAAATTATAACACACAGGTAATGCATAATTAGCTGATGAATTTAATAAATAAATAGCTACTCCTCCGCCACGTTTATTTTTTCTTGAATACGACGACACTAAATTATAATTATCTGGTGTGTAATAGCTTATCTCATCATCCAGCAGCCAATGTTCAGTTAGTAGTAAGATGTCGGGATAATATTCATTAGTATGTAAGAATACGTTCAAACAGTCAATTTTGTTTTTAATACTGCGCACATTATGTAAATATATATTAACGTACATACTTAAGAGTTTCATTTATGTTGATTTCTTTTTTGTGTTTTTCAAATGTAGAAAGTGTAAAAAATTATTGATACATGCGTATTTAGGCCGTACTTCTGGTTTTTTAACTCTTGAATTTGATCAATAGGTACTGATACTTTAAAGGAAGAATATTCTTACGGTCGTTTAGATTGAAGTTGGTGGCATTTAACCTCAAGAAACCCTTTCTTAACAAGATAACTTCTTAAATTTTCAGCTGAAGTTGACGGACTTAATTTGTTGACACAAACATCTGCATACTTAACGGCGGCACTTATTTCTGTGTCAGTTGAACTGCCGTAAATGCTGCGACTTCGATTGTGACGCATGTGTACTTGTTTTGAAGTTGCCACAAATCATCCTTTACAATTTCTGTTTCCCGTTGGGAATTATTTATCGGTATGGTATTAGTTAAATCCACATCTGCACTTATATATATCTTAGAATCATTAGCATTATTTCCATTTAAATTTTTTGAAGTGGTTTTGGAGCCCACCTTTTCAGCGTTTATTGTAACTTTTTCTTTATCTTGTTTAGCATTAGCATAACAAAAAGAAAAGAAATAGTAAATTAATGATACTTTTTTTACGACATATTAAAGTAGAATTCAAAAATGATGTTATTTATAAAAGGAAGTTGAATGAAACTAGAAGTACCTCAAGGCGAGCATTCTACAAGTCTAGCCTAGAGTAAATAGCTTACAATACTTATCTATAAAAATGGCTTCTTAAAATCAACATAGTTTAAAACAGTGTACCTATGTACTATTTTTCCACGTAGTTTATTGATGAACTATTTATGCTATGTACTAAAAATAGTCATATCAATCAATTATGTGATAACCAAATTATAATGGCGCAATTTTAACCTTATCAACTTGATTACAACGAATTGGTAATTAATTTTATTGAGAGTAAATAATTAAAAGTTCATTTTTGCTCAGTGAATTTAAACTTAACATATAGCTTCACATATATCCTTGTTTTAGAAATTAATAACTAAGATCGATATAATAACTACCAAATTATTAAAGAAATGAAACATACCCATTTACATTATAACGACATCCTCTATCTGCATAAAGCTTGTAGATACATTGTGTATATCTATGGTTTTAACATAATCTTAATCCCAGATATAAAAAATGTTAACATACCAATGACGTTAAAGATTTCAATTTTTAAAAAAGCAATAATCGCCTTTATTAGTAGCTATAGATTTTGAGCTAACAAAAATTTTCGACATAAAATATTTTTACACAATAAAATATATCGAAAGAAATTTAATATAGATCAATGGGAATAAGAAATAATGCTATTGAAACTTTGAGATTGAACGGAATGAATAAACAAATATAATACAAATAAATCATATTTAAACATCATTCAAATTAAACGAGCATTCGACACAAGTAAACTAGTTTATAAATAACTAAATAGTAGCGTACATCACGTATAATTTACTATAACCTATTCCACGAGAGAAGGTAGTAGTTTGATACTTTTATGAAGGCAGAAAACTTGGAAAATAATAATTTTTTATAATCATAGATTTTTCTTTTCTAATAAGCACAATAAATAAGCAAATGTCTGTAATTGAAATAACTTTTATTTTATACAATATTGCATATTTTTAGTGTTCAAAAAGTTTGTCATTATGATCATGTTGATTAAACATAATTATTGCAGTTTTCCAATTTATTTTTACAAAGACGCATTTGAAATAATTTCGATACACATTGATGACATACATATATATCTATATATATTATAAAGCCAAACAAAACCATTTTAAATGCGGTCACACAACACATTCTCTTGTAATTTTAACATTGTCTACAAAATTGCAAGTTTTAATAAAAAATTATGAATCTTCAACGCTTGATTGCTCAGAGCTGCTATCAGATTGTAATTTATAACAATTTCCATCATGTTTTCAATGATACCGTCTAAATCCCACATACGTTTTTCTTCCTTTATCGTATGCTCTGTAAAACTATGTCATTTTTCCAGTGTAACAGCGGCAACAGCTTGATTCAATAAATGTTTAACATGATTAATTTTATGGGTAGTATTATTAGCTGCTATATACTGTTTTACTTGCGACCATACCAATTCAATGGGGTTTAGATTACAGTGATAGGGAGGCAATCTTAAAATAGTTCTACCACTTTTTTCCACAATTTCATCAATAATGTATTGTGTCGGATGAGAGAGAACATTCACGTACTAATTGTAAAAGTTCGATTTTTAATAGGTCTTCATTTGCTTTCGTTATTTTTTTACGAGATAGTCATTCAACGATGTCTTCTTTTCGCCAAGTTTGTGACGTAAATCAAGAAATACAGTAGCGCGGTAACAAAAATTAATAGAAAGCAGGAGTACTAATAATAATATGAATTTATAACACAAATAAGAAAATTGACAGCTTTGACAGGAGATTCAATAATTGTTAGCAATCATTTAATTAAAATATTACTATTTTTGAGTTATATTATTTAAATGTGTAAAACTGGTTTCGATTTTCTTCACTACCTTCTCTCGTTGAATGAACTATAGTAACTGTGAATGCTGCTGTTGTGGGTGAATATTTTTGTAGTTATTTCCCATATATGCCGTGGCGGCTGGTCTATAAACGTTTATTAAAACAAAAATAAACTGTACGAATTATTATGAATTAAAATATTTCAACATATTTATAGGATATAAATATCATATACTTTTTATTACTCTAAAACATCAATTTAATATGGTCGTTATTCAAAGCAACGTATGTTAAATAGGCGTATATTAAATAGGTAATTTCTTTATGATGGGGCTGCAATTATTTGAGCCCATGGCTGTATATGTAGATTTCATATGCAGTTTTAGTGAAAGAGCTCTAGCGTTTGTAGCCGGCGATGGTTTCAATTCAGTAATCATGAAGCGCTCGGAGTTGCACGATGTATTGTAAGTGAAACGGTATATTTGTCGTACGCCATTTTCAAAAGTTGTTGTTGAAGGTTGATATAATATCTTTCAGAAAGTTACAAAATACCGCATTACATTTTATCGAAAAGATAACAATAAAATGAAGTTGATCATAACATTTCCGTTGAACCCTACTAGATGATAGTAGTATTTTTGTACGTCTACAGGGTGTATCTGATTAACGGGTTGTTATTTTAGCAGGTGAAATTAGAATGTCAAATAAAAAGTTCTATTAAAACATTTTAAAAAATCAAATTTTTTAGCAACTTAAATCGTAAATTACGGACCTGTTACATTAATTAAGCCTCTTAAGGTGTTGACACCACAAATAAAAATAAACTGTTCTAAGAAGCGCAAATTTTTGCTCAGTAATTTGCTGAAAATGAACATAATGTTATCGGATAAAACGTGGTTAAAATTGCTATTTTGAACATTCTGTGTACAATGGAATCTGTACACAAAGTACATTTTGTTAAGCTAAGTTATTATTTTATTAACAATTTATTTTGTAGATGATGTAAAATTAAGCAAAACGAACTTTACAGCACTTACCCACCATCTACCGCATGATTACAATGAACAGCCAATTTCCATTTGTTTAGATAGGACCAACCTGAAAACTTTGCAAATATCTCAAAACTAGGTCACTTTAGACTAAATCTTTAAAGAAAAATTTTTCATTTAACACCACAAGAAAACTACTCCTTGAGTTTGTAGCCGTATTTCAGATACACCCTGTATGCATATTTAAATAATATACAATTTTATGCGAGTATAGTATAAAATAAAAAAATATAAAGAGATTATTTCGTATGAGATTTTAGGTACACATAAATCTCAATACGTCAAAGTATCAGTTTTACAATTCAATAAAATAGAAAAGTTTGTCAATGTTGTTTTAAAATTAAAATTATACTGAAAATATTAAAATTGAATCAAAATAGAGAAAATTGAATAAAACACACGTTTCAATCACATTACCGTTTCATAAACTCGCCGTGTATGAAACCCGGTCTCGTGAGTGAAGCTCGTTCATTCTGTAACTTGTATTTTAATATACTATTCCATTTATTCTTAATCAGCAATTAGTATCAGAAAAAATCGTCGTTTAGTAACTTTACTATGTAATATCAAATCTTAATTCACACAAAAGAAAAATCAGTGGTTTACGATTGAAAGTAGTAAATTAAAGAAAATCGCAATTATTATTGCTTTATTGACAAAATGCAAAATTTTTCGACTATTCAGGAAAAAATTTAAAATGTCTTTTTCCGGTCTTTGATAGGGTTACTATTTGTAAAATAACAAAACCGGGACAATTAAATTTCAAACCACAAATTTTTAAACTGCAAACCCGGACAATGTTATTTTAAATTATTATAATGTAAATTCAATCATGGCAAATTTAAACATTTTGTTTCCCATGTTTATTGTTTTATTCAGAATTCAGATGGAACCGATAAAACTAACAAGGTTTTAGAATGTAGGTACAAACTTGAAACATTTAAATGAAAAAACATAAAGTTTCTGCACGCTATATACATTTCTCGACGGAATTTATTTGTTAACTTTAAAATATTTTGGTAGTTACCTACATAATGCTTTAATGATATTTGAAGACGTTCACGTTATCTACAAGATTTTTGAAAAACGTAGCCCACCCTAAGCCCCACCTCACGAGCCGCCACTGCATATATGAGAATATTAGTGACACAAATAACCTAATTAAATTATTTAGAATAGATGATTAAAGTTTAGAGCGCGGAAAAAATGGAAATGGTTATTGGCAGAGAAAAGAAAGTAGGTACAACATTCATGAACACAATAATAATACCGTAGTAGTATTTGTCTATTCCTTAAGGTTTAATAATATTTCTCTGGTATTATATAGGCATATGTTTGTAAATATTAAGTAGCTTGTAAAATAAAAAGCATGCTAATAAATCTTGTAAGTATTACTTTGTTAGTTATCGCCATAGTTGATACTAGATAGTAACCTATATCTTTGTAATTCGTCATTATAGATCTATATCACTAATCTATAAAGTACTGCAGTTGTTTCTTGCTTTTTTTATAATTCGCCGGTATTGCTATAGTAAAGTGCAATTCTAACTGACGCCTATAGGATTATTTTCAATTGTTCTTGTACAACCCACTCTTGCATTTGTAAAGTGAAACATCAAAGGATGAAGTGATTAAGTTGAATAGATGAGGCTGATTATACAAAATGTCATATTTGCTTGAAACGCACCATCTATACAGTATTTTATTTAATCCGATAAGCGTCAGCTAGAATTGCATTTTACTATAGTATTGAAACCTAATAAATTTCCAATCGGAACGATTTTCTTTAAATTTTAAACCTATTTTTGATTTTTTTATGAACATGTAGAAGACTCAAAACAAGTTCTAGAAACACAAAGTAAAAATCCCGACATAATGAGATGAGATATCGCTAAAGAATTACACCATCCAACAAATTCTTTCAAATTATAACAGATATTTCAAGGCTCACTACAAAACAAACCAATAAATTTTAGCAAAAAGGAAGGCGAAGAATCGTTAGCTCAAACAAACTTACTTTCATTTATAAAGTTTACAGAAGCGAACGACATATTAACTAACGATCTTTCATACGACACCCAAAAGCAAAATAAAAATATTGTTATTTTACAGGGCACAAGAATTCCGTCGATCACCCAAAGATCTTTGGAAAGCAAGCCTATAGAAAGGCCGAAGAATAGTATTGAATCTTATGTTGCAAACAAACATTCTACAGTTTTAGACGATTTAGTTGAGATTTCTTATAATGAAGAAGATGTAAGCAAGGATAATACCATGAATGCAAATGTGCATTTAATTCCAAATACAAATTTTGGTGAGAATAGTATTTCTACTAAGGTTAAGGATGCATCTGAGAGTGCTGCTTGTCACAGATAAACAGAAAAAAATCCAGAACAACAATAGTAACTTAAGTAATTGTCGGTATCGCCGTCATTTAAGAGTGCTGGAAAACTGTGCACTGGACCAAAAACAGACCCAACTGACAGATTTTGATGACTTAGTAAAAAATATGCAAAACTTTTTTACAACTACTAGTAGTACAAATATTAAAATGTTTGCAGAAAAATTTGCAAATTCCGAGATACATTCGATAAATACAGAAACTTTGCAATTAATTGACATCTTAAAAGAAACTGCCATACAAAATAGTAAAATCAAATTACATAGTAATAGATTTGACGAACCAATAAAACTATTTTGTTTTTATACGTTTCTCATTGGCAGAGGATTGATGTACGAAACTCTATATGGAATTTTGAAAACTGCATTACCGTCCATAACCACACTTGCTACATACGGAAGCGAACATAACAGAAGGACAGCTATAATTTGCAGGAATGAAAACCTATCTTCTTAAACGAAATTATCCGTTAAAGGTTTACATAAACATAAGAGCAAACCGCAATATTGAAAAGAATTGATTATGACCCGAAAAGCAACAAAGTGGTTGGATTTGTATTACCATTACATAAAAAGGGATTTCCCGTAACAACAAAGTTTACTGTTAATTATTTAAAAGATGTAGAAGCAGCATTTGCGGAAGAAAACATGTCTTGCAATGCATACGTCTACTTGGCGCAGCCGTTAGTTGACAAATCTTCAGCAGTTTATTTAACAGAATTTGAGTCTGATAACAAGTTTTTCTGTAAACTTGTATTAAAATGATGGAAATACATGAAAAAGGAGGCAAGAAAAATTGGTATCGTAGTGGAAGGATTCTCTTCTGATGCTGATCCACGCTGTTTGAAAGCAATGAAATTTTGTGCGTTTAAACAAAGTGCCATTGGAGATGACACTGTCAATACAGAGACGGAAAAAGAGGAATATTGTCCCTACAGCCGTTATTTTAAAGTATATTTCACTCTTTAAAAGCTAAATGTACCTAAATATTAGTTTTTATTTAATATTTTCTTTTAGTTGCGATATGATTTGCATAAACCAACATACATTTAAGACACTGTTCACATTGGTACAAAACTAAAAACCAGATTCCTAAAATATGGAATTCTACTTCAGTAGGTCAGAAGTATGTTTCACCTGAACATATTGGAAGTACTTATAAAGAACTATCCGAAAGATTAACAGCTTTTGTGCAAAAGTGATCTGCAATGTAAGACATTTGTAGACCATAATATATACCAATGTTTTTTCCTGTCAGGCGAAGATAAAATGAATTTCGATGCAGTATTAAAACTTAGTGCTAAACATGTAACAAATTTACAAGAAAATTTATCAAAAAGCAAAGCAACAAGACAATTTTTGCTCATTATACGATACATTTTGGATGTAATATCAGACAAAGAAATAGATGTTTTGAAAAGAATGTATTTAATCTGGTACACTATATTCTTTCTGAGATTATGGAAGCAGTGGTTGGCTTACAATAATTTTAGTGTAACTAAGCATTTTATAACTCAATCTACCTATGCATGTATAGAGCTGAGCGCGCATGGCCTATTACTTCAATTAGAAAAATGCAAAGAACTTCACGAAAGCCATTTCCTTCCATGATTGTAGAGTAGCCAGCCATGCGAAAAAATATTTAGACGATCTATGACGACCACATACTCTACCATACTTAACTATAGTTTGACAGATATACTAAGAAGAGGAAACCGTATAAAAGTAATTAATTATATTACCAATGATTTAGGTAGATAACCAACATAACTTTTGGGTTTTTACATAAAATTAGCAATTTTTTTTTTCAGGCGACTCTTTCTGTTTTCCCCGTGAAATAAACAAGCGTTTAGGATCGGGAGCAAACATTGTTCATAAAATTCTATCCACTTAAACAATAATTTGTACATTAGAAGATGCCAACAGGCTGCTAGACAGAACGCCACTGGTCTCGGAATGATATTTAATGAGAAACTATATGAGAGTAGTTTTGAAGTGTTAATTATCAAACGTTCAATTGCTACCAAATATGATAAGTATAACTCCCCAGATGTATCTGCAGCGGAAGCTGGAGAAATAACCTATGGCCAACAGGAGGTTTTTGATAATGAATTTTACGAAGATTTAGAAAACCGCAACATTAAAGATTATTGCCAAAAGAATACAGATATCAAAACAGACAATCAAACACCATATATAGCAAAAAAAACGGTAAAACTAAAACTATCCGAAAGCCTTCATTGTGTTGGTTCTTTAGTGAAAAGAAAAAAAAGACTTTCAAGCGATAGGATTTTGAGTGTTAGAGAAATGAATACTCATTAAGTCATTACCCAACTAAGAGTGAAATTACACCCGGAATAAAAAGTCGGGCAAGACACAAAAAAAATCAAATTCTAAATCTATGAAAAACAAAAATATAAAGATCCATAGTATATCATTGGCACAAGTCTCGAACACGAATCATGGACCTATTCAGCATTTAGGTAATAATCAATTTTCCATTAAAAGAACTGATAAATTAATAATAATAAAACAGCTTAAACAATTCAGATGTTTACATGTTTAATATGAATTTCGGGTACCATTTAATTTTGTTTTAAATTTTGAAGAAACTTGAAGTTTGTTATGTTAAAAAGTTGGTAGGTTAAAATTTTTCGAGTACAAAAATCGTTGGCGATTGTCAATTTTTTATAAGCGCGCATTTACGTCCTGTTATTTGTTCTTTTTCAGGTGCGGTCAGATTTAAACGATGTCTCCCTAATTTTGTATTTCATCGTTTTGACGCATTTTTAGATTTAATTTATAATCTAGCATCACAAAGCCTACGACTCTCTTTCCGGGACCAACTGTTAGCCGTCGTTAATTTTAAAACTGGTTGTTTTTTTACATCAACGTTAAAAATAATAAGTCTCTAAAAAGGTGCTGTTTTTTACTTTTTAGAATCAACAATAATTAATTTCTGTAATCTTAATATATTCAGTACACCAAACAATATCAATAATTGCTGTCCGTGATAATAGACAGTCATTGGCAGTCAGAAGTAATAAATGGAAATCATAAGCAGTCAATGGCAGTCAAAGCAGTCAGCGGCAGTATCTAATTCTAATAATTGGCAGTCATTGCAGTAAACGCAATTTTTAGCAGTATTTGGCAATACCTGTACACTATTTTGTCAGTGGTTGACCCCTCGCAAAACATTAGCAAAATATTGGAAAAATTTCGAGTTAAAATTTAAAGTTTATAAACAATGGATGAAATGGTTTGAATAATGTAATGGTCACAGATGTTAAAAATCATCAGTTTCAAAATTACAGATGCAATTAAAGCAATAGAGCTTTTAAAAAATTGTTAATAAAGTTGAAATACGAAAGTAAAAAAGTAAAACTACGTGAATATGCGGTTTGAAAACAGTTTCCATATCCAATTGTATAGAAATGCATTGTATCCTGACCTAAAGCTATTCACTCGATGTACAAGAAGATCTAATACTATTACAGGGTTCACGACAGTTTTGTTTTTTCAAACTCCCTGACCTTTTTTTTAAATGTTTTCCCTGATTTTATCCAGTAATTTTGGCTTAATGTTTAGATATTTAAATAAATGAAGCAAACTGTTGTTTCTAATTAGATTATTTTGACACGCTTGAATATCAGATGAACAATTTTAAAATTATTTTATTAACGTACTATGCATGATACACATTGTTAAATATGAATATAGCATAGACTTCACTTTTAAACTGTAACCAACTTTAATAAATACCAAACATAGACTTGGTCATTAACAGGAAAAAAAATTTACTATTAAAGTGCCCAATTAATTACTATTTTCATGGTTTTATTTTTTCGATTTTACAAGCACAGCTGCCTGGCCCCTTGTTGAAAAAGTGTAACGTACTGCATTTTTTAACATATTTACACTCAATTCTAACTTCTTAAGACATGGTAATAATTGGAGATAAGTATTCTTACGATATAAAACAAATCATTGGTTTAATAGAAGGTACTGAATTTATATTGAACATAATATTGTCGCTTATTGCAATTTTTTACACTTGTGTAATAAATTTTTTTAAATGCAGCGATTTCGTTTACTTTCTTCCCAGAGTATCAAGTTGCAGCCGCTTTTGGTTTCGCTGGACCATGAAAACACGACCGCCCCTAATTTATTACCATTAGGAATGTTTAGTTTTGTCAAAAATTTAATTCTTAATTACGTTGTAACTTTTGCATAGTGAAGTGCGTTTGTTTTATCGTGAATGTTGTGAGTTTCACTGTTTCCTATTATCTTGTAGTTTACTGCTAATATTTTTAATACTATCATTATGTTGTTTTTAATAACCAGTTTTCAATAAGCTCTCATATTATCTATTAACGTAATATTCATTCCTTTGAATGTGAGCATCATTTACGATTTCTATTTATGAGGTTTATTGAGCCGTTTTGATTAAATCTATTAATGTGAGACTCAATATTTTAATAGACAGTTATAAATGCTTTTATTGAATGCTAAATGATAAGTATGAATTTAAAAGTTGCATTAGTGACGTCTTGCGCAATTCGTTCAATGTTTACATTAATTAGACAATGGAGGGCGATGTCAATAGATGTTGGTTGTTGTCAATTATGTTTGGAATATCATCTATGAATCTAAATTTCAGAGTTGATTGTTGATTGACTTAATTCAATGTTTAAATTGTGTCGATAAGGCCGTTTGACGTCTTGCTGGTGTGTCGACATGGTCGAATTCGTTCGTTACTAGAACCGAAAGGGTTCTGCAGAGATTCTGGGCGGGTGGAATGTAGTCGCACACCCATTGTACTACCTAGGTCTGATATTTATTTTATTTAATAACGCAGTTCGATCCTGGTTCATTTGGAACAGGAGCATTGCGCTCATTTAGGGATCTCTAGGCGGGTGGAATGCAGTCGTACACCTATTGCACATCGTAAGCCCGCTTTTTGAACCGGAGCATTTGACTTGTTATAACGGTCACGAGCGGAAGCACTCTGAGTGGGTGGATTGTAGTCGTACACCCATTGAACACTTGGAGCTGACATTGGGTGGCGTTCTCAGGAACCTGAGCTACCTGATTTTCAGTAATAATCCAGCACAATTTGATTATCGCTTCATTTCAATTTTAGATATCTGTGATATCTATTTATTGATCATCATTATCAAAAGCAGTTAATTAATTGTAGTAGATTAATTGATAACGAAATGCTCAAACGTATTTTCTTGTTTAAGTTTGCAGAAGGTGAGAATTCAGTTCAGCCACGTCACTCCATCTCCAAACCATATCTAGTTTTATCACCGATTATTAATCATGAAATTACTTAAAAGGTAATGTGACCAATTATCGTTATGTTTACTATTACCTGACATTTAGTTAATCACTTATTGGCAATTGTGATTTTGATTAATTGTACGCTCTTAATTATCTTTTTGTTAAGTGCATTTTTATTATGATCTACATTTTTATTATTTGCATCGATTAAAATATAAAATTAAAAAAATAACGAATCCTAAATTTGCATCTTACACTTGTACTTATTAACTGCAAAAGTTCTTTAAACAATAATAGTAAATAATAATAAAAAAAATATTAACGATGGATTTTTGTAAATTATTACCTCGAATATTACGCAAGTCAAATCTCGATATCACTTTTCTAAGCAAACTTACGTTATGGTGGAACAGATTATAACGACACTGGCTTACAAAGCGTTGCATTGCGTTAAATGTTTAAAATACCTAATGTCTTTAAAAATATGTGAATCGTTATCCCCATTGTGCTTCTTTTCACTATATTAGTATAAATGCAAAAAACCCTCAAAGTCAATTTCCACTACAATACTTACTATGAGTAGGTTTCATTGATAAACCTTGAATGAGTTTATACCAAGATGAATTATTATGTAATACTAAACGTGTACTCTTCTAATAATAAAACCAAGGAAATGAGAAATAACAAACAATCCAAATTAATAAACTAATCACCCTTGATCTGTAAGTAATAGTCAAACAGATGCGTTTGAAGTACCGGTTGAATATTGGCCGAAAAATAATAATTCTTCACAACTTTTTGTGTTTTAAATAACAACAAAAAGTAATAAAAGTATGCAGATCATCTCAACAAAAAAGGTTTGTAAACGTAATCTTTCTTCTTGTTTACATTTACATAACCTACATACACTTATGGATCAATACTTGGTTAGCAGTAAAAAAACAAACTGATAGTAAATTATGTTCCTGAAAAATATTCATGACTCAATGTAGCCATATAATCCGTGTATAATTTAGAAAAATCTGCAAATCATCACGAGTCTTGAAAAGTTCCCAAACTAATACCTGACTCATCAATTCGTTTTCATAACAAATTTCATTTGTTTACTTATCATCTAACACAGCAAAGAAATTAAAGTAATAAAAACATTAATTAAAATAAACAAATATTTAACATTAACTCACGGCGTGCCCTATTTATAATTTATTTAAATATAAATCGAGGTTAGGAGGTGGGGAAATACAATTGAACTTGACCTAGAGCAACGAGCGACTACGACCTTTACCCCAGATTCACGCCCTTTGATAGTACGTAGTGTGAGAGGGGAATGCACTTTCAAGTGTATGTAGTTATGCAAAGAATGATATTTAAATTTTGATAAGACTGGACAACATTATTTTTTATCTATGTGTCTTTTTTTTAATCTGAATAGTTTTATTTGAATGAAATATAGGTACATAGCCGTTGCCAAAAATAGTGACGCAAAACATTGGTTTGTCGTTACTCTGAAAGACATTTATTATTAATACCATAATTATTGCTCAAAAATATTGATAAATATATTATTGAAAGTTCACAATTTCAAATATAAACTGAACAGGAATAGCGATACAATGTTTTTATTAATCAACTAGACTTTTAAAAACGATTCTAATCTCTGTAATGCTGGGAATCGAATCACATTCATAGGAATTTCCTAACGGAACGATGATCAATTGGTATGTATGAGGCTCTACAAAAAGGGCTTGCTATTTCCATGACAACCACGTAAATCAATGAAGTTGGTTTTCGAATGGCGCTGTGTTAGTTTCCTTGTTGCGCAAATAACAAAATGGAAGGGAAATAAGCTAAACGTTAAGATAATAATGTTCGTCTTGATGCTACTATTGTCTTGCGTTTTCCAAACCTTTGTTTCACGTATCGATTTTATAAGATCGTGAGCAGTCCTCGGGGGAAAACTTCAGCTAGAATCGGAGATGTACATAAATTAGTGTCAAAAACAATTTCATTATTACAAAGGTACTATGTTAGCCAATTAATCAGGAAAATTTACCAAACAATTGAGAAACGTGTCAGCGATCAATAAGAATGAAAATAAAATGAAATTGTAGTTACGTACTTTGTGTTGACCCTTTTGTTTCGATGTTCAGAATATTCGCACTTAACCTTTCAAAGAAAAATATATCTAATTAAATAAAGGACTATTACATAACTCTCTACGTATTTTTCCGATCGTCTCATAGTAGCGTCTGTTGTAACTTAACTTTCATCTTTTAACAATACACAACAAATTTCGTTAGAATATTTAATTTAAATTGGTAATGAAATAGTAGGGTCGATAAGTCTACTTTATTAACAAATTATGACACAAGACAAACATACAACAAAAATGTATTTCGAATAACACCCACAAAGTAAGAAATTCTTTAAACAGTTACATTAATCATTAGTAATTTTAATTAATTAGAAAATAAACAAATGCAATAGTAGATTAAAGAATGCCTAAAACTTGTAACTAATATAAGATGTACTTTAATTTTAAGTTAGAAAAACTATATTAGGAATCATTGTTTACAATCAAACATGTTTTTCGTGCTCAAGCATGGGGATCTCGGTTATCATTAGAGATACGACGTGGGTTAAATTAGAGCGAAGTTGGGAATTTTTATGGTGGCCAATTACCAATTTAATGCTTAATTTTAAGTTTTTGAACTATGGCAAAAAATTAATAATTTTGAATTTTCTTTTTAGTTTATTACTCGAAAACTGATGAAATGATGAATTTTTAATTTTTACAACAAATATATATACATATATGTCGTATACGATAATCCAGTTATAAGACACAATATTGTTTTTTTTTATGATTGCCATTTTGGATTTAAGCAATGTCGAATATAGAGCGCCAAAGTAAACATCAACCCCGAAAAATATGTCTTTATCAAGACTCTTTTAAACGCAGTTATTTGTGAATAAGGTATCTGTATTTATAAACCTTTTTTAAGTGTATATAACCTTTGTAGCATAACTTCAACATTACTTTAAAATCCTTATTTATTCCAGTGTTAATTCTAGAAACAATAACTAATTTTTGATCGAGATTTCTACATTACTTACTTTCTGTATTGTTTTAGCTGTTATTTACCAACCTAAAATCTGAATCAAAGAAAACTGTTTATTTTATTAAACATTATTAAAAAACCGATTTAGCTACTGTTGCAACAGACAAATCAACCATATTTATAAAAAGAACCCGAAGTGAAACAATGACGAGCAGTGATGGATTCCACTTCGAAGAAAAAAGAAGTGATAGTGTAACTAAATTAACGTTGAATAATTGTGACTTAAGCATTTTAAAAAGTTACAGTCGATATAAAAGTTCCAAACATAAACATTTTAGTTCAAAAAATTAAAGAGAATATTAATTACATTACAATGGAACGTGAGTGACTATAGGCAATCCTTCCTAAGCGATACGCTATCTGGTGGCGTTTTTGATAAACAGAAATAAAGGTATACAAACACAACCTCATTTTAAATTTTAATAAAAACTTCTTTGCAACGGTTTTTAATTACAGCTTCCATAGAAGATAAATGATAACTGCATCGTTGTCATCGATTGACTGACATTATTTAACATTAAATTACATTTTACGTCTTAGTAATTCAATTTTTGTAAAATTTGAAGTTGCTACAACATGATGTTGAATACTGCAATAATCGTTTACTTACTGTTGTGTTACAGCGACAAGTAAGAATAATCAGTTGATTGCACATTTGCACTAGAGCATGTACATTTTAAAGCAGTTTACGGTAACTAATCCAAATGATTTATATTGCTCCAGAAACAAACAGCAACCGACGAGAAAAAACCTAAATATTTTTTATTTAATATAATAATCATAATATTCAATTGTAATGCTTGATTGTGACGATATATGGGTAATATTATATAAACCTATATTGCAATTAATACAACAGAATCATACTTAATTAACTTAACCGGTAAATTTTACTTACATTACCCATTTTAATTAAACTTATTAATCTTAATTCTAGAAAACATAACATTAGAGAGGATAGAAATACTTTTAATTCAACTTTATAACCACATATAAAAACCAAAAAACTACAAAAACTTGAAACTGTATCCCATTAAATCAGGTTTCTATTTAGACCACAGTGGCGCTGCGATCTTAATCGAGATTACCTATAGTCACAGATTAATTTTGTTCGAAACGCCGGCGCCGCGGTGACCTCGGACCTTTAAACGGGTTATATGTAACGTTGCCAGACTTAATTTTTTTTTGTCCAACGCAATATTACCTTTTAGAGAAGAGAAGAGAAAGGAAGGTATTTAGATTGTTTCATCCTTTGGCACTCTTAAAAATTTGATTCCACAGCACCGAGATTTGTGGAAAGTGTTCTTACAATTTTTATAAATACAATAAACTCCACCCAGTCTTTTCGTTACTCATATTAATTAACTACTATTATTTAAACACGCTAAACCACTAATATATACAATAAAAACAAACACTAAAAATTCCAAAGCATTAATGATTGTTTCAATAAGAGTCAACCCAAAACGCCATAAAAATATTTAAACAAAATGCGGATTGTTTTCGTACAGCTGTTCGGGAATCGGGAACGCATGCGCTCTGCATGTGGTCCCTTTAAATCAGTTATGTCTTGCATCCTTATTGTATATTCGTTTCTCCGTCTTACTGATACAACTGTCCGTAGGACATTATAATCTGTGCTATAGTTATTTACGCCGAATAAAACTGTAGAAAACCTGTCGTTTGAGCACTGGATCATCCGACGTTGAAAGTTGTAATGGAGAAGTTGAATTTCTTATTGATATTCAATAATACAATTATAAAAAAATCAATCACTGTCACGATTTTTTTATAATTGTGTTATTGAATATAAATAAGAAATTTTTAGAATTACTTTTAGAATATATTATTATATTTTGTAATGCCATACCTAACCTTTCCAAAAAGTAAATGTGTAATTACAATTTATTTTAATAACATTAAAGTCTAATTATCTACAAAGGTAACCTATGAATTTTTTGAATTTCACACCAAAATACTATTTAATTTGAGTGCATCTTTGGAATTAAAGTGACACCAGCCACGTCTCTCCAAGGTTGATGAAATAAGGAAACAACCATATTTAAAAAATCGAGAAAAAATTAGCTCAACATTATTTAATTTTTTATGGTTTATAGTCACAATGTCTTGCACATATTTATTTCAAAGAAAGGTTGCGACCAATACAACAAATAAAAATTATAAAAGATGTTCGAATAGTTCGGCTTCTACCATACCCGCAGACATAATTGTACTCTTTTTCTCAAATTCTAAACTGCTCGAGAAATGTACCGTTTTGTAGTGTATTTTAATTCGTAAAAACGCCCAACTTTGCCTCAAGTTAACTCATCTCGCATCTTTTGTAATAACCGAGATCCTCATGCTTGAGCTCAAAAAACGCATAACCTGTATAAATGGTTTTTAAGTTAATTAAAGTTCGCACAGTGTTTCTCCAAAGGAATATTGAGTTCAACACTTAACTTAAAGGTTGAAACAGCAACAAAGTGTTGTGTTACGGTTGTATTTATTTTGTCAACGAAATACCCTGTATATTGACCATTGTTTGATAGTTTTAATTGTAGTCGCTAAATACGCTTCATGTTCTGAAGTGTTGTAGCATTTTCACTTTCAATACGTGGCTGTAAGTGCGCTTAGCTTTCATTTCATTTTTCTACTAGTTATTATGATTATGATTAACATGCCTTTTTCTCTTGTAGAAAGTGAGTTCGGTTTACTGATTAGTTATTGACGAATATATTGTGCGATTCCTGTCACATGCGTGGTGATTGCAGGTAAAAAATTCAGTTAAAAACGACTCCATTGGCATGTGCTTGCTTTCACTAAATTTCTCCTTTTTAGCAACGGTTGGGGAGATCGGCTATAACGTGGCGTACACCTCGTGAGTGTGATGAGGAGAGTCGAGAAATTATTCATTCACCCGCCTCAGGTTTATAAAAGTTTCCAAAATGTATCTATTTAAATGTGGTGTGGTTCTTGTATGCTATACAATAGACAATTTTCTTGGTGTAGCTGACCAGAATTTTATTATTTTTGAATTTTAGTGTCGAATCGTATCAAGCGACACCTCTGGTGTACGTTTATTCATTTTCAGCTTGGCGAAATAGATTCTATTTAAATAAAGTGTAGTAAAGTACAAACGTACGTACACCGCAGGATAGTTAGGTACCTTATACTTGTGTATTTTTTTTCTTTCCTTTTCTTAGTTATTGTATATTTAGTGGCAATTTTGACAATGTTATTTTACGAACTACGCTATTAGTCTATATGTTGTTTGTTATCACTTTATTGTTACTTCGATGCGTTTTAAGTTGGTGATTCGAACTTAATGCGATTATAACCTTTGAGTGTTCTCTGTTGTTTGCTTCTGCCTCTCCTCTTCCTGGTTTACTTTTAGCGGGTTATTCTAGGTCACCTGGTTCCTCGACTAGGTATTCTATTACTGGCTTTAAAGAGGTAACGCCCAAGCTTTTTGCCTTTGTAATATTTTAGTCGTCCGACGCCCATTCGCCGATCAACAAGCTAAAAGTGGCGTTTGTGGATGTAACACCCACAGGACCCGCCGGAGAAATAGTTCGTTACAAAAAATTATTAGTTTTTTAGATTTCGTTATTACAAAACGCAAAGCTGTATGTTGTGGTTCTTAAAAAATCGGCAGTAATTTGGGAAGCATTGATTTGTTCCCTTATTAAAATAAACAGTTTTTGAAAAATCTTTTAAAACGAAATAAAAGAAAGAATTTAGCTATTATGCAAAATTCACACAAAAAAATTGTTTGTGTCAATTGTAATAAAAAATGACAAGTTTTTAAAAAGCAGTTTTTGTCCCTGATGAGATGATATTTTAAAAGTGGAGATATATATATATATATATATATATATATATATATATATATATATATATATATATATATATATATGTCGGAGGCACCGAATAAAAGCATGTCTACGGCGATGGAATGAGTACACATGCACTAGTTTGTTTGTGTTGCCATAAATTATGTTTAAAATGTTTAGTTTTTGTAACTTAATAACTTAGAATCAACCAATAAGGGTTGAATATTTTGTAATATTACCTTATATGGGTATAGGAACGTGTGTGAAATTACAATTTCATGCGAACGGAACGACACCGGCTAGAAAATGTAACTTGTAAGAGGGTAGATTGAAATGATATTTGGTGGTGACAACTCAAAAAGATAAAGATCGAGTGTCGGATCGTTTGTTCCGGTGTTGATCGTTAAACGTTTATAAATTAATTTTTATAATTAATGAAATTAAAAAACCATCTAAATTCTTAATTTTTTTAAATTTTATTTATATTTCCATTATTGTTTGAGTTAATGTAATGACCATGTTTATTAATCACAAGAAGCCTAATAACCATATCATAAATTTTAAACCGCTTAAAACGGTTTTGTTCATTATTGCAACAAATCCCATTGTCGAATTTTCAATTTAACAGAAAGAAATTATTACATTTCAATAAACAAGTATCGGAAATTAATGATATTTCGATAAAAACTTCATATACTATTTATTTTGTACGAAGCAAGGTATTGAAAATTAAACAAAAATAAAAAAAGTAGGTACGAACTTTATCACATCAAAAACAATACAGCTTGTTGAAGCTTCAGAGAGTGCGAAGAGAAAAAAATTTTAAGAGAAAAATACCGCCAAACGTAAAGTACAAATATTTAAACCGAATTAAACACGTAAGAATTCACTGAACAAATGTTAAAATCGAATACGATATAACTTTCATTATGATGAATATGAATCACACAATTATATAAAATAAACACTAATCTAGACCACATCATACCAAACTTTAAATAGTACATTAAAAAACTGTCAATCCAATTCAAAAATGTAACAAAGAAAATTCAATTTTTATCTTCCCCTATTAATACAAAAGCATTTAAGAACGTTTATTCGAGTAACCCTCATTTTGTAACGATCGATAAAGTTATATTTTACACAATATAAAATTAATTAGAAACAAAACTTTACTAACTTAATGAGAAGCAAGTTTACTAAAAAGATAAAAACGTAAAGAAAAACAAAAACAGTAAAATTATGATAAAGACAAATAAGATCGTAAGTAGATGCTGTGCAAAATTTTTCTATTTGCTTTAAAGATGGAGCCACAGGTAGCAAATGGTTTACGTATATCAAAAAGATAGCAATATCGCCATGAAAACAGCATTTGCATTTTTTTAATATATACATGTTTAAATACTGACAATACTAAAAAAATCGTTTACAAAATCAGACTGTAATAATATATTTGAATTGTCTTATTAAAGCGATTGTAAAACAGACGGAATGAAGAATCAATACAATGATAGAAGTTAAAAACCTTAGGCTTGCCCGTGTTTCCAGGCGCAATGTATTCCTTTATTTCATTGAATTTGTATGTAAATAACCACTCATATTTCTTTTTTAATTTTAATTCGCAGGAGATGAATATTATGCACAATTGAGTAATAAACTAAATCAAAAATTATTTTTGATTTTAAAATAAAATTACTTTTTAGTACAAGCTACAAGATTACTATTAGATTAGAAATAAATGAACCAAAACTATTCAAGTCTCATTTAACAAAAATCCATAGTTACTAGAATTATATAAATAAACAATAACTTCAAGATATAGTTGTTTTTGCAGTAAATAGAATACGTGAAATATTCCCAAATATTCTAAGCATAAATGTAACAAGTTGAATTTTGCATTCTTTCTCAAACACAGCTCAATCATCAAATTTAGATAAAGAACTCACAACTAAGAAAAAACTCAATGTAAACTGGATACTGAATTTTATTTTTAGATTAAAGGTTACTAAAGAGAAAAAGTACTTTTAATACTAAAGAACGAGGCGGTGGTCCCAAAAAGATTGGAACCATATAAATTGGCGTCAGAAACAAATGTGTGTATTCCTTAAAATAAATAATAATAATAAACGTATTTGTAGAACAAAAATGTCATTTGAAATAGGTACAAAACAAGTTAAAGTAATAGCGAAGGCTTTAACGGTCGGAGTCTATACTAAGATAAGAATGTCTTCCGGGTTTGGACCGTGTCATTGTTGTAATCGAAGTTGCCAACGTTTCGACCACTTTCGTAAGCGGCTTCATCAGGGCGTGACATAAATTGCTTGTTTGAGTTTTTCGATTTATCTCACGCCCTGAACGTTGGCAACCTCGGTTACAACAATGACAAGGTCCAAACCAGGAAGACATTCTTATCTTACTACAAAACAAGTTCATATGCGTTTCGGATCATTGCTAGCGTAGAACTAAAACCTATCTAAAGCACCCATTTTTTCTGCGCTGCTTTTCAGATTACGTTTTCAACTGTCTAAATAATTCCATTTATTCATAATGCCATTCATAAATACCAGATTTCCAATAGCGCTTGCAGAAACACACCTCCACACGAATTGTGATTCACCTCCATGTTTTACGGTGGCACCTTTAAATTTCATCTCTTCTTTAGTTTTTCGCCAAATTCTAACTTTACCATCATAACAAAATATATCATATTTGAACTCGTCTGTCAAATGACGTCTTTCCAAAAGTTAAATGTTTTGTTTATATAAGTTTTTGCAAATTGTATTCTTTTCTTCCTGTTTTTCTTGTTTACGAATGGTTTATTTTCCGCAATCTTGCAGTTGTATTTGTGTTTTCTTAAAACGTAAGGGTTCTAGGTATATCTTTTTGGTCAGATATTTTTCGATATTTGCAGCTATTTTTGGTGCACTCATTATTGGAACTTTGTTAAATTTTTGAATAATCACGATCACTTAACTTTTTTTGCCTTATTTACAATACGATTTTCACTTTTATAACGTTTAATGATGTATATTGCATCGTGGAAGAACTAGCATTAATTATTTTTGCAATACCTCTATAAGATTTTCCATTTTTTAAATGATGGATCACAAGTTCGTGTACGCAATAGTAGTTTGTTTCAGTTTAAAAATGTTCTAACTGGCTTAAAGTACAAATTTAAAATAATTATTCAAAAATGTATTTTGTGTAAATTATAATAACGGTCTATACCCAAAATGTGTTGTTTTCGAATTTGAGTTACGATAAAATAAAATGGTTGTGTGCTATCTTTTCTTGTAAGAGTTTGAATGTGAGGTGTATGTATACAAGGTGAGTCAGAATATGTGGGAAGTACGATAACTATAAATAATAAGCAAAATAAAGACGGTTATTTAAATAAACTTATATACTAGCATGCACAGGTAAAAAGTTATTAAACCTTCCAAGTTGGAAAAAAAGTTACTCTTTTATTAATAACTTCTAAACTAATTAAATGTAATAGACTATTTTTGTAGTTGTTAATGAGTACTTAAAAACAAAAACTGTAAAAACTTAATAAAAACTAAATAAGCAGAAGATGGATTTTCAGAGTACCTCCACTGTTAAATCCTCTGGATCTTTTTAATCTTGCAAGTTTTTTTTTCTATTTAAAAATTGTGTTTGATAAGAAATTTTACCCGCAAAGTTTTTTGTTTCTTGTAAAGTTTTGATTAAAAGCATCGTTTTGCTTAAAAAAATAAAAAGGTAAACTTAAGTGTGATGGTAATAATACGGCGGCAGCAAGACGTTGCGCACTTTTGTTCCCTAATTATACTGGAGGAAAGATTAAGAGAATCCGTATCTTTCAAAAAACGAACTCCGGTCGTCAAAAAGATGTTATTCCTTTTTTGGAATGGAATGGAAGACGAATTTCTCTAAGGTTCAATGTTTCTCAATCACGAATGCTTCGTCTTCTAAAACAAATTTTTATTTATTTAAAGCAAAACGATGCGTTTAATCAAAACTTCATAAGAAACAAAAAAGTGTATGAATAAAATTTTCTATCAAAAAAAAACTTCAAGATTAAAAAGTTCCAGATGATTTAACAGTCGAGGTACTCTAAAAATCCATCTACTTTTTTACTTTTCATTAAATTTTCACATTGTTTTTAAGTACTCATTAACAACTACAAAAAATAGTCGATTACATTTAATTAGTTTAGAAGTTATTAACAAAAAAATATTTTTTCTTTAACCTTTTAATGGCCAACGTTCCCAAAATGGGAACATAGTTGAACAATTTTTTCTGTAAAAATTGGTCACGCACTTGGCATTGTTTTATACAATGCAATATTCTCTAAGCTATTAACTTTTATCTATAATTTTTATAGTTATATAAACAAGTATTTTTTTAAGTTAGAACGTTATAAATTTTGTCGTTTTGTGCATTTTTAAGTATTGATTTTGTTTTCTATATTTTATCGTCATTTACTGTGTAATAAAATTTTTAAAATACAGCAATTTCGTTTACTTTTCTTCCCAGAGTATCAAATTGCAGCCGCATTTGGTTTCGCTGGACCATGAAACACTAACGACCCTAATTTATTACCATTAGGAATGTTTAGTTTTGCCAAAAATCTAATTCTTATTTACGTTGTAACTTTCGTACAGTGAAGTGTGTTTGTTTCATCGTGAATATTTAAAGGTGAGTTTCACTGAGTTTCCTATTATCTTGTAGTTTACTACTTATATTTTTATTACTATCATTATGTTATTTTTAATTACGAGTTTTCAATGAGCTCTCCTATTATCTATTAACTTAATATTCATTCTTTTGAATGTGAGCATCATTTACTGTTTCTATTTATGAGGTTTTATTGAGCGGTGTTTAGTAAATGTATTAATTTGAGACTCAATATTTTAATAGACAGTTATAAATGCTTTTATTGAATGTTAAATGATAATTATGAATTTAAAAGTTGCATTCGTGACGTCTTGCGCAATTCCTTCAATGTTTACATTAATTAGACAATGGAGTGCGATGTCAATAAATGTTGGTTGTTGTCAATTATGTTTTGAATATTGTCTATGAATCTAAATTTAAGAGTTGATATGTGATTTGCTTAATTCAATGTTTAAATTGTGTCGATAAGGCCGTTTGACGTTTTGCTGGCGTGTGTCGACATGGTCGAATTCGTTTGTTGCTAGAACCGAAAGGGTTCTGCAGAGATTCTAGGCGGTGGAATGTAGTCGTACACCCATTGCACTACCTGAGGTCTGATATTTATTTTATTTGGTAACGCGGTTCGATCATGGTTCATTTGGAACCGGAGCATTGCGCTCATTTGGGGATCTCTAGGCGGGTGGAATGTAGTCGTACACCTATTGCACATCCTAGGCCCGCTTTTTGGACCGGAGCATTTGGCTTGTTATAACGGTCCCGGACGGAAGCACTCTGAGTGGGTGGAATGTAGTCGTACACCCATTGAACACTTGGAGCTGACATTGGGTGGCGTTGTCAGGAACCTAAGCGGTCTGATTCTAATATTTGATTTCAGTAATCGTCCAGCATGATTTGATTATCGCTCCATTTGAATTTTAGATATGTGTGATATCTATTTATTGATCATTATTATCAAAAGCTAATAATTAATTGTAGTAAATGAATTGATAACGGGATGCTCAAACGTACTTTCTTGTTTAAGTTTGCAGAAGGTGAGAATTCAGTTCAGCCACGTCACTCCATCTCCAAACCATGTTTGGTTTTATGACTAATTATTAATCATGAAATGACTTACAAGGTAATGTGACCAATTATCGTTATGTTTACTATTACCTGACATTTAGTTAATCACTTATTAGCAATTGTGATTTTGATTAATTGTACGCCCTTAATTATCTTTTTGTGAGGTGCATTTTTATTATCTTCTGCATTGTTATTATTTGCATCGATTAAAATATAAAAAAAAAACCAATCTTAAATTTGCATCTTACAACTGTATTTATAATAATTTGCTAGTTGATATTGTCTTATTATATACCGAACAATTCATTTCAGTGTTTACCTGGTCAAAAGTTATCAACGCGTTCTAACAATTTCTTGGAAAGTCGGCCTGTCCCAATTTGGGAACGTTGGACTGTTTAGGGTACGTCGGTAGGTGACTCACGCGTGTCTTGAAAACGAGTTATTTGAACAGTCCGATAAAACTACTTATTGTTTTGCGTCGCATTTGTGATTGAAACATTTTGAAGAGTAGATGGTACTAAGTTAGTGTACTTATGCTGTTTATTGCGATTATTGTCAAGCGTACAGTTTCAATGGACCCGAAAATTTTTTACGGGTATGAATCTATTTTTCAGAACTAGTTTATAGAATTACTTATAACGTTTTCAGAAAGGGTTCGTCTATAAAACAATTCCGCTGTTTGTGTGATGCTGTAGACGCTGTACAAGCATCTACGTCTAACAACGTACGTGATATTGTGATATTACTTCCAGAATCGGGTGATAGTGAAATGCAAAGTGACGTAGAGAATAATGATGATGAAAATTTGGAAGTAAGAGATCCTCCGAAAGAGGTATCTGGAAATATAGAGCTACATGAAAGTGAAACAAGCGAGGAAAAAGAATCAGACAGTACAGAGCCTCCTACAAAAAAAAAAGAAAAACGTATTGGAAACGAACCGAAAACGTAGCTATCGCGAATGTTGCATCTGAGCCTCAAAAAGTGGGTTGGAGCACGTCAGAAGAGTAAAGGGGGACCATAAAAAGGAAGTAACTCAGCCACATCTACTAAAAAAATATAATGAAGGGATGGGTGCTCGAGCAAAATTATTGTCACTTTCGTGGGGGGCTCGGTGTTACAAGATGAAATTTTCACAGATCAAAGTTAATTTGTCCAAAATCGGAATGTGCAAAAGGGCACAATATACAAAATTGGAGTTACACACGCAGTGCTAAACTATAAAAAATTTGCAATATACCTATGCAAAAAAATTTTTAGTTTTGTGGCAAATTTATTTTTAATTATTAATTGAAATACACAAAATGCGGTCTCGCTTACGGAGGTAAATAATTTGAAACTGAAATATCTCGAAAAGACCTGCAGAAAAAGTTTACCAAAACCGGCCAATTTTTCTATTTATACACAATTATCTCGGAAAGTAAGGCCTAAATCAAAAAAAGTTATTCTTAAAAATAGTTGCATTGATTCGTAGAGAAGATAATAGTTTCGATTTCAAAATTTTTAAGTTTATGATATGGTAAGTACGTAATTAAATATCAAACAATGCATTTTTAATCACATTCGGCCGACGAAAAGTGCTCGCGTCCCCACTCTTTGGTTTCGTTCGCTATCTCACAATTTACCGTAGCTCCATCACGCTTCCTCTTCTATAGCCAAATTTCACACAGCAATAACAATAAGAATGTTTATTTTTTCTATGTTATTATTTTACATATTATATAAAAATAAAATTTCTATCACACAATCTACCGTTGCTGCATTGCACACTTGCATATGAAAATGTTATAGTATCTCTTTATAAAAATATCATTGTGTTCCACGCGAGGTTCCACAAAGGCATGATGTCAGTTGTGTTAGTGGTTGATTTGATACAATTTGTGCGAATTTGTATGAGTTCATTCGTTTATTAATTTGTGTTATAGTTGTGATAGTTTAGAACACTGTTGTAGACATTCCATTCTTCGGCTACTTACCAGTTATATTAAGTATAAAATGGCACAATTTAGATTAATTTTATTCTAATTAACAAAGGTCTAACAGATTATGGATAGTACTGACACCACAAGTTCAGGCAGCGATCTTGATTCATTATTAAAAATTGAAATTAAACAAGGCCCCACTGGCATACTTTGCAAAAAAAAAGGTAGTACAACAAATTTAACTGAGAAAACTGGCGCCACATTCATTAAAGCTGTTAAATTACGAGGAGATAACAAAAAATATTGATGAGGATATTCAAAAAATAGTGTGTGACATAAAACAAACTGACTGGAAAAATTTACCGTGCCATAAAACATGTTATGCAGACTATACTAGCAAAAAAAATATAGAAAGTCTGAAATATAAAATAAAAAGACAACAAGAATGTGAGGACCTTGGTATTCAACTACCGCTCCCTGTCGGAAGATCTTTAAGAAAAGATGTTTTTAACGTTAACAAATGTGTATTTTGCCAAAAGCGCTTAATTGGCAAACGTTTATCGCAGGTTATGTCCACAAATATTGAAAATAAAATTCGTTTTATAGCAAACAAACAGTTGCATTTATTAAAGAAAATTGGTACCAACGACTTGATCGCGATGGAGGTTAAATACCATATTGGTTGTTTACTTAAGGAAATGCGGAATGTAAAAAAAATCACACCAAAATCAAACAAAACTGAAAAAAAAAACAAGATGAAATAAAAACTGGAATAGGAAAAGGATTTTCTGTAACATCCATTTTTAAAAGATATTTAGCATTAGGTAGAAGCGTTGGTGGAAGTAGATCGAAACGAGTCATCATACAAAAAGTTAAACATCATTTTGGTTCAAAAATAGAAATAATAAAACCCAAAAAAGTAAATGAGTCATCAATAGTGATACCGTCAGTTCCAAAATCTGACGCTATACACAGTTTTATTAAAGTCTCTTCTTCTGTTTCAACAGAAAGTAGTTCTTCCATGTTCATAGGCAATTCAGAATTATCTCAAATTCATAAAATTTGTATAAACATTGGGAAAGAGTTGGACAACATACCAGATCATTTAGATTATCGGGAATTGAGTGTTGATGCTTACATTGCTTACCAAAAATATATACCTCATAGCCTTTCTTGGATAATTGGTTTGTTAATTTAAGTAGATGAAAAAGAAAACGGTTCCGGAGTCACCAGCATTTGTCAAGACATTATTTAGAATCGATTTAAAGGAAAACGGTTAACACCCAAACACATTGGATTAGGCATTATAGTTCATCAAGAAACAAGATCAAAAAAAATTATTGGAGCACTTCATGCGTGTGGACATTCTACCTCTTATAAAGATGTATTACGAATAAGAAATACCATTGCTCAGGAAGAAATAATTAGGTACTCTTGCAACGATAATTGTTACATTCCTAGACAACTTGTTCCCAACAAATTGGTGCAATTTGCAGCTGATAACATAGACATATTAGAAGAAACTTTAGATAAAGGACCAACTTTTCATGCAACACAAATGATAGCATTTCAACAAGGACCGCCTTATCTAGAAACAGAAACGTATACTAAACCAAAAATAATACCATATAAAGCAAAGCTTGAGATTCCTGAAAACTTTCACTTACTGCGGAAAATTAATTATAATAAATCACAAAAAGTAACACCTCCAATTAATAATAAAAATATATTTTGTGATGAATATGGGACAAAAAATTTTATATTTCCATATAATTTAGCTTGGATTTTCTGCAGAACATCGATCAATCATGATGTTCCTAAAAATTGTGTAACAATACCACAGTGGTCTGGATTTAGTAAACTGATACACCAGGATGATACCTATGTCACAACCTACGGTTACCTTCCCATTTTACCATACGTTGCCAGTGATGATGACACTATTTGGACAACTATGAAACGGTGCAGTGATATTGCCGCTAAACTAAACAACAACTATACTATTATTACTTTTGATCAAGCTATATACCATAAAGCGAAAGAAATTCAATGGCTGAAGTTCGATGAATGCTCACATTTCGTCATATGATTAGGAGGATTTCACATAATGATGAACTTTTTAAAAGCCATTGGGCAACATATGGACAATTCCGGTCTAACCGACGTATGGCTGGAATCGAACTTATATGGAGATGCTACTGTTATCGGTATAATGAAAGGTAAAAAATGGAATAAAGCTATTAGAGCTCACAAATTAACCTATGAGAGTTTGTTAAGAATATTGCTGCCAATGTTTGAAACGTGGCTGATGGAATGTAAGAGTGATAATATTCACGTTGTCAATAAGAGCAGATTAATGGCCAATAGTATTTGTAAAATAATGACCAAACAAGGAACCATCACTAATTTTTTTGAACTTGTTAACAATGTAGGACAGTTATCTGAGGCTTTTAAAGAATTTGTGGAAAACCAATCTTCTACTTTCCAATTTTGGTGTACCTACATGGAAATGGTGGAAACTTTGTTAGAATTTATATATAGTGAAAGAACAGGGCAGTGGGATTTACACTTGCAAAGTTTTAGAAAGATGTTGCCGTGGTTTTTTACGTACGATCATAATAATTATGCTAGATGGGGTTCTGTGTATCTGTGTGATATGCTTGATTTAGAAAATAAAGCCCCGATAGTCTATCAGGAATTTTGCGATGGAAATTTTGTTGTAAAACGATTGAATGGTAGATTCAATAGAATTTCTGTCGATCAAGCCCTTGAACATGTAAATAAAACCTCCAAAGATGCAGGAGGAATTGTAGGATTAACGAAAAACAGTACAAGGCTCGATGAATGGTATTTAAGCTTCAATGAAATTGGGAGAATGGTGCAAACTTTCTTTAAAATTAGATTGCTGTATTTCAAGTCAAAATATTGAAACTGGAAAGCAACGAATGATAGTTGATGAACAAACCGCATTAAAGTTAGTGGACCAATTTCTTAAATTTAACGTATTTAATTCTACTTCAGATGTCTTAACATCTATTTCAACTAAAGAAGTGTACCCCAAAATTTTAGAATTATTCCGGCTGAATGCAAAACAAACAGGAGAAAACGCACTAAAATATTTCGTTAAAAATATGGACACGTTAAGATTTTACAAACCTTTAAAAAAAATAACGTTGCGGTCAAAGTACCAACTAGTTGTACACAAACAAAATCTTCCAAAAAAACCGAAGAATTAGAAGAACAACAATTTCTACAAAGAATCTTAGCAGTTAAAGAAATGGGAAGAATGATAGATTATAATCTGATTTTTCGACATGAACTAACTACTTCTCCCACGTCTTTAACAGTGAATTGACAATTGGCAACACCATCTAATAAAAGTGCTTTAGGAGGAATTATTGAGAATTTCACTACAGTTGAGAGTACTTTGCCTCCTATCAAAGACGCAAAAGTGTGTTTAATATTTGGATACGTTAAGATTTTACAAACCTTTAAAAAAAATAACGTTGCGGTCAAAGTACCAACTAGTTGTACACAAACAAAATCTTCCAAAAAAACCGAAGCATTAGAAGGACAACAATTTCTACAAAGAATCTTAGCAGTTAAGGAAATGGGAAGAATGATATATTATAATCTCATTTTTCGACATGAACTAACTACTTCGAGCCAAAACACCATATGTTGAACTTTAGTCTCAAACCACTGTTTTTGTATTGTTCAATTAAAAACCTTGACAAAATGATTTAAACCAATTATTAAAAAACCATAATAAAAGATTATTTAGAAAATATTAAAATCGATACATTAATACACAACTGATTTATCGAAACTTCTTATAATGTTTTAAAATGGATTATTATCCTCTAAGGAAATGCTCCATTGTACACGATAATATATATTTATAGAATTTAATTACAAATGATTAATGTTCATTCAAGAGCAACAAAACCAATTATTTCGCAAATTTCAATTTTACCCATAGCAATTTATCTTTAAAACGCATCAAATAAATATAGGTTACAATTTTGTATCAATATCGGAAAAATTAGAGTTGACAAGAAATTCTTAATTTCATGCAGTACTAGAGACATTTACTGTATGTTTAGCAACAGAATAATCTATTTTTGACCATTTAAAAATTTTGTTGTTTTTAAGCTTTAGACTAACTAAAATAAAAACACTTATCAGCATACCGACATATTGATGACATCGTAAAATTAATGTTAAGTTAGATTATAAAATTGTACTTGAGAACTTGAATAACGAGTTCTGTGTAAAAACATGACAAATCAATGTAATAGCGAAAGCTTCCACGGCCGGAGTCTATACTAAGATCAGAACGTCTTCCGGGTTTAGACCGTGTCAATGTTGTAACCGATGTTGCCAACGTTTCGCCCATTTTCGTAAGGGGCTTCATTCAACTTGTGAACCAAGCCAGATTCTAAACTCCATAGAAGTGACTTAAAAAGAAAGTCTCCGTATATAAAGAAGAAGTATCGTCACGGCTGGTTAAACTCCACTCTGATTGGGTTACGGTTGAAAGGGGGCGTGTTTTCGATAAAGGACTAATGACCGGGAACCAAAGAGGGGATAGCTAGAAATCATGATCACAATTGAAGTTATTGGGGTGTTTGATGATTTCTATGCTCTCTCGAAATTTCCTGTTAAAAAAGAATGGAGATTGGGCAATCACCGAAACGTTATCAAAATCTATCTTGTGACCTATAGTGAAATGATGTTCAGCAACCGAATTTGGTATACACCTTGAGATGGAAGTGTAGGAAATTTGTCCTTGGGAGAAGGAAGAATCTGAGAGTTAAAAATAGGTTTGATGCCATTCTTACTTTGGAATCATCAATATTAAAACCCAAAGTTTGGGTTTTGGGCCTTTCAACCGTAACCCAATCAGAGTCGAGCTTAACCAGCCGTGACAATACTTCTTTATATACTGAGACTATTTCTTTTTAAGTCACTTCTATAGAGTTTAGAATCTGGCTTGGTTCACAAGTTGATTACCTAACTCTGTAGTGGTTCTTTGTTATATTTTCGTTTGCTTTCTCAAGTTTATCGTTTTCTTTCTTACCTTTTCAGAGTTTAGAATCTGGCACAAGTTGATTACCTAACTTTTGAGAAGTTTTTAGTTAGGTTTCGGTTGCTTGTTTGAGTTCTTCGATTTCTCTCACGTCCTGATGAAGGCCCTTACGAAAGTGGGCAAAACGTTGGCAACTTCGGTTACAACATTGACACGGTCCAAACCCGGAAGACGTTCTTATCTTAACATGACAAATCCATTTGCATTGGTTCCAACGGTAAAAGTATTAAAATTTATTTTAAATATTTTTAACAGTAACTATTTATATTTGACACAGATACAATATGTGAATTCTTTTTACCTTATTTTACTAGCGATTTATTAAATTTTTAATCGTTAACTATCATCTAAAACTGTTCGTTAAGTATTGATTTTTAAAATGTAATCGAATAAAAAAACTTATCTAATTCAAAATTAATCATTTACTTTTTACCTTTCTTATAAGTATGAAATTGTAAATATATGAACGAGAAAAGATGATCAACTGCAGTATTCATGTTAATGGTTCTTTTTCTTAATTATCGCTGACTTGTGAATGTAATTTACTTAATTATTCGTAGTATGAAATAAATTACTTTTTTAAGAAAATCGAAGAATAAAGGAATCACTTAATATACTCGATTAATTTTTCCAAAAGCAAGTCGTTTTGCAACATCTTCGACAATCTTGAATACCTACAGATTTAGACGTACAAAATAATACAGTTTTCCAAATGCCAAAAGTTAGTCAACTAGAACTCGTCTCACGCAAAATTTTTTCTCGGAGTTTACAAAATTCCTTGTTCCTGTGGATCAAGTTATATAGGACAGACGGGACGCTCTATTGAAGTTAGAGTAAAAAAACATATGGTTGACTGCAAACACCGCAGAGTTACTAAATCAGCAGTGTGTGGAACCAAGGGCACACGCTGAACTTTGACTAAACTAAAGTGTTAGCTCCTTTCTACTTTCCCAGACTAATCCGCAAAGCTGTGGAAATAGGAAAACATCCATGTAATATGAACCGAGAAGACGGTTTAAGACTCAGCAAATCTTGGCTACCGGTATTATATACTGTAAGACAAAGATCAACCTTCTTGGAAAGGACACAAACACTTACTCAGAGTAATAACGAAGTCAGTCAAGCGGTAACAGAAAGATAAGGTCCGTTAATCACGCTAATCGCTATTCGTATAAATATCGTCACTTACACTTTTTCTTTTAAACGTTTGTTTGGGTTCACGAACAACAATACGGCAAAGGCCAAGTTCTATTTCTTGTATTGGCTCTCAAGGAGAGACTGAGACCAAGCCTAAGTCTGGGTGTTTACCTACGTCGCGGTCTCAGCTCAGGATTTTATACAAATGCTAAAAGTTAGTCGACTAGAACTCGTCTCACGCAAAATTGGGAACGTCAATCATTTTTCACGCACCTAATGTAGTACCAACAATTTTGTTAGCTATGTAACAGTACTTAATATGTATTGAAAACCACACGTTTGATATACATAGTGAACCGTATTGTAAAAGTAGTGTTGAATCATATGAAACTAAAATTGTATTAGTTAACTTTTATTTTCAAGGGTTTTTACTTATGAATAGGTTCAACTTAAAATCCAGAGGCGTGTATCATAATTCCAAGACATTTAAAAATTAAATACATAAATACAAATAATTCGGTTATTGTAATTTTAAATAACAAGTATATTTGGTGTCAGAACAAGTTTATTATGATGCACGTGCTTATCTACAAGTGGCGATTTAAATGAAAGAAAAAATGTTTTGAACAAATCTGTTTACAAATTATCTGAGAATCTACTTTCACCGCAAACCTATTACCTTCATTAGTACCTACATTTTTTTTAAAATAAACAATCACACATTAAAAAACTGGCGTTAAGAAACTGAAATGCATGATCGTACGTTACTGTAGTCTAATCGCGGCTAAAGGGGCGATATTTAACATAAATGCGTTGTTGCGTCGATCCTCTTTTTAGCTGATTATAGTTATATCATCCAAAAATTAACATTATGAAATGACAGATCAGTCTTAAAAAGAGGATAGTGAAACGTTCGCGAAGTTATTGTCAAATTCGAGACAATGGCCGAAGTATGTTGAGCATTCTAGAAACAGATAACAGAAACATATAAAAACAGTTCAAATAAAACACAGGTCAGTTTTTCAAATTGGATCGAGATGTCGGTTTAAAATAAATAAGTGATTAACGCGTGTGAAGATAAATAAATAAAGGGCCGTTGCTAGTAAAACATAAATACGTCGCGTGCATGTAGTTAACATAAACAAGTATCAGTTTAGGTATAATTAAAAAGTGCGAACTAGCTATGGTAATATATAAATTAGTGTAAGTGTTATTCTAAAACATCGCTAGATTTAATTAGTTACGTGTACTTATAAACGTGTAAATATATCGTTATAAATAAATTGGTTTTAAAATTCGTTACATTGGAGTCAGTGTAGAGTTCGCGATTTTAGTCTAACTATCAGTAATTTAATTTTGCTCCAGTCTTAAAAACGTTGTGTGATATGTGCGTGTCCGCGTGTGTTTGTTTATAGATTGTAATTATAGTTGTTCCAGTTCGATGTTATTAAACTTTTTATTCGCGTTTTAATTTATGCCGGTGACGCGTTTGCAAGCAGTTAAAATGGATTCAAAGTTATTTGAATTTCTCGAATCAATAAAAAACGGTCAAGAATCGATGAATAAAAAAACAAAAAGACAGTTTTACAAAAATTCTCAGTAAATATTAGAACACCGAAAGAAAAAAGAAAAACTGTCTGAAAATTCTTAGAAAATAGAAGAAATTTTGTTGGAAAATGATAGAAGTTTAAAAGAAGAAATACGAACGAGCATTGAAAATCAAGTAAAGACTATTGAGGAGCAAATACAAGTTAGTTTCGAAAACCAAATTAAAATTGTTCAAGAGAAAACCCAAGCAAACATGTTAAATTTAAAACATGAAATTTGAGAATCTATCAATGACAAAGTAGAAGCAGTAGGAGACAGAATAAAACTGCTCAAGAAAAAAAATGAACCAAATGAATTGCCATGGTGAAGGAAACGTCACGAGCGAAGATTCAATAATGAACCATCGAGAAAAAACCACTCACAAGTTGTACCTTCAAGTTTTTATGGTAAAGTTCTATGGTCAACCTACTACAAGCACTTTGAGGCTGCAGCTGTAGCTAATGTTTAGAGCAACAAGCAAAAAACGACGTCTTTAATAGTGGCTTTACGTAAAGAAGTGCTTGGATTTTTGCAGACTGTTCCTGACCACCTACAAGAAAATTATGAATCCTTAATTTCTCGTTTAGAAATGAGATATGGAAATGCTCATCTTGAACAGGGGTACCAAGCCTAAATAAAAAAGTTCAGAAAACTGCGGAAAGTCTTAAAGAGTTCGAGACTGACATCGTCAGATTAACACGGCTTGCGTATCCTACAGCACCAGATACCTTCTTGGAGCAAATAGCTATTTAAACTTTTGTAGACGGCCTCCGAGACAACGAAACGCTGCAGACTCTCCGGTTAGCTCGACCCAAGATGCCGTTTTAATGTTTTAGTTTAGTTTTAGTGCATTCCTTAGAGTTTGAAGCAACAAAACGATCATAAATTTAGCTGTGCTGCGGAAGTACCCGCGCAGACACTAGAAGGCATTGAGATGGCGCGACGAATACTTCGGAAAAGAGGAGTGATGACTTCGAACTGTGGTAAAATAGGCCATGTGCAACGACATCGTACTAAACCTAGTAAGAAGACAAGAAAATCGCTCAAAATTTTGGACGTGTTGACCAAAAGATGCAAAAGTTAATCTCATCTCAAATTACCATTCAAATGGCATCGCATAGGGAGCAATTGCATAGCATTTATCTCAATGGCAAGATTAATGGACGAAGTGCTCAGTTACTGGTTGACACGGGAGCGACGAAGACCATAATTCGTCCTGACATATTATTGGAAAACGAGGACACATCACTAGTAACAGACGACTTCGACCAGCGACTCACGGACAAGTCAAAGTAAATTAGGAAATAGAGTACTCGACCATCAAGTACTGGTAGCCGACATCACGGACGAAGTTATCCATTTGCATATGAAGAACGATGTCCTAAAGATCGACAGTGAAGAAATTCCTTTTCATTCTTGAAAGAAGGCAACCGTGCGAGTGTTATTGAGTGAAGACGTTACTCTGCTGCAAGGACTGAAAGTGTAGTAATGGCACGCGTGAATGAAAATCTTCGGGAAGGCTACATTCGCGCGACTGAACCGATGGAGTGCGTTGAAAAAGAAGACCGTAGTAGGCCAATACACGCAAGTATCTCAAATGGTGAGATGCGTGAATCCTAATAGAAATACGTCGCCGAAGAAGTATCCACAACATCTATTGAACATTCTTACCTCCAAATACCAAAACCTCAGCCCAGACCAGCTGGCTGATGATAAAGTGTTAATCCAACAGCATCAAGATTTGTTCACGCTGAAGAGTGGTTCCAAAAAAAGAACTAACTCAGTGAAACATAAAATTAATACCGGAAACGATCGGCCGATACAACATCCATGCCGACTTCCTTTGACGAAAAAAGACGAATCCGAACAAATAATTACGGGTATGGAAAGAGAAGGTGTCATTGAATCTTCAAATAGCCCATGGGCGTCCCCAGTGGTACTCGTAAAAAAGAAAGATGGATCAACAAAGTGTTGCGTAGACTACAGACAGCTTAACAATGTGACCAAAAAGACAGCTACTCTTTACCGAGAATCCACGATACGTTAGACACCCTGTCAGGATCCCAGTGGTTTTCCACGTTGGATTTAAAGAGTCGTTACTGGAAGGTAGAATTGGAACACAAGGATCGTGAAAAAACAGCTTTTACGATTAAAACTGGTTTGTTTCAGTTCACTGTAAGGCCCTTCGGCCTGTGTAACGCTCTTGCAACGTTCGAGCGTTTGATGGAAAACATTTTGCGCAAACTGTCTTGGAAGACGTGCTTGGTTTAGCTAAACGGCGTAATCGTGGTTAGAAAGTCGTTTGAAGAACACTAGAACAACTTGAAAAAAGTGTTTCAATGACTACGTGGGGCAAATCTAAAACTGAGCCCAAAGAAGTGCCACGTATTTAAGGAGGAAGTGCAATACCTTGACCACGTCGTATCTAGAGATAGAGTAAAGGCTGACGCAGACAAAATCCGAGCAGTGCAAGCATGCCCAAGACCAATCGACAAACATCAGGTCCGAAGTTTCCTTGGGTTGTGCACCTATTATAGACGATTTGTACCCGGATTTGCCAATATTGCCAAACCTTTGAGGAGATTGACCGAAGAAAGAGCAGAATTTAGACGAAATGAAGACTGCGAAAATGCTTTCTATCAACCAAAACGAGACGTATTTGTGTGTTTAATTTGAAAACATTGGGGGAAATCCTTTCTAGTTTTTACGTTTTCTTATGTAAAAATATGTGTAGAATACGATACTAGTATAAAAATTTAAATGAAAAGTGATCTTTTTAGAAAAACTTGAGAAAAACCGCCGTAAGTCGAGAGTAGACGTATTTGTGTGTTTAATTTAAAAAAATGGGGGGGTGCCAATTAGTTTTTGCGTTTTATTGCAAAATTTGTATGTTAAAATCTGTTTTCTTATTTTAATACATAATTATTAAAATAAAAACAGATACCGTTACGCTTTCTAATGTATCGGTCCAAAGTTTTCAAAATCTATTGCTGGAAAGTTATGGCTAGCTTCTCTCCGGTACAGGTATAATCTTTTTTAATAATAAAATTACAATAAATAAAAATGTTCTTTTACGGTCCTAAACAATCACATCTCTGTAATTCTTAAAATAAAAATAAATAGAACCAAAAACAGAAAAGAGAAAAAATTACATTATTAAATAAAAAGAAGTTGTTTATCAGTTTTCGTAGAAAATGATATAGTATACATAAATATTATGAATAACGTATTACAAAAATGTAACATTGTAGAAAAGTTGGACAAAGAATTTTGTCCGTCAACAAATCCGTATTGACTCTACTAGGACTTGTCGACATGGTAAAGTGCATATTTCAATTGACTTCACACGAAGCACATAAAATAGTATTGATTTAAGTATAAAGAAGCGATTAGGATTTTGCCACCTGATTATGACTAATGGAAAAAATAACAGAAAAAAGATAAACAAAAATAACCGGTTATTTGCATAACCGATTTTTTTAAACTGGCTAGTTAAAATGACGGTTTTTTGAAATATCGGTTACTAAAAGACCTAACCGTAATCAGACTGTAAAATGACGAAGCTCGGAAAACCGTCATAACGAACCTGCTTGTTCTCAATAAATCGTTTCATAAATAAAGACGAAACATTCTTAAAGTATATTGTAAAATACAAATATAATAAGCACGAAAGTCTCTGTTCTGATATTTGGTAGGATAATAGAGTGAGTCGTAATAAATAAAATGAAAAAAAAAGTTTATACGAATTTCAATTCTATCTTAAATTAGTTTTCTACTTGAAAATAAATACAAACCTATCGAAAATTAGAGTTAATTATGATAATTTTAAAATGCAAAAAAAAAGTTTTCAGTTCCATATTGAAACGGACCGACAGTGTGAGAACGTGATAAAATAAAGCCGAAGTAACCACATATGTCGAAAAAAAAACTATTTGTTATCAGTGAAGCGAGACGAGGGTGACAAGTTAATCCACTAGCAAACAACCACCATATTCTGCAGGTGTCCAGCTAGTATGTTGATTCGTTCCACCGCGGTGGGAATAAGTCTTAAGAAATGAAGCAAATCATTTTTAATGTGAAAAATCGGGCGGTTTCGATTTAGGCATAGTTTACAAGAACAACAGTTTCAAATGCCTGGTATAATATTACAAAAGCGACAAAGCGACTCTTGACCGAAAAAGGCCGCAATGATCATCAAAAGGACTCGACCGAAACCCACATGTTCGACAAAACCCCTAATTTATGTTCAGATTATGAAATACGTTTAAGTAAGATAATAATTTATTAAGTCTAATTTTCCAATTTTTTATAAGCAAAACTATCAGTAATTACTAGTTTAAGTCATAAACGCTTTCAATGTAAAGAACGAAACTATGTAAAACAAAATTTGCGTAAAAATTTTAAAGATTGAAATTGTATAAACAGGCAACCAATTGTAAAATTTATTAGCGTTATAGATGGGTTAAGATTGAACCTATGATCTATGTTAAAGTAAAGTTTAACTATTTAATGCATGTTTATAGTCAGTAGCGTTTTAGTTCATTGTTAATTACAAAGCAAGTTGCGAAATCGGTAAAATTTAGTCCAGTTGAAACCCCCAGCGTCATCTAGTACCAATGTGGTAATAGCTTAAGGGTAGAAAAGGGGATGACGCCGCCTTCGAGAGAATGAGTAAAGGAGAGAAACCAATTGGCAAATTTGGTACTGAGAGAGTTTGAAAACTTAACCAATCAAAAAGGGCGATTTTAGAAATAAGTCAAAATTGCGCACAATGTAGGAGGAGAAAGTTTTAAACCAAAGTTTTATAAACCCTAACGCGAAGCAAAAAGGGGATCAGATTGTATAGATTCATTGATTGATAGATTGTATAGATTCATTGATAAAAAGATTGATTTTTGATTCAATTGCGGACCGCATACGGGAGTTGATCGCGTCTCGCGAAAAAGTTTACTTACTGTACTTAACTTACTTAAATTAACTACGGGCGTTATTTAAACCTTTTCGGTGTGTGTTATAATTTAGTGTTCAGAGATATTTTAGTTTAAATTTTTACGCTTCGGATCGTTTGTTAGCTGATAAGTGACACATTGTTAAGTGAGTGTTAACGTGCGCCCAGTCAAGACCAAAAAGGTCGCGGTACTTGGTCTGCAATTAAGGAATAGGCGCCATATAAAAAGGTCAGAAATTAAGTTACATTTATTTGAATGTGCATTTATAAGTTTATTTGATTATTGTACGAGAGATGCGATGAATTGAGATACTGTCTAACGCGATAAAATTGAGAATAATTATCTAACATCAATCTTAACATTTAAACCTTTGTTTTCTCTTGGAAACGGTGAGAGCAAGTTTAATATAATTTTGTTTTGTTTGTTTTGTCTTTGGCAATTGACGTGTTGTTTTTAAAATTTGTTTTATTTCTTTTGCGCCGAAAGTTTACGCTGAGAACACCTAAAGAATTGAGTCCAAACATTAATTATTGCGCGTCGCGATATGTTTTATTGCGAGTCCAGTCTGCTGTAAGTCTTCTTTAGATATGACAGGGACGGGGTATCGCGAACGCGACAAACTGTTGAAAAAGTCCAGTTTGTAAACTGTGGAGCAAATTTCCAAAGGTGAAATCTCCACTTTGAAACATTTACATCTGAAAGGGTGTGGCAACATAGCTCGAATCGTGTCATAATCTCAGAAGCACAGACTCGGTAAACCGCTATAAAACTCGGGTAAAATCTATTTTGTAATTGTTCGTTTTTTTGTTGCGTTCGAAATGCGCGCCAACGAATTAGAATAGTGAGAAGCAATTGCCAGGGATCACACGGTATAAATTGTTTATCTAATTATCTACCATATCTAACCAAGATCTGGCTAAATTTCTGTTAGTTCTATTTTTGCTCTAACACTTATTGTAATTCGAAAATTGTTTCCGTTATAAGAAAGCTCTCAACCACGACAACGTCAGCAAAAGAATGACAGTCAACGGACGTGAATCTCAATTGTTCGACCTTTCCTCGCCTAATATACTTGTGAACGAAATTTTATTTATTGGAGCTTTGAAAATGTGACATTCGGTCTTGAAAAGATTTCAATGTGTCAAATAAAGTTAAATGTTTTAAAGATTTTGTTGCTTGCTTTTTTGTTTCTTACCGTACATCGCTTGGAAAAAAGAACCTAAGTGTTACTAGCACAACCCCAAATATTCTCTAATACCAGGTTTAAAATACCAAAAGCTTTAATTTAAGAAAGTAAATTAAACTAGACGATCACACGCCACTAGAATAATTTATCCGGGTAAGAGAATTTTAGTCATTGCTTGAATTTGGAAAAGTTTTAACATAATTACATTGATTACATATTTTCTCTTCAATGCATTTCAAATTTATTATCTTGTCCGCGAGAAGATGTCTTCCAAATTAAAACGGTGCGTCACAATATGTTTATATAAAAATTAAACGGTTGTTTGGTTACCCGATAATTTTAATTTATTTCTTTTGATGGTGTTATTTGAAAAAATAACGAAACCGCCTGAAGCCATTTTTAAAAATATCGGTTAAAATGGATAACCGGTTGCCAGAGCAGTAACCGGAGTACGAATTAATGAATTTCGGACCACTGTTACAAACCTATTTGCTCTCAGTAGTCTCGTAAAAAATGCTACCATAAATAAGTACAAAAAATTCTTAAAATGTTTTTGTTGTAAAAAAAAACTACTTTTATAAACTAGCTTATCACTTTCGTTCGTATTTTAAAAGAACCTCACACTGCAATAAAATAAAAAATACAATAAAGTCGAAACCATTATTGAGGAAATTTAGTACGTTAATGAGGTTAATTGAAATAAATAAAATTCACAAAAATCGTTTCCACTATTTGAATTACATTTTATTTATAATACATTAACTTTCTATTTCAAGACAAATACAATCCAATTCATTTCAAATTAGAGAAACGATTATTTGGTTAGAGCACGTTCCAAAACTAAACAATGCTGAGATGCGCAAAAACATCAGCTGGAAACAAAAGGTGAACTTAATGTAATGGTTAATCTTTAATTTAATAATGCGCACACCTCAAAGGCCGTATGAAAAGTGCCAACATTTTTCAGTTGGATAATATATTGACATTCGGAACAACATTGGTGTCTGCGCAACCATTCTTTAGTTTTGAAGCGATCTCTAACCGGTTTCATATAGTTTTATGAGTTTATTTTCAAAAAACGCCGGTTAGTTAATGACCGGTTAATTTTGAATAACCTCCCATTTTTGTTGTCAATAATTAATAACTTAAGTTTACTAAAATTTTCGAAAAACTATCCAACAGTAGAGTTATTTGATTGTCAGTATCAATAAATTTACATCTAAAATCTGAAAGTACAATAACCACATTTGATTGTTATTTCTTTCACTTACAAATCGACAATAAGCATAATTCTCGCGTATTTAGAACATACACAACTTTGGTTCTACTTAGCATCTTGTACACCTGTAGCATTTCCGTTTTTCTATGATGTTTAATATTTGCTCTCGTGTTTGTCGGTGTTGTGTTTATATTTGCATTTGATGTGGAGTTTAGAACAGCTATATTTTGTGCCGCTCACTTCGTATACAAAAATGATGACCTACTTATAGATGCACGTGCAATCCAGATTCTTAACCTTTGATATAGATTTACCATCTTCTTGTAGACCTGCTTAATAATGTTGTAAAAAAATTTTTTCGCTAATGAATTTTGATGCATTTATTCCTATGTACGTACATTAGATATTCTATATTAAATCGAAAATAGTTTTATAAAGGTTAGTCACCTTTTAAAAAGAGAAATTTCGATGATGTAAGTTTCTTCTTCAAAGTGTACTAATCGTATTTCCTGTTTAATTTTATTAGCGTGGTAAGTACATGAGTTTGTATAATCACGAATTGATTTTCTGTTATTTGGAACAGTTGTGAGTACCAACGTTGCGTTTATACTAAAATTCACATTTTTTATCAAGTTGTTAGAACTGACCGACCTGCTTTACTTTCTTTAGAATATTTGCAATTAAAATTTATAGTAGTATAACACAATTTCTGCCTAGGTGTTTATAGGATTCGTGTATTGACAGTATTTTTATACCACTTTTAAATTAAATTTCATACTTAAAAAAATTAGAAAAGTATGTTTTAATTTTAGTTAGTTATATGTGTATCATCAATAACTATTCGAATATACTTTACTTACATTCAATGCTGTCCTATCGGTATAGTCATAGTCATTAGCGAGTTCTGTTTCTTCTTTTTACAATAACCAATTGTTATTTTTATATTCCTTAGTCGTTTGATTTAATGGAAAATACTTGAATGATACCTTAAGAAATAATGCAAAAATTAGTTCTTTTATTTATTATTATATTGCTAAAACTTTCAGAGAACGACAAGACTAAAACATTAGTGACAAATTTTAATTTAAATATGTATATAATTTAATTAGACAGAGAGAAATGCTGTATTACAATTTTGCACAAGATTGTGCATAACTGTATTGTTGATGATATTACTACAATTGTTTATATTTATACCATAGACTTGTACGCTTTTATTTAATACGTTTGGATAAATAGGTTATGAAGTTTTATTTGACAAATTGTTTGAAAAATATTATAAACTTTAGTATGTTTTGGATTCGACAACAATGTGCTAGTATTTTGCACAATTTTGTTTGAGTTTCTCGTACAGCTTTGATAATATACATATATTAAAATAAGATTATGCAATTCTTTTAAACTCGGAATAAAGAAAAAAATTGAACGAACTGTAGAATATCAGTAATTTTTTATGATGATCCCTCTCCCGGAAAATATGTGAACTAACTTCAAGAAAATTTGAAGCGATAAATGTTTCAACCAATCACAATTATCAAGTACCGTCCGCTTGAAAAAATGTCTACCTACAATCAAAATTCCTTGATTGCGTTGGGTTTGTTTACATCTTTACCTCCTGTTTTCTGAAAAATTCGTAGTTATTCAGTTAGTTTTTGTCAAGACTTTTTTAAACGCTGTTATTTGAACAAGGTAAGTGTATTTATAACATTTTTTAAGTATAACCTTTGTAGCATATAACCTCATTCATTACTTTAAAATCTGTATTTAATTCCAGTGTTAATTTAATTCTACAAACAACAGCTAATTTCTGATGGAGATTTTTACATTACTTACTTTCTGTATTGTTTCAGCTGTTATTTATCAACGTGAAATCGAAATCGAAGAAAACCATCATTTCGAAGCAAGAAACATTATTAAAAGTGTTGTGAAGTTTTTCGATAAATTCTCCCTTTAGAGAAGGCAACCAAACTAACTGCTGTAGCGGGCAAATCAACCACATTTATAAAAAAATCTGGAGTGAATCGATAACAAGAAGTAATTTAAGATATCCCTCGACGAAAAAAATGTATATAAAATAAGTATAACATTTAAATATAAATAAATAATGCTCTTAAGATTTGTAACGTTTTATTGAAAATTTACCCAATATATGTTATTTTTAAGTAAATAACATTTAACCAAGATGCATAAAGTTGTACAATAAAAAGCTAAACGAAATAATAATAATTTGCACAATATTGTGCAAAATTAACCAAAGAGAATATGGGTCTAGATAACGTAACGCTGTTAGACATTTAACATACCATTAGGTAAAAATACTTCAAGCATAGTTTTAAAAAAGTATCACAACATTGTGCAAAACTTTACTACCCGTTTTAGATCAGTTTTTAAACAAATTGTTAAAAAAACTGTACAATTTATTCTACACAAATGAATGCAATAAAACTGCACAAATTGGTCTTGTCACTTTTTCAGACCCAATTTGTGTACTTTTGATTAACAATTGTAGATAAAATATACAAAGATTTCTCTCTGTGTATACTTACAAAGTAGAGTATAATATACTTAACAATAAAATTAAAAATCAAAAATATTTTAAATGTCAAATTACAATAAAAACTAACAAAAAAAATCTAATGAATAAAAAGAATCAATCAAAATATCGTGCTTGAAATTTATTGAATATTTGTTCTATTTAATATACGGCATTTTCAACTTTTTTTGTGGTCTTTATTATGTAAAATGTTTATTTGGTGTTTGTGTTGTGTTAGATATTGCAGTATTATGACTTACATTTTGTACATCCTATCGGCATGAAGGGGTTGTAAGCATGCCGCAAATCATGTATAAAATTTAAAAAAGTATTAAATAAAGTGCCTGTATTAAAGTAGTTTATAAATTTCTTTATAGTAGTGACGAATCATTCGAAAGTGTGCCTTACACGATGCTGTACAAAAAAAATTGAAATGTAACATGAAGAATTTTTCAAATTATTGAAGAAACATTTCAATTATATTTCAATAATCTGGAAAAAACATGAAGCTTTAGTACATAAATGCATTCAAAAATGACAAAAGGTTTCAAAAACTAAACTTCACTGCGCCAGAGAAATTGATTGTTAATGTGGGCAATTGTACTCATTTTCTCACAATCATCAAGCATTTTTTTTTGCAAAATACAACATTTCATAATAATAAAGAAATTAAACTAAAGCTTGACACATTTTTCAACTCTAAGGAAAAGTCCTTTCATAAAAACTGAATTTAAAAACTTTGCATCTTGTTAAGAAAGTATGTCGTATTTTATCACCTTGCTGCACTATAAGATTTTTACCGGTGTTAAGTTACCCATAAATCCAGCCATAAAAATTGTACCGCAGTTTAAGTAACCTAAACAAAGATTTAAATAATCTATTTGGCAATAATGACTTAAATATAAATATTACGAGTATATTAGAGTCTTATCTATTAAAATTTATCAATAATTAAATTATTTGTTTCTAAACTATCGCCAAATTAATAACTGTAACTTTCAAGTCGATTTTAAGTACGCGGTTTAAGTTTTATGTAAATTGGCACACTTACAGTGCAGACCCTGTAGAATAACATAAAAAAAGTGTAAGTATTTTTGTAAAAAGCTTTATTTAACTTTAATGACGCGTAATGTCGCCCAGAATCTGTAACTACGAAGGTAAATTTTGAATTTGATTTAAAGTATGAGTGCGTGGTTTAATTTTTATGCAAATTAGCACGCATACAGTACAGACTATGTACAGTAACATATTAATAAACAAAAGTGTGACTATTTTAATAAAAAAAAGTTATTTAACACTAACAACACGTAATGTCGCCCAGAACCTGTAACTACAAAGCTAAACTTTGAACCTACTTTAAAGTATGAGTGCACGGTTTAATGTTTATGCAAATTGGCACACTTACAGGACAGACCATCAAAAAAGAAAAGTGTAACTAGTTAACGGATTGAGTGTGGTAACTTCAAGGTGATGTAGAAACCCATGCTAAAATATAGAAATAACTATGAAATTACATCAAATCTACGACACAATGTGACAGCTCAATAAGATTATTTATCTTTACGAAAATAGTTATATATGGTCTGTCCTGTAAGTTTTTGAATTTGCATAAAAATTAAAAAACGCACTTATACTTGAAATCAAATTCAAAGTATACCTTCGTAGTTACAGACCGCGGGGCATTAAACGTCGTTAAACTTAAATGACTTTTTTTATAAAAATAGTTTCACTTTTGTTTTTTGATATGTTATTATACATGGTCTGTACTGTAAGTGTACCAGTTTGCATAAACATTAAACCGCACACTCATACTTCAAATAAAATTTAAAGTTTACCCTCGTAGTTACAAGTTCTGAGCGAGATTACATGTTGTTAGTGTTACCTAACTTTTTTTATAAAAATAGTTACACTTTTGTTTTTTAATATGTTATTGTACATAGTCTGTACTGTAAGTGTCCAATTTGCATAAAAATTAAACCGCGCACTCATACTTTAAATCAAATTTAAAGTTTACCTGCGTAGTTACAGGTTCTGGACTACATTACGTGTTGTTAGTGTTACATACATATGTACACAGATTTTTCAAAATGTATACCTTAATCGAAAGGTTATAAATCAGAGAAGTTTTTAAATTCATCTGCACGCTTAATGCCTTAACAAATTTTGAAAATAAATCGACGTGAAAGAACAAGTTGAATATAGTTTATTACAAAAAGTCGAGGTTGAACCTCCAGAACTTTTTTCTATCATACTTTTTGTTAATATTTTTTTTTGCATAACGTACTGTTGTGAATACTAACGACAGAAAAAAATATTTAAAAAAATGGACTCCCTTCTAAATTATTTTAGACATTATACCAGTTTTGTAAAACTAAAACCTTAGAAGATTAACTAATTCAAAAACCTACTTTTGCATAATGAATATTACGATTTAATTAATAGCAAATGAGGTATACTATCACGTCGTCAAGGAATACAGTTACATACCGATCACCCTGTATTTGAATTGATTACAATAGTGCAATTCTGGAAAGATATAAGCACAAACGTGAAGATACCGTATCGCTATTTTTGTATGAATAGAAATCTTAACATCGTTTATGAAAAATCATGTACAACTATGAAATTTGTGTTTGAGTAACACATCGATTGTACAACTAGACATTTAAAAAAAAAAGACTAAAAAACATTCTTACAGTAACGTGATTTAATTTAAGATCAATTATGTTTAAGATTCGTCTATAATAATTACAATTACCAAAATAATCAATAACAAGCTCATTAAAATTTACAATGATTTCATAGAAATGCACATCTTTCTTGTCTCATAGTATTGCCAATTGTGTAGAAATGTTTGAATTCTTTTTAACACTGAGAAATATCGCTCTCTCTCCACTGTAGCCATATGTAAAGTCAATCAATTGTTTTATTTAATATATGTATCTATTTTTAGTTTTGACAAACATTTTCATTATAGTCTTTAATTGACCTCACAATTTAAACATTTACTTATCTTTTTTTCTAACTCGCATAAAATTGTATTATGTATGTCTCACTCTTGTACGTCCTGTAACCCTTCGTACAGTTTCTGTCGAATTAGAGCTTATGACTTTCAGTCCTATCGACCACATTTTGGATTCCGCTCGTCATCGACAGCAACGTTTGGAGTGGTGTACCTTGGATTGGGACGTAGAATGGCATAAAGTGGTCTTTAGTGACAAATGCCGATTCTGCTTGGGAATGCACGATGGTTGCATGATGGTCAGACGTAGACGCGGAGAACATCGCAATGTGCAGTTTTCTATTGAGCGGCATGTTCACCACACTGTGTGGGTTATGGTATAGAGTGCTATTGTTTATGGAAACAGGTCGCCGTTGGTATTCATCCGAAGCAATATGAAAGCCCACCGATATGTTGATGAAGGGGTAGAACTCCAATCCTTCCATTCCTCTAGGAGCTGGAGAACCCGAGTTCCCAACAAGATAATCCCCGTCCCCACATTCTATAGAGCGCTTTGCAGTGACTAACGTCAATATCTTGCCGTGGCCACCCAGATCTCTCGACCTTTCGCCTATCGAACATGTGACATGATGGGTAGATAACTCAAGCAATTAGCTAATCCTCCACGGACACTAGAAGCTCTCCAGCATGAATTACAGATTGCCTGAGATCTCAGGAAACACTCGACCCCTGATAGAATCCATGCCAAGAAGAGTGTGAAACTAATTGGGGTGGTCCAATAAATTATTAATAAAAAATACCTTTATCTTTTGTTTAATTTCTTTGAAATGTTAATCAATCACTACCTTTACTAGTTAAACATTTCTGCTAAGTGTGATTCAAAAATTCTAACGCCTTCTTGCGGTAAGTAGTAAAGAGTAAAATTTAAAAAAAATATATTATAAAAACCATAATAAAGAATCAAATGGTGATATTTTTTCTCGGTAAAGTTAGCATCCCAAGTATTTTTCAAAATGTCCCGAACTCAAAAACTTTAAATGGCACCATAAGTCGAAAAAAGTATTGTTGAAAAGATCATTAAAAAATAAGAAAGTTTTATAAGAAAAATTATTTTATTACTACAACAGCTTTTCAGTAATATTCGACTAAAATTGTGAAACTTGAAATGTATTCTTAATAAACAAAATTGAATAGTCGGCTTTTAAAATCATCGAATTCCAGCGGCTATTACCGAATTAAACAATGTCAAACACAAGTAGTTTTAATGTCAATAATTATAGTCAATCATTTATTTAATTAATTGATAATTTCTTGATATCTTTGTGAATAGAAAGTTAAAATTCAATTTCGTTCAAAGTGAGTTAATTTAAATTAGTGAAATTATGCAGTTTTTAAATTTAGAAGCTTTCGGCATGTTAATGGTTTTGTGAGAATGCAGAATTACAGAGCGGCTAAAAAAATGTATGCTGAAAAATATCATTAACGTGCCAGTCAAGCCATCAATGTTTTTCGGAGATTGGCAGCACGTATTTGTACCATAGGGTAGGTGTAACCAACATACAATCGCATAAAGTGAATTGTACAATATGTAGGGAATGACCAAGACCCTGATATTCTCGATGCAGTAATTGTTGATCCGCATATTTCAACGAGAGAACTTGCAAGAGTTTCTGGAATTAGCCAATACTCTGCAGAATTTTAAAAGATCGTACCACCTACATATGCACCAAGAATTAAATAAAAATGATTTTCAAGCTCGAGTCGTTTTTTGTAATTGGTTAGTAAATAAAAGTCCCCACTTTTCTACAGTAGTTTTATGGGCCGACGAGTTACTTTTAAAAGCACTGGAGAAGTCAATATTTACAATGCGCATTATTAGTCTGAAACAAATCCTCACTGGCTACAAACTATTGACAATCAGCATCTTTGTAGTGTTAATACGTGGTGCGGTATACTTGAAGGAAATATCAAAAACCCTTATTTTTTCCAAACAAATCTGAATGGGTTACGATATGCTGAGTTTTTACATACCGAGTGGTTGACTTACTGGAAAATGTCTCTCTTTTAATGTGAGCAAGACGGCTGTTCTGCTTATTGTTCATTGGTAGCCAAGAACACGGTAAATCAACTATTTCCCAATAAATAGATTGGCAGAGGAAGTACAGTGACGTTGCCGCCAAGATCACCCAACTGTACTCTTCTAGATTTTTTCCTTTGGGGTCGGATCAAGGACATTTTTTAAAGAGAAAAACCAACAACGAGAGATGCTACGAAGCTGAGAATTCGCAATGCTTGTCCATCATTATGCGCTGAAGAAGCACTTAGAGCCATTGATAGCGTAGTGAGTGCTCAACAGTGTTTAGCAGTACATGGAAGACATTTTTTACATTTGTGACATTGTTGAGTATTACTAAGAAGTAATAAAATAATTTTTCCTATAAAACTTTCTTATTTTTTAACTACCTTTTCAGCAATACCTTTTTCGACTTATTGTGCCATTTAAAATTTAAATTCGGGACATACTGAAGAAAACTATGCGGTATGCTAATTTTTTCGAGAAATATTACCATTCGATTTTTTATTATGGCTTTTACCCTATTTTTTTAGATTCAACTCCCTACGACTCTCCGTTCTATAAAAAAAATACTGATACGGGTAGTCTCATTTGCCTGGTATATCTATTTGAAAATTGTTGAGCATCTGTTTATCAAATTGAAAGAAATGCTAATGGTTTTTTATGATTTTTTTCAATCTTACTGCTACTATATAATTATTACCGCTGTACAAGTACTTGTTTTGACACCTAACAAATATGACTTCCATAAAAAAATAATATTCATATTGGGAATCACAAACTTGGGAATGATGCACATTAATAGCGATAACATAATACTTATTCATTAAACTTGGGTTCATTTGACAATTTGTTTCTAAAAACGGAAGATTTTTTTGTATTATTAAAGAAACCCCAAAATTATTAATGTTTATTATCCGAGTCACAGCAGAGTACTATAATCATTCTAATAATGAACGCGAATTTCATACTTAAAAACAAAAATGGTTACACGTTGTTTAACAACTCTTGAACTGTCAACTTGTATATATAATTGTATTCATTCTAATATAACCACTACTCTAATTGAAATCATATATGGTTCATTTTAATAATACATCGTAATTTCCTAGATTAACGTTAAATAAGAAGATTCTTACTTGCAATTATTGTAACAAAAATACTGTAAATACTAACAGCTTTCTTTTAAATGCCATATTAAATTTTATATTCAGTTTCTAAATATTACTTCTTAATATAAAGTTTCCTCTATGTCTAAATGAACTCACACTCAAACTTGAAAAGTTCATACCTTTCTCATTTTGATGAATAAATTCGACTATTAGCATAAATTATCAATGATCGTTTGATACTTCAAAAATTATTTTTAGTAAAACTAGCGTTTTTCAAATATTTTTAGACAAATAAATACGTAAATATTACTTACCATATTTCATTAAACTGCTTGCAATAATCTTCTGCCCCTGGTGTCAAGAAATGAATCTGAAAACGAAAGATAAATACTACTGTTAAATCAACACTAACGCAATGAGATACTAGTTTAATGTCAAACAAACTGAAAACTAGGTACAAACACATAAAGAGAAATGTAAAATAAATAATGTAAAGATAAAATATTATAGTCAGGCTATAAACAGTTTTATTTTTATCGATTACCCAAACAAATATTTCTATTTTCGTATTACAACAGAACATCGTTTCTTTAAAAATTAGGTAAATTTTAATTGCTGATAGTAAGAAAGCAGAAACCGTTTTAAACTTTACCTTTAACAAAAGAAAAGTAAAACCTTAACACAAAAACATGTACGTATAAATATTTATAAAATAATAATTATGGAAGAAGCAGATTTAAATATCGTTATAATAATTAGTGCACTAAAGAATAAGGGATTTAAGTTGTTTTGAACAAGTAAATGTGGGTGCAAAAGCAAATCTTTTAAGATGAAAACGAATTTTAAAATTTAATTGGAAGCGCCTTCATTGATATGATCCCTGAATATTTTAAATTAAAAAAATAATTTCTTATTTTTCTTTTCATAACTTTCATAGAAAAAAATTAAAAACAGTGATCTGTAATTTGATAATTAAAGGCAGGATTTCAAAATGATTTAGTAGGCTATTTTCGTTTTTTCTCTTGCAACTGACAAGACAGTCATCTTGTCGCGTGTTCTAATATTGCGAATATTGGCAAAAGAGTCTTGTTGGGGGGTTAGGAACGTAATCAACCGGCGACTTACTGTGCGCCCTCCAACCCCAATTTCAACCAATAAAGAACTTACTACTTATCTCGTTTAATTTTCAACACTCCCTCACACCAGATAGGCGTACATTTTCAAACATCTATCAAAATTAAATAAAACTGGTACTTTTAATCCTAACAATAATTTAGAAGGTCCTACTAGGGCTACAAGAACTTCAAAAATTAAAGTAGTTATAAATTATATTAAATACAATCTTGATTTGAGCACTAGAAAGATTGGAAACCAATTGAATATTTCGTATGTTCTAGTTTGGACGCTTCTTTCATTTTTTGTTGTATCCGTATATTTAACGCGCCCAAACCTCACTTTCCCGAAGCTTTCCTTTTCGAATATATTTCTGCTAATATCATCGTACCGCTTTTAATTAAAAAAAAATCTAGTTCGTGGATTTATATTATACAAGGTGTATCTAAAATACGACTACAAACTTAAGGAGTAGTTTCCTTGTGGCGTTAAATGAAAATTTTTCCTTTAAACATTTGATCTCAAGTGACTCAGTTTTGAGATATTTGCAATTAAAGTTTTCACGCTGGTCCTGAGTCCTAAACAAATAGATTGTTTGTTGATAGATATACAGTAACGTTTATTTCTTAGCATTATTACTGATCTACCTTAACAAAATGTACATTGTGTTCACAATCACGTTTATCTTTGGTTGTAACCAAAACAAGACTTCAGATAACTAAATTTCAAATTCAGCTTTCTTAGAACTGAGTCCGACAATCTGATTTATTTCTGTCTCGATTTTTTAATGATATCGTTACTTGATGCTCATTGTTTCGTGTTAACGTACTAGTACTTCATAATATTTAATTTAAATTTTCTTTATTATGTACAAAAGTGATACTGTTTTAAAGTACAGTGAGTGTAATTATAGTACAAATAATAGACAAGAGCTGCAAAATGCAATTGAGTTACGAACAATTTTCGACGACCTTTAGATGTTTGTGTTTTATCCAATGGATGAGGTATTATCTAGTGTACTTGAAAATAATGTGCAGAATAGCAACTTCACTTAACATAGTAATTTAACTACGCGTTATCCGATATGTTTTTATTTTTGGTGTCAGCAAATCGCCAAGAAAAAAATGGTGGTGTTAACAAGCTAAGGAACTTTTATTTTGACATTTTTGCTAAAATAACAACCCGTTAATCAGATACACCTTGTATATAACAACTAAGAATTAACTACTAAGAAATTGAATGTTAATTTTTATATAAGTGTGAATGTTTAGAGACCATCTATAAATTACGTCATATTTAATTAAGAGGGAGAGGGGGAGTCAATAAAATGTAACATTGTGTAATAAAGAAAAACGATGAAGGGAAACCTGAATTTGTGGCACAGACGAACGTACACGTTCCTAATTAAATGGTTTCAAAAAGTTAATGAGAACTCGAGAAGGTTTTGTAAAACTCGTGTTTATTTTTATTGCGATGGTGGTTCTGACGAAAATTCACAATAGAACGAGTTATAGTTTCACCTACACAGCATTTTAAAGATTTTGACTTAGATGCTATTTATATTGACACAAACGCTCCAAGAAGTGAATCCAAACGAGTGGAGCGATGAATGGCGCTTATTCTTAGTCGTGAACCTACTTCTTAACATGACAGTTTGAATTCCTTCTAGTAATCGAACTACTGATTTGAAGCTAAAAAAACGAAGCTTTAAGAGTGCAAGCATGGTGTTGACTAATATTTCGAGTAAATTGGGCATAGAAAATTTTATAATGGGAAAGGAAATGCCTAATATGCCTTTTATTACTTTCAAACTTGTTGTTTAGTATATTATTTTAACATGACGCGGAAGGTAAAAACAAGTGTTTCGGTCTCGAGATTCAGCTATTTCAGTTAAGAAATCTGCACCTAAAATCTGTATACGTTCAAGTTTAATACTCGGTTTTTGCATTAAACTAAAAAATAAATTGTAATAATATAACGTTTAAACAGTTACATTAGCATTATTTTACACGAGTCCTACATTACCGCCTCCCGTAATTTAATAAGATAACCAGGTAATAAAATTATTTTGTTAGTTTAGTAATATAAAAGTTCGTATATGGTAATGTATACGCTTTATTAATAAATATAAAAATGACAAGATTTACAAGTTTTATAAAATCCTAGATTTACACTGAAAAGGTGTTCGAGTTGTTGCCAATAAGATTTAACATGCTGATTGTTAATAGGTAGTAAAATAATAAAAATATTTGTTTTTTTATTAAAAACACAGTATTTATTTAAGCACAAAACAGCTTATAATCAGATAGAGACATATCTAAGCTTCATCTTTATCGTAGTTGTTAAATATAAATAGTATAATAGCAAATATCCTAATAAACGTAAGCTTCGTATATTACGCAATCTTACTTTAACTTTTCATTTTAAATTGCAAAAATTATATATACTATATATTTTCTACACGGATGTCTTTTTTTTGATTAATTTTTTTAATAATCTTGCAAATCGTTTATCTTAACATAATACCCAGCTAAGTTTTTATTAAAAACAAATTTAAATTTTTAAATACTAATACAGAATTAATATTTTTAAAAGTAAACAAAATAGTATAGGTACACAGTACTTTTATTTATTAATGAGTAAATATTGGCTAAGTATTGTAACTGAGGTATGTACCTCGTACCGTACAGTATTAATCCTAGACCATCCGCATTTATGTGAACTTTATCAACCTTATTCGAGTTTAATTAGGGTATATGTGGTTTGTACATGTTTTTTAGTTTTAAAACAAAAACATATTTAAAAAGCAAATACTCAATTTTGTTATTCAATAGATCTGTTTTATTCGCTATAAAAAAGTTTGAATCTTTAAATAACGAAGAACATTTTAAAAATAGTACAGGACTATGCAAAAGTATTCAAACTGTAGGAATATAACAATTAAGTACTATTTTGTTTGAAACATTACACTGTAGCTATTTCAAATTCCTAATTTTTAATAAATTATTTAATACATTATTATTTTTTGTTTATAAAAGAGAAACATAAATATAACAAACTGAACAAAAGTTAAAAATATATATAATAAAATAAACAATTGAATCAAGCACATATTTGATATGTATGTATCTGTAACAATTTTTCGCAGTACATATTTAAATTTACTAAATTTTAATTTAATTCCAAATCTGAACATGACATTATGGGAAAATTCCTAAATTCAAATGAATAGTTAATCTTATGCGTAAACTATGATAAAAAATTGCAACGAATAATAAAACATTTGTTAATTAAAAAACATCTAAACAGCACCCGACACATTTTATAAATATCTTTCCATAGAACATATATAATTTTTTATTATGGAATGAAACGATATAAAATGTAAGACGAGTACCAACGCCGAGTGTTGAATATTATATTAACAATTCCAAGCTTTAATGAGGGCAATCGTGGAGGTAATTATTTATGTCCCGTCCAACGAAAGAAGCTCAAACATCCATTTTAAACACATGTGCTCTTTATAATGACTTCTGCTTCATTCGATGAAGCACATATTTCGTAATTTATTTTTAAATTACAAACTCAACAGCTTTTTTCGAAATAAGTATAGGTCATAAATAATGCTTATCATAAATATTAGTGAAAATTATTTACATTTATTAGTATGTAGGTTATAGTACATATCGATAATGTTCGGTTTTAACCTAGTAATAATACGTAATTATTGTATAATATTTACCGCACTTCATTAAGGTTGTTATAGCACTCAAAAAACATCTATTGAGGAACCGATCCATTACAAGAAAACCCAGTTTGCAGTAATACAAGAAAGCATTTTAGAAATAGAAGTGTGTCAAAGCTCCACTGGTTCCAAGAATAGCAATATAATCACTTACACAACTATTTAATGTTTTTTATCCGCTTCCGAAACACGATCTACTTTACCTTGTTAAAAATTTGTTTTTTTTGAAAAAGAGAAGTTTATTAGTAGTATTATGCTGTCTGTGTTTAGTAGATAATATATCACATAAAATCGTTAATTATATTCTATTTGCGTACATATTTAATTCATTTATTTTACAAACATTTTTATTTTAATTTCTTGTGAATATGTATGTACTAAAAAAACGTAATTTATTTTTTACAAATACATACTATGTTATAACGTACTTACGTGAATTATGTGCATAATCAGTAATATCATTCAAAAAATGTTACGTTCACCTACACTTTAAAATTGAAGTAAGTTTATAGTTATATGAGAATATTATTGTGAGATTAATTTAAATAAACTTTCACAACAATTTATGCAAGAAAAATACAATGACCGTAAAAAAATAATGCGCTAAAACTTACTAGTAATTTACAATTAAAATAAAACAATATTAGTCATTTAATAACATTTTTTAGGGCAAATGGTATTTAAATTAAAATCTTACAAGCTTTCGAACTTTTCAAAGTTCTTCGTCAGGCAATAAATGACAATTATAAACCTAAGGTAACTAGAAACAAATCTTAAGAGAACTAGATAATACGCGCAAGTTTATTTAACTACAGTTTATGCTCGAAGGTCTAAAGGAAAACCACAATAAAAACTCTAGACGTAGCTTAAAACATAATTAAGATTAGAAAATAACAGGTAAGCAGGTCTCAGATAGTTCGTATCCACTGTCTGTTGAAATTGTTGGAAAATTTAATAATTTCAATTGCTTCTCTAATCTTTTTAAATTTCCAGTTCTTTGTTTTAGCAAGTGTTTTAGTTTTTTCAAAGCTTGTATTATAGTAAGTGTCTAGTGCATTTTTTAAAATCTAGTATCAATAGTTCTACCACTTTCACCAATATACACCTTGCCACAGGTGTATGGAACTTGGTACAGTCCACAAGTATTGTAAGGAATTGAATTTTCTTTTATATTTTTTAAAATTTTTATCGTACTATTATAAGCAACTTTTGTGTTATGTTTTCTTAGTATTCTTGTCACTTATGTTCGAAACAAAAAGTAGAACAACAAAGTTTTGGTTTATAGTTGAATAATCTGTTAAAGCATGTCTTGTTTTTGGTCGAAGAAACTTTTTAATTTGCTCTTTATTAAAACCATTTCTTATAAAAACTTACTTCAGGTGATCTAACTCTTCTTTTATGTTGATTGTTAAGGTTTTACAGAAAAAATTGTAATTCATGTACTATAGGTTACGTCCTCCTTTTATATTTAATTAATGAATAGGTTATAGAATATCTTTCACTAAGAGGGGCAAATTAAACCACTTAAGATTTTTATATGGCGACGTTTCGTGCAATCATGCGTGCACTTCTTCAGGCCACTGAAATATATTGTAAGTAAGCTACACATTTCTTATTACATAACAAATAATACATTTTAGGTACAAACAACGAGAAACTTACACAAAAAGATTAGAGTGGAATCGTCCTTAACTCCAAACGACATGAAAACTAATTACACAATATAAATTAACATGAATAATTGTTAAAATATTTCTAAAAACGAAACGTTGCCATATAAAAATCTTAAGTTTTACTTTTTTACATCAAGTTATTAAATCATAAAAGAAAACGTGTTTATTCGAATAATACTTATCTCTGCTGTAGTCTACATGATATGTGCATATACTTGTCGCCAAAAAGTAGATGAATGTCATTCAAATTCTTTAAGTTTATAACCGACATTTATTTATTCGTTATTTACATTTATTTACATTTTTACAAAAATGCTCGGGTAAACGAATAAAAACGAAATATAAGATCAATTTATATTTGATTAGTTTATATTAGTTTACCTTCATTATAAGAATTAATGGTACTATATAAATTAATGATTTTTTAAATTACTTGATAAAGCAGTACGCGGTTTTGGTTGCAAAGCAATCGTCATAATTTTAACAATTATAAACATCCTGTTACTAAATTGAGTAGATATACACATATAAAATCATCAAGTATAAACTCGTATACACTAATTAGTTATCAAGAAACCCACACGCCTAATCGACGAATTTCAATAGCTGAAAAAATATATTTTTTGATATACGCTGAAGATGAAACCCGGTAAGGATGAGTAATATCGTTGCTGCAATAAATCCGAGAATAAATCCATTAAATAATTTTTTTAGAGCTATCTAAAAAAAGAATATCTTTTAAATACTACATATTATGTCTCCAAACGAATTTTGACGAAAAACAAGATTACATCTTGTCACATAAAAGTTTGAGTTGCTATTTAAAAAAAAAAAGGATCTATTTTCTTTAAGAAAACATTACTGTAATATAATTATTTTGGAAAATTTTATGGACCAACTACACAAGACTAGTCAAGATAGGTGGTTACGCGCATGCCAGCAGGAACCGAAAGAACCGCACACGCCATAGGACCATAATGGTCCTATTGATTTAATTAAGGTACTGTTCGTGCTCTCATTCAAATTAATAGAAACAATATTTTCTTTCGGCTCGTGCGGTTCGTTTAGCTTCGGCTGGTGTGCACCTACCTTAACATTAATATTTTAAATACGAGACTTCATACAATTTATGTATTAAAAAAATGCAATTATCTGATCTAATTCACATCACAAAAACCCAAAGACGTATAATATGATAATTACTGGAGGCACCACTTCGTATGCTAGTATGGTTACGAATTCGGTCTGGTTTTATTTCGTATTTCCCCACTTCGTCCGGGCAAGAAAGCAAACTATCCTATCTAGTTAAGCATTTTTGTAGCGTTTGAATTACATTCGACAATTTTATTTGCTTAAAGTGCATTTAATAATAAATGTATTAAGCTTAACTTATCTATAATAAAACAGTTTATTTTATAAACGGAAAGAGGTAAAAAATTATCTTGCGGCCACCGTAAAAAAGTAATAATAAGTATAATGCCATTTAAAAACTATATTCCCAATTGTAAAGACGTTTGGAAGCGTGTCGCATATGTAAAAAATTAGTTGTTTAAGTAATTACTATATATAGTATTGTAACAAATTTTATTATTAAAACTAATTTATTTAAACGGCTAAAAATATGTTTTACTTATACTAGAAATATGTACACTTGTAAATGAGCCGAACTAATTAAATCTAATAATATTAATAAAAACACTTACACTAATTAAGATAAGATAAAGTCCGCGGATAGCTTCACACACTTGTTTACACTAAAATCACGTACGAGATTGTTCTCCGTATATTTATGTACACACACGCGCTAACGACTTATTTATTTTAACTTGAATAATCTTCTTAACGCTGCTGTATTTGCATTACGGCAATAACTGACCTACGATTTGTTTCGTCGGTATATATACACATTTTGAAAATCATTCTCGAGTGTTCCATATCTTTCGATATACGTTCTAGAAGATGGATAACAACCTCGAGAAGGATCTCGAATTTGCGAATAACTTCTCGAACGATTCAGTATGAATCTCGATTGAAAACTTACTACAAAACCATAAATGTTATTTTAAGGTAATAGTTCCATCACATTTAAGAAGTTGATTTTGAGTTAACTAATTTTATTTTATTTAAAAATACATAAATTTGTTTTTTATTTTTAATTATATGTATTTTTAGTTTAAGAAATATGCCAATTGTTTTCATACAAGGTTTAATTTTACTTCTACCCATAGAGAAACAAAACCTTTCAAACGTGGTCGACCTTATGCTTTTTTGTCCGAAAGCAGTGGGAATATCGATGGCTCATTTTTATATACGAAGTGGTTTCTCCAGTTAGTATATTATACCTCATTGCAAAAACCAGTAGGTAATCTCGATTAAGATCGCAGTGCCACTGTAGCGTCGATAGAAACCAGCTTTAATGACAGTGTTTATAAACGGTTTATATTCCTCAAACTTTTGTTTGTTAGTGTTAATGCGTGTTAAATTAGAGATATTTCTATCCTTTTTATTGTTTTTGTTTTCAGATCAAAGAGTAGTGATTTTAATGGAATCGGTGAGTGGAAGAAGAATTTAAGTCCGAAAATACAAATTTTCAGGAATCAAAAAAATGTTTATCTTTTTCGAGGATGATATTAGAGCTTCGGCAACTATTTATTCATCAGGTTGCAAGAAATAGTGTGGCGATCGTAAAAATATTAAATTTTTTGGGAAAAAGTTACAAGCCAAAATTTGTCCTGGACTTAAACCCTTCTTCCACTCAAATACATTAATTGACTTTAAAAAATTTAGAAACGCAATAAAAATAAAAAATATAAACATAATTTTCCTAAGATTTTAATTTTTATACATTTTATTCAAAAATACTAAAAGCATCAAGCCAAAAACAGTATGAATTTAACATCAATACAAAAAGAAAAAAAGAAACAAAAAATAATCAATTAATTTATGAATTATTATTTTCAACCTCTTCCGTGCTAGTGGTTGTCCAATATCTAATGTGATAGTAAAACTCTAGCTGTTCTTCAAACATATACTGCAAAATCTTTTTTAAATCTTCATTCTTCTTCTTATTGATTGGAACAACTTCTAAATATGCTTGCTTAGTTGGTAATGTTAGATGTACGTTTGCTTTAAGTAGTTTAAAGCTGTAACATGCGAGTCCATCTATGTAGTCCTAGGTGGTAACATATCCCGGTGATTTACCATCATAAACAAATTTATTATATTTAGAAACAGTAAACGTTTCAGTATTTGAAACAGATTTGCACGTCTTTTTATAGTATTTGGGCCACCCGTTTTTATAATCAATAATATCCTTATAGGTAATTGTCTTAACAACAAACGGTGTGCGTGTTCTGCATTTGACAACTATGTCTTCGTATTCCTCAGGTACGTATTCACGATCGTAATTTTTAATCAATCTTTTGAGAGTACCAAAGTCTCAATCGCATGGTAAGAACGAATGTCGACGAACATGGAAATAGTGATATATCTTCCGGAAACGTTTTTAACTGCCTGTAAGCTCAACAAAAATCTAACAGTATTATTCCGGTTCTGTCCCGTACAGTCATCGGAAAATATGTGAAGTTCCTTTACCTCTGGAGGCACATTATTTAAGATGTAACCGTACAAGAAAGTGCAAACCTCATCAGGAGATTTTCTAACCTGACCTTCGTGATACATGTAGAAGTGACCACTGTTATCTTTCAGGTTATGTACCTCAAATGCATAAACCCATAGTTGCCTATAGTAGAATATTTCCTGTACAGGAATATGCGAAAGTGGTAGATTCTGCATATAATCGAAGGAAAATGCAGCGATCTCCGGATTATCCTCGCATAGTTTTGTTACTGCAGACAATTTGTTGTAGAACTTCTTCGCTCTCCTTTTATTAACTAACAGCTCTGCAACGGCTACCCTTTTCGTATTATTGTTTAGCTGCGGATCTTTTAGTTTCACACCCAAAGCCTCACATGCTGAACAGACATCCACCTCTGGTCTACCAAACCGAAGACAAAAGTTTTCTTTGAAGTATTTTAAACAATACTCATATTTGATTGTCTTTTGGAGCTCAGGGTAACGCTTGATAAACAGAGAGTGCATAGTTTTCACTGTTAATGTCGCATCCAAGTACGTAATAATTTTTGAACTGTAATGAGTTGATTTCTTTGGAAAACTATCAATATGTTCCTTTACTTTTATTGCTATCTCTGGGGCTATTACATGTGGTCTTGTGTTGTTTTCCTAGCATATCGCAAGGAGAATGTCTTGACACAAGCAGATCATTTAACCGTTGTAACCTATGTTGCGATAACGCATAAAGGCTCATATATGCTTTTTTACAAATAGGTTTGGGCACATTTGCTTGTTTTGCAAAATACGGGAAAGTATTAGAATTGTTACTTTCAGTATGTTTTCTTTTTACCCAGGGGAAGTTAGCCATAACTTTTCATCCATAGATTTCTGCCGAGCGCGCACCAAACGCACGCTGTTATTTTCAATGTGAAAGATGAATTTCTTGAGAAATTTTTTTAGTAAATCAATAGTATAAATAGTAGACCACAAAACAGTTAAATAATTGCTAATATACTTTTTCTTTAAAATAAACAAATCATAATTTCAATGAAGAGTCGTTGCACGTCGTCACCTAAAATATATATAACTCAAAAAGTATGTTTTTTATTTCAATAATTTTCTTGCAATAGATCAATGGATCTATAATCAACACAATATCAAATAATTGGAGGGGTGTTTTTTGTTTAAAAGAAATTATTCAATTTCAAAGTTCAGCCATAACTTTTCACCGTATCCGTCACGCGTCTACGCCTAAAATATTTTCTAACTCAAAAAGTATGTTTTTTATTTTAATAATTTTTTTGCAATAGATAAATGGATCTATAATCAACACAATATCAAATAATTGAAGGGGTGTTTTTTGTTTAAAGGAAATTATTCAATTTCAAAGTTGAGCCATAACTTTTCACCGTATTCGTAACGCGTCTACGCCTAAAATATTTTCTAACTCAAAAAGTATGTTTTTTGTTTCAATCATTTTTTTGCAATATATAAATAAATCTATAATCAACACAATATCAAATAATTGGAGGGGTGTTTTTTGTTTAAAAAAAAAAATTCAATTTCAAAGTTGAGCCATAACTTTTCACCGTATTCGTCACGCGTCTACGCCTAAAATATTTTCTAACTCAAAAAATATGTTTTTTATTTCAATAATTTTTTTTTGCAATATATAAATAAATCTATAATGAACACAATATCAAATAATTGGAGGGGTGTTTTTTGTTTAAAGCAAATTATTCAATTTCAAAGTTCATCCATAACTTTTCACCGTATCCGTCACTCGTCTTCGCCTAAAAAATTTTCTAACTCAAAAAGTATGTTTTTTATTTGAATAATTTTTTTGCAATATATAAATAAATCTATAATCAACACAATATCAAATAATTGGAGGGGTGTTTTTTGTTTAAAAGGAATTATTCAATTTCAAAGTTGAGCCATAACTTTTCACCGTATTCGTCACGCGTCTACGCCTAAAATATTCTCTAACTCAAAAAGTATGTTTTTTATTTTAATAATTTTTTTGCAATTATAAATAAATCTATAATGAACACAATATCAAATAATCGGAGGGGTGTTTTTTGTTCAAAGCAAATTATTCAATTTCAAAGTTCAGCCATAACTTTTCACCGTAACCGTCACGCGTCTACGCCTAAAATATTCTCTAACTCAAAAAGTATGTTTTTTATTTTAATAATTTTTTTGCAATGTATAAATAAATCTATAATGAACACAATATCAAATAATCGGAGGGGTGTTTTTTGTTTAAAGCAAATTATTCAATTTCAAAGTTCAGCCATAACTTTTCACCGTATTCGTCACGCGTCTACGCCTAAAATATTCTCTAACTCAAAAAGTATGTTTTTTATTTTAATAACTTTTTTTGCAATGTATAAATAAATCTATAATGAACACAATATCAAATAATCGGAGGGGTGTTTTTTGTTTAAAGCAAATTATTCAATTTCAAAGTTCAGCCATAACGATTCACCGTAACGTTGTATAGTAGCCCTTTGTAAAGAAAGACATTCTGGATAAAATCATTCTGTTAGGATAATGACAAATTGGTAGATACATAATAGGTGTATATCGTTTAGTGAGTAACTCAAGGGCTACTGACTTCCAGAAAAATTGCACCTAGACACCTAGAAGTTGTTGAACGATTTTATTGAAATTTTCAGGAAACGTCTATTTTCATGAAACAAAGTGATGATTAAAATTTAAAAACAAAACAACAAAAGCTCAAAAAGTTTTTTCAATAATGAGTTGCTCCGACGCCATTTGTAATGCACTTATTTAGACGTCTTGGCATGCTATCAATCAAGTGATCTATAGCTGCTTGTGGTATATCGTCCCAATCTTCTAGAATCCGTAGCTGGAGATCGTGTAAGTTATCTGGAGGGTGTGGTAAATTACCCAGTCGCCTACCAATCATATCTCATACAAGTTCAACGGGCGAAAAATCAGGCGACCGAGCAGGCCATGAGAGGACGGCAATGTTAGCTTCTTCCAAAAACCGTTTTGTCGCTCTTGCCGTATGAGGGCGCGCATTATCCTGCTGGAAAATGAGATTTCGCAGCCCCTGAAGATATAGTTGTAGCATATTAGCAATGTAACCAGCTGCGTTTAGGTTGCCGTCAATAAAGACCAAGGGTCATCTGCAACCATAGCATATTGCACCCCATATCGTAACTCCTTGAGTAAGGGCTGTGTTGTTCCACAAAAAATGTTGGATTTTTACGATCTCCACACATCCGTCTGACTCCTACGACCATCGTGGGTCCGCAAGTGAAATCGGGATTCGTCACTAAACACAATTTGATGCCATTCTTGAGCCCAATTAACCCTTTCGTTGGTCCACTTTTGTCTGCGTAGACGGTGAAGTGCTGTAAGGGGAAGACATAAAAATGGACGATATGAACGCAACCTATAAGATCTTATCCGGCGATAAACAGATGACATTGACATTCTGATTCCTATACCTCTCATCCAATCATTTGCAATTAATCGAGTTGTTGAAAGTCTGTCTCTTAAGGCCAAAACTCTTAAGCGACGTTCTTCGCGATCTGTAGTCCTCCGAGGACGTCCAGACCCACAGCGACGATGTTGAACCTCTTCCTCGGACCATTTAGACCAACATCTCAATACTGATGAAACATTTGGGTTTACACGACGAGCAATTTCTCTTAGCGAAAGTCCGGCCTCTCTCATACCAATAATACGGCCACGTTCAAAATTATTTAATTGGACAAAATGTTGATGTTGACGTACTCTCGGCATTGTTATCAAGTTCAGAATGAAATTGTGAACAAACAACAGAAATTTGCAAACTTGAGAATTACTAAATGGTCTACTACTTCAAATTTATTGTTACTATGGAAACAAAAGGAAAAAAAAACAAAAAACTACTGGCTAGATTTTATTTAAATTTTAATCATCACTTTGTTTCAGGAAAATAGACGTTTCCTAAAAATTTTAATAAAATCGTTCAACAAGTTCTAGGTGTTGCAGTTTTTCTAAAAGTCAGTATAATCATTGATTATATACGTTTATAGATAGTCGGTCGCATAGGAGAATTGGGTGCTCAATTTCAATGCTTCAAATTTTTCCAGTAGATGTTGCTAAGATTAATAATTTTAAAATAATTAGCAAGCGGTGCAACCCAAGTCGATTATTTTAGTTACAGCTATTTCTTCTTAAGGCCCCCTTTCACACACCAACATGTTTGCGCAAACTAGGTTAAACAAACCGATTTGCGCAATAATTTGTGCGTGAAAGAGCAAACATTTTGTTTGTACATACAAAAATAATTGGTTTGGGCAAATCTGTTCGGTTTTGATTTTTGGTTTGAGGTTGGTGCGCTGGTTTGAGCGTGAAAGCGCAATTCAAACCGGTTTCTGCAGTTGTCACACGCAGCACCTGCGCATTGGTTCTATTTGCACATGTTGCCTACGTTTTGTCTGCTACGCTCCATGCTGTTGTATCTAAATTAAAAAATTGTAGTGTGTGCCAGTGAATAACGATTAGTTTTAATTCACTGTATCACGATGATGAAGAAAGAAAAACAGTTCTTGACCGAGTATATCAAACTGTACAGATCATTCCCGTGCCTTTGTAAAATTAAATCGAAAGAATACAGTGACCGTAATGTGAAATCTCAAGCTTACGAAATTATTATCGAAAAAATGCAGGAGTTTGATCAAAACTGTATAATTTGTGCTAAATTGTTTGAGCGTTAAAAGTACATACGTCGACTCCAACATGTTTGAGATTTCGGTTTGTTCAACGTAGTTTGCGCAAACATGTTGGCGTGTAAAAGGGAGCCTTTAGAGGTGCTGTTTGACCTTGATTTGCGTGTTTACTAGCTCGTGAATTCGAAATGGCATAAACGTGTTCAAAGTATAAACTTTGTTAGGTGTATGAAATGATATCATCTTAGATAAAAACAATTGTTTCTTTATAGATTGGAACACTGGATTATCTCTTGTTATGTAAACAATTAAATTATTCTACATGCAAATGCGGTTTTAACAATTCAGTTATTAAAACATCTAAATTTAAATTATTTTATTATTAAATATGAAAGTTAAACATTTTACAATATTGTATGAATATATACAAACGATTTTATTTTACTCTAAATTCTTATAAGGACAAGTCGTAATCAACGACGAATCAACGGTCAACTACTGGAATCAATGTTGTAACTTAAGTCTGAGATAAAATCGCATAAAATACTGTTTTTTGAATAAAATAAGATAAAAAAGTGCAGCTGGAAGCACTACAAATCCGATTAGAGGATCTGTGAGGATTATGCTGTGGGTACCAGAGATTTTTTTTGTACTAATAGTGTTTTTGCCGAGGGCAATTTGCTATTGTATTATAAAATTACCAAATCATTTATTTTGTAAAATTCTAATTTTTGCATGTGGTTTTGCATAATCTGTGTTTACTTTAAATTTAATTTAAAGTATTTTCATCTTTACAAATTAAATATTACACGTGTAATTACCAATACATCGGCGCTCAAGCGATTTAACAAATATTTTGTTTGTTTTGTAACCATTTTTTTTAAATCTTAAACTACTGCAAGGGTACCATAAATTTTATGACCGGAGTAGCACGCCTAGAAAAAATATTCCACTGCTCTGTTTGAACTATTTCAATTCTGACACTTTCTTTTTATAATGTGCAAAACTATTTGAATGTAAAAACTGTTGGAATATGTAATTTATCAATTTGTAATTCATTCTAAAACAATTAATAATGTTGCATCAGCTAAAACAAATTACTTACTTAAAATAAATATGCTTTATTGTTGTTAACTATCATAAATTTTAATTTTTCGCTATTGTATAAGTACCGTCTATGTAAGTTTTTGCGCTCTGCTTTAAAATGATTGAAAAACTGCTAATTTACACAGGAACCAACTATTTTTTATGTATGCGACAGTTATGATCGCTATTTTTTTCTTATAACCGATAACAGTTTTTGTAAGAACTAAGAACTGATTATTTAAATTTATTATTCAACGTAAGATAAGAGGTATTTATTTCATTCTTGGCCTTATCACAGTCATAAATCACCTAAGTACGACTGGCGCCAACCAAATACGCGCGAAATATCCAATCTAACATTTGTACAAATACACTAGAAAACTGTAAAACAATAGCTAAAAAGGTGCTATTAAAGTACAGGTTTTGTTACCGACAGCTACTGAAAATGTCCACGATCGCAGCGCTGCATCCAGTATCCAGAACTAAAATTTCCTGTGTCCTTTTTATGAGCGTCACACTTTTAACCAAGGACCGACTATCTATAAAGCTATATAATCAATGGTATAATTAATAATTCTTAACCGAAGTTACATATTTATTTAGCGTATGGCGTTTCGACACATTTAAGTATATAACAATAACAAATATAGCAAACTTAGGTAAATTTACAAACAAACATTCAGGTTATTTATATATTCTATCGCATCTGGCGTTGCAAGCAGGAACTCCTCGGGGCTGCCTTGGTATGATCGTTGGGGACATTCCTCTATTATGTGTGCAATCGTTTGGACCTCTCCGCAGTCGCATGAAGGGGATGGTAGTTTTCCCCATTTGTTTAAAAAGTATGCACATCTGCCGTGTTGGGTCCTAATGCGGTTTAATGTACACCAGGTTTTGCGTGGTAGATTGAAGCCAGGGGGGGTTTCTGTTATGCAGGGCAAGTTGCTGTTTGGCTGAGCTCTAGACATAACCCGACGGTTACGGTTTTAAATTATTTAATAACCGAACTAAATTTACTTACTATACGATTTATGATTACAAGTAATTACATTCGAAATTATTACGTTCTAATTGAAGCATTTTTGAAATTAGCTATGACCAATTTTCGTATTATTTGTCTCAAAATTTTGAGTTTTTTAAATGTTTCATTATATATTTTATTTTGACATTTTTTGTTTATAATGATGTTATATGTTCTAGGCTAATGAGTATAAGATACACACTTTATGTATTTACTTACTCCTTTCTAACCAATAAACATGTTTTTATTTCGGATTTTGTTATGATTCTGTTATTGTTATCAAAAACCCCTAGTCCCAATGTAACTATTAAAAAATCTGTACTGTATAAAACATGAAAGAAGAACTAGACAGTGTATAATCAGTTTTAAAATTAGAATTTAAACATACAAGTTTCACTTCTAATTTCGGCTTGCATAATGTGAATTTGTTTTCATCCATGAGAAAAAAAAATTAATTAAAACGTAATTTTAGTTAGTACGAATCTGAACTGCTGGATAAGCAATACCTTTTATCTCCTACATATTTAATAGCTTCCCAAACAGCACGAAGTTATAGCTGAACTTTGAAATTGAATAATTTCCTTTAAACAAAAAAACACCCCTCAAATTATTTGATATTGTGTTGGTTATAGACCATTTATTTATTTAAAAGGAAAAGTATTGTAGCAATTATTTAATCGTTTTGTGGTCTACTATTTATACTATCGATTTACTAAGAAATTTTCTCAAGAATTTCATCTTTCACATTCAAAAGCGTGCGTTCGGTGCGCGCTCGGTAGAAATCTATGGATGAAAAGTTATGGCTAACTTCCCCTGGGTCGTAAAGTTGTCCTCCAAATCCAAAATTTTAGTTAGACGAGCATCAAATACTGCGGTTAGATATTTTAATTATACATTAAAAGACAAATGTTTTGATGTATGTATTTGGTTAGTTCATCATTTTCTAAGCAAATAATACCTATGTATCCTCCATTGATTACTTGTATACAAAAACCACGTTTTGTTGAATTTAGGACAAAAAATTCAAATTTTTCGGAATTATATTAACGGTTTCTTAAAGCACCTATTTAGCACTTAATTATTGCAAGTTTCATTTTTCGATTAGTATGCATGGTATTGGTTTTTGTGAATGGCGGAGGGGTCCAGCTTAATGTTAAGTCAACACCCCCCAATATAAACCTAATTTTCTGCCAAACCGACCGAGCACTTGATTGTGGAGTTTGGAATTAAATTAGCACCTAATTAGCATTTAATTATAAAACAAGTGATTGATTTTCCATTGGTGGGGGGCAAACTTTACCTACGTCAAACCTATTTAGTGTGTAGACCCCGGATTTTCTACAAATATGCTTCAAAAGGCTTAATTTTGCTTATTTTAAAACCTTATTGTTTGAAGGTTAAAATCAACTAATTACTGCGTATAATGCTTAAATTTTTTCTGATTAAGTGTTTGTTAAATAAATCTAGTTACATCTAAAGTTAATTCCATTACTGTTATTCCTATTTTTTATTTGGAAAATGTAAAACCAGTGTAAAGGAATTATCCGTACATAGATTTATTTTAACTGTTTTAGTTATTTATTTTTTACGATTTCTTTGTATGTACCTGCAATAAATATCTGACGGCGTTACAAACAATTAAAACTTAATTTAAATAAGAAAATAAATATAATTACAAAGAATTAATAGTGATACAAAATGACAGCAATAACATCATTCTAACATACCTACATATGTAGTTTCATAGTACTTATGTACTTCTAATCAGTAATGGTCTATTCGAAAAGATTCCCGTAAAATTAATTGTGTGTTATAAATATGCACATATTACGCAGATGGGGAGATCTTCCTCAAAGTTAAAATACATCCTATCAGAAAAGAAAACAATTTGCAATGAATATTTTAAAACGCTGTATAGTTATCATGCTTAAATAATTACTTTTTAAAGCTTAAATTTTAATTTTTTAATGCTATATTGCTTGCTAATTTTAATGATTTTTAGTGCTTACACGGAGAGAAATGTGCTGAATTTAATAATTACAATTTCATATTTAAAGCATTTGCTTTTTTTCTAAAATTGATCCCCGTTCAAATAAAATTAAACCTACATGTTCTAAAACTTAAAGTAAATTTCTTATTGCAATCCAAACATGTTTTTATGAAGTCATTCATAATTATAATGATATAAGGAAAAAGTTTTTGTTAAAATTAAGACTACAAATTGATCAAATTCAATCAATTCTTATAAGAAGTCATATCAGCGATTAAAGTACGTAATAAATTACTACGAAACCACAAGTAGGCATTTCAAGTAAGCATTTATGTTATCACTACTTGTTCCACGCTGGTCTAAAATAAGGTATCAGCAATTTGATTTAAGTTAAGGTTTGCAATATGTGCTAAACTTTTTGCTAAAGCTGTGGCAAAGATAAATTAACGTGTAACACGTGACCCCGACAGTTTTTTGTTTGGAACTATACGACATGGATCCATCATTTTATAGCAAGTTGCTTGCAGCATATAATACTTACTATATCAATTAGTGAATGATTGGTAAATATCAGAAACTTACAAGTAAGTATTGACTCTGATTTTGAATATTGTTCACTTTCATTATATATTAGAATTATGTCGCAAAGCTTGCACATTTTTTGGCATGTATGACAGTTTTTGCAATGAAATGAAATTATCGTGCATTTGCATTTCTTTTAGAGAAAGAAATTGATGTTACATTCCTTGTGTGCCTAACGGAAAATGATTTGGACATATTTGAGGAAGGTGAATTTGGGTTGATGGTAAAGTTTAGAAGTAAACTACCTAGTTGGAAAATGCTTTGACAGAAAAAAATAAGTTTCCAAAAGTTACAAGAAGATTATTTAACTCGGATGGTGTAGATTCGACTAATATTCTAAGTGGGTAACATCCAACGGTAACATAATTAATGTTGATGCGTGTAGATATTGGTGTCAAGGACAGTATTATTTGGATCGGTAATATTAGCAATAATTATAAATTTTAATGTAACCAAGGATTAAACCATAAACTGTAGTGATGATAGAAATATAACACATTTTTATTGAATTTAGCAAATAAATACGTTTAAACTATGCGTATATTTACTAAAATCATTCATACCCTGAAATGTGCTATAATCATAATTTGATAATTTTCAGTAAGTATGAGCAATGTCAATAAACAAGTCTAATTTTAAAGTATCCCCAACTACGAAGAAAGATAATGAAAGTAAGAATTGCATAGAAATATTGTGGAAATATGTACATACCTGTATATAATTATTTGTTCCGAATTGAAAGTTATCAAATATATATTTATTTAATACTGTGTATTTATTTAGATTAACAACCGGTTCTGTATTTTCAAACATTTAATGGAAACTGGTATAAAATTAAGTAAATTATTTTGATGCTACTTTTGAAGTAACAGTTTAAATATACTAAAAGCGATTATATATATACATTAAATTGTATTTGAGGTTTTCACGAGGGTTTTCACAAGTAAATTATTAAGAAGAAATGATGTTCGGATTGCTTCTTGTGTTAACATGGTTTTATTATTATTAAAACAACGTTTCGGTAAAATATCATTTACCATTATCAAGTTGAAAAGTAGCACAAAATAAAACTAAAACGTTACAATTAAATTAAACAAAATCCTGGCATTGACAAATTAATTTAATTTAATTATAACGTTTTAGTTTTATTTTGTGCTATTTTTCAACTCGATAATGATAAATGATATTTGACGGAAACGTTGTTTTTTGCGTATGAAAAAGTAGTTCGCTACCGACCACGCTGAAATAATAAAACTCTAAATATTTTGCAAATTTCTTCTGGTAGATTAGCTATAGAAACGCATTTCCAATACGTCAGTGTGGCACGTTGTACTTTTTTCCGACGCCGCGACGGTTTATATACCGGGTCATTTAAGGTTCTAGAAAAGTAAGCTGACATTAAATACTGTAAAAATGTTTATATAAAAATTGTATTGAATGTTTTGTATTTACTAAAATTATTTTTTGATATACATGACGCTTCCTTTTTATGTAATGACACTTTTTTTTTAAACTACAGTGTATAATTCATTTTACATTTTCCTTTTTTGTAAAATTTATAATTACATTTGTGTAAAAAATGTTTTGTAGGTATTATTTAACGATTTTTGAAGACTTTAGTATTTTTTAACAAATACAATAAATGTATGACAAAAAATTAATATCTTTTAAATCTTACAAGATTTAATTTGAATTTTTTTTATATTAGCTAAACTAAACCACATTCTAACGTGTGATAGTTTAGTTTTGAAAATATCATTTAGTGTGTTCATATTTTCCTAAAATTGACTATATCTGTATTATTTTACCTATTCAATAATTACTTTTTCACAATAAGCAATCTGCTTGTCAAAAAGTAATTTTTATACAAATCTTATTATAAATTATACAAAGATTGAAATAGTTAAATAAAATATATACTCTAGGTTTTAAAAAAAAGTATCGTCATTATTACATAAAAACGGAGCATTAAAAAATAATTTTAGTAAATAGAAAACATTGAATACGACTTTTATATCGGTGTTTTTTTTACCGCATTTAATTCATAAATATGCTAGCTTACTTCTCCAGAAAGTTAAATTATCCGGTATATTTTCGTCGATTATTTTTAGTGTAAGTTTATTTCGAAGTTTATCATCGACTATGTGATGTTTTTCTATAACTATTTTGCTACAATTCTTACAATTTACGGAGTCGACCGATTTGAGAAGACTTTCTCGACAAGAATGAAGAAATAGTTTCAATTTTCAGAACGAATCAAGTTCCGATACAGGGTTAGAGGACGCCATGTTGTCGATTTCGATCCAAGCAAAAGACAAAAATGAATTTGTTTAGAACACCAGATTAAATATATTAAATATGCTACAATGATTGTTTAGAATAGGCCGCTATTTTTAACAGAGAAAAGAGAAAGAACTTGTAATCATTTATTATTATATTAATCTATTTTTAGAGCCAAAATCCATTTTTTACGTTGTAGAATAAAAAAATTGAAGATGTTTGCCCTCACATTCTCAGTCAAAAAATCTGTTGGGAAACTTATCACCAAATTGAAATTAAGAGCTTTTATTATTATTTTATATAATGCTAGTTTCTGACTGCTTCATATCCATCCATAAACCGGATACATTAGTACCCAATTACGGGATAACTCTTTATTGGCAACGGTCGAGACGTACCACACCCCGACGAATGAGTAGGACAGGAGACCTTTCACGGTGGTTTACCGTATGTAGAATGTTAAGACCTTGGCCTAAGTTCTAACGAGATGGTGCCGTTTTCACTATGCCGTCATACCTTTTACTTAACTCTACCCAATTCCGAACTCTTCTGAGTTTTTGTGTCAACAGCCGAGCTGTTGTCCTAGTGTCACAACAGAAACTTGTTCCTCCGCCAATCTAAGCGTTCATGTGGGCACCGCTTTTGTCTAAAAGACCGTTGTCATTGACCCGTAGAACGATCATGAAGCTAACCTGATTCCGAGTTCTATAAGAAAGCAACATTTATCGATTACGTAGCGAGGAAATGGATGAAATCAGACCACAAAATTGGAAATAGACACAAAAAGTGTGTTCTCAACAATTTTGTATTCGATAGTCTCACAATGACTTACGGTATTACGAGCGACTCCGAAAGCCTGCTTCAGTTCGATCATTTGGAGATGAATTCGTAGTGGGTGTGGTTGCAAGCAAATGCTGGCTAAGTTGTACTCTTAAAAAACTGATCGCAAGAGTAAGTTTATTTCTCGCGAACCAATCTGCTAAATTAGTAGAACCAAGATAGAAATCAAAATTAGTCCGTGCTTAACTATAGACCTGTTGTTTAGAAACTAAATTAGCAGTTAGTCATCTATAGGCCATTTACAGTGAGTAACACGTTGGTTGGGCTTATCCCAACCCGAAGTTGAAAAACCCGTGGTGTTTAATCATAAAGGTAGTTGATCAATTTATTTTATAATAAAATTGTAAAGTATAAATAACTATTTTATTGTATCTTATAAAGAAATTTATAAAAATATAAGCTGTAGTTTCAGATCAATTAAATTCCTAAGATCGAAAAGACAAGTTTGTAAATAAGATATACGTTTAATGCACGGAACAGATAGAACGTTAGCAAAGTTAGCCCCGCCTTCTTTGATAAGCTAACAAATGACCATTGTGCTAAGTTGTGCTCAGAACGTGTTACCTTGTGATGCAAAAATAATTTCTTTTTTCCTCATTTACGGTATGTAATGAGACAAATAATTTTGACAGATAGCCCTGTCTTTTTCGATAAAATCAAAAATTACTCGTATTTTTTCTTTATATTTGCAGAGTTTATAAAAACAAAACCGTTTTTGCGATAACACATAGCTCCGCATTTTTTGATAAAATCAAAAATAACTAGGGTGCTGAATTGTGCTCAATATGTGCTACCTTGTGGCGTAAAAACAAATTCTTTTTTTTTGAGTTGTGCTCAGTTTGTGCTATTTTGTGTCACAGAAACAATTTTTTTTCGCCGTTTGCAGATTTCATGAAGACAAAAAGAACTAATCCTTTTTTTACTTAATTTTAAAATATTTTAATATTGCTATAATTATTAGAAGAAACAATAAATTGGTTTTATACTGTCGCGTACCACCAAGCACGGTGTCGTGTACCACAGTTTGAGAAATGCAGTTCTGGATGACCCGCTATGTAGGATGCTTTTTAAGTTGCATCTTATTGGCCAGGTGTTGCTTGTCGCTGATGATCTTCACTCTAGAAAGTAGTGTGTTTACAAGAATCATTTTCTGCATCGAGTGATAGTGAGATGTAGCATGTAGATATTATCAGTGTGCATACTTTTTCTGTATACTGCAAGTTGTAGCTTTCTATTTTAAGTTCTCTTCACCATGACATCAAGAATAGGTTGAATGTCTCTTTACAAAGGAGTTCTATTCAACATTATGGCTGAACTTTGAAAATGAATAATTTTCTTTAAACAAAAAACACCTCTCCAATTATTTGATATTGTGTTGATTATAGATCCATTTATCTACTGCAAAAAAATCATCAAAATAAAAAACATACTTTTTGAGTTAGAAAATATTTAGGTGAAGACGCGCAACGACTATATTTAAATTATGATTTATTAATTTTAAAAGAAAAGTATTGTAGCAATTATTTAATTGTTTTATACTCTACTATTTATACTATCGATTTACTAAGAAATTTTATCAAGGAATTCATCCTACACATTAAAAATATAAGCGTGCGTTCGGTGCGCAGTAAGTAGAAATTTTGGAAGAAATCTACGAATGAAAAGTTATGGCTAACTTTCCTTGGATAGAACAAGAGAGATTCTAAAACACAAAGATTCGTCAAAATCAGACATAGATAGTCATTTTCTAGCAAAATACGATACTTTCTTATTTTAAGATAAAAAGTGAAAAATCTTGTGATCATGAAATTTGTAAGTGAAAAAAATATATGTCCCTAAATACATATTTATGCTGCTCGTAGTTTTTTCGTTACTTTGTATTAGTCCATTGCTATCTGCAAAAATACTTTTTAGACAATGATTCAAGAAAATAAGTTTTGGAGAGTTTTTCAAGAAACGTTTTTAGGCTTCGGATAGTTATGTACTGAAAGGACTTTAAATAAACTTGGAAATATACATGTTAGTAAAGTTAGTCCTGGCTTCCTTGGTAAACTAAAAAATGACTAAGTGGTGAAAAAACTAAAAATAAGTTTTGTAGAAGAAGCCATTTAAATTAACTAACAACGATGACGTAGAACAGAACCAGAAAAAATGAACAACAAACACCGAAGAAATAAAGATACTGCGTAAAGAGAAAAGGAAGACGTACGTGTGTTATAAAAGTAAGAAAACAGCAGACGACGCGGTCCTATTCGCCAATAATGAGAATAATCTACAAAGAATTCTGCATATTCATAACATGCTTATTTCAATCGAAAAAACGAAGTGCATCTCCAAGGAACCGGTGAGGTGTAAACTAGAAATAAACAGTAAAAACATAGAACATACTCTGATATTTACCTATATAGAAGCAGGCATTAGAAGCGACCGCAACATCTACCGAGAAACGACCAACCAACCAACCTCCACAATATGGAGGAATAAATATCTCAGAATAGACTACGTACGCCTTATACCAATTTTTTCTATTGAAACCAGAACTGACACCAGTAAGACAAAACAAACAATAAGAACATATGAAATGAAAATATTGAAATCTATAATAGAAAAAACAAGACGAGATCACATCAGGAAGTAACACATCAAAAAACAATGCAACATTTAGCGTGTAGTAAGATAGGAACAATAAAGAAGAATACAATAAAACCAACACATCTCTAGAATCGAGAACAGAAAACTGATAATAGAAGCACGTGATAGAAAATTGGAAGGCGCCAGACGACAGGAAGACCACCCAAAAAGATGGGAAGACAGCTAGTCATTAATTTCCCAAGAAAACCGCATCTAGTAACACACAAGTCAAGAGTCCTAATGTAATATTTCTAAAAAGCTCATGTTCGGTAAGTTGTCAATACTTATAAGTTTTTCTGTTAAATATTTGCATTAGAATTTCCATTTACACCAACTCAATCATCTATGTCATCGTCAAATACGTGAATTCGTCATCGTGATTCTTGTTAATATACACTTAACGTTATGCACGATTAACAACTAATCTTAAAACGATACAACTATAACATAATTTTTAATTCTGTAACAGTTTATAACAAATAACAAAAATGGTTACTAAATTACAAAATGCTTCTTGTTATACTTTGTTTATATATATTTAACTTATTTACAAAACAAGTAATTTAATAAAATTTTAAGCACATAACTTAACTGAAAAGAGTTTGTATTATGGAACCGTTTTCATTTGGAGAAATTGTAACTGTTATGACCAAATAGACGTTTCTTATAATAGTATTTGTTAAAGTTTTTTATACCAATTGTCATAACTTATCATAAAAAATTAATCTTGCTGTCAAGAAAAACCAATTGTGATGTAAAATACATACTTTTTAACTTCACCTCGTAAAAATTACCACGAGAGGTTATATGACACATTTTTTGATTCCTTCATAAATATTATTTTTTAATTGGTCAGGTCGCTTTTGAGAAATCCCTTTTTATAATTTTTGCTGTTAATAGTATATTATAAGCGAGGTGAAACAGTTTTCCTTACTGCCGACAGCAACGATAACTTACCAAGACGCGAAGAAAATGTAAGACAAACACAGTGAGACAAAGTAAGAATGATAAATCGGCGAAACTAAGTAACATTTCACTTGGTAAAATACAAAAAATAAGCTAATAGAAATAGTAAAATAGAGAAACATAAAGACACAAAAAACCATGCGAAACTACGGAAGATTCAGTGTCAATTCGGAAAAGTATTAAACAGCAGAAAAATCATAATTTTTTTTTAATTACCGATTTTTTATTCAGAAAGAAAAACCTCAATTTTAT